>CM054059.1:380730165-381330165 GCA_028641055.1 Alopecurus myosuroides
TGTAATGCTTGACTAAGTCCCATGGAATTTTGCTTTGCAATATCATCCAAGACAGGTAGGTTGAAATGTGAAATGAGCTTTTTCCAAAGAACATACTTCAATCTATCGTCACCAAAAATAACTCCCTCTACCTGTTTTGGCTTATTTCATTCCTGAACTCTGATAGGGATGTTGTCCCTAGCAATAACTCCGCATTGGTGCACAAACTTATTTGCGTTCGCCTTGGGAAGCAACGGTTTTCCATATGGACCGACCACCTCAATTTGGAGATGCGCATCTTCGGCCAACCCTTTGGCATGGCCTCGTTTTGATTGGGCCGATGCGGAGGTCTAAAATAAGAAACATTCGCTAATACATATAATTATTGCATGTGATCACCATAGGCTTAATATACCTTGACAAACTGTGGATGTCCACCATCTTGCGAGTTGTCATCATTGTAGATGCTCGTTTGCGGGTCGGCTCTTCGTTCCAGCTCTATTCCCTCGCCGGACTCGTTCAAAAACTGGGAGCCTTCGTCTGCTCCACTGTCACTAACCTCGGGTTATTGTCGTAAAAGGGAGAAAAATTCTTCTTCATTTTTTCTGCCGTTGAAGTGATCCATTGCTTAACTAATAGAAAAGAAATAATGATAGCATTAGCAGAAGTGATCCATTAATACATCTAGAACAATCCAAAAATGATAGCATTGGCAGAACCGATCCATTAATACATATAGAATCAAGTGATCAACTGGTTAACTAAAAAAAATCAAAAGTATCACTAATATAATACATTTACATAGCTCAGATCTATTTTTGTTTAACCCTAATACATCATCAATAATAACACTAATACATCTCACAAGCATGAACCTCTCAAAATAACTTCAACCGGGTCCTGAGGCGCGAGGTGCTGAGTTGTCGGCGTTGCGCATCCAAAGATAAGGAACCCTCACAGGGTCGTAACTCACGTGATAAGGAACCCTCCGAAGAAACGACCATGCATTGCTAAACTAGGTATCGAACAAATACATGTAGTGACGGACGTGCCCGTCTTACTCCCTGATACGGCCATGTACCACCTTCTCGGGGGCCGGCTCCCTCTCAACCGAGCATGGCCCACGTGATTACCACCAAACAAGATCTGGGTCGACGATGTTACTTGGATTCCTCGCGAAGTTGCGCGTACCGGAAGGTAGCACCTCCTAGTGCCAGCCCGGCGGATCCTAGCCCCGGACATCACCCCTGTGGTCCAACAGGGACATCGTCACTGAGAAAATTAAACTAAAAACTCAATTCTAGTGAACACTAATTCTAAAAAAAAGTAACGGTAATTAATCCTAACCCTTAAACTAATTCTAAACGAACATCAAATAAAAAATCCTAACACTAATTTTAACCCTAACACTAATTCCTAACATAAAAAACTCTAACACTAACACTAATTCTAAAACTAACACTAAATTTAAAACTAACACTAACACTAATTCTAAAACGAACACTAATTCTAAATAAAACAACTCTAACACTAACACTAATTCTAAAACGAACACTAATTCTAACACTAACCCTAAACCTAACATTATTTTGTAACACTAACCTAACACTAATTTAGCACTAACACTAACCTAACACTAATATTAACAGTAATTAGCATTAAGTTAAAAAAACAAGCAAAATAAAAAATAAATTAGGCATAGACAGCGCTCACCTCCAGCTCGGGCGGCGCTAGCGTTGTGGGCTCGGACGGCGCCGGAAGACGAGCGACGCGGGCGTGGACGAGGACGAGCGCAGACGGACAACGAGCCGCGCGGGCGCGATGGGCTCAGGCGGCGGCGGCGGCGCGGAGGAGGGAGTCGAGCGACCCATAGCCGTTGTCCAGCCGGACGGCGCAAATCTCGTCGCGACGGCGACCTCCTCCATTGTCCCGGTTCGTGGCTCGAACCAGGAGGAGGACGTGGATATTTATACCCAGTGACTTCGAGTCCCAGTTGCAGCCACGACCCGGGACTAAAGGGTACCCTCTGTCCCAGGTGTAGCCACGAGCCGGGACTAGAGGTGTTTTCCAAACAGCCTCGCAGACACCCCTTTAGTCCTGGCTTGTTGATACCAGCGGGACTATAGGTGTTTCTTCCAAGCGCATATTTTGGTGTCAAGTGTTTGAAATAGAATTTGAAAAGTGTTTGAATTCGAATTTGAATAACTTCTGCATATTTTTGAATATGACAAAAATATCAACATAAAAGGTGTTTGGATTTGACTAACTAATCCAAAAAGATTTTCTGTTTTCTAAACTAATTATTTTAACTATTCAAAATATTAATCATTTTTGGATATTTAAATACTTCCGAATCTGACAGAACTTTCAACATGAAAAGTGCCCGAATTCAATTAATTTTGAATTTTTGACTACATTGACTTTCCAAGAGTACGGGAGATAAATGGGAATATATTTTACACGATCAAAATAGGTCAAACTGACATGAGGCGGGATGTAGGCAGCTAGACCAGCAGTACAGAATGACAAGAGTGGATCTCCGGTTTAGTCATACTCCTGCCTAGGCCTATAAAACTCGTCCTCGTAGTCGCCGTGGTTGCCTCCATTGTCGTCACTATCATCGGACGATGCTCGGGGATGGAACCTCGATGGGTGAGCACGCTTGGACTGGAAGTGAGGGTAGTGTAGGCGGGGGTTATCATCGGCCCTGAAGTTGTCCATGAGACTCTCGAGAGTCCGACCGCCCCACCACAGCCGAGGTCCGTCTTTGTTGAAGTTCAAAGTAGGCGGGCCGTCCTCCTCGTACCTGGCGAGCGCCCTCTCACTCTAATTGATGAAGAAGGCGTCCCAAGTCGGGCGGTAGTCGGGATCCCAGTGGGGATCCATCCTCTGCTCCGGCATGTTCTCGAGGTAGTAGTGATTCGTGATGGCCGCCCGACGCGCCATACCTTGAGGGACAGGAGAGACCGACACGCCTCCGGCGCTCAGCCTCGAGCTGGCGGGGATGCCATATCCGGGCGGCAGGAGTAGTTCGAGGCGTAAAGCGCCTCCGCCTCCGGGTAGGTTAGAGTGGGTATGGTGGAAGCCATGGGATAGTGATGATGTTGCACATATAAGTTTAGGTGTTCTATGAAAATAGTGGTCAAGCCTATATATAGTGAGAAATGACGGGAAGATGGAGGCGGGAAGCGCTGGAAAGCGCGGAAAGACGGAGACGCGAAAGATGAAGGTAGGAAGCGGTGGAAAACACGGGTCCATGTTTGAGTCACCAACCTAGACTAAAGGGGCTTATTTGTTCCCAGGCAATTTTACCAACCGGGACTAAAGGGGCTTAAGTCCTAGGAAATTTTACCAACCGAGACTAAAGGGGCTTATTTTTTCCCTTTCCAGAAAAACACTAGCCTCGCTTTTGGTGGGAATCCCACCAATAAGAAAAAGCACACAGATCGTGTATTTTTCCTGAACGCTTGTGAGCCGTTGGATCAAGCGCGTGTTTCTTTTGAGCGCTTGTGAGCTGTTGGATCAAGGGCGTGTTTGTTTTGCGGGCTTGCGAGCCGTTAATGTTGGATCAACACTAGCACAATCACTTTGTGAGCCCTATGACTCTATATATAGTCCACATCTTGGACATGTTTCTCACTCACTCTGTACTCACTGTAGTTCATTTTGTAAACAGAGCATTCAGATTCCGTGCATACATTCGACGGTGCATTTGATATGCGGGTACTCACGAGCCACTATCGGGATATATGCAGGGGAAACCGTATGTTTTGTTCTATCTACAAAATACTTCAGTTCATCGACCGAATACAAATCATTCGGATTCCCTGCATACATCCAACGGTGCATTTGATATGCAACCACTCACGAGCCACCGTTGGCTGTATGCAGGGGAAACCGTGTGATTTGTTCTATCTAGAAATCCTTCAGTTCATCGACTGTATGTAGGGAAACCTTATGTTTTGTTCCAACTTTTCCTGAGTTTTCAGAAAAAAGTTACATAAAAGGTCTAATACATTATTACACATCACCAACAACTCCATCTAGGCCTCCTTTGATTCATAGGATCGGAAACTTAAAGGAATATGAAATGTGTAGGATTGACTTGCCATGTCTAGTGAAATCATATGACCATAGGAACAAGCCATAGGAATTTTCCATGAGGTCTAAGCACATGTTAGTTTTACTCTGAAAATACACTAGAGATTTCCTATGGGAAAAATTCCTACAGGTTTCAATCATGTGAATCAAACACCTTTAAAAAGAAAAGTTCTAGAGGTTCCAAATCCTACAAAGTTCCTTTGAAAATCCTGTGAATCAAAGGATGCCCTAGTGTTTTTTCTGCGCTATAACCATGGAGCATCTTCATTATTTAACAGGAGACTTGGGTCATCCTTCACTGCGAAGGGAGGAATTTTCATGAAACTTATCATTATCTTCCGACATGTCTTTCTTGTCCTTCATCCCCATGATGTTTCTTTTCCCTAAAAGAACTATGTGGCGTTTTGGCTCATCGTCTGATGTATTCTTCTGCTCATCTTTTTTCTTTTTCTTAGTTTGGTAGACATGTCCTTCACAAGGAAAACCTGAGCCATATGGCTAGGACGAATGGTTCGTCTAAGTACGCAACATTGTTGAGGTCCATTGTTGTCATTCTGTACTGCTCGTCTACCTTTAACCCTCCTGCTGTCTCCTTTGACCCATTGTTTTTTGTTGCATCAAAGAGGACACCACTATTTTGGTTCGTGCTATTTTTGTCTTGGGCTACCGTGTAAAATATTTTCCTATTTATTTCCAACCATTGGAAAGTCCATATAGCTGAAGATGGTGCCCTGTACAACAAGTACATCTCATCTTCAACAATGTTGTTATTGTTGATATATGTTTTCAACAAACCGTCGAAAGTCTCCATATGTTCATGTCTAATCCAGGAATCGGGCTTCCCTGGGTTGTTAAAGCGTACAATATTCTCGTGTTCGTTGATATACAGAGACGCCAAGATGGAATTCTGCAGAACTGTGTAGTGTGCTTGGGTAAAAGAATGTACGTCCCTACAAATTATTGATTTCCTTCCTAGAGTGCCTTTTCCACTCAGTATCCCCTCATGCCGTGATTCAGGAAGACCAGTCGTCTTAGTGCGTGGAATAAAGTCAACACAAAACTCAATGACCTCCTTTGTTCCATATCCTTTGGAGATGCTTCCTTCTGGCCTAGCACGGTTATGAACATATTTCTTCAAGACTCCCATCAACCTCTCAAAAGGGGATTATATTGTGTAGAAATACAGGATCTAGAATGACAATCTCTTCTACTAGGTATACTAGGAGATGCGTCATAATATTGAAGAAGGATGGTGGGAACAACAACTCAAAACTAACGAGACATTGAACCACATACTTCTGTAACCTTGATAGAAAATGTGGATTGATGACCTTCTGAGAAATAGCATTCAGGAATGCACATAGCTTCACAATTGGTAGTCCAACATTTTCTGGTAGAATCCCCCGCAATGCAACTGGAAGCAAGTCATAAGCGCGTGGCAGTCATGAAACTTTAGGTTCTGAAATTTTTTATCTGCCATATTTAGTATTCCTTTTTATTCGACGGGAAGCCAGAAGGAACCTTCATACTTCTGAGGACTTCAAAAAATATTTCCTTCTCTTCTTTGGTAAAGTTTAGCTGGAAGGACTTAGAGGTCCTTTATTTGTCTTCATTGGATTCAGGTTATCTTGGTCTTTCATACATTGTTGGTCCTTTCGTTCTTCTCGTGTATCTTTTGTTTTTCCATGCACACCCAAGAAGCTAAGTAGTTTGATGCAAATATTCTTCGTCACATGCATCACGTCGTTTGAAGAGCGGACCTCTAAGACTTTCCAAAAGGGTAGAACCCAAAATATAGATTTCTTCTTCCACACGGGTGCATGTCCTTAATCTTCATTCGGAACAGTTTGTCTGCCAGGACCCTTTCCAAAGATTACTTCTAAATCCTTGGCCATACCATATATATCATCAGTGGTATGGTGTGTAGGCTTCTTCCGGTGATCTGCCTCACCTTTGAAATGCTTGCTTTTTCGTAAGGGATGCTTGACCAAAAGAAATCGACGATGCCCTAGGTACACATTCTTCTTACATTCATCCAAAAATATAACTTCAGTCTCATCTAAACAGTGTGTGCATGCATTGTATCCCTTGTTTGTATGTCCTGAAAGGTTAGAAAGAGCAGGCCAAGTTGTTGCGATGGCATAAATAAGACCACAAGAAAGACAAGATGTTGAGACATCCCGTTGATGGGTCACGTGGAGAAAAATTGATATGGAGTGCAAGGACTTTGCAGATGCCGCAAGAAACTTAAGATTTGGTTTAAGTACAGATGGCATGAATGAATTTGGTGAACAGAGCTGCATACATAGCACCAGGCCCGTGACTCTATATATCTATAACCTTCCTCTTTGGTTGTGCATGAAGCGGGAGTTTATTATGATGCCAGTGCTCATCCAAGGCCCGAAGCAACCCGGCAACAACATTGATGTGTATCCAAGGACATTAGTTTAAGAACTTATACAATTGTGGGGTGAAAAAGGTGTATGTATGTGGGATGAACACAAACTTGACATGCTCTTTGTTTCTAAATAAACGTTTCAACCGTGGTATGGTAGAAGCATACGCCATCACCTTGGTAGGAACCTGCTTTCTTGGAGGCTGGCCCTCAACATCACCAGGGTCATTGATGACCCACAAGTATAGGGGATCACAACAGTCTTCTAGGGAAGTAAAACTCAAATTTATTGATTCGATACAAGGGGAGCCAAAGAATATTTATAATCCTTAACAATTGAGTTGTCAATTCAGCTGCACCTGAAAGCAGACTTGCTCGCAACAGTCTAACCGTGGAACAATTTTATAGCAGCAGTCGTAGTAAAATAACAACAGGAATAAAATAGTAACAACAGTAGCAATCGCGGAAAACAGCAGGATGAAAGTACCGTAGGCTTAGGTATTAAATGAACGGGCGTTGCATGGATAAGATAATTCATATAATAACAAAACACTGGCATTGTAGATAATAATAATAATAAAGCATCCAAGTTCCAGGAAAACCAAAGGCATGTGTTCGAATATAGTCATACATGCTCGCAATGAGAAACTTGCACAACATCTTTTGTCCTACCAGCCCATTTGCAGTGGGGCCTCAAGGAAAACTACTGGTAATTAAGGTGTTTCTTTTAATAAAGCACTGGAGCAAATCATTAACACTCCGTCACACACACATGATCCTCACGTCACAATCATCCCCTCTGTTTGTCCCAATTTTTGTCAATTTGGGGCCTCGGGTTCCGGACAACAAATTGTGTAAACAACTTACATATATGACCAAAAAACATAATTGTACTCATGAAACAATAAAATGTTCAGATCTGAGATCATGGCACTCGAGCCCTAGTGACAAGCATTAAGCATAACATGTTACAACAACGATAGAAAACACTAACAATGGATACTAGGCACTATGCCCTAACAATCTGGCATTATTACATGAACGATCTCATCCAATCCCTTCCATCCCTCTCAGCCTACAACGATGTTTACTCACACATGGATGGAGGAATCATGGATGGTTGATGGAGAAGTGGTGGCGGTGACGATGATCTCCTCCGAATCCCCGTCCCGGCAGGGCGCTAGAACGGGGACTTCTGATCCCTGAATTGAGTTTCAAGGTGGCGGCTGCGCTTCGTGGTGTTTCTCTAGAATACGACAAAGAAATACAACACAGCGCCGCCACCTCAAATGTAACATCCCTGATTTTTAGAAAGTGCAAAAATCACAAAAAATTGAAACTTTTTGTTTTATATTAAAGCAATCCACCAAAAACAAATAAAACCAAAACACAAAGGAAATAATGTTGTTATTCCAATGTTATAGAAATTAAAAATCCATTAATGCCCCTGTTTTCCATAATCCCAAAACCTCCTTCAACTAAGTCACCATAATTCAAAGTGATAGTTTCTCCTTAGCAAACTCTATTCTATAAAATGTTTCCAACTCAAATATTACTTTGAAAGAGTATATGGCAACAAAAATCAAATATTTATAACCCTCAATAAAGTCCTAAGCCTCAAATTTTTTTGATGAGAATAAAATATTTTAATAATGAATTTTAGTTGTTATTCCAAGTTTTAAACATAAAGGTGTGAAAATAAAATGTATTGCTTTGAAAATAACATAAGATAAGACTTCTAAAACAATATTATAACTTGTGGGATTTTCTACAAATTTTATTAAGCCACTTTTGTATTTATTTATTTTTCTATTTTAAAGTGGCAATAATTGCTATTAGTAAATCACTCACATGTTAAAAATATAAAGTATGACAATGATGTGAAATGACTTTCAAAAATTGTACTTGACATGTATTTTGTCTCTGAAATTTTATTTAGTCAAAACCTCATTTTATTATTTCTCTAATTTAAAAATATACATTAAGTACTATTCGTAATTAATTATATTTTCAAAATTTTAAAACGTGAAATTTGTTTAAATGTTTATAACAATGTTCTAAACAAAAATATATTATTTTCTAAAATGTTTAGAAATTAATTTGAGGTCAAACAGATTATTAAAACTAAAGATATTAAAAAAAGAATATAAAAGAAAAAGGGAAAAAAGGATGACCTCATGATGACGTCATCACCGTCATCAACCTCCCTCCCTTCCGTTTCTTCCAAATAATGGAGGATTTAATCCTCTTGATTCCGGGCGTTACAAGCCATCAATCTCCGAGCCGTTTGCTTCCCCTTAAATCCCTCCTCGGCCTCCCCCTTTCCCCCACTAGACCCCTCGAATCAAGCCCCCAGGCCGTCACAATCGCTCGCCGGAGTTCGTCCGTTTCGCCTCCACTCGTTGATGATTCCGGCCACCGTAGCTATCCTCTCCGCCCCTTTTAGCCTCCTTCCATTCCCCTCCTCCTTGCGCATCTCACTGTCTTTTGTTTCGCGTTTTTGCTACAGCAAATCGACGCAGCAGAGCACGGTTGCGTCTCGCTGGAGTCGGGATCTCCTCCGTCTGCTCGGTGCTAGTGCTCCGGAAGCGAGCAACCGCGCCGTGGTCACCTTCGAGTCCGTCGTGTCGCGCTGGTCCTCGTCGTGTGCTTCCCTAGCCTCGGGAACCCATCCATCGTCGGCGCCGGTCGTCATATGCAAGCCCCGCCGCCACGCGGCCATTTTCCGGTGACTACTCCAGCGACCAAGTAACCCTAGCCCCCCAGCACCGTTAGATCTAGATCCGACGACCCGTGTTAAATCACTTACCAAAAAGGTATCCACGAATAGCGTAGCGCCGCGTGTTGCCTAGTCAGCTGCGCGCGCATTGCTTATCTGTTGCTCGGCGCAGCGCCTGGCCGGCCCAAGCCGAGTCCCTGTTCGTCGCCCCGCGCGGCATATAGCAGATCTGAGCCCAGCCCGTCTCTGGAATTAATTCCAAATAAAATTAAAATGTAAATTTTGCAGAAAAGCACCTACAACTTAGAATTATCATAACTTTTGTTCCACTTAGCCAAATTTAGTAAACTTGGACTTTTTGAAATCCCCAGAATATGTAGAATATTTTAAAACTGTTCAAATTCAAATTTGAAAAACTTAAATTAGTTCAAATTTAAATATGCTTGGTTGATGAATTTTGGCATAATTCAAATTCTACAAATAAAAAAATTGCGAATAAAATATTTCTGAAAACCTTAGGATGATTATTTTCACACCCTCTGTCCCAAAATAATTTTTTATCAAAATAAAATTCAATTTAGAATTAAGTAGTATATTTAAATATTTTTGGCATAGAATTAATTCTATAAATAATTAGAATATGTTCCCTTAAGAAAAATTGATCCTTTTGGTAACCTTGAACCAAAGAAATAAGTATTAACACTTTTGGACAAGCTTGAACCATTTCCTTGTAAGTTGGACCAAAAATCCATCTTGGTGAACCACTAGTTGATCATGCCTTAGATTTTGTTTCCATTCTTTCTACCATTGTTTGTTGTGGCCATTTTGAATCCAAGACCAAGTACCTAGTATGTAAACCATATAAGAGACCAAGTAGTGAACCTCAAACACTAGTACTATAGTTTTGTATCTACTCATCCACCCCTGTTCTTGCTTCAAGAATCCATCAAGTTAGCAAATGGAAAACCAGACTCGAGCAATAGAAGGCTCTTCACTTTCAACTTGGTGGCAACATGAAGAGCTACAAGGAGGATCAATGAAGAAATTTTTAAGAAAAGAATCCACCACTAGAAGCAACTCAAGGAAGTACAAGCGTGAAGAAATCCAGAAGAAAACATCTCCCTCTATCTTTCTATCTTTCTTCCTATTTTCTTTCTCTTGACTTAGTGGTATTTTTTGCCCATCCCATACCCAAACTAAATTATTGAAGTGAAAGCCATGAAGAAATATATCAAGATCAAGAGAAGAATCCATCCAAGGAAAAGACTGCAATAGAAGCATGAAGGTAATCTTCAAGAAGACAAGCATGTGAAGACTTGGAGCCATCCACACAACTTGGAGAATAACAAGTTGTTTTTGTCTAGCCCTTGACCCAAATGGAAAATACCAAGACTTTAACTTGTTATATCCTTTGTTATGAAGTTAGTTGAACCTAGACCTAGCCTAAACCAAAATGGAAGGACTAACTTAGATCGCTCAAATGTCTTGAGGAAAATGACCAAGTGTTACACATGGTTATGTGTTACTTTAGTTGAAATAGTGAGATCACCTTGGTGAACTCTTGGAACTTCTTAGATAAATACGTTTCCAATAAATTTTGATCACTACAAACTCAACCTAGTCCATTCCGGTAAACCCTTGGAATTTCTTAACAAGTATTGAACTCAATCCTTGACCTTGTCCTAGCCAACTTGGTTAAACCCCTTTTGATATGTCAATTGATTTGTATGTTTTCTTCCCTTGTATGTTTGTTTGGTGGAATGTTTGTTTATTCTGTTATGGTATTTTCAATGTATAGATTGTACGGAGAGCAATGATCTTTTGTGAAGAGAGTGTGATATCTTTACCAACTTCAACAAGGAAAGTAACACACCATCAACTACCTATTATTTCTATTATGCATTACTAGAGTTTTGAGTAGTATGCATGGTAGGAAATTTATCTAAGTATTATGCTATGCTAATATCCCAAGTAGTGTGTAGCCATCCTTCTATATCCTGCTAGTATAGAAGACATTGAACTTAGTAGAATTGCTATGCTCTTCAAATGTTTTATTTAGATGTTGAGGATAAAACTACTAAGTTTAATGACACACCTGGGTGGAAGTGGTAAGACTGGTTTATGTTGAGTGTTGCCTCAGGGCCCTTATCTAAGGGTTATTCCACTTGAGGTTGTCTCTTGAGGATGGCTACCCAGGAACAAAGAGATTAATATGTCCTTCTAAGTTTAGTAGCTTCCCGTGCATACTTTAGTCATATGGGCTCTGTCTTGATCAACTAAGTTGAATGAACTCACCAGTGCTTGGCAAGCAGATGTAGGGGGTATAGGTTGGAATGGGTCAAGCCCGACGGTGGTGGAATTTCTTCTGAAAGATCTCGTCTCAATCTTCTCCTTTCCTTAATGCACTCAGGGTGTATAGGATGTTTGGGATGATTTGAGTCTAAAGGTGAAAGTGCACAAACTCTGCAGAGTCAACAAACTAAGATCTTAGCCGTCTCCCCGATCATGGACAATTTGAGCAGCTGGACAAGGAATGACGGACAACGTCGTAATAAAATTTTGATGGGTGAACAAGGGTAGAAGTTTTCCCTGATTTCTATCAGTGGTACTCCTTAAGGTTCACTGGTTCCTATCAGTGATACCTATTATAGATGATTTTTTTTTGATAAAAGATAGGAGAAAACTGGCTTTATGCAAACTTAGCCAAAACTCCACTCAGCCAAATAAGCATATAGTATTAGTCTTGCCATTTATATCCACCATAGTGTTACTTGCCAATACATTAAATTGTATTGACTCCCTTGTGGCTGCATATTCCATATTGCAGATGTTTCTAAAGACGAGTGAGGATTTCGTTTAGGATCTCGAGACTATCGCCAACATGTTTTGCCTGTGGCACATGAAGAAGATGGGCTCAATGTTGTTATATGTCTTCCGTTGTATATCTTCGTTTACTGCTAGTCTTCTAAGACTATGCAAGTTGTAATACTATTTTGTAAAGACTAGATCATGCGATGTAATACAATTTGATGCATTTGCATGATATTTCATTTTGTATTATGGTGCTAGCAATTGATCCAGGGACTAGCACAATAACATAGGTATTCCATCTTTATTAAAAGTTGGGATGCAACAAAATGGTATCATAGCATTGTGTTGCCTTTAGGATTCGAGACCCTTAGGTTTGGAAGCCATTTTTGATCATGTTATTATCTCCTTAGAGTATTTTGGATCCTAGCGGCATAGTGAGATGAAGCGGCCCGGACAACTTTACGTGTCCATGGACACGAGACCGTTCCCTGATTGGCTTGCGGGTGCATTGTCCTTCTCACTATAGTGAATATACAATTTGCAACAATTTGTTAATAACCCATTGATCACCCTAGGATTGAAAACTTTCTATGTTCAAATTTTCTAGAAATAAAACAATGATCTTAATTCTTCTCATATCCTCTAACCTATTATTCACTTTCAAAAATTTCTAGATGACCTACCTCTTCAATACCCTCAAGGCAAGATTGTTGATGACCAAACCATGAAGTGCAAGAAGTATTTTCACCACATGAAGACCTACACTCAAGATCATTGAATAACTTGAACAAAACATAGAATTCACAACAATCAAGAACACCTCAAGACATTGAGAGAAGAATCTGAAGAAAACTCAAGAAGATATAGATGAGACCACCAATCTAGTTCCTTTGTTAAACAACGTTAACGTGTTAGTATATTGATCATAGCAATGAGTGTGTTATGACAATATTAGTTGTTTTATAAAACCTTGTTATTTGGTGTGAATATTGTTTGTTAGATATTGTTTGTAAGATGAGTTTCCTTGATCTGTTGTGTTGGGTATAAATTTCCATAGCTTTCTTTCTAAATCCACTCATCCATGCTAATCCCAAACAAAATTCCATACCCATTTGCCAACCATAGAGAGCTACCATATGAAGTGCAACAACAAACCTATCGCCCAAGAATGTCATCACTAGTTCTCTATAGAGACACAAGCCATACATAGATTTTAATTTCCTTTTGTGTGAAGGAACAATCACATCCATGATCAGTGCCAACTACATCATAAGGAGAAGCAAGCAAATAACCAAAGAAAATAGACAAGTGGAATCAAAATTGCATGAGCTATGAAGATTTCAAAGCCAACTAGACAAAGAGAAGCAATGAAGAAACACAACTATCCAGTGTGTGTTACATAAGAGTTATTCGCAACCCATTAGTTGAATAATGATAGTTAGCTCAAGTTTGTCTTACATATTGGAAACTTTCTGTTAGACAAGTGAGGTGACCTAGTGTTATTAAACAAGATTCATCAATCCAGGTACAATGTAATGATTGAGTGCAACATGGATTGTCCCCCGTGGTGACTACTCACATTATTTACTTTTGCTATGAGGAATGTTAAATCTGAGTGACATACCTATTAGAGAGACGACGATGTTAAACCTGAACCATAGAATGGTAGAATACAATAATGACCCTATGTTAGTGTTGCTGAAAACGTACTATTTTCGGTGAGGATCAAGCCAACCTTGGATCTATCAAGCAATGGAAGATTTTGCCTACCATGAGAGTTTCGTTAGAAATAGCATGGTGCTTGCTTCAAGGAAGACAACAACAAGATGGAAGATAGATAAGAACCTCAAAGGAACCCAAAAACTTTTGTTTGACCCAAAGAGTGACCCCTTAGTGTCAAAGGTAGTTCCACAGATCTATGTTGGTCTATAACTCTACCATGAAGGAAATTTCTACTCAAGCCAATCTCAAATCAATCTACACTCAGTTCTAATGAAAATAGACTACCCATAAACGTTTCTTTTAAGGGTGGTAGCCCACCCAGTTGCTTTGTAACCCAATTCCCTCAGACCTATCTTTCTTTCTAGCCTTCCCAAATCTCGGGACGAGATTTCTTTTAAGGGTGGTAGTCTGTAACATTCCTGATTTTTGGAAAGTGCAAAAATCACAAAATTTTGAAACTTTTTGTTTTATATTTAAGCAATCCACCAAAAACAAATAAAACCAAAACACAAAGGAAATAATATTGTTATTCCAATGTTATAGAAATTAAAAATCCATTAATGCCCATGTTTTCCATAATCCCAAAACCTCCTTCAACTAAGTCACCATAATTCAAAGTGATAGTTTCTCCATAGCAAACTCTATTCTATAAAATGTTTCCAACTTAAATATTACTTTGAAAATAGTATATGGCAACAAAAATCAAATATTTATAACCCTCAATATAGTCCTAAGCCTCAAAATTATTTGATGAGAATAAATTATTTTAATAATGGCTTTTAGTTGTTATTCCAAGTTTTAAACATAAAGGTGTGAAAATAAAATGTATTGCTTTGAAAATAACATAAGATAAGACTTCTAAAACAATATTATAACTTGTGGGATTTTTTACAAATTTTATTAAGCAAATTTTGTATTTATTTATTTTTCTATTTTAAAATGGCAATAATTGCTATTAGTAAATCACTCACATCTTAAAAATATAATGTATGAAAATTATGTGAAATGACTTTCGAAAATTTTATTTGACATGTATTTTGTCTCTAAAATTTTATTTAGTCAAAACCTCATTTTATTATTTTTCTAATTTAAAACTATACATTAAGTACTATTAGTAATTAATTACATTTTCAAAAATTTAAGACGTGAAATGTGTTCAAATGTTTGTAATAATGTTCTAAACAGAAAGTTATTTTTTTTAAATGTTTAGAAATTAATTTGAGGTCAAACAGATTATTAAAACTAAAGATATTAAAAACAGGAAAAAAAAGAAAAAGGAAAAAAAAGGATGACCTCATGATGAAGTCATCACCGTCATCAACCTCCCTCCCTTCCGTTTCTTCCAAATAATGGAGGATTTAAAGCTCTTGATTCCGGGCGTTACAAGCCATCAATCTCTGAGCCGTTTGCTTCACCTTAAATCCCTCCTCGGCCTCCCCCTTTCCCCGCACTAGGCCCCTCGAATCAAGCCGCAACGCCGTCACAATCGCTCGCCGGAGTTCGTCCGGTCCGCCGCCATTCGTTGATGATTCCGGCCACCTTAGCTATCCTCTCCGCCCCCTTTTGGCCTCCTTCCATTCCCCTCCTCCTTGCGCATCTCACTGTGTTTTGTTTCGCGTTTTTCCTACAGCAAATCGACGCCGCAGAGCACGTTTGCGTCTCGCTGGAGTCGGGATCCCCTCCGTCCGCTCGGCGCCAGTGCTCCCGGAAGCGAGCAACCACGCCATGGTCACCTCCGAGTCCGCTGTGCCGCGCTAGTCCTCGTCGTGTGCTTCCCCAGCCTCGGGAACCCCTGCATCGTCGGCGTCGGTCGTCATCTGCAAGCCCCGACGCCGCGGGGCCATTTTCCGGTGACTACTCCGGCGACCAGGTAACCCTAGCCCCCCAGCATCCTTAGATCTAGATACGACGACCCGTGTTAAATCACTTACCGAAAAGGTATCGGCGAATAGCGTAGCGCCGCGTGTCGCCTAGTCAGCTGCGCGCGCATTGCTTATCTGTTGCTCGGCGCAGCGCCTGACCGGCCCAAGCCCAGTCCCTGTTCGTCGCCCCGCGCGGCATATAGCAGATATGAGCCCAGCCCGTCTCTGGAATTAATTCCAAATAAAATTAAAATGTAAATTTTGCAGAAAAGCCCCTGCAACTTAGAATTATCATAACTTTTGTTCCACTAGGCCAAATTTAGTAAACTTGGACTTTTTGAAATCCCCAGAATATGTAGAATATTTTAGAACTTTTCAAATTCAAATTTGACAAACTTAAATTAGATCAATATTAAATATGCTTGTTTGATGAATTTTGGCATAATTCAAATTCTACAAATCCAAAAATTGCGAATAAAATATTTTTTAAAACCTTAGGATGATTACTTTCACACACTCTGTCCCAAAATAATTTTTTACCAAAATAAAATTCAATTTAGAATTAAGTAGTATATTTAAGTATTTTTGGCATAGAATTAATTCTATAAATAATCAGTACCTTTTGGTAACCTTGAACCAGAGAAATTAGTACCTAAGACTTTTGGACAACTTTGAACCATTTCCTTGTAAGTTGGACCAAAAATTCATCTTAGTGAACCACTAGTTGATCATACCTTAGATTTTGTTTCTATTCTTTCTACCATTGTTTGTTGTGGCCATTTTGAATCCAAGACCAAGTACCTAGTATGTAAACCATATAGATACAAAGTAGTGAACCTCAAACACTAGTACTATAGTTTTCTATCTACTCCTCCACCCCCTTATTCTTTCTTCAAGAATCCATCAAGTTAGCAAATGGAAAACAAGACTCAAGCAATAGAAGGCTCTTCACTTTCAACTTGGTGGCAACATGAAGAGCTACAAGGAGGATCAATGAAGAAATTTTTAAGAAAAGACTCCACCACTAGAAGCAACTCAAGGAAGTACAAGTGTGAAGAATACCAGAAGAAAACATCCCCCTCTATATTTCTATCTTTCTTCCTATTTTGTTTCTCTTGACTTGGTGGTATTTTTTGCCCATCCCATACCCAAACTAAATTAGTGAAGTGAAAGCCATGAAGAAATATATCAAGATCAAGAGAAGAATCCATCCAAGGAAAAGCCTACAATAGAAGCATGAAGGTAATCTTCAAGAAGACAAGCATGTGAAGACTTGGAGCCATCCACACAAGTTGAAGAATAACAAGTTGTTTTTGTCTAGCCCTTGACCCAAATGGAAAAGACCAAGACTTTAACTTATTATATCCTTTGTTATGAAGTTAGTTGAACCTAGACCTAGCCTAAACCAAAAGGGAAGGACTAACTTAGATCACTCAAATGTCTTGAGGAAAATGACCAAGTGTTACACATGGTTATGTGTTACTTTAGTTGAAATAGTGAGATCACCTTGGTGAACTCTTGGAACTTCTTAGATAAATACGTTTCCAATAAATTTTGACCACTACAAACTCAACCTAGTCCATTCCAGTAAACCCTTGGAATTTCCTCAACAAGTATTGAACTCAATCCTTGACCTTGTCCTAGCCAACTTGGTTAAACCCCTTTTGATATGTCAATTGATTTGTATCTTTTCTTCCCTTGTATGTTTGTTTGGTAGGATGTTTGTTTATTCTGTTATGCCGTTTTCAATGTATAGATTGTACAGAGAGCAACGATCTTTTGTGAAGAGAAGGTGATATCTTCACCAACTTCAACAAGGCAAGTAACCCACAATCAACTACCTATTATTTTTTAATATGCATTACTAGAGTTTTGAGTAGTATGCATGGTAGGAAATTTATCTAAGTATTATGCTATGCTAATATCACAAGTAGTGTGTAGCCATCCTTCTATATCCTTCTAGTATAGAAGACATTGAACTTAGTAGAATTGCTATGCTCTTCAAATTTTTTATTTAGATGTTGAGGATAAAACTACTAAGTTTAATGAAACATGTGGGTGGAAGTGGTAAGACTGGTTTATGTTGAGTGTTGCCTCAGGGCCCTTATCTAAGGGTTATTCCACTTGAGGTTGTCACTTGAGGATGGCCTCCCAGGAACAAAGAGATTAATATGTCCTTCTAAGTTTAGTAGCTTCCCGTGCAACCTTTAGTCATATGGCTCTGTCTTGATCAACTAAGTTGAATGAACTCACCAGTGCTTGACAAGCAGATGTAGGGGGTATAGGTTGGAACGGGTCAAGCCCGACGGTGGGGGAATTTCTTCTGAAAGATCTTGTCTCAATCTTCTCCTTTACTTAATGCACTCAGGGTGTATAGGATGTTTGGGATGATTTGAGTCTAAAGGTGAAAGTGCACAAACTCTGCAGAGTCAACAAACAAAGATCTTAGCCGTGTCCCCGATCATGGACAATTTGAGCAGCTGGACAAGGAATGACAGAC
This sequence comes from Alopecurus myosuroides, assembly GCA_028641055.1. Lineage (NCBI taxonomy): Eukaryota > Viridiplantae > Streptophyta > Magnoliopsida > Poales > Poaceae > Alopecurus > Alopecurus myosuroides. The sequence goes on from CM054059.1 coordinate 380,748,255, forward strand.
AACTTCGTAATAAAATTTTGATGGGTGAACAAGGGCAGGAGTTTTCCCTGATTTCTATCAGTGGTACTCCTTAAGGTTCATTGGTTCCAATCAGTGATACCTATTATAGATGATTTTGTTTTATAAAAGATAGGAGAAAACTGGCTTTATGCAAACTTAGCCAAAACTCCACTCAGCCAAATAAGCATATAGTATTAGTCTTGCCATTTATATCCACCATAGTGTTACTTGCCAATACATTAAATTGTATTGACTCCCTTGTGGCTACATATTCCATATTGCAGAGTTTTCTAAAGACGAGTGAGGATTTTGTTTAGGATCTCGAGACTATCGCCAACATGTTTTGCCTGTGGGACATGAAGAAGATGGGCTTAATGTTGTTCTATGTCTTCCGTTGTATATCTTCGTTTACTGCTAGTCTTCTAAGACTATGCAAGTTGTAATACTATTTTGTAAAGAGTAGATCATGCGATGTAATACAATTTGATGAATTTGCATGATATTTCATTTTGTACTGTGGTGCTAGCAATTGATCCAGGTACTGGCACAATAACACAAGTATTCCATCTTTATTAAAAGTTGGGATGCTACATCAAAACTCAATTAGGGGATCAGAAGTTCCTGTTCTGGCACCCTGCCTCGACGGGGATTCGAAGGAGATCATCGCCATCGACACCGCCATCTCTTCTCCATCAACCATCCACGATTCCCCCATCCATGTGTGAGTAAACACCGCTGTAGATTGATGGGGATGGAAGGGATTGGATGAGATCGATCATGTAATAATGCCAGATTGTTAGGGCATAGTGCCTAGTATCCATTGTTAGTGTTTTCTACTGTTGTTGCAACTTGTTATTCTTAATGCTTCTATCTACGGACCGAGTGCCATGATCTCAGATCTGAACATTTTATTGTTTCATGAGTACAATTATGTTTCTTGGTCATATCATTAAGTTGTTTACACACATTGTTGTCCGGAACCCGAGGCCCCAAAGTGACAAAAATTGGATACTAGGCACTATGCTTGAGAAAAATCATAATCCTTGTCTCTAATCCTTGATGAATCTTCTATTATGCTTGATGATACTGGCTAAAATTGCTAAATCCAAACAAATTGATAGTGGTGATTTTTTTTTTGAAAATATTGGTACCCCTGTTAATTCACGTGAGTTCATTGATGATCTTGATGAAACCTATATTGAACTAAATGATGACTTTATTAAACAAGCTCATCCTACTACTGGTGCAAGTGTTCTTAAGAGTCTTCTTGCAAGACATGCTGTTAAATATAAATCGTCTCTTGATGCTAAGTTTGCTACATCTCCCATACACATTAGAGACAAGGATTATGATTTTTCTCTTGATTTATCTTATATATCTATTGTGGAGAAGTAATCTTTTTGGGAACTTAAAGTAAAAGTGCTATGGAACACATAAATTAGCTTTCATCTTTGAGTAGTTTATTTTTTGATGATACTAAGTTGTGTACTTTTTTTGTTACCAAGATTTTTCCTTTCTCATTGAAAGATGAGGCTAAAACTTGGTTTAACAATCTGTCACCTGGATCTATTACTAGTCCTATGGATTTATATAATGCTTTCTTTCAAAAATATTTTCCTGCTAGTGCCCAACATGCTGCCGGGGAGCAAATTGAAGGAGAAAACTTGCCTGAATCTTGGACAAGGTTTTGTTCTTTGATAAGAGCTAGCCCTAGATATCCATTACCTAAAAATGAAATCCTAGATATATTTTATAATGGACTAACTATTGAATCTAGGACATACCTGGATAGTTGTGCTGGTTGTGTTTTCAGGAAAAGAACTCCAGAAGAAGCTGAGGAATTGATGGCTAAAATAACCAAAAATAATGATGCATGATTGAATATACTTGAGCCTACACCTACACCGGAGCCAACACCAATACCAACACCCAAGAGGAGAGGGATGATTGAATTAAATGATGAAGTGATGAGGGAAGCCAAGAAATCTCTTAAAGAGAGGGGTATTAAATCTAAAAATGTGAAGAATCTACCACCTATAGAAGAATTGTGTAAGGGAATACCTCATCCATCAACAGTTGAGCTACACTCTCTCCAATACTTTGATAATAGAGATATTCCCTATTGTAAACCACCTGATCAATGCTTATATTAATTTTATAATTATGTTGTTAAGCAAGACAACTTTAATATGAGAGTGCAAAATCATCTTATGGAATACTCTAGATCTATTGATAATTTGCATGGTATTATTGAGAGAACCTATAATGATGTTAAAATGCTTGTTAAACATTTTCATATGGTTCAAACTCAAATTGATCAACTCACTAGAGCACAAAAATATATGCTAGCTAATTCTTCTAGGGAAAAACATGTTTGTGAAATAATTACTAGAAGTGGTTTTTCTACTCAGGACCCTTTGTATCCTGAAGGACATCCTATAAGAATTGAACAAGATTCTCAGCAACCTAAAAACAATAGTTCTCCTTCTAAGAAAAATAAGAAGAGACATTAAAATGTTCTAGAATCTCCTGGACCTGCTAAAGATCCTAATAGTATATCTATTTCTGATGCTGAAACTGAAAGTGGTAATGATAAAAGTGATGCTTCTGATAAAGAAGAAATTGTAGCTGAACCTGAAAAGCAAACTAAAATTGGAAGTATACTAAAGAGGATTTCATTGCTAATAAACATTGTAATAGAAGAAATCCTTGGGTACAAAAAGCAATGCTTTTTCCTAATAGGAAACACAAATCAAAGGAAGAAGAACATTATAACAAGTTTGGTGAGTGGATGGAACCTCTGCTTTTGCAAATCCCTTTGACTGATGCTATTAAATTGCCTCCTTATTCTAAATATATGAAAGATATTGTCTCTAATAAAAGGAAGATTCCTAATGAGGAAATTTCCACTATGCTTGCTAATTACTCTTTCAACGGCAAGGTTCCAAAGAAGCTTGGAGATCCTGGTATTCCTACTACCCCTTGTTCTGTTAAAAATAATTATGTTAGAACTGATTTATGTGACTTGGGAGCTGGAGTTAGTGTTATGCCTTTCTCTCGTTATAAGAGACTCTCTCTTGAAAAACTGATACACACTGATATATCTTTGCAAATGGCTGATAAATCTACTGCTATTCCTATTGGTATATGTGAGAATGTTCATGTTCAAGTTGCTACTAGTTGTTTGATATTAATTGAGTTTGTTGTGTTGGAAATGGCTGAATATGATAATATGTCTATTATTCTTGGGAGACATTTTCTTAACATTGCACGGGCTGTATTGAATTCAATCAAGGAAAAGTAACTTTTAGTGTTAATGATAAAGAGCTTATTTTTTATTTTCCCACGAAGATTGATAGAAGATATGGTTTAAATTCAATTCAAAATATTGAGACCTTCAAGATTGGAGAATTTTATTGTCCCATTACAATACCACCAAAATAATATGAGATTATTATGATTGGGACTATGTCTATCAAGGTTGAGGTAACATAATTATTTAGTGATATGCAAAGTTTTTCTTCATATAAAAATTGTTCTGGTAACAAGACTTGATCACCCTTGTTAACAAAATGATTTTGAATGAAGATGACAATATTTTTACTATGTTTTCACGTTCCCCGTTATGTTTTCACCATATTACTTCTATTATCACCTTGCTACTTTAGCATAATCATGTTTTCCATAATCCATGGTCATGTTTTCACCCTGATTACTGTGGTTATGCATGTTTTCACCACCCAAAATTTTGTTTTCACCACTTCCACCTTTGTTTTCTTTGGTTATTTTTCCATTGGAGTGTCACAGAACCTATGTAGTTCTGGTTTTGGTTTTGTTTTCCACCTTTCCACATTTGTTTTTTTTGGGTTTAATTAATTATTAAATTCTGAAAATACCTCGAAAATAAAGTTTCTCGAAAAATTCCAGAAAATAATAATATTTTTTTACGTAAATAATGAGGCAGAGAGCCACCTGGGAGATCCCAGTGGTACCCACCAGTCAGGCACACCATGGGCGCGGCCGGCCCCCTGGCGACGCCAACACATGGTGTGGGGCCCCCTAGCCCTCCACTAACTCTCTCCCCTCCCAAAAATTTCTCTCTCACCCCACAAACTCAAAACATTTCCTGGAACCCGAGTTCTTGCTATTCTTCCTCGAGATTTTTCGATCTCTTTGCTCATCCCATCATTTGTGCTGAAATTTGGTGCATTTGCTCGCCGGTATGTGACTCCTCCGATTACCCGGGTAGAACTTTATTTGGTGGAGTATTTCTTGAGTATTTTGGTACTGTAGATGACAGCTTATGTGAGTTTGCATGCTTGATTTGAGTATAAATAATATAGTTTGATGCATGTTTAGCTCTCCTATAAGTTTCTATGGTAGTTTTCACCTTATAGTTGCTTGAAATCAATTTTTGTTATGATTGTTGAAAAATTTCATAGATGGAGCACAATGTGCATCAACTAAACCGGCATGAGTTGGAGTTGCATGGCATCATGCCTCTGCACCATGAAGAAAAAGTGTTTCCATCAATGTATCCATGCCAGGTATCCACGCGTGTTACGAGAATTCTACAGGATTTCTATACTCATCTGCATAATGCAGGACTGGACCGCTTGATTGAGGATGAACCTACCCAACATGTAAGAATAACTATGTCTAGGGTGTAGGATGTTCGGTTTAGATGGTCTTCAACTAACCCTATGGTCCATTACAACAAAGTTGTAGACTTGCCTTTCAGTGATTTTTGTGTATCTATCAAGGTACCATAGTGGGGCTCATGTGAGAAAATAAGAGGGCAGCCTAAACCACTGCTGGATTTATATGAGGAGATTTGCCAAGGAAGAAGATTCATGGGGGATAGTGGTAAAATACGAGAAATTCAACCCCCTAGCATTCGATACTTTGCTTATTTTTTTTCTAAATGCGTGTTAGATAGAAAAACGGCCAACAAGCTATTTATTTATGATCTGGCTTTTATCTGAGCTTCCTTAAGACATGATAGGTATTATAACTTTGGTGTTGTAATTTCTTACTGTCTCTCACTTAACCGTGAGAAGGGAGGAATTTGTGGAGGTCTTATTTCCTCACGCTTGCTAGCGTTGCATGGTGTGGAGTCACACCCTCTAGACCTGTAGTTTCATTTAGAGAAGCTGGACCTTGTTTCCATAATTCAACATAAGTTTCTCTCTATCCATGCTCACCTGAATAATTTATCTTATGGAATAGATTTCTCTAAACAATCTAGGTGGAGAGTGACTAAAATTGATAGAGTGGTACTTTTGCATGCACCTCTTTTGTTTAATCTTAATGACAGGCAAGGATGGATGATTTTTGAGAGTGAGCTGGACGCATACATTGAGCACCACCCCCAGCATGTGGAGGATGCCAGAGAGGGGTACGATAGTGATTTTGTCCAGCCCTCCAACAATGCGGGGATCCCGTACCAGCACTCTGGATATGACTATGCGCCTGCTGGTTCATCTTCTTCTTGGGCTCCTGAGTGCGACCATGCAAGGGACGACCCACCACAGTGGGGATACTTCCCGCGCCATGATTGATGTCCACTTAGGCCGAAATCCTAAGCTTGGGGGGAGGTATACCAACATCACACTCATCTTTATATCATGTTCGGTTGGTTCTTTGTATATCCATTTTTCGTTTCTTTCGTTTGTTTTTGTTGTCTTTCGCTTCTTTCATTTCTCTTTGTTTTTGTTGCTTCTTGCTTTCCTAAACACAAAAAGACCAAAACAAATCTGTTGTTTCTGTTTATTTGCTTCTTTAGTTTCTTTTGTTGGTTTGTTTTCTTTTCTCGTTTCGGTTTAATAATCAAAAATCCAAAAATATTTTGCTTTGTTTGTTTGTTTCCTTGTATTCTTGTTTTAATGCGAAAACCCAAAAATATTTGTTGTTCTTCTTTGGTTCTTGTAAAGTTTGTTGCAAAGTTCACCGGACTTCCGTGTCTTCTTTGGAGCTTGGTTATCATTTTATATTATTCAATCCGCAAGTGAAGAGCAACAATGACGCTTTACGACAATTTAAGTTGTGGTGAGAGGCTGATATGAACTCTATTTGTTTTATTTTTGTACATATACTTATCCATGTGAACATGCTTAGTTCGTTCATGTAAGGTGTATGTTATTTAATTGATTCTTAGTAGTTCGTGATCTCACGTGTTTAATTCCAACTTATTAATATAAGATAGCATGTCCTATGAAAGTTTGCTTGTATTGTTTTCTTGATAGGAAGGTATGATATTGTGGTACCTCCCTCTGATTGTTTCGCTTGAATCGACTTGGCACATGCTCACGCATGCATATGACTGAAAACAAAAAGTCAACTAATCCTCGATGATTTATTTTTCCTCAGAGTATTGGTATCATTTTTATGCCCATGTTAATTTTGTTTTTTCGCAAGCATAATTATGACAGTTGTTGCTCTCTTCATTGTCGCTCCCCGTCTATTGCTAGCCTTCACATGTACTGACTATGAGCTCTACTCGTGCACCCAACTCCCCAAAACCAAAGTTGTGCCAAATGTGTCGACCATACCTACCTATATATGTGGTATTTAACCGCCACTCCAAGTAAATTTCTCGTGTGCTACCTTTAAAAGGTTCAAAAAATTATTCCGGTTTTGTGCCTCTGTTTTAGCTCATGAGGACGTAAATAGAGAATCTTTATCTCACTTGTGGATTGGATTTCACACCCTGTACTAGTGGCTTCATCCTCTTATCAAAATGATGGAAGAGGTGGCAGCGGGGTGCCCAGCCCCAAAGTAATACAACAAATTTTCTTCACTATTTTTGCTCCTGATTTATCAGTCAAAGCATAATTATGTAAACAAAAGAGAAAGAGGGATGACCTTCTAACCAGATGCGTCCCTCTATGGGAGCCTCTCTTGTGAAGTCTAGTTGTCTTGTGACGTACTGTATTTTCTGTTTACCATTCGTTGACATAAGCATACACCTCCCTAAAAATGGTTTCAATGCATCTTTTTAATAAAAAAAATGCTCTAACACATGAGTTAATCCCTGCTTCCCTCTGTGAAGGTTTTCTTTTATTTTTATGTTGAGTCTTCACCTTCTCACTTTATGCACCTTCTTGAGAGCATGACTGTCATTCTTAGTGTAATGTGCTTGTCCCAAAATACGGTTGATTGTGGTATAACTTTGATGCTTGTATCTTTGATATCTTTATTTCTATTCTTCATTTGAAGTTCAGAGGTGTCCTATCTTTAATGTTTTTCTCCATTATTAAGGCAAGCGACTACACTTTATCATACCCTATTATGAGCATTGCAATCCTGCAGATTGATATACTTATTTTGTTTATTAGTAGTTTCTTGGCATCTCTTCATGGTTTGCATAACTGCTAGGTGACTTTTATCTTGCATACATCTTATTATGAATTGCCTCAGCACTTGATCATATAGTGAGTATATTTGCATCATATGAAACAAATGTGTTCGTTATCGCACTCAGTTGTCACTGAATTGCTCGAGGTCAAGCAATAAGCTAAGCATGGGGGAGTTGATAAGTCCAAAATGTATCTCCTTTTCCGAACATTGTTCTTGCTGTTTTCCTCTAAACTTGTGAGTTTTGGATTCCACTAACACGGACTAACTCTGTTTTCAGCAGAATTACCTTGGTGTCTCGTTTTTGTGCAGAAAAATCAACTTTTGGGAATTTCGCAGAATAGACCCCATTGAGCTTATATCACCACAGGACCCCGGGAGCAAGAAGGACACCTGGAGGGGGCCCAGGAGGGGCCCAGACCACCATGGGCGCCCCCTAGGTCGCGCCGCCAGGTGGTGTTTGGGCCACCTCCACCCCCTCGGGCTCTCCTTTCGACTACATATGCCCCGTAAACCTAAAACACGAGTGGGTTCGTCATATTCCACAGAAACACAACAAAGCAACGCCGCCAAGTCGAAACTCAATTCGGGGATCAGGAGTTCCTGTTCTGGCACCCATCGACACCGCCATCTCTTCTCCATCAACCATCCATGATCCCCCCGTCCATGTGTGAGTAAAAAATCACTCTAGGCTGAGAGGTATGTAAGAGATTGGATGAGATCGATCGTGTAATAATGCCAGATTGTTAGGGCATAGTGCCTAGTATCCATTGTTAGTGTTTTCTACCGTTGTTGCAAGTTTTTATGCTTAATTGTTGTCACTAGGGCCCGAGTGCCATGATCTCAGATCTGAACATTTTATTGTTTCATGAGTATAATTATGTTTCTTGATCATATCTGCAAGTTGTTTACACATGTCATTGTCCGGAACCCGAGGCCCCAAAGTGACAGAAATTGGGACAACCAAAGGGGATGGTTTTGATGTGAGGATCACTTGTGTTCACGGAGTGTTAATGCTTTGCTCCGGTGCTTTATCAAAAGTAGCACCTTAATTACCAGTAGCTTCCCTAGAGGCCCCGCTGCCATGGGCTGGTAGGACAAAATATGTTGTGCAAGTTTCTCGTTGTGAGCATGTATGACTATTTTGGAACATATGCCTATGGTTTGCCTAGATCTTGGATGCTTTATTATTATTATCTGCAATGCCCATGTTTACACTATTACATGACCTATCTTATTCATGCAACGCCCGTTCATCCATTCCCTCTATACCTATGGTACTCCCATCCTGCTGCTTTCCGCGAATGCTACTATTGTTACTATTTTATTACTGCTGTTATTTTACTACTACTGCTGCTATAAAATTGTTACCACTTATAAATTGTTTCGAAGAAGTCTACTTTCAGGTGCAGCTGAATTCACAACTCAATTGTTAAGGTAATAAATATTATTTGGCTCCCCTTGTGTCGAATCAATAAATTTGGGTTTTACTTCCCTCGAAGACTGTTAGGATCCCCTATACTTGTGGGTCATCAGTATTAACCAAGAATAAAGATACGACATTACGATTATATGAATAGAAAAAGTTAAAGTGCTTAATTAATTTGAGCATATATTTACAAACGATAAGACAATAGCAGTAAAAGGGTAGAATTTAAATACTTCTAGTATTTGTCTACCGGTTCATTATATGGAAGAGGTGTGGTATTTCACAAAATATGCAGGATGATGTGTGATAAACGACGAAATTGTATTCTTAGTTGAAACAATAATGTCGAGACACCATAGTAAGGTTTATGGACGGGGGTGCCATAATCCTACCAATAGAACCACGGGGGACATGATAACGCTGCAAACAAAAACACTGAGTTTTACCCAGGTTCGGTACGACGCAACTAGGCGGCGTTCCTACTCCTGCAATCTCACTAAATCAGGGCTGAAGCCTAAAGTATACAGAGTACAATGTGAGTACGGTTTCGCTAACTCGGCGAGGATCAACTCTTCCGCGAGTTGGCTTCTAGCTAATTGTCTGTTCGTTCTTGCTCACGTCCGGCTTTATATAGATATCTAGATTAGGTTTTACAGAAAGGAAATCTAGAAGACTTCGGAAAGTATATAACTTGGAAAGTAAGGAATTTGTCTTCTTCTCCAAGCCGCACCATTTTGGGCCGTGGTCCGCGTTCTTCTAGAATCCGGCTTCTTGCGTGTCAGCTTACTGGGCCGCCCAATGGACTATGTTCCATTCCCTATGGGCCACCCTGGTAATCCGGTCTTTAGGCCAATGCCGGACATACCCCTAATTGGCATATATCCAACAGTAGCCCCAAAGAAGGATTAAGACTTCATTTTGCTGCTCCCCTTAGATTGGTATTCTTTCTTAGAAATGTTAGCGTTTTGTCTTGATTCTTCTTTCATCAAAGTTTCTTAATACAAAACTCGGATTTTACCAAAATCCGGCTTTTCTTCCACGAGCCTTCGCGGAGAAGGAACCTTGTGACGCCAGCGATGAAATACTGCTGACGTCACGGTCATTTGGGTTCAGTCAAAGCCTGAAATCATATCTCTGACATATTCTCTCGCGGGAAACGAGGAGATAGTAATAATCACCCACCCCCTCATTTTCTCGAATTTTTGAGCGTTACACGTGTCGCGCATCCAACGGCTAAAAGAGCCGTTGGATCCAATCTCCATGCACCTTGGCTATAAATAGCCGTCTCGGGGTCTCAGTTTTCTCTTCCGCTTCCTCCTTCTTCCTCGAGCCCTCCGAACACCAAAGCACCTAGCGCCCAGTTTGAGCCCAAGTTTCAGAAGAAACACGCACTCGAGCCCGCGAGCCCTCACCGGAGACAATCATCGGTGGTTCACACTCTCAGCTGCACCGTCCAAACATGGTCACCGGAGATTCTCCCCGCGCTTCCGAATCTGCGAACGCCGCGTTCGACAATGAGGATATCATCAACGACCTCAATCACATCCTTGATTCTCACCCGCGTGCTGCTGCGAGCACGTCGGAGGGGTCCGAAAGCGAGCCGATGGGCGGGACTCTGCATCCCACCGCCGGAAACATGCCGCCGCCAGCGGCTACACCTCCTCCTCCTCCCTTTCCCGACACTGAGGGGGAAAACTCTTCTCGCGGCGATGAAGACGCTGCCACCGCCGCCGCCGCTGCCGGAGGCAAGGAAGAAGAGGGGGAGAATGCCGAAAAGTGGAGCCAATGCAACGTAGCTCCAACTCTTCTTACGGCAATGGAGAAAGACGGCTTTGTAATCAAAGACATATGGAGGGTTGGCGAGGAAGACTCCCAGCCATCCCCACAAGCCAGAGAACCCGTTGTATTGGCGTCTCATATCAACAGAAGTAAGGGATTTCCGCGTTCCGCGTTTTTTATCTAGGTTCTAAGCCACTATAACGTCCAGCCTCATAATCTTCCACCAAATTCTATTCTTTATTTAGCCGGTTTCCAGGCCCTCTTTGAGGGTTATCTAGGGATAGAAACCCGAATGTACCTTTTTCAATACTGTTTCAACGTAAAATGTAACACCACCGAGGGTGCCATTTCGAATTGCGAAACCATTTCTTTCAACCTCCGTAGGTATAGGGAGGACTGGTTCCCCAAAATTAAGACTTCTGCGTCCGTCAAATTTTGGACGGGCTCATTTTTCTATCACTCGGATGTTCCGTTTCCTGGAAAGGAAACATGCATTCCACCTTTCGTTAATTCCGCGGCCACACCCCAAGACAACTGGGCGTTGGACGCGGTCCAGGTTCTGCCTCCATACCTGATGAGAATCAAGAGGCGAATCGCGAAACTCGTCTCTTCCACTCCTCTTTTGACTGACATGGATATAATCATATGTTGGTTCAGGACGAGGAATCAGCCTCTTTCTTATCGTTGCAGTCGGCTTATGCGTGAAAACACGGGCCCGGATGAGATGATGAGGGCAATGAAGAGTGCTTTATCCAAGAAGGAGTTCAAGAAGCGCGTGAACCAACTCGTCTCTACTCGTGACCAATACGAGGAAAGTCGGGAAATGTATCACGCGAAAAAACCTGCTCCCAAGGTATGTTTTTATCATTTGGGGAATTTCTTGAATTCTATCTTTTCTCGGATTTTTCAATACTAATCCGGATTTTTTACTTCTTTCTCAGCTTCTCGATATTCCTAAGAATGATCTTGCTGAAGGGTTCGTTGCATAGAAAACAAAAAGTTTCCTACACGAGAGACACCCGAAAGGCCAAGATCTAATCTAGGAGACGAAGTGCAACGGGCAACAAGAGGTTTAAGGAGAACACATACCCTCGAAGACTCAAAGTGGTACGAGATCAAATCTCGTTGTTCGTGTAATCGTACTCACACGGATCCCGATAGCGAGAAGATGGGCACCGCAATCCGGCGGTGCATCCGTGATCGGTCACACGTACGGTTGATGACGACCTCCGTTCCCTCGTTCCAGCGGGGAGAGGAAGTAGAGGATCCCTCGGAACTCCAGCAGCACGACGACGTGGTGGTGGTGAAGAATCCAACGGTCAGGGCTTCGCCAAGCCAGAGACCATGAAATGGAGCAGCGGGTGGAGGGAAAGGGAAGTGTCCAAGTGTGTGGAGAAGAGGAGCTCTCACCCTCCTTTTATAGGGGAGGGGGAGGCAGCCCAAGAGGGGGGTGCGTCCAGCCATGGTGTGCCCCCACCTCTTCCCTCTTCATGTGAGTCGAAGCTCCACTCACACCCACTCATGCTCCCTTAATTTTCCACTTGGAAAATCCAAAGGTTTTCTTTTAATAAATAAATAAAACATTTTTATTTCTTTATTTATATTTATTAATTCCATTAACAAACATTTGCATATAGCACCTCGAATCATTTGTTAATTCTATTAACAACCATTCGACGAAAAACCCCTTGAACTAATTCAATTTTCCCCGAAACAATTTCGGTGCTGCCCAAAATATTCTTCGATATTCCGTATCATCTCAAACGCGTCATCGAACCTTAAGTGTGTCATCCTACGGTTCGCGAATAAGATAGACATGATCGAGACTCCTCTCCGATCAATAATCAACAGCGGGATCTGGAGATCCGTGATGACTCCTATATATTCAACGATGACTCTCGTGATCGTGTGAACCAACAACGCTGTGAACTATTCCCTTTGTCTCGCAATATTTTACTTGTCCGAGATTCGATCATTGGTATCAACCATACCTTGTTCAATCTCGTTGCCGACAAGTACTCTTTTCTCGTTCCCGTGATATAACATCCTTGTGATCATATCACGTGCTTGCAAGCGGTTTCGATGTGATATCACCGAGAGGGCCCAGAGTATATCTCTCCGTCATTTGGATGGACAAATCCCACTCTTGATCCATGATCCTCAACTAATACTTTCTGAATACTTAACAACACCTTTATAGTCACCCTGTTACGGTGTGACGTTTGATGCCATCAAAGCACTATTCCGGTATCAGCGATTGACATGATCTCATGGTCTAAGGAATAAGTTACTTCGTATGTTTGATATAACAATGTAAACTAAATGACTCGATCACATTGCTATATTCTCTTTGGGTATATGTTCATCACATCATTCTTCTAATGACATGACCCCGTTATTAATAACATCCAATGTTCATGATCAGGAAACCTTGATCATCTATTAATCAACGAACTAGTTAAAAGAGAGGCTTTACTAGGAACCATTGTTTGTTTATTAAGCACACATGTATCAACGTTTCCGGTTAATACAATTCTAGCATGAGAAATAAACATTCATCATAAACAAGGAATAAGATAATAACCATTTTATTATCGCCTCTCGGGCATATTCCCTTCACTTGCCACCGATGATGAATTGGCTACACTAAGAGCCAACTTTCTGTCTAGAGGACGGAAATGCAAGAAGACCTCTTCCAGTCAAGAATTTATTGATCTTGATGGTGTGACCGTCTCAACTTCCAGGTAAAACCCGGGATTTTTACATTCGCATATTTTTTCTTGCGCACTTCTCTTTCTCGGATTTTTAATCTTAGACTTTCTTCCTTTTCTATTTTCTAACCTTGCCCCTACTACACTGAAGGGAAAAAGCAGGAAGAAGCTGAAGGTTGCTGCACATCGGGGACCCAAGCCATCTCCTTCCACTGCTCCAGATACTCCAAAGGCGGCTGGGGAGGAAAGCTCGGCTGCTCGGGAAGAATACCCTCTGCAGACCAGCCAGCCTGTTGCATCCGACACGGATGCGCGGGAAAGGGCGGAACCCAAACAAGGCGGCCCTTCGAACCCTCCTGCCAACTTTCGAGGAGAAGCTCAAGGTAAATCAAGAATCATGCTTCGACGAATGCGGATACATTCATCCGTGGGCAAAGAAATTCTTTTCAAGAGCTCCCTTAATCCGTCCATGGCCAAAAGGCAGACTTATTGTTAGGAATAATTACGTGTTCTTGCCTCGCCAGGACATGCAAGACCGCCTCCACCACATGGGGATTACCTTCGAGGAATACGCCAAGGAATTCTTCGAGAATGTCGCGGGTTTGCAAAGAATGAGCCAGGTAATATCTCTAGCCCCCAAGTATTATGACAACTATTATCTCTATTTTTTCCTTGATGCTTTTCTCTGTTGCATGCTTATCTTTGTCTAAGAAATCTTTTCCTTTGTCTACTTTTTAGAAAACCGCCGAGCGCATAAACGTTGAAGTTTTTGAGAAGCTCACTATTAAGAAGCAGGAAGTTAAGTCTTTTTCCGAGTTATTAACTCTTCAGCTTTTTTTCCTCTCAGCTTCCTTGGATAAAGCCAAACAAATTGCTAAGGACGCTGTCAATGTTGAAACCCTCTGCAAAGAAAACTCGGACCTTTACAAGCTGACTGTAAAGCTCCAAAAAGATCTGGAGGCGAGCCAGCTGGCTCTTGGATTGGCCGAGTCCCGAGCTTCTTCTCAAGCTGAGAAGGATAAGGCGACTATTCGAGACTTGTAGAATTCCCTGAACCAACATCTTGAAGAAGGCGTTGAGACGGATAAAATTCTCGGCAAGTTTTTGTTACTTTACCAAGTTTATTCTTATACTTTTGCAGTACGCCTCCTTTTTCCTCCTTCTGTGTTTTCTAACCTTTCTTCCTTTGTTTACCCGGATTGAGAGAATCCGGGCTTTCGAGAAAGTCATCAATGATCTGAAGAATGTTGGGATGCTACTTATTAATAAGTGCATTCTATACAAGGTTGGCGATTACTTGGAAGTCAGCAAACTTCCGGAGGCCATTGAAGAGGTGGCAAACCAGAGGGAGTCCTGGCTCCAATCTGCCGCCCGAGGTGGCGCGCGCATGGTCCTTGGACTGATGCTTATGCATTACACCACCTCAAAATCCTGGCGCATTGCTACCGGTATCGTGCAAGGATATACGGAAGATCAAAGGGCGGAGATCTTCGAGTCTGTCAAGGGGCACGCCTCCAAGATAGCTCGGATGGTTTTTACCTCCTTTTTCTACCCGGAGGAAGAGATTCCGAAAAATCCGGAGAACCCGAGCGACAGCGACGAGGAGGACGACGAGGAATATGAGGATGCTGCCTAGTTCCTGCGTAGCTAGTCCACAAAATAGAAGCATTACTATTCTTACAATATAATATCAATTGTAATGCATTCTATCTTTGTATAAACAAGAATTTATCCTTTGCAGTAAAGTTTTGAGTCTTTGTAAGTTTTCCAGAGTTTTAATTCCTTTCCTTCTAAGTTCTCTGATTTGTATGCTTTAACTTTTCTTAGTGTTGAAGTGGCTCGAAAGTATGCAATTTTCATGCCAAGTGACTGGGTTCAGACCTATCAGTAAAAAATCAAATCATGGATTATACCTTGGCACTTTTACTTACTAAGTCTAGTGACCCAACACACAAACAATCAGATACTACTAAGAAAAAATAAGGAATTTGAAAATCATGAACCTCAGGCACGCAGGGACAATCTGGGGTTCTTAGGCTTCCTTAGTCTAAAACGCATTCAGTTTTATAACTCCGAATACATAGGCACAATTTGGGTTAACATTGAAGCTATATTGAAAGATCATTGGGAAATAGATAAGACGGAAATATGCTTAGAACAGTAAAACAAACAAAACAATAAAGCATATTTTCCGACAACTTTAATTCATGATCTTAATGATGTTTACATAGAATTTGAACTAAGTGTAAAAGGGACGTAACTGCTAGATGCTCTAGGGACTCTTCGTCCCTCCTAGTTCTACATCTATCTTTCTTTTCCTCTTGCGATTCGGATTTTTTTGGATCATCTTCCGTGTCTCGAATATCTACAAAGTAATATGACCCATTTTTCATAGCCTTGCTAGTGACAAATGGTCCCTCCTAGATTGGGGCTAGCTTGTGCTTCCTATCCTGTACCAATCTTAGCACGAAATCACCTTGTTTGAAAGACTATGATAACATCGCAGTCCTTCCTGATAAATGGCGGATCTTTGTAGCACAAGCTCTCGTTCTTATTCTAAGATATCAACGGAATCCTGTCGTGCGTTTTCGGCATCTGAGTCATCGTACGCCTGCACTCGTGGGCTATCATGGATCATGTCCGTAGGAAGCACTGCTTCTGCTCCGTAAACCGGGAAAAAAGGCGTTTGCCTTGTTGATCTATTCGGCATTGTTTGAATACTCCAAAGCACACAAGGTAATTCTTCTATCCATGCTCCAACTGCTCTATGAAGAGGAGGTTCGATTCTTGGGAGGATTCCTTGCAGATCGAATTATTCATTAGTTCTACCTGGCCATTGGATTGTGGGTGTGCCACAGATGCGAGATCTAGGAGAATTCCCGTTTGTTGGCAGTATTTTGCTAACTCTCCAATTGAGAAATTTGTCCCGTTATTCGTTATTATGCTATGTGGAACGCCGTATCGCATGACTACGTCAATGAAGAAATTTCTGGCAGTCACACCGTAAAGTTTTTTATGGGTTTTGCTTCCACCCACTTGGTATACTTATCTATTGCAATGAGTAGATGTGTGAGTCCTCCTATGGAAGTTTTGAATGGTCACATCATATCTAACCCCCAAACCGCAAATGGCCACGTTATGGGGGTAGTTTTGAGTGCTTGGGCTGGCATATTCGTCTGCTTGGCGTAATACTGGCATCCGACACATGTATTCACTATGTGCTCCGTGTCTTTCTCGGTTGTGAACCAGAAAAATCCTGCACGAAATGCTATTTTAACTATGCTTTTTGTTTGAGCATGATGTCCGCAATATCCTGCATGGATTTCCTGCATAATTTCTCGTCCTTCTTCTGGAGAAATACATTGCTGAAAAATTCCGATAGGACTGCGCTTATACATGCAACCATTGATTACCGTGTATCCTATGCATCGGCGTTGTATCTGCCTTTGCAAGACGTTGTCTGCTCCATCCGTGAACTTCTTATAAACTAAGAAGTTTAAGCATGGAATTGTCCAATCCAGGGTAACAAGCAAGACTTCTATTGACACGGAAACTAGAGGATAATCAACATCTCCGCCTTTTATTGATCGTTGATGCAAATGTTGGACGAACACACCAGGTGGTAAAGTCTTCACTATTTCCGAGCCCATGCGGGCTAAAGTATCCGCGTTCCAATTGTATTCCCTTTTGATGTAAAGTATTTCAAATCCTAGGAAGCAAATGGCAAACTCACTGTTCTCCGATATTTGGCCATAATGGGGCTTTTAGCATCCCATGTTTGGTTTAGCTGATGTTGTACCAAGTTCGAGTCACCATATAAAAGTATATGCTTGACACCTATCTCCTTTGCAATAAGCAATCCATGAAGCAATGCTTCGTATTCAGCCACATTGTTGCTAGCGTTGAAATGTATCTCTAAAACATATTCCATCATGTCGCCTTTTGGAGATTTAAGCACTATACCAGCTCCAGCGCCTTCTTTCATTTTGGATCCATCGAAATGCATGATCCAATATTCCGACTCCGGCATAGCGTGTTTTCCATTTCTTCTGTCCAATCATCCACAAAATCTGCTAATACCTGCGATTTAATTCCCGTCAGGGGTTGGTACTTAATGTCAAACGCAGCGAGCTTAATGCCCCATTTGGCTACTCTGCATGTTGCGTCCGCATTGTTTAGAATATCCCCCAGTGGTGCTTTGCTTACCACTGTTATGGAATGTCCCTGGAAATAATGACGGAGTTTTTGAGATGCGAAAATACGCCATATGCCAGCTTTTGATAATGTGGATACTTTGTTTTGACTCGGAGAATACCTCGCTGACGTAATACACCGGATGTTGATCTGAAATACTTTGCTCGTCTTTCTGTCTTTCCACGATTATCATTGCAAAAATAACCCTGTTAGTTGTTGTAAGATACAGTAACATGGGTTCTTCGTCTTTTGGAGATGCCAAAATCGGAGCTTTTATCAAGTCTTCCGTGCATTTAAAATTGTCGGATTTCTTCAACAATTTTTATAATGGCAGAGCTTTGTCACCAAACCGGCTTATAAACCTGCTAACGGCGGCTACAGAACCCGTCAATCTTTGGACATCTTTTGGACATGTAGACCTTGTAATGTTCAGGATTTCCTTGATCTTTTCTGGGTTTACCTCTATTCCTCTTTAAGAAACGATAGAACCCAGAAGCTTTCCTGAGGGAACCCCGAATATGCACTTTAATGGATTTAACTTCATTTTATAAGTACGCATGTTTTCAAAGGTTTCGCGTAGATCTTCAAGGAGTGTATACTTTTCCTTGGAAACGACGGCAATATCATCCACGTAAACATGGACGTTTTTGCCGATTTGACTATGCAAACATCTTTGCATGCAACGCTGGTATGTGGCACCGGCGTTCTTCAACCCAAAACGCATGGTTATGTAATAGTATGTTCCGTATGGGGTTATGAAAGAAGTTTTTATTTGGTCTTCCTCTTTCATAGGTATTTGATGGTACCCGGAATAAGCATCCAAAAAGCATTAAAGCTCAGAGCCAGTAGTGGCGTCTATTATTTGATCGATTCGTTGTAACGCGAACCTATCTTTTGGACATAACTTGTTCAAGCCGGTTGTCGTGGGATAATCACGGCAGATGTTACCTGAGGTAACTGATCTTGGGGCAAGTCGACACAGGTATTCGGGAGAGGGTTTAGCTCAAAGGAAGACATGGCAAAAGCGATCTGAGAACCGGAGAATAACTCGCCGGATCTCGATATCAATGATACTGGATACTCGATAATAGGTATTACAACTATGACTTGAAAAATCTCTTAGGCGAAGCCCAGGGGTTGGTTTATATAGTACTCATACCCCTCTGGGCTTGCCCTACAAAGCGCTCCTCGAGTCCTATTTGAACTCTACATACGAACCCTAACTTTTCTTACCATAACCCACAATCCGGGTTACGAACCTTACACGCCCTGGGCCTTCCAGGAGTTTCTTTGTCCTTAGCCGGATTTGGTCCAGCCACCGTCTGGGCCGGATCACACCTGGGAGCTGGTATACCGGGTTACTACTCCCCCATCAGTAGTCCCCAGGATAGCGCGGGCTTCACAGATTCATTCTTGAAGCGCTCGCTATTCCCTAAAAAAGATATGAAACGCCCAAGCTTACATGAACCGGGTCAAGTTACTTTAACAGATGACTAGACACAGCTCCGTGACGGTCATTCGACAGCTCGATCCCTCCTCGAGTGCTTAACGGACCTTTCCAGATTTGAACCCTAAGATATTAAGGCCCTACTCTCGATAAGGATCCCTGATATCTCGGGATAAATTGCGTTCCCCCTGTCAACGGAACATTTCACCTCGCTCCGAACGCCCGCAACGCCAAACCTGTGCGGATAATTATTGCTCCGTAACTTCCGGCTCTCCAGCCGCGGGTGAGCTCACCACTTCCCTTATAAATATCAACCGAAAGTAACCCTAAACCTTTCACTTTGCCCCAACATCCTTTCTCTCCTCGCTCCCTCGCAGTCCCTGCCTCCAGGCTCGCGCGCACTGCGAAAGATAAGGCCATCTCCGGCCGCAATCGACCCCGAGCTTCCCAACGCCGCCATCAAGCATCGCCGTCACGCCTTCATTTCTCTCATCAAGGGCCGTGGTGAGACACTCAAGCCGTGCCGCGCACCAGCCTCATTTTGGACCCTAGTTTCTTTGGTAAGCCTCTCTCAATCATCCAACTGAAACTCGCAATTTCCTCAATTTGACCAGGATTGGATCTGGGTCAACCCGTAAATAACTTTCGGGTATCATCAAATTAATCCGCTTCGATAGTCCTTAGCTCCTTCAAGCACCTGATGCGCAGTCGCAATTCACCCCCGCACCCTTATTAACCATCAAACTTCATATAAGATTACTTGCAAGTTCTTCGATCTAGATCCGTTCCGCCTTGTTTTTTCCGCCTGTCGCATTAACACCCGGATAATCCTCCTTTTCCAGTTAATTCCTCCACAATAAAGGTATGGGCAACCATCCATGTTCACCCAACCCACCTCAATACGTAAGTAATTAACAATTTACTCAACTTCATCTGATACCCGGTAAATCTTCAGCATTTAGCATCGTAGCGCATTATCCGGGTCTTATTTTAGCCTTAGCGCCTTAATGTCTCCAGATTCGAATGATCTGATGTTCCGAATCTTACTCCATATATTCCTTGTCCCTTGCAGGTCAACTCCATGGCTCCTAAAAGACAGGGAAAACACCCGGCTCCTGCAAAGACCTCCCAAACCACTTCTGCCGATTGGGGCCGGTCTTCAACGACGAAGGCCAAACTGGATGGGATGGCCGAGCTAGGAATCCTTCCTTCTCAAAAGGAAATACACTGGAGGGCTCCTGGCGATGAGACCCGTCCCACTCCTATCGGGAACGAGGTAATTTGTTTTACCGAGCATGTGACCCGGGGATTCCGTCCTCCGGGTCACTCTTTTTTCCGGGAAGTCTTGAGCCACTACGGCCTCCGGGTGTTCGACATAGGGCCTAACTCTATGCTG
The DNA here is from genome assembly GCA_028641055.1 of Alopecurus myosuroides. NCBI lineage: Eukaryota > Viridiplantae > Streptophyta > Magnoliopsida > Poales > Poaceae > Alopecurus > Alopecurus myosuroides. The sequence continues at coordinate 380,768,567 of CM054059.1, forward strand.
AGCATCACCCACTTCATAGTTTTGTCCGAGTCGTACTTATGCACTCCACCAAACCTTGCTCTTTTTACCGAATTATTCCAATGCGAACCATGCCGTGAGAGCGGTGACGGAACGCTTCTTACCTGCGGCGGGGTATCCATCCAGCGCCGCAAACACTCACTGATGCCACCTCTCAACCTGAACTTCAACGCCAAAAACTGGCAATTATCCTTCTTTTATTGCCACGACACTTCTCCGGATGGTGAGAGGAAGCTACCGGGTTATTCGGAGAGCCTTCTCGAGCCCTCCGAGTCTTTCAGTGCTTTTGCACCTGACCCTGATAGGGAAGCGATTCAGCCCCTTTTGGCCAAACTAGCGGCCCTCTCAGCCCATGGCCTTCTCGGGCTTAACTTGGTAAGGACTTGGGTGGAGTTCCGGGTCCAGCCCAACTCCATTCGCTCAAAGTTGCTGCACGAATACTCGGGTCACATCACAGATTCCCTCCGCTATTCCACCAAAAACTTCCCTGCCGGTAACACCAACAAGGCCATTAAGGGCTTCCTGATGGAGAGACTAGATGTTATAAAGAACACTGCCGGGTTACCCCCGTTTACTCGGGAAAACCCCGCCCCAGCGGTAAGACCTGGCTCCTTTTTCTCATTTCAGTACTTTCATCCATTATAGTCTCTAACCACCACTTGTGTTTATTTATTCACAGGATGACGATCCCTTCTGGAAAGTTGAAAACCCTCCCCCTTCTCAAGACCCTGAAGAGGAAAACGAGTCTGTTGATGATGATGAGGGTACTCTCCCATACCCTTTACACCTGCCCTTCATCTGTGTTATTTCTCTTATCTGATACTTACTCGGCTTTCAGGGTCGGGGGATGAAGAGGAGGAAGAAGAAAATGACCCGGAAGCCACCGAGTCTGACCAGGAGCCCCCAGTTGGGAACAAAAGGAAGGCTAGAGGGGTAGTTGAAAAGGTTCCCTTCTCTTCTATGTCTCGTGCGCCTTACTCCTTTGCTGCTATGCATGAACTTAACGAGCAATTATCACATTCATCCTTCTTGAAGGACCCTCTCCCGACTAAGCGTAGGGTGACCCGGAATTCTCCGGGGGATGATCCCCTTAACCCGGGTACCTCCACTTCACCCACTCATCGAGCCAGTACCCCTCCAGCTCAACCTTCCCAATCTCCTCAGCGTCATCCGTCTCCTAATCATCCACTTGCCGGGCAATTTCGCGTGCCGCAGCCAGTGCTCTTGCCGACGTCATCCGCCTCCAGCGGCGAGCTTCCCCCGGACTATGCCGTGAACACCGGGTAAACTACCTTTACTTACATTTTCTCGTACTGGTTACCTTTCTTTTTTCCGTATATTCCCTTGATCAATGTCTCCCTTCTTTTCTTCAGCGCCACAGTTACGCTAAGCGACCCGGATATCCCTGAATCAGAAGAGCAGGGAGAAGAGAAGCCGAGTGATGACATGGACGTTGAGGTTGAGGACGAGGCCGAGGACGGAAATGGAGAAGATCCTTTTAAGGACCCAATTCCACCACAGACTGCATCACCCCAGCCCTCTGAAGAAGTGGACGAAGACATCATTTTGGAGACCAAGCCGGACTCTCCTAACCCGGACGTTCAAACAATCCGGGTTTCGACCCCCAAACCCGGAACAACTCCTCCACAAGAGGGCCAATCCTCCGGCCCTTCTCAACTTCGCCCTGAAGACATGACCTTTGCTCAAATGCTAGATGCCCTCCATACCTTGAAGGGCGACGAAGAAAACATACTAGATGCCTTAATAACCAAGCACGAGGTAATCCCGACTAATCATCAATTGTTTCCATGCCTAGTCCCCAAGTTCCGAGTAAATTACTAGGTAACTTGCTTGGAACTTTGCATAATGTTTCCGGCTGATCCCTCTTCATGCTTCTTTACAGGACTATGTTTCACAGTTGGAGAAGAAGCTGGCCAAGTCCACCAAGCGTATTGGAAAAGAAACGGCCCTTCGTGAAGCTGCTGAGACTGAGGCTCGCAGGTGCCAAAAGATGACGAAAAAATACAGGAAGAGAGCTCACAGGGCTAAGGAAAAACTTACAACTCTTTCTGCTCAAATTGCTGATGTTCACCGTACTGCGACTGGTAAGATTTTTGAATTTCACCTTTTTATGACTCGGATTGCTTTGATTTGAACAACCGCGCTTGCTTGCCTACTATCTTTGCTCCTTTTGCCTTTCTTTAGCAGGCCCACGTGATGCTGCCCCCGAAGAAGATGATGCTGCCAAGCTTAAAACCATCAAGAATACTCTTCGCCAACTTTGCGGCGGAGTTAGCTGGATACTCGATGAGTTGCGACTGCCGGATGTCAAGCCAGATAATATGAAGAGATTACTGGAATTCTGCTCCACGATCCCCGAGTGGATTTGGCACTGGAAACGGTCCTCCTGCCGATTTGGGGTAACCCGGGGGCTCGCACTGGCTAAAGCCTACGCCCCCAAGCTACAACTTGCTAAACTTATGAGTGGATTTCCAGAGTTCAACTTGGATGGGTCCAAGTTTTTGCCAAAGGACTTCAAGGCTATTCAGAAAGAAGTCCGCCATCCGGCTAGCGTTATTGCTGACAGCTTAGAGATTGATGAGATTCTCCCTGCTTATGATGCTAATGACAAGGTTGTCAAGGCGAACCGCCCCCAGCCGTTCGATATGCTTGCCCGTTGGAAGGAGCAGGCGATCAAGATGAAGGAAGAAACCGCCAGGAAGACCGAGGCCGACTCTGCTCCTGCAACCTCTGCTGCACAACCCGGAACTGCTGCTGACCCGAGTGGCGCCGCAACTACAGGTGGCGACAAGGGCAAGGCCAAGATGGACCCTGCAGCTTGAAGTAATGCCTATCATTCCACATACGTCAGCCGGCAAAGCATCGTTAAAACAGCTTTACTATTCATTTAAGCAGAGCGCCTGTGCTCTTTTGATACTTTATGGTTTTTGTAACACTTTTATTTAAACTCCCGATGCACTTTGCGCCCCTTTGGGCTTTTGATGAATGTGTCTTTGCATTTGCTTGTTCTTGATATCCACTTGCTTTATTCTCGATACCTTATACTTTTTTTTTTATACTTTCCTTAGCAAGACCCGCCCTCCGGGTGTCGTTGGCGTCTAGGGATCGGTTTTACACCTGAATCCCTAAGCTCCTGAGACCCGGATGCGTGGCTCGTTTTAATTTTAACGGCTGGATGATGCTGTTTCTTCCTTAGAGCTCATAAGTCCCCAGTCCGGGTTTCCGCGTCTAGGACACATGATTGTTTTCTTTCAAGTAAACGAATCGCCTGTTGCTGAATGCCCAAGACTTCAGGACAGCTTTTTATGAGGTTTGAAGTTATGCTTGATAATCGTTGAGTTTCCGGCTATCGGCCTTATACTCTGCATAACTTGTGGTTTAGATGACCCTTTCGACTATCTTGTACTATAAGCCGGCTTTCGCGTGGATACCATGTTGTTACATCAATACGAAAACGGGGTCAAGCAAGTCCCGTTTGGGTCTCATGACCGACATTAGTCGTAAGCGAACGAATCATGCCACTTCGTTGCGAGTCACATCGAGCTTAAGTAAGAATAGCCGAGAAATTTGGACTTCTTTGTCCGGTTATAAGATTGTAGCCGCACTCGTTTTTTCGAGTGACGGCCCCTATAACTCATTGGCATCAAGGCCGGGTCTTTTTTGAGTTTACAGCTGTGCCTGTATGAGCAACCAGCCCTCAAGACCTGAATGTTCACATCGTATAAATAACACTTGCTTCTTTTCTTGATAATCCCTTTTTATTTGATATGAAAAAATTAGGCCAGCAAGCCGCCTCATTAAAAACCCATCCAGTCCCCAAGGGTGCCCTGGACAGGAAAAGAGTGCGTCTGAAACCTGCTGCCTGTTACATCTTTTTCTGCTAAGTATAGTACGGACGTAGCTGAGCCACGTTCCACGGTCTATCTCTTTCTTGCATAGGTGCAGTTGTGTGAGCAGTATCGTTGAGTGTGGTCGATTCTTCTCTTGCATCTATCAAGTAATATGACCCATTATGCAGGCTCCGGCTTACGATGAAGGGTCCTTCCCATGGTGGCGATAGTTTGTGCCTTCCCTCGTTTGTCTGAACCAAGCGCAAGACCAAGTCTCCCTCCTGAAAGACCCGGCTTTTCACCCGCCGACTATGATATCTTCGCAAGTCCTGCTGATATATGGCTGATCTTTCCAAGGCTTGCTCCCTCTGTTCTTCTAACATATCCACGGCGTCTTGCCGGGTTTTCTCGTTCTCTACTTCCACATAAGCTGTCACTCTTGGTGAATCATGAATGATGTCGCTTGGTAATACCGCTTCTGCGCCGTAGACCATGAAGAAAGGCGTCATCTGGGTGGATCGGTTGGGTGTAGTGTTAATACCCCAGACCACGGAAGGGAGCTCTTCAACCCATGCCCCAGCAGCCCTGATACAGGGAACCCTCAGTCTTGGCTTCAATCCACGAAGTAGTTCTTGGTTCGCCCTCTCCACTTGCCCGTTGGCTTGCGGATGTGCTACTGATGCTACATCAAGCCTGATTCCATTGCTGCCACAAAATTTTTCCATCTCTCCAAGGGACATGTTGGTTCCATTGTCGGTAATTATGCTGTGGGGGTACCCGAACCGGTATATAATTCTTTTCAGGAATTTGACTGCTGTGGCCGCTTCGCAATTGGTGACCGGCATAACCTCCACCCATTTGGTAAACTTATCAACAGCAACTAAAAGGTGCGTCTTCTTGCAAGGTGACATATGGAAGGGGCCAACCATGTCCATACCCCAAACAGCGAATGGCCAAGTTAATGGAATGGTCCGTAACTCCATAGCCGGCACATGAGTTTGACGAGCGTACCTTTGACATCCGTCGCACCTTGCCACTATCCGTTCCGCGTCTGCTAGAGCTGTGAGCCAGAAGAACCCATGTCGGTAGGCCTTGGCCACAAGAGACCTTGTGGACGCATGATGCCCGCAATCACCTTCATGGATCTCCTTAAGAATCTGTCGGCCTTCCTCTGGTGTCACACAGCGCAAAAAGACTCCTGCCGCACTTCTCTTGTACAACTCTCCATTGATAATAACGTATCCTTTTGCCCGCCTTACGATTTGTCTTGCTAGTACCTCCTGTTCTGGTAGTTCGCCCCGTGATAGGTATGCCAGATATGGCTCCGTCCATTCGGGGACGCCGCGTATCGTAGCCACGAGCTCCACGTCCGGGTCTCGATTTGCTAATTCTTCTTCAGACTCGGATTTAACTGACGGCCGCCATAGCTCGTCCACGAAAACATTAGGTGGAACCGGCTCCCTGCGCGAGCCGAGTCTGGCGAGTGCGTCCGCCGCCTCGTTCTTTCTTCTGTCTATGTGCTCCACTTCATACCCGGAGAAACACCCGGCAACCCTATCCACCTCCCTGCGATACGCTGCCATAGTGGCGTCCTTCCTGTCCCAGGTTCCTGACACCTGCTGCACCACGAGATCGGAGTCTCCAAAGCATCGTATCCTTCTAATGTTCATCTCCTTGGCTACCTTCAAGCCATGCAACAGGGCCTCATACTCGGCCACGTTGTTTGAGCAATCAAAATGAATCTGTAGCACGTAACTTAGTTTATCCCCTTTTGGCGATGTCAGCACCACTCCGGCTCCTGACCCCTCGTACTGCTTTGATCCATCGAAGTGCATGGTCCATGACTCGGAACTTGGAACTGCGGTAACCACCCCAGTATGCGTCCAGTCGTTAACGAAATCAACCAAGGCCTGGGACTTGATCGCCGATCTAGGCTCGTAGCTGATATGATAATCTCCCATCTCTATTGCCCATTTGGCTATTCTGCCCGTTGCATCCGAGTTTCTGATGATATCCGACATTGGTATTGAACTAACCACTGTTATGGGATGTTCTTGGAAATATGGCTTCAACTTCCGGCTGGCCATAAAGACCCCAAACACCAATTTTTGCCAATGCGGGTAACGCTGCTTCGCTTCCGATAATACTTCACTGACATAGTAAACTGGCCTCTGGACCGGGTAGCTCTTCCCATCTTCCTTGCGTTCCACGACAACCACTGCGCTAACTGCTCGGGGACCGGCTGCCACATACAATAACATAGGCTCTTTAGGACCCGGCGCCGCTAGTACTGGCGCTTCAGATAACTGCTTCTTTAGTGCTTCAAACGCCTCATCTGCCTCCTGGTCCCATACGAACTTATCTGATTTCCGCAAAAGCCGGTACAAGGGTATTGCCTTTTCTCCAAGCCTGGATATGAACCGGCTCAGGGCTGCCACGCAGCCCGTGAGTTTTTGAACGTGCTTCAGATTTTCCGGTTTCTTCAAATTCTGTATGGCCTTGATTTTATCCGGGTTTGCCTCAATTCCTCTCTCGGAGACTATAAAGCCAAGTAACTTCCCGGCCGGGACTCCGAACACACACTTCGTTGGGTTGAGCTTCATCTGATACCTCCTCAAGTTTTTAAACGTTTCCTTTAAATCATCAATAAACGTTTCTGCCTTCCGGGTCTTAATAACCACATCATCCACATATGCGTGCACGTTACGCCCAATTTGATCCTCGAAGCATTTCTGGATACACCGCTGATAAGTTGCGCCCGCATTTTTCAATCCAAACGTCATGGTCTTGTAGCAGAAGGCCCCAAAAGGGGTTATAAATGAGGTTTTTTCCCAATCCTCCCTTTTGAGTTTAATCTGATGGTATCCCGAATATGCGTCCAAGAAACATAGCAAGTCGCTTCCGGCTACCGCGTCTATGATTTGGTCTATCCTTGGCAGCGCGAATGGATCCTTTGGGCAATGCTTGTTGAGGCTCGTGAAATCGATGCACATCCTCCATTCATTTGTCTTTTTCATCACTAGAACCGGATTCGCTAACCAGTCCGGGTGAAATACTTCCATGATAAAGCCTGCGGTTAATAGTCGTGCGATTTCCTCACCTATGGCTCTCCTCCTTTCCTCGTTCATTTTTCTCAAACCTTGCTTTACAGGCCTGGCCCTGGGATCTACATGCAAACTGTGCTCTGCCAACTCGGTAGGGATACCCGGCATGTCGCTGGGTGTCCAGGCGAACACATCCGCATTTGAGCGTATAAATTCCACTAGGGCCTTTTCTTGCGCGTCTTCCAAATTGGACCCTATAGTGAACTGCTTGGTGGGGTCTCCTTCCACAAAATCTACTTTCTTGGTGTCTTGAGCAGCCTTAAATTTCACTCTTTCGTCTTCAGAATCTGGTCTTCTCAATGCCGTGCCATCTTCAGGGTCCACCTGAGACCGGTAATATTTAAGCTCTTCCTTTCTGCAGGCTTGCTCGGCCATCACCGAATCTCCCTCATCACACTCTGCTGCTATATCCCGGTTCCCATGGATAGTGATGGTCCGCTTGGGGCCTGGAATTTTTAACTGCAAATATACGTAACACGGCCTGGCCATGAATTTAGCGTAAGCCGGCCTTCCGAACAGAGCGTGGTAGGGGCTATGCAGCTTGACTACTTCAAACGTGAGCCACTCCACCCGATAGTTATCTACCGATTCTCCAAAGGCTACTTCCAATGCAATTTTCCCTTCGGGGCGTGCCGAATGACCCGGCACGATCCCGTGGAACACCGTCGAACTTTTTTGTAGCTGGGACTCCTTGAGGTTCATGCGCAAGAAAGTTTCCCAATATAGGATGTTGATGCTGCTTCCTCCGTCCATCAACACCTTTTTCAGTTCGTAACCATTGACCTGTGGCGAAACTACTAACGCCAAGGTCCCGGGGCGCTCTATTCCTTCTGGATGATCTCTCCTGCTCCACGTTACCTCTTGCTCTGCCCACCTCAAGTACCCCGGAGTGGCCGAGGAGGACAGATTCGCTGTTTGTTTTAACGCCCTTTTGTCCCATGCCGATGAAGATACTGATTTGGCCGATTGACACCATGGATCCGGATTCGAAGTAATCCGGCTCCAACTCCCATCCGGAATTGTCCACTATTCTTTCTCCTTCGCCATTGGAGTAGATCTCGCCGACGACGAAGTTCTCCATGCTCTTCCGAGCTTCTCCCGTGATGTAAACACCTTTGGACGCAGGCCCCACGGTGGGCGCCAACTGTCGTGGGATAATCACGGCAGATGTTACCTGAGGTAACTGATCTTGGGGCAAGTCGACACAGGTATTCGGGAGAGGGTTTAGCTCAAAGGAAGACATGGCAAAAGCGATCTGAGAACCGGAGAATAACTCGCCGGATCTCGATATCAATGATACTGGATACTCGATAATAGGTATTACAACTATGACTTGAAAAATCTCTTAGGCGAAGCCCAGGGGTTGGTTTATATAGTACTCATACCCCTCTGGGCTTGCCCTACAAAGCGCTCCTCGAGTCCTATTTGAACTCTACATACGAACCCTAACTTTTCTTACCATAACCCACAATCCGGGTTACGAACCTTACACGCCCTGGGCCTTCCAGGAGTTTCTTTGTCCTTAGCCGGATTTGGTCCAGCCACCGTCTGGGCCGGATCACACCTGGGAGCTGGTATACCGGGTTACTACTCCCCCATCACCGGTGTAATCTATACACATCCTAAGAACAATACTATCCTTATTCGGGACTAATACTGGGTTCGCGGACCAATCAGTATGTATAACTTCCCGGATAAAATCAGCTGCTAAAAGCCGGATAATTTGCTTGCCTATAGCCCTCCGCCTTCTTCCGTCAAAACGACGGAGACCTTGTTTGACGGGTTTTGATCATGGAATTACTTTGAGTTGGTGCTCAAAAAGTTCCCTGGGAACACCTAGCATATCAGCAGGACACCAGGAAAAAATGTCCGAGTTCTCACGTAGGAACTTGATGAGAGCGCTTTCCTATTTGTCAGTCATTCCTGTTCCCACTACGACAAAAAAATTCGGATCTTTGGGACCTAGGATGACTTGTCTTGTATTAACCGAGGCTTTGAAATTAGATGCCAGCTTCCGGCTTTCTTTTCCTGCCGCATTTTTGTTGGCGATACTTCTTTAGCTAGTTCCTTTAATTCTTCCTTCCGAATCACTTGTTCGGCACAAAGGGTGTTTCTTTTCTCTAGCTCGTTCGCCAATTTTAAGTCACCAGATATGGTGATTACTACTTCTTTTGGCCCTGGCATCTTCAGCTTGTTATAAATATAAAATGATCTTGCCAAGAATTTGGCGAAAGCCGGACGTCCGAGTATTGCGTGATAAACACTTTCGAACGGCACCAGCTCGAATGAGATCCTTTCCTGACGAAATTGTTCTCTCTTTCCAAAGGTTACGTCTAGGGAAATTTCTCCTAGGGATTGTGCTTGTCTTCCAGGAACAATACCATGAAAACGTATGTTACTTGATTGAGCTGGGTCTCGGAGATGTGTAGTTGCTTCAATGTACTTAAGTACATGATATTTATACTAGATCCTCAATCCATCAGCACTCTTTTGAGCCTAGTGTTTTGAACAATAGGGCTTACGACCAAAGCATGTGTGTCGGGTTCTGGGATGTTTTCGGGATGATCAAACTGATCCCATGTAATTGGTGTATTTGAATACTTCAAGTACTTTGGGGTTAGAGGTACAACCGAGTTGATTTATCGAAGAGTTCTTTTCGCCTGTTTTGTTGAGGGAGTTGCCAGGAAACTTAGGTTACATTCTCCTTCAACTCTTGGGAATTTTGGTTTGCCTTTACGCTATTGTTCCTGGATTTTATCATCAGTGTCCGACTCACTTTATTCTTTTTCAGCTTCTGGCTTTTGCTTGTTGAACTTCCTTTTGGAATTCTTTCCTTTGTTCCCGGATCCTGCAGTGCCTTTCATGTGCTTGTTAAGGCGACACTACGCATTGGTGTGGGTAGGCTTCCCAAATTGCGAATCGTGGACAAAGTTTTTCGACTTAATATTTTCCCACTCTTCTTTAGAATAGGAGATGGGCTCTGTGCTTTTGGCTTCATCTGCTGCTATTATCCTTTCCAAAGGTTAAGTTTACTTCCATGGGTTTTGGCAGTGCTTCTGGAGTAGCCTTCTTTTTAGAACGAGATGCCTTTTGACCTTAACCAAAGGATCAATATTTCCACCTCTCGCTCTGATATCATCTTTAGCCGATGCGTGCTCATTGGTGGTGGTAAGCATACATCCGAGATCTTTGTGCTCTTTCGAACCAACCATGAACGGTACGAGGCCGGGTTTCAGGCCATTGATGAAAGCATGCATTGCTTGCACATCGTTTACTCCAAAGAAACTGTTCTTCATTGCAGTCCATCTTGAGATAAAGTCAACATACGACTTATCCTCATATTGTACGCAACGGTTCAACTGGTTGATACTCTTAGGGCGTTTATACGTACCCCGGAAGTGCTGAGCGAACACTCTAGCCATATCTTCCCAGCTGTCTACTGTTCTTGACGGTAGCCCATTGATTCAATCTCTGGCTCCTTCCAATAACATTAGGGGAAGAAACTTTACAGCCTCTAAATTTGTCCCTTTGTTAATCTGGACGGCAGTATAGTAATCTGAAAGCCATGTATCCGGGTTAGTACTTTCGGTATACTTTTGATAATTTGGACCAACTTTGGCGAAGCCAGAGTGTAGACTGATTCTTCGGATCCTGTAAGTGAAACACTTAGGTCCAAAGTATAGATCGTCTCTTTCCGCCTTATCGACGTGTCTGGAATATCTTCTATGTTAATGGACAGAAGGGGATCTGCTCCATTCTGGTCCATTTTTGCGTGAGTACGCTCTTCCGGGATTATCCCTATTTCTTCCATTGTCGTTTCCTTTGGCATAAGGTGGAGTTCTACTCCCTGGAATTTCTTTGTTCCTAGGAGGAGTACGGGATCTCTCACACTTGTGAGGATTGTCATATCTTCATGCTTTAATAGCTGGGTGTCTCGGAGGCGGCACTACTTTTCCGTCCTTCCGGTTTTGCTCCTCCCGTTCCTTGTAGTCAAGGGGGTTATTTCTGCCTTTCGGCAGATGGGATCCTGTTCTGGACGTTGCGGCCTTGTTATCCGGGATTTTCTTGTCCTTCTTAGGATCTCCTATCTTTTCCTTAGAATCGCCTGAATCTCCATGTTCACCAGGTTCAGGTGCTCCGTCGGCGCACGTGGCAGTTTTGCATAGAGCTGAGTCATCATGTAACTTCCCTGAGCGTGCTTTGATACGTCCATTTTGCATCACTATTTTATATCAAAAATTTCTGTTATTCATAGAAATATTTCATGTTATGATGCATCCCTTATGTTATTTTATCTTATTTTGCATGTTTCATAATTTTTGGAGAATAAACACCGGGACCAGGAATCTGATGGAAAAAGCACCGCCGAGATACCATATTTCAGAAGATTGGAAGAAGAAGTGGACACCGGAGGTGTCTTAGAAGTTCAGAGGAGGAACCCAACCAGAAGGAGAGCCAGAGGGGGGCCACCAGGGGCCCACACCATGAGGTGGCGCCCCCCTTGGTCGCGCCACCAGGGGTGTGGCCACCCTGGCCCACCTCTAGGGGATATATTTTGCGTACCTGGCCCCAAGGAAACCCTAAGCCTCATACCATAGTCAAAGATCTATTCCGCCGCCGCCTCGGGGCAGAAAACACCCGAGAGAGAAAAGCTCTCTGGTAGGGAGAAATCTGCCGGGGAAAATTCCTCTCCGGAGAGGGGGAATCACCGCCATCGTCAGCGTCATCACTCCGGGCATCATCAAGATCGTAATCACCATCATCATCACCACTAGCACCATAACCCTCACCATCCACCGTCACCCCGCTTTAACAATTAGGGCCCTCTATCGTTGTTTTGCACTAGATCTCTCTCCCGGTGTGGATTACATGTTAGTAGTTGATGCTTGCGAGATTTATCGGTATTTGCATTTTATGACCAGATTGCTATCATCCATTATATCACCTCTGATCATGATCAATATTATGTCTTGTGAGTATTTCGTGTTGTTTTTGAGGACATGGGAGAAGTCAAGTTGTTAGTAGTGAAGTAATGTTTGATATTTAAGTTGTGGTGTTATTCTTCTAGTGGTGTCATGTGAACATCGACTACATGATACTTCACCATTTATGGGCCTAGGGGAATGCATCGTGTATTTTTCTACTAATTGTGGGGTTTCCGGAGTGACAGAAACCTAAACCCCCGTTAGGAAACCATTACACGAGGGAGCGTAGGATCCCGGAGTTTAAAGCTGTGGTTAGATTTATTTCTTAATTACTTTCTTGTAGTTGAGGATCCTTGCAAGGGGTATAATCACAAGTATGTATTAGTCTTGGATGGGACGGTACATTAGCATAGGTTCACCCACACAACACTTATCAAAACACCTAAAATTATTCAGCTGCATGGAACAAAAGCACTTGACAGAAACCACACGTGTGTCCTCGAGAATGTTTGTTAATCATAAGTAAACCCACCAGCTTTTCCTTTGCCGAAGAAAGGATTAGGCCACTTGCTGCAATTATTACTACTGCATTTTATTTACTCGCACTTTATGTATCTGCAATATGAAAATCCCCTACAAATCTATCGTCCAGTATTTACAGTTATTCCTTCATCGAAACTGCGTGTCAACACCTTCTGCTCCTTGTTGGATTAGACACTCTTATTTATCGAAAGTACTATGATACACCCCCTATACTTGTGAGTCATCAAGACTATTGTCTGGCGCCGTTGTCGGGGTGTGAAGCGCTATTGGGAAGTGGAATTGATAAAGGAAGCTTCTGCTGTAAGTGCTGTTTTTATTACTGTATACTGCTTTATTACACTATGTTTGGATCTCCTTTAGAGCCCTTATTTGCGTGCACTTATGCCACTGCTAGGTTAGTAAGTGACCCACCGCCTGATGATTTGGATCCTTATAAAGATTGTTAAACATGTTAGGAATAACTGCTATTCATGTGATGGAACTGTCCATCCTGGTGATCATTTGCTCTTTTTACATGAATTATGCGAGTTTTTCAAGTGTGCAGGTATTACAATGGACCAAGTGAAGAGGAAATTATTCTCTATATCATTGACAGGCCGAGCCGCTGAATTGTTCAAACAGCTGAAAAATACCCAGACTATTGGATGGGAGGAAATTGTACCTATTTTTTATTCTAAATTCTATCCTCCCAGTGAAATTCATAGAGATCACAATTATATATATATTAGCAAACATGCCCGTGCGTTGCAACGGGGGAGAAAATCTATTACGTGCATATGCACAAAGTATGTTTTCGTCGGAACAAACACAGTGAAACCATCTGGCTTCAATGTGTCCCCGACATGCTCTACGATTAAGAGGACGTGCGCGTGCACCGCAGTCGCCTTCTCAACCCAATGTTAGTACCGGGATATTGTAGAAATGTTAAACAACAGCGGAATGTGGGATGTTGGCAATGTCGAAAGGAATAATTCTGATGAAATTAGTCGGAACTGTGAGAATCCGGCAAAGTCTACATAACACCGAGAAGAACGAGATGTTGAGCATGGTTAGAACGACGAGATTCCTACAGAGTCGAAAACTCAAGATTGCCCGTTGCTAAGTGAAACCAGTCGGAGCAATGAGATTTTGACGATGTAATTGAGAAGGGGAAGATGCCGAGCACAGTCAAAACGGGGAGATTCCAACAAAGTCAACAAATCAAGGTTGATTATTGCTTGGTAGTTTACAGGTGATAAGCGTGTGCGCGTGCACCGCAATCGCCTTCTCAACCCAATGTTAGTACTGGGATATTGTAGGAATGTTAAACAACAGCGGAACGCAGGATGTACGGCATGTTTATGCAACACTCCAAAGTCGTCCCTCCGACAAGCCGCGAGCTTCTCGATTTGTCATCATGTGTGTCCACGGGCACCACGATGACATTGGAGGCATATTTATGTGACATCTGCGTGTCCTTCTTCCACCCGAGTTGGACTCCGGATCGACTGGAAAACATACTGACCGACGGACGAAAACATACTTTGACGGACGAAAAACGGACAAAAAACAGGAGGAAGAAATCTTAGTGCTTTCATTATTAGGTATAGATATAGATTAGATCGATACAACAAAATACTTGCTCATACTAATACGTTTTTTATATAATTTTAAACCTGGGTTGTGCACCTATATATTACGTTGCAAGAATTATAAAACTTAGCAAATAGAAATAGTACTACGGTTCCTATTTTGGTGCTAGAGTGAGCTATAATTTTTTATGCTACTGACCATGAGTCCCACGTATGGAAAAAAAGATGAAGAAGTACTCAGGAAAAATGCGGCCACGCATTGATCTTAACTTTTCTGAAGCCACCATCTCACTTTGACGTTCGCCTCTCTCTTTCTGCAGATGTTTCGTATTATCTATGGCCTAATCCTACGAGGTTCATCTTCTTCCATGAAGGTGTCTAAAGATCCTCTTTTCCCCTCAAAATTTCTTCCAAGTTCATCTTCAGAATCAGAACAAATCCAGCAGATCTTCAAATTCGAAGCCCAAATCGACCAACACATCAGTTTTCCCGATTGTTTTGCTTACATATTTGTATCACTTGGAGAGTTGGAGTTTGAGATCCCATGAAGACCTAGGGAAGCAGTGGGACAACATGTACCATGAAGAGTAGACAATTCGTCTTCTTTCAGTCTGAATATGAACTGCAGCCCAGGTGGCACGCGACCATGCCTGCATGCGCCCTAACCTCCTAAATCTCAACCTCTAGCAGTTGCGATCGTGCCAGTCAACGCCCTGGCCTCCTCGACCTCGAGTAGGGCACGCGGCGAGCCCACTTGCCTGGGAGAGGATGGGCTCCGACAGCAAGAGTTGGGGTGAGAGGCGGCACGGGAGCAACAACAAGATGGGGAGCGACTGTGTGAGTGGAAGGACGGGGCTTCGGCAGGGAGGGACGACAACAACATAGTGCAGCCGCGTGTGCGACATTGACGTTGAGAAAGCTCCGAATCGATTCCACAAAGAAGAGTCCGGATCGAGAGCAACTCTGACCGGATGAAAATTTGGGGAAGAATAGGCGTAGAGGAGAACGCACAGGTTGCGGTGATTTTTTCTAAAACGAATCATTTTTCTTGACTTGGGCAGCGGCATATAGTATGTAATATGGTATTTGGTGGGAGGGAAAAACGGTAAATTTATGTTGGACGAAAATTTCGCAAGAAACCTTAATGCTTTTATTAGTAGGTATATAGATATAGAGGTATAGATTTTTTGGCCTCATGACGGAGAGAGTATTGCCAAAGCATGGGGGAGATTGAAGTTACTAATGCTCAAATGCCCCATTCATGAGCTCCCCAGTAATATTGGTATTAATAATTTCTATGCAAGGCTTCCTCTTCATGATAAGGATTTATTGGATGCTTCTTATTATGGATCATTTACACGTATGAAGGATAAAGCTAAATGGGATCTTCTTGACCGTATTCAAGAATACACTGAAGGATGGGAGAATAATAAAGGTAGAAAGTCAGGTATAAATTATGATTATGAATGCACTAAAACCTTTATGTCATCCGATGATTTTCATAATGTTTGTATCGTTTATGGTCTTGGTTCTCAAGTTGCTGCAAACTTATATAAGGATTTTTCTTCTTACATTGATATTCCTAAAAAGGAATGGGACAAGTACCATGCACCTTATAAATATACTATTAATTGTGTTCTTGCTAGAGATATAGAAATTCATAGTGTTGATTCTATTGTGCCTGGACCTTATACTGAGAAAAATCCTTTCCCTGCTAAGGTAAAAGAACATTCTATCTAATGTGGTTAATAAAAGTGCAAGGAAACTTGTAGAACCCGAGGAACAAATAACTGTAGAACCAACAGTAGCAATAGTAAAGGACCTTGTTTCTGTAAATGTAGAAGAGGGACACATTATATTTTGTGAAGATGCTTCTACTATTGTCTCTCATCCTAGTAAATCTAGGAAACCTAGTGTTCCTGTGCTATCTATTAGGATAGGTGATCATTGCTATTATGGTTTTTGTGATATTGGTGCTAAATCCAGTGCTATTCCTTATGAGCTTTATAAGGAAATCATGCATGAAATTGGTTATTGTGAACTTGAAGACATTGATGTGACTATTCAACTTGCTAATAGGGAAACTATTTCTCCGATTGGTATTGTTAGAGATGTGGAGGTCTTATGTGGTAAAACTAAATATCCTGCTGATTTTCTAGTACTAGGCACTTCTACTAGTGATACTTGTTGTAGGGTCCCCCAGAACCACTGTTCAAGGTCTTTGGTCAGCTGGAAGATCTCTCTTCCCTGGTTATCAAACTCTCCTCTGAGCTTGTGAAGGGAAAACTGAGTGTTGTACAGATGTCCCTTCATGTGTTGGAAGCGACAAGCAAACACGAAGTCTTCAGTGACATCTATGGGCTTGTCAAGTGATCTCTGGGGTGGACGGTGCTAGCAAAGGAGCAAGACTGGTACAGACCACCAACCAGGATAATTATCGTCCGTTATGGTGAGTCTGAGCTCCCTTCAACTAAGGTACAGGGCGACCGATAAGACCAGCCATCTTGATCAAGTCCTCCTCAAAACGGCGGTAGCAAGGTGCGTGCGATCCCAGCCGGAAGGACTCGGTGAAGACAACTGTCATCTACAAAAAAAATTAGAGTAGCTTATTTTAGGTAACCGTGTGCAACATTTTAAGATGCTCAAGTGTAACTTAGTGTAAGTAAGTTTTTAAAAAAAAAACACTAAGGGCTTGAATACGTAATATACTTTTTGTAAACAGTCATCTTTTATTAACTTTTATTGTCAGAGTACTAGCTAACGTCCATGCTAACTAAGGTCTCCCAAGGTCAGCATAGCTCTGATACCAACTCTGTAAGGTCCCCAGAACCACTGTTCAAGGGCACCTTCGATATGCATACATTCACGATCCCAGATCACACCAGTCGTGAACAACATATCAAGTTGATACACAGATACAATATCCATTACACGATTGCACAAAACACTTACAAAAGGAACATGGTCACATGACCAGGTCCAACACAACTGCCACGCACGGCAACACACAACACACACAACGGAAGACTACAACACACAAACGTAGTAGAGCCCAAGTCACGCATTAACCTACACGCTGCTGACCGGGAGACGATCCTAGTTCGCAAAGCCATCAGCTCCGTACTCCTCTTCGTAGATCTCCTTTTGAGACTCCTTCTCAATGTCTGGCAAGTAAATGCCAGGTACAAAACCAATTACTCAGCAAGACACCCATCATGTAGCTTACCAAAATGCAAGTATGCTTATAAAGTGGAATAGGTAGGCTATATATAGGGTTCACTATCAATGATATATGAAAGATATATCATAGTTGATTTTGAAAATCTCTGTATCTTTGTTGAAAAAGATACTTCGAAAGAAAATAATATAGTTTTGTTTCTCTTGTAGATATCACATGTACAAGAGGTTTTGTAAGACTTTGTTAAAAGAAAGTTTTCTCTTTACAAAACTTCTTGGAAATCAACTTCCAGTTTTTGTTTTAGAAAAGAAATATTTTAATTGCAAAACTTCTTGTAAAACAACTTCTGACTTTTCATCAACGGTACCTTCACGGTACAATATTTCCTCCTTTCAGTACTTCATAAGTCCAACACCTTTTTGAAAACATTGACACAATGCTAGCTACATGGCCATTCAACTGTCCATATCCGAGGACGCGGCTATTCCAAAATAGTTCTACTCTGCAAAGGTGTACACAATCCACCAGATCCATTACATCCTCCGTGAACAACCACGGACTGTAACAACAGTATGTAATCATCAGATAACTGATCCTAACCATCCACTATGCTCAGGCTAGTATATGACTATCTCTTCAATCGGGTTTGTTCTCCCCGGCACCATGTCACACATCGCCACGGCAGGAGACCCAACTGTCGCACCCGGGGGGTAACTTAATCACTCACTTTGTATGTCCCGTATACCCCTCCTAACGACAATCGATTCGAGGGCACGACGACCCTTATGGAAAATTTAGATAGAACACACGCTAACAAGAACATACTTCAAATTAAGCCCCGTGCCCATGTTGGGATAAAGTGCAGTACAGTAAAGGTTGTCCGGCGAAGACTAGGTTATGTGTCATTTTTTTTGAACACCTTTTTTCCAAAAATGACAACTTCAAAAATCCTCCGGTGAGTAAAGCTTCGCCTTCCCACCGGGTTTTCCATAAGCCTTTGTTTTGCAAAAACATATTTTTAGGATGTCCGTTAGGGACTTAAATCTTTGGTGGTAATAAATACCATATGGTGGCTATGGGATTGGTAACACCAAGTATCAACTACTAGCATAGTAATGATATATAATATTAATAGTAGTACTAGTCACTCAAAAATAGTTTTGGTAATAAAAGTTTTCTAAAACTTATCAGAAGTAAAACATGCATGATAGATAATGGTAAGTGTAGTAACAGCAAGCATCGGGATGGCTTGCCTTAAATCTCTTTGTGTCCCTGGCCTTGAAGTAGCTTGAACTTGACACACAGTTCCACAACTGTTGCTTCTTCTCCTTCGTTTTCTAGTGTTGTAAAAGAATAAAATACACACACTCAGACTAAAGGACAAACAACTAAACAAAACAGCACATACAACAAGCAAATTTATACTAGCGCAATCACTCAAACGTTATCGAGAAAACTATCTCACAAAACTCTCAGGGAACAAAACTGTCGTCAACAAACATATGGTTGAGAAACCATATCCCACAGCTTACATACCACATATGGAGTGGGGTAACACTCTCATAATAAGATATCCAAAAAGCTAAAATATAGCTTATGGGTACAAAAGGTGAGGCTACTAAACTACTAACAATAAATCAAAGCAATACTCATGGCAGTGGGTATTAACAACACACAAGCAATCCTCACCAAACAAAATCATGATTAAACGAAATGCATAGATAAAAAGATACTAATAAACACCACAACAACAATACTAGCAAAACAATAACATACGTACAATACACATGCTAAGGCAACCACTCAGACAAATTCCAAACAACAAGCAAACACACCACAAATGAAAAGGCTAGTTAAGCACTATGCTTATATTTACTCAAAGTTACGGAATCCATCAATCATGAAAATAAACAAAACAATCCAGTATCTCTACCAATGGTAACAAGTCATGAAATATAATTTAAACACAATCATGAGAAAAGATAATGCTACTTACAAATAACATAAAAACAGGAGTGCACTAATAGCATACTAGTATGGAATTTCTACACCAGCCTGCTATAAGAAAAAAAATATTCTAAAACTATAGCAACAAGCAAATCAGTATGTCATGGCATAATAACAGAATTAATAACCTCTTAAACATGCTATAATAAAGTATACACTCAGAAAATAAAAGACAACAATACTAGAGCAAACTCCTAATATCTAGTGGTGACACTAGTTCAACACTAAAGAAGAAAACATCACTATAAGGATGCATGATACTAACCAAGCAACATCATGAATAATAAATTCCTACTAACAGCACACAAACCCTACACATGCTAGTAAGTAAATACACCAAATTAATCCCATGAGATCATCTACTAAGCAAGCATCAATTTATTCTAGCAATTAATGCTTTTCTAATTATTTAAAAAGCAAGCAATCATAGTACAAGCTACACAAACAGTAGTTATGTACTCAATACAAGCTCTAATAAGAATTTTCAAAAATCCAAACACTCAATAAAAATCTTTCTTAAATAAGTTATCTATTACTAGGAAAGCATTCCATTTGCAAGCAATATTCTATTTAAACAAAGCAATAGTGAAACACTTATTACCATGGCATTCTTAAGGGAATATTATGTTAACAAATGAATCTCAACTAAACATACTAGGATTCAAAAAGGAATACTAAAAACTTCACTCACATAAGTGAAACAAACAACCATTTTCCTAGGTGGAAAATACTAGACAAACATATAGTAATGCATGCTAAAATCACTCAAATGTATGGTTGGGGATTTGCATCCCTAACCAAGATGCAATGGGACCAGTGGGTTATGGGACCACTAATACCCAGGCAAAAGAGGTAACAAGGCCTCTGGTCACACATGAAAAAATTAATTTAACAAAGCAATCCACATAAGGCTACTCATACTAGTGAAAACAAATAACAAATGTTACTCATGCTTTGCTACAAGATAACATGCAAGTTAACAGAGATAATAGCATAGAAATAACAGTACCAAAATGGTACTGGACTCCACTCAATCATAGCACAACTTAGGTAAAAACAAACATACAAAGATTTGGTTCACACAATATCCAAATAATAATACTAGGAAAATAACAAATGCTACTACTATTTTTATTCTACTTCCCAAACATGCACACACTTCCTAAGGTAGTTATATTGCAAGAAAATTACCTAATAACAAGGTTCAACACATCTACACATGCTAGGAAACAAGATCCACTCAATCAAACATTTTAATTCAAACAAATACACATATAAATAAGAAGACAGAAAAGTGTTGTTTCTAGTTTTGCTCACCAAAAATAATCTAGGGATCCAAAAATTAATTCCAAGCTCGAATTAGATAGATTTAGTCATAAGAAAACTCATACAATTGGATTCATCTCAAAAATCATTTCTAAACTCCTGTTAAAAATCCTAGAAAAGCCCACTGGTCTTTTACCAAAATGGATGGCATTTCCATTTGGAAAATCACCTTGATGTGAGGCCAAGTCCTATGGATATATATATATTCAAAGGCTACTCAAAACAATTTAGTTTGACTACTTTGGATACAGATCCAAAACGTAAGGGTTAATGTGTTCTTATGATTGGGAGATAGGCATCAAGCTTATCCATGTTGATGACTTGTATCCAAGGGTAAGCATGACATCACTTGTTGCGGCAGGATTAGTTGGTTGACTTGATGTTCAGGCATGAGAGTCATGAGCTCCGATCACACACACCGAAAGGTCAAGTAGAAGTCACGGTGGTAGTGATTGGCTTATTGGTCTACCATTTGAGCTTATAATATTGAGATGTATCCATCATTGGTTATAGGTTGAGCCTGGATTCCATAGTGCAGTAAATTCTGATCATGAGTAATATCAGATTTAGTGGGAGCACATAGTTAACAAGTGCTTGATAAATAATTATGAATATGTCTAAGTGAACTATTAAATTGTTGTAGATCAATTGTCAGACCCCGAACCAAGAGATATACATACTGTTATGTGCTCCTAGCCATGGACTCGCAAGGGCTTCAGGGTTACCAGCCCCGGCCGCAACAAACAACGGCAGGTAGACCGGATTCATCGGCACGCAGTCCGGATCCCCGGTCTACTACTCCTTGTATCCATGCTAGTCATAACCAATTATGCATACCCAAGAGTCCACGAGTCGCATGAAACTGAAGGAATGGGACCAAAGCTATACAGAGCTGCTATGTGTCCAGAAAGTGCAACAACAATCGAGGGTTACTGGGGTTACCTCGCCCCAGGCCGAATCACATCGGCAGGAGGGCTCGGTCATGGATCATCGGCTCCACAACCCCTCGACTGCGATAACTATGCAAGCATAGCCAAAACTGTATAACAATGAGCTCGAAACCAACAACCGATCAAAGCAGCACTCTAGACATGAAGCTTTATTAAACAGGTGTTACTAGAGTAGTCGTACAAGCAGAGGTCACATGACCAGGCAAATTATGTTGCTAATCAACAAGAACCAAAAAGGCCTAACAGGTTGCAACATAAGGCGACGTCCCAGCCCATAGATTCCAGGCTGCTACCTGGGAACCCCAAACTATTTGTCGATGTCCACGTCAAATCACCACCGAACTGAGGAACTCCACCTGAACCAATTTGAAGCAAACATGACTACGGGAGGTACTCAACAAGACTTAGTTAATCTATTATATACCTGCTATCTTCAGAAAGGGTTTTATGAAGGATGATTTGCGTAAAGCAATCTTTATTTTCCAAATCGAGGAGGGATAGCACGTCTCATAGAATGGTTTCAAAACATATGAGAAACTCACTATTGTAATCATCATCTTTTGAATCCACCAACATCATTTCCAAGCATCTCACATGCTACAAGGATCACCCATGTCGGCATCTCCGAGGAGGCACCCTTCATCGATTGACTCCATGATTTGTCAACATATTTTACGCCACGTTCATGTTATCTATGGCCAAAATACTTCCACCAAGTCGTTCTTAACCACGGACACGGCTTTCCGAAAGATTTATCCCTGCAGGGGGTACACTTTACCCACACGTACCAACCGACTCTTAATGCCAAGCTATTGGCACAATTCAGGCGATGTGCCAGCAGAGTGTTGTCGGCCACGACCTTTACCTTACCTGATCCTATCCATGAGTCAACCCAAGACAGAGCCACCCCGTCAACAGGGAGTTGGCCATCCTCCTTACGGCACCTGTCTCTGTGAGGCGGGGTCAAGATCCGTGTACGTCCATCACTTGGCCCCGGTCACGCCCTAGCGGAGCATTTTGTTTTCAAAAACCGTTTAAAAGGTTTTATTTGCATTGCCGAATGGAAATCTCAAACTACGTGACTCATGGATAAAGCCAGCTAAGTTAGTCGGTCGGCGAGGCTCATGGCCATCGCGCATGGTTGTACGCTCAGTCTTGGCTTCTGCGCCCAGACCTTATTCCTAGGGTTGGCAAGTACGGAACGAACAACCACTTCCCAAGTGGCTTCCTGTCCAAGCCTTAGTCAAGTTAACCACACAGTGCTCATCTCACCATGTCATCATATCATACTAGGTTATCGCAACTCTTATTCATCAACCGGATGGAGCAGAGGTAAACAAACATGTAAAGCTAAGAGAAACATATATGAGGCTCTGGCGATGCGCACAAGCAATTCTATGGCGGCTAGGAGCAGTGGATCAGGATATTGAGGCAATGCAGCATATAGGTGAACTATATCTACTAGCATCAAATACTTTGGAATTGAATACAAAGTACGAGAGTTAAATGTTGTTGGAAAACATATATGAGCAGATAAGAGGTTACGCTTGCCTTGATTATAAGAAAACCAGATAAACACTTCAGGAATAAGTGCTTGACTTGTCGGTTAATATCAAGTATTCGCCATTGGAGTTGTCGGCCTTCACTTCGGAGTCGCATTCTACCGAGGGGGAAACAACACCGAAAAGAAGAACAACAATCAAACATGGCATCGATGCAATGCACAATATGTATGCATGAGCAAGTTAATGGAGTGAAATAAAGCCCTAAACATGTTTAATGGGTTGGTAGGGTTCGTATGTTAGTTACGCATATTTATTGAAATTATCCCGAAATTGACCCCCGAGGGGCACTTCGGGCTATTCTGGAAGTGAGTACAATTTTAATGGCTCAAATGTGTTTCAAAACATCACAGCTATATTGCATTTGTCATTTTGAGCAATTTGGTATATAACTTGTAATTTTCTAATTTTATTGAATTAAAACTTGTTTGCTTTATTTTAAATGATTTAAACAATATTAAATAAATGCTCATTTTTGGACTTGTCAAACATGTGTTAAAATGATATATTTGGGTAGAGTTTATTTTTCAAAACATTTTTGTGCATTAATCATATTTTTCTGATTAATATTTTAATAGTTATTGAATTTACAAATTAACTCATTTTCTGGAACTATTAAAAGATGAATTCTGACATCACTGTGATGTCACTGTGACATCACAGGGGGATTGATCCTCTCTGTGAGCATGCAATCGATCAAATCCTCGCGAAAAACTCGAATAAACTTATACCACAGGCTATAGGAGGTGGAGGGGAACCTAGGGACGCCGGCGATGGACCATTTGGTCGCCGAAATGGCCGGCGGCGTGCGGCCGCGGCGACAACGGCCACGGTGACCGGCGCCAAGGTGCTTCGGAGGGGTAGGAAGGAAGGAGGGAGAACCTACGTGCTCCTAGGATTACCAGGAAGGCGAAGAGGCGGGCGGTGACGCGACAGGGGGCCGGAATCGTCGTCGGCGTGAGGTTTTCGCGGTGTCCGGACCTCGGACAGAACCCGTCGATCCGTGCGACTGGAGTCATCCCGCCAGGCGAGGGTGGACGGAGAGGTAGAGTAGAACCAGGCGGTCCTCCTGGTCACCTTCAATCGGCCGGAGGTGGCCGGAGACGGCGGCAAACGGTGGCGGCCGGCGGGACAGTAGGGTTAGGGTCTCGGGTCTTCAAGAGGCGCAGAGAGAGATGGATTTCGAGGGGGAGGTGAAGGAGAGGGGGCGCAGGGTCTCCGTGGTGTCCTTATCCTTCTGCGGAAGGCAAGCAGGAGGTGGCATACGGCTTCGGGGCGGTCTCCACGCAGCTGCTCCTACTGGCAGAGGAACAAGAAGCCGGTTTTGCACAGAACCCCCGGCAGTTTTCGGATTAAACAGAAAAGCCCTTTTCCATTTTAAAACGGAACAGAAATCAGACTTTTGAGGACCTTTTTGCAAAGATAAAAATTTGCAAAAATACTTTTTGGAATCCTTGTAAAATTTCCAACCTCGCCACATTTTGTTTTGGAGAAATTGAAATATTTTTCAGCTCAAAATTTTGAAACCCACATTAAGTAGTACTTGTGGAATTTTCTCAAACCAATTTAAATTGTTTCAACATGGTTTAAATTGTTGTTTCATGCATGTATGAGATGAACACAACACCACACACCCTATTGTAGCAAAAATTGGGATGTTACAAATCTACCGCCCTTACAAGAATCTCGTCCCGAGATTCTCGAAGGAGAAGAAAGAAGAAACACCGGTTTTGAACGATCTTCTCGAATCTTGCGGTTTTCTTGTTGTAGAGGTTGATCCGTAGCATTTGCGAAGATTCTTCAGTGGCTACACCTTAGGTAGGAGGAAAAACTCTTAAGAATTGATCTTCATGAAGATCGAGTATCTCATGGCTAACTAAAGACGGGAATGTTTGTAAAGAACTTTTGAGTTAACATGCATGAAACACATCAAGGTAACGGAGGAAATAAGAGAAGGTTTCAAGTTTGTGGACAATGGTTCTTGAAAGGATTTAGAATATGAGCTTTGCACAAGACTTTAAATCCTTTTGGAAAAGAAAGGTTGAAGAACTTATGACATCGAGGTTTCTTCAAGCAGAATACCGATATGGAGAGAATGGTCTTAAATAGCACAAAGTAAAATTCCGTAAACGGGGGAGAACATGAGATCGTACTTGAATCATGCGTCGGAGAAAGTGTGAAAACAGAGGAAGGATCACTCTTCAGAGTGGACATGGAGGATAATGGAACTTTCAACCATTCCACAATAGTTTTTTTTTTGAGATCCTTGTCAAGAATCGGGATGTTACTTCACGGAGAAGAGGAGTAACCAAAGGATGTTGTAACACTGTAATGAAGGAGGAATTTTTTTGTCACACCATGAAGATGCGTAACCAACGGGGATTGAAACACCGGAAGAAGATACATAATCTTTTTCCTATTTTGGTTTATCCGTAGCAATACGTTTACCACATGGTTAAGATCCCATGGCTGAAGTAACTGACAAATTCACACAAGGTGTGAGATGAACAGAACTTCAAGTACAAACAACTTGAAAAGGGAACTGGTCAATGGCGGTTACAAAACACCACGAGGTGGTTCTCATGATGAACTTGTTTCCACTAGAAGAAAGGTTTGGAGGGTTGACAAAGAGACATTGGAAGAGTCGGCTTCCAAATTCTCCTTGATGTTCTAAATACCGACGGTAGGCTCATGACAAGCCTTCTATAGGTAACCAAGTGAACGTCGAACTTTTGTTTGGAAGAACGGTGAGGAAAAACTGTTTAGAATGAGTCACAAGAATTCTCACAGAGATTACATGTTCTTACGGATTCAAAGGGATGTGACATTAGGCCTTACGGCTAGTTGTGTCAACCACAACATCAAACATGCCGTATTTCCAAATGGACCTAATTCAATACTCTTGAGGAAACACCAACCATCATTGCTGCTTGAGATTGAGCTCTGGTTAGTGGGCTGATAACTTAGACTCAATATGTTTGATCAACGAGGTTGCACCTGTTACCAACGAGACACGTTTACTGGATTCTCAAGATATGGACTACGATGTCATACTCAAGAAGATGAACGATATTGCAAGAATCATGTATTAGCAACTTGCCAAAATCTGTTGCACCTACATGGTTTACTTGCAATGAAACACATCGGAGTCCTTATTGGGAAGAAGACTGCGAAGATAAAGAAGTTCTTAAACTTCTTCTCTTTCACAAATGATCAGTCGGTGGCTTAGTATGGATGGAAACTTTTTTCAAAGAATGGAGGTAACAACCTACCATCTTAGAATACTCCACACATGCATGACCAACTTGGGATTATTC
Organism: Alopecurus myosuroides; assembly: GCA_028641055.1. Taxonomy (NCBI): domain Eukaryota; kingdom Viridiplantae; phylum Streptophyta; class Magnoliopsida; order Poales; family Poaceae; genus Alopecurus; species Alopecurus myosuroides. Next base: position 380,794,919 of record CM054059.1, read on the forward strand.
CCGAAGGAACAAGAAAACTCTACTCTGATCCACGGCGACAACTTTTACCGTAAGCACATGAACCGGAGTAAGTCACTTAAACATAGAGAACACAAACTTCGTGATGACACAAAGATGGTTCTCAAAAGTTTCTAATAATAATGCCAAATGTTCAAAATGAGCCTCTTTAAGCATGGAGAAAACAAGGATGTCATTTTTGGGTTCAACAACACCCTTATCAAAACACTCCAAGGGGAGGGATTCATATGACACATGAACAAGGCAGAATATTGGTCAGACTAAAGGACATGAAGGTGTACTCGGGAAAAACACCATGAGTGGAAACACCATAAAGATAGTCCTTGAATCTGAGCTTGATTTGACGATAGCCCAAATCAAATCAAGGGTAGGATGGTAGCATGTCCACGAAGGAGATACTATTTGGCTTCAACATGAGGAAAACTAGACATCTCTTAACAAAGGATCAAGTTAGGCATAGCTTTTGCCTTTCAACTCTCCAAGTTGTTGTTTAAGCTCAAGCAACTAGTCCAGGGTATCCAGCAAGGTTTCTTGGAGGAAAGAGTAGTTCAAATTACCCTTTGTTTAGACATCACGGTCAAGTAACAACCTGGTGATAAATCTAGAAAGACAGCTAGAATATCACAACCTACCGATATGTCTTGGAGTCCAAAAGGAGGCATGCTTTTCAAAGCAACCGATATGGTCCGGAGAGCTTTGGCGTGAACCTAACTCTCCGACAAAGAATGTGCACCGGAATGAACAGATTTGGTAACACAGTCAACTTTAAGTAGAGACCGGGTGACCAATAGTGCTAAGAAGGATACAAATGTTTATTAGGTTTTTTTTTCAAAGTAAAAGGAACTGCTAAGAATATCTCATGCACACATCAATACACACACCCAACATTCTCGAGCATTCAAGCTTGGAGGAAGGTGAATGAAGAGGTGTAAGAGTATCACTTCATCGATAAGGCCATGGAACACAACACAACCTCTTGATATAGAAGAGTGTGATACTCGAAGGTCGAACAGAACAGAAGCTAATGAAACTTCTTTAATCTACGGATTCCAAAACTTTGACCCGGTCCTAGAGATGAATGAGGTGCTGGAGTTTGTTTCTCCTAACATTCCAAGGTGGAACGTTCTGACGGAAAACAAGAGCAGATGCATTGGAAGACTCCAACACGCATAAGCAACTTGGTGTCCAAAACAACGGATGGAGATTCAAGAGCAACTAGAAGATGGAAAGATGCTCAGGAGAATTCCTAAGAGCACGTTGATTTCATAGGGTAGTACTCATTTGTAAAACCCATGCTAAAGAGAGGTATAGTTGAATCAAGAAGAAAGATGTGGAAGCCATCATGATCACTCTTATTGTGACCCCTTTCTGTTCCAAAACAGAACCTATGGCTATGAGAGTTGAAATTTCCTAACCACCCTGAGGTGGAACAGATTCCTCGGGATCCAAAGAAGAAGAACTTGGGTTAAAGGTCAACATCATGTACTGATAGTGTGAGCATCGAATAGTTGAGAAACCATACGATTCAACCCACTGCAATTTAGCACATTTCAGGACCTTCGGTTCAAGTCCAAGGGTTAAAAACGTTGAGAAAGGAGTAACTACTATCTTAGTGCCTTGAAGAACACTACGAATAGCAATCACAAAGTATCTTTCCAAGAAGACAAACATAGCTCCATAAGTATTTGAGCAGAGGATAACGGATACATTCGAGATGAAAAGGAAATCTCGAGGTTCAGGATTTTGAGACTTACAACATGAAAGGTTGTGGAATCCACACAACTATGAGAGAGACTGTGATGGAAAGGAAATCTCCCAATTAAAACCAAGAGAAAACGGACCGTGGAACACACACGACTCCAGAAAATATAACACTAGGTCAATTTGGGTAAAAACGTCATTTCCAAAGAAGGCACCTAGGTTTTGAAATAGAAGAGATAATCAAACCTTGTCAAATCAAAACAGGTAAGGTGAACCAAAGTTAGAGCGGTACCAGGTAAGGAGTAAAAATAATCCTAAGAAGGTTTTCACAACTCATTTGAAGTTTCAAAATAGTTTTCACAAACACTAGACTCAACATTGACAAAGCAGTAAGGTTTTCCTACAGGCAGTCCTGCTCTGATACCATGGCTTGTCAGATCCCGGACCCAGAGATATACATACTGTTATGTGCTCCTAGCCATGGACTCACAAGGGCTTCAGGGTTACCAGCCCCGGCCGCAACAAACAACGGCAGGCAGACCGGATTCATCGGCACGCAGTCCGGATCCCCGGTCTACTACTCCTTGTATCCATGCTAGTCATAACCAATTATGCATACCCAAGCGTCCATGAGTCGGATGAAGCTGAAGGAACGGGACCAAACCTATACAGAGATGTTATGTGTCCAGAAAGTGCAACAACAATCGAGGGTTACGGGGGTTACCTCGCCCCAGGCCGAATCACATCTGCAGGCGGGCTCGGTCATGGATCATCGGCTCCACAACCCCTCGACTGCGACAACTATGCAGGCATAGCCAAAGCTGTACAACAATAAACTCGAAACCAACAACCGATCAAAGCAGCACTCTAGACACGAAGCTTTATTAAACACGTGTTACTAGAGTAGTTGTACAAGCAGAGGTCACATGACCCAACATTACATCAGACAACGGAAAGCAAATTATGTTGCTAATCAACAAGAATCAAAAAGGCCTAAGAGGCCGCAACATAAGGCGACGTCCCAGCCCATAGATTCCTGGTTGCTACTTGGGAACCCCAAACTACTCGTCGTTCCACGTCAAATCACCACCGAACTGAGGAACTCCACCTGAACTAAGTTGAAGCAAACATGAGTACGGGGGGTACTCAACAAGACTTAGTTAACCTATTATATACCTGCTATCTTCAGAAAGGGTTTTATGAAGGCTGATTTGCGTAAAGCAATCTTTATTTTCCAAATCGAGGAGGAATAGCACGTCTCATAGAATGTTTTCAAAACATATGAGAAACTCACTACTGTAATCATCATCTTTTGAATCCACCAACATCATTTCCAAGAATCTCACATGCTACAAGGATCACCCCTCTCGGCATCTCCGAGGAGGCACCCTTCATCTATTGACTCCATTCTTTGTCAACATATTTTACGCCACGTTCATGTTATCTATGGACAAAATACTTCCACCAAGTCGTCCTTAACCGCGGACACGGCTTTCCGGAAGATTTATCCCTGCAGGGGGTACACTTTACCCACACGTACCAAATGACTCTTAATGCCAAGCTATTGGCACAATTCCAACGATGTGCCGGCAGAGTGTGGTCGGCCACGACCTTTACCTTACCCGACCCTATCTATGAGTCAACCCAAGACAGGGCCACCCCGTCAACAGGGAGTTGGCCATCCTTCTGACGGCACCTGTCTCTGTGAGGCGGGGTCAAGATCCGTGTACGTCCATCACTTGCCCCGGTCACGCCCTAGCAGAGCATTTTGTTTTCAAAAACTGTTTAAAAGGTTTTATTTGCGTTGCCGAATGGAATCTAAGTTAGTCGGTCGGCGAGGCTCATGGCCATCGCGCATGGTTGTACGCTCAGTCTTGGCTTCTGCGCCCCGACCTTATTCCTAGGGTTGGCAAGTACGGAACGAACAACCACTTCCCAAGTGGCCTCCTGTCCAAGCCTTAGTCAAGTTAACCACACAGTGCTCATCTCACCACGTCATCATATCATACTAGGTTATCGCAACTCTGATTCATCAACCGGATGGAGCAGAGGTAAACAAACATGTAAAGCTAAGAGAAACAGATACGAGGCTCTGGCAATGCGCACAAGCAATTCTATGGCGGCTAGGAGCAGTGGATCAGGATATTGAGGCAATGCAGTATATAGGTGAACTATATCTACTAGCATCAAATACTTTGGAATTGAATGCAAAGTACGAGAGTTAAATGTTGTTGGAAAATATATATGAGCAGATAAGAGGTTACGCTTGCCTTGGTTATAACAAAACCAGATAAAGACTTCAGGAATAAGTGCTTGACTTGTCGGTTAAGATCAAGTATTCGCCATTGGAGTTGTCGGCCTTCACTTCAGAGTCGCATTCTACCGAGGGGGAAACAACACCGAAAAGAAGAACAACAATCAAACATGGCATCGATGCAATGCACAATATGTATGCATGAGCAAGTTAATGCACTGAAATAAATCCCTAAACATGTTTAATGGGTTGGCAGGGCTCGTATGTTAGTTATGCATATTTATTGAAATTGTCCCGAAATTGTCCCCCGAGGGGCACTTCGGGCAATTCTGGAAGTGAGTACAATTTTAATGGCTCAAATGTGTTTAAAAACAACACAGCTAGATTGCATTTGTCATTTTGAGCAATTTGGTATATAACTTGTAATTTTCTAATTTTATTGAATTAAAACTTATTTTCTTTATTTTAAATGATTTAAACAATATTAAATAAATGCTCATTTTTGGACTTGTCAAACATGTGTGAAAATGATATATTTGGGTAGAGTTTATTCTTCAAAACATTTTTGTGCATTAATCATATTTTTCTGATTAATATTTTAATAGTTGTTGAATTTACAAATTAACTCATTTTCTAGAACTATTAAAAGAGGAATTCTGACATCACTGTGATGTCACTGTGACATCACAGGGGGATGGATCCTGTCTGTGAGCATGCAATCGATCAAATCCGCGCGAAAAACTCGAATCAACTTATACCACGGGCTATATGAAGTGGAGGGGAACCTAGGGACGCCGGCGATGGACCATTTGGTCGCCGGAATGGCCGGCGGCATGCGGCCGCGGCGACAACGGCCACGGTGACCGGCGCCAAAGTGCTTCGGACGGGTAGGAAGGAAGGAGGGAGCACCTACGTGCTCCTAGGATTACCAGGAAGGCGGGGAGGCGGTCGGTGAAACGAGAGGGGGTCGGTTTTGCACAGAACCCCCTGCAGTTTTCGGATTAAACAGAAAAGCCCTTTTCCATTCTAAAACAGAACAGAAATCAGACTTTTGAGGACCTTTTTGCAAAGATAAAAATTTGCAAAAATACGTCTTGGAATCCTTGTAAAATTTTCAACCTCATCACATTTTGTTTTGGTGAAATTGAAATATTTTTCAGCTCAAAATTTTGAAATCCACATTAAGTAGTACTTGTGGAATTTTCTCAAACCAATTTAAATTGTTTCAACATGGTTGAAATTGTTGTTTCATGCATGTATGATATGAACACAACACCACACACCCTATTGTAGCAAAAAATTGGGATGTTACATCAATGGCTCGTAACGCACCCTCTATTAACCTTGGTCCACTACTTGAGAACAAATCAGTTGGTGCCAGTGGAAGTAACTATGCGGATTGGGCTTGTTCCTTGAGAATTGTTCTCAGGGGTATAAAAAAAGTATGTCCTCGATGCTCCTCCTCCAGGGGATCTCGATGACGATGCTTCTGATGTTGAAAATGATGCTCACACATAGATGAGTGATGATGATATACATCTTCAATGTCTCATATTGACATTTATGGATCCTGAGTTGCAGAAACGATTTGATCATACGTACGCGTATGATATGATCATTACACCCAGAACCATGTACCATACTTAGGCTAGAACTAAGCATTATGAAATAATGAAGTCTTTATGGACATGTCGCATCGCAGAAGAAAGATCGGTGAGTGAGCATGTAATCAAAATGTTTGGTTACTATATAAGGCTTTGGGTTCTGGGATTTCCCTTCTCAGAAGAGCCGAGTACGGATTTAGTGTTAAAGTCACTCCCCCCCCTCCCGGTGTTACAATAGTTTTTTATGAATGGGATGAATAAAATACAAATAAACACATCGCCATGCTTAGGACCGCTGAAACTATTGTAAATAGGTATAGCAATCAAACTCTGGTTGTTACCCAGAATACAAAGTTAGAGAATGAAGAGAACATGATGGGAAAGGATGGGCAAAATAACTAATGTACAATATAAGCCTAATGTTTCAGTTGATTGTCACACCCCAGTTTTAGCACACTTGTATTACATAAGGGAATCCAATTTTTAGAGCCAATAAAAACTTTTTATGGCCCTTGTGTAATCCATCATGTTGTATTGAGCTATGACTATCTACGCAAGCAAGAATTTTCTTTTTAAAAACCAACCACCTGTTTCTGATGTTTTTTATCACTTTGGAATTATTTCTATTTTTATAATTCTTGCTACCCTAACTCAAGACCCATGTGGCAATGTTGAAAACAACTTATAATTGAATATTGAATCAAGTGGAATCAAGAAAACAAATTAACAAAAGTGAAAACAAGAGCTTTTCTAACAAAAACAAACTTTGGAAAGACAAGTCAAGTAGGGGTTTTGCACCCTTGTTATTCATATGATAAGAATTCACATTTTGTGTTTTCAATGCATGAATGTGATCTTGGATATATGAACTACATTTTGGATAACCTTGTTGAGAAAATGGAATCATAGGAACAATGTTTTGCTTGAAGATTTTATGCTAAGAAATAAGGCAAAAAAGTGTAATTTTGGAAAACAGTGAAAAACACCAACTAGCACTTTTTCCCCCTTGTTTTCACCAAGCAAAAAATTTAAATCCTTTTGCTGTTTTGAAAAGTACTTAAGATGCTTAACAGAACCATGCTTGGAAAATAAAGTTTAGAGGATTTTCAAGGCCTGAAAACAAACCTAACTTTCAGCTAACCTCTTTGTTTTCTTAACACTTAGCAAATTTCTGCAACTGAAACTAAACTGAATTTTTCGGTTCAGAACAGTGAAATCGAGCGTTTTTCAAAAGCTTATAACTTTTGGCTCAGTAAATATTTTTGAGCATGGATTGGGGCTTCTAGAAGCTGAATCCAACCACTCCATCTTCTGCACCTTGTCTTGCAAGTGGTTTGGCTAAAACGAGAGAGAGAGGTAACTTCAGAGAGAGGAGAACGGGAAGGAGGGATGGGCGCCTGACAGGCTGCTCCCTATCCTGAGCCACAGTGGCGTTCGCCCGTGTTTTCCTCGACTTGGCACGGTGCAAGTGGACGCCGAGCCTTCCTCGTTGCGTTGGAACCTCCCACGGGGCCGGGAGAGCGACACGGGACGTGCCAGAGCGTGCACGGGATCGCCGCGGGCACACGGCCACGCCCGAGCGTGCGCCGCCATCGCCACCTCTATATAAACAGCCCCCGAGCCTCTACCCCAGTGCACCACCTCCCCCTCACCTCACTACCACTCACCACCCCGCCCAATGCCTCCGAGCTGCCCGCGGTAGCTCTAATCGTCGGGATTTCCCCGCGGCCACCGCGACAGCACGGGGCAAAATACGCCCTCCACAGTCCACCACAGCCTCTCCCACCCACCTAGACGCACTCTCCTACCTCCGTAACCCCACCTGAACCACGCCACATCCCCTCGTTTGCAGAAGAGCCGAAGCCCTCGTCGGAGCCGCCGCGGAACCCGAGCACGGCGCCGTCGATTGGAGCGACCCCGCGCCGTTGCTGCTGTACCTCTACACGGCATCGACCTCACGCGACTCCCCCGACCGCTTCCTGTTGCCCTGCACCCCCCCCCCCTAGGTGAGCCTCGCTCGTTTCTCGCCGCCGGTCTCCGTGTTCTCGCCGGAGAAGAAATAGAACGAGGGAGAGAGAAAGGAGAATGGCCGTGCGCCATAGATCTCCAAATCTACGGCCACTCTTGAATGGCGAAGCGGTACGCCCTTTCCCGCGCGTCGCGGAAGCGAGGTGGGCCGCCAGGCGCAGTTGGGCCGCACCACCAGGCGTTGACCAGCCCATTGCGCTGTGTTTTATTCTTTTTCAAAATGTCCAGGAAACGTCTGTTTGCTTTATTCGAAAATGAAAATGTTAAGCTCAACAATAAAATATGCACAAATTCACAGAGGTGCATGAACAAATTCTTAAACGATGGCAACAAGCAGATCTGGTTTTGGATGAACATAGAACAAATGAAAAATCTTGAACTGAGGACTGTCTGTGAGGATGTTTATGGCATAACTTTTGAATGGAATGTCTAAAATGAGCAAACTAAAATTCCTAGAGTAGATCTTGACTAGATCTACCAGTAGGACTTGACCTCACCCCAAGGTGAGCTACCATTTTGAAATGGTATCCATTTTGGTTAAACACCAGTAGCATGTTCTGTGATTTTTAGGATTTATTTTATGGAACTTTTTGATGTGAATCCAATTGGATATGTTAGATAGTAGATAGATCTATGTATTCCGTAAAGTTTTTAGCTCTGGAATTAATTTGGTGACAGATCTAAGAAAATGCATATTTCTCTTAGAAATAAAGAGAATAGATTTGTTTTGTAAATCATTGTTTGCTTGTGCAAATCTGTTTTCTAGTATGTATACATGACATGTTGAGTGTTCTTAGGTAGTTCTATTAACAGAGATGCCATGTTAAAAATCCATGCATGCTTAGTATTTGTTTGGACATTAAAATGAGCATAGTAGAAATCCCTAGATTTATTTTATTTAATATTTGTGATGGAATGTTTTGCTAGATTTTTATCCTAGTTGAAGAAGTGTTTTTACTTGGATCCAGTACCATTTTGGTACTGTTATTTGCATGTTTCCTTCTCTGTAATTTACTTTAAGTCTTTTATAAATGCATGCATAGGTTTGGTTATTAAATTGCTAGTAGAAATGTTTTCACTAGAGTAGTTAGTAGTATTTTTGCCATGAATTATTTATGCTTCCACAAGATGGACCAGAGGAATAATACCTATAAAATGACATGGAAAAACTAGTGGAACACCCACTGGTTCCATCTCATTTTGGTTGAAAAACAAACTAGTTCAACCATAGTAGTTGTGGTAGTGATAGTAAATATTATGATTATTGATGCATGCTTGAGTGAAATTATTTTAGAAGCTTGTGTAATTATTTTTGTGTGTTCATTGCTTGCTGTATCTTTTGTTTGAGTCAAGTTGTTGCTTAGTAAGGTTCTGATAGGATGGTTTGCTTTTCTTTCACGACGATAGAAAACGACGAAGAAATAGTCGGGACGGGAGGATATTATTACCATACTTGTTGTGAGCAAGACCAAGATCCTCAGTACCTCCAAGGCAAGCCATCCTTAAAGCTTGCTGTTATATTCCCACTACAATTATGCATTAACTACTTCTGAAGTTTTCAAAAACTTGTTTGCTAAAACTATTTTATTGAGTGAATACTATTACTAATATTATATATATATTATATATCACTTTCCATTAGTCAACTTCGTGTTACCAAGCCCTTAGCCACCATAAGGTATATAAGTACCATCTTAAACAATAATCTTGAGTCCCTAAGTGGACAACTTTAAAATGTGCTTTTGCAAAACAAAGGTGTTCCTATGGGGAGTTTATGGTGGAAAGGCGGGACCTTGTTCACCGAAGGAAAAACGAGGAGGTGTTTTCAAATGTTTTCAAAAGGCACATAACCTAGTCTTTGCTGGATGACAAAGATGTACGGCCACTCTACCCCTATATGGGTATGGGGCCTATCTAGATGCTTGAACTTGTTAGTGTATGTTTTATTCCAAAGTGCTATAGAGAAGCTGATTCTCTGAACCGAAGTGTCGCCAGGAGGGAGAAACGGGACATACACAGTGTGGGATTAATTTTCCCTCCGGATGCGACAGCTGGGCCTCCCGACTAGGCAGGGCGGGACCTGATGCCGGGGAGAACAACCCATCTGAAGGAATAAGCATATACTAGCTTGTGTCAGAGTGGACAGTTAGGATCAATTCTCTGGTGCTTGCATATCGCTGTGTCGATCCATGGGTGGGCCATGGCAGAGTTTTGGATCTAGTGGAATGTGTACCAACTCTGCAGAGTAAAACTATTCAGAATAGCCGAGCCCTCGGATATGGGCAGTTGAAAGGCCATGTAGCTAGCATTGTGCTGAGTTTTCAAAAGAATGTTTTCAAACTTGAAGTGTTGTACCCGAAGGGTACAGGTGAAGTTTGGACATGTTGTCCCAAGAAGTTTTGCAAAGAGAAAATTCTTTTATGAAACCTCTTATAAATGCGATATCTACAAGAGAAAGGAAACTATGATATTTTCTTCTGAAGTATCTTCTTCAACGAAGATATAGATTAATATGACTGCAACTGTAGTGTCATCTTATATGAACATCATTGGTAGTGAGCCCTATTTATGGCCTACCTATCCACCATATAAGCATGATGCATTTGTAAGTGTATAAAGGATGTCTTGCTGAGTACATTCAAACGTACTCATAATGGTTCCGCCCCTGGTATATACTTGCCAGACTCGGAGGAGATACCACCCGAGGAGGAATACGAGGAAGGGTACTATTCCGACGACTACGCGAACTAGGCCCGGCTCCCGGTCAGCAGCCTGTTGGTGAAAGCTTGACATGGGCTATCTACGTTTATCTTCAGCTGTTTAGTTGTTGTAAGACTTTGTCTGCCCTGCGTGGCAGTAAATAAAGACTTGGTCATGTGACCATTGGTTTGTAAGACTGCTTTTATTCGTGTAATGGATATTGTATCTGTGTACCACTTTCGTATGTTGTTCACGACTGATCTTCCTGGGATCGTGAATGTATGCATATGAGGGGTTCTGAACCTTCCGGTTTGGGGCCTCTACATTGATGAAAAAACCACGTTCTTTCTGTAACAAGAAAATGACATCAGAAGAGGAAATGTAAAAGCTTCGTCAAGCAAAAGGAAAAATCACCAAAGGTAATAAAGTTATAAGAGTTATACCTAAATTATATTTTTCATTATCACTAGTATCTCTCGTGTATCTATTGATAAAATTATTTTATGCATTCGATAGAGGAGCTGCGAAAGTAAGGAGACAGAATAATAAAAGGTGTTGATAAGCATCAAGTTTGGCGCGTAATGGATCATCCAAGGATGAAGACATTTCCACTTTTATTTGTCGACTTCGACTCAAGTTATTATAATAAGGTCGCATGTTTGGCGACATAATACTCTTAAATATTAATAGGACGAAGTCCTCGTTATTCTATGATCATCAAGTTACAAATCTTTTGAATTAGTGAAATATCATTTGTCCTGAAATATTTTTTGATTGGGTTCACACCACCTTCGAGTGGCACTATGATTTCAAACACATCATATACATGATGAAAGTTTGAGACATCGAGTGAAAGACTTAATGAATTTCACACTTTCTTTGAAGGTTGGATTTGCTGAAACTTTAAAAGCACATAGTGAAGTCAACAAAAGAATATTATTGATGATACTATCGTCAATGACCAAAGACTTCACAATATATTTTAGAAGTAATTTCTTTGTGATGTCTTGGAAGTTTCAAGACATAATCTGACTAAGTGAGACAAAGTCAGCACTAAGAAGGATTATTTTATTACCCATGGAATAGTATAGTAACTTAAGTTTCAATTTTAGAGCAAATTATTGTCTTTACTAAGTGTCATAGTTTTGAAAGATAAACTATAAATAGACACATTAATTTTATAATCTAAAACTTTCTGGAATATTGAAACTTGGTCCTAAGATAGAAGAACAAACGTATACTTTGTTGGTTGTTCCAATTGCACATTGGAAATCCTCATGTAAAGCCACCATATTAGTAACAAAGTTTTGTTATTAGGGATTAATGAATCTTCGGAAACAGTTATCACAATTGTACAAGCGGAAGAAATTCCAATGGACAAGTCTTTTAGACTTACTGAGAGGCCATTGCGGTTTAAGGCATGGCTTCTTATCAAGAAAACACTTAACCAAGAATGCACATAAAAAGTTTGAACTAACTTGAAAAAGGGGTGTGCATATAATTAGTAAATATAGTAAAAGGGCTAGAATATCTAAATGACTTAGAGTCAAAAGTATTTTATACCATTGAGTTCAAGTTGAAAAACTTGAAAGAATTCCTACCGGGGTAAAGAGATCATAGAGCTTGTTTTGTCTTAAATAGTTTTATGAAAAAATCATGAATTGACTACTAAAAATCTTGTGATCTGTAGCAAAGCTTTATCGATATGTATAATAAGTCTGTATGAGAAATTAACAAAACAATTTCCTTTGAAGGAAAATTGGTTGAGTTTTGTGGACTAAGTATAACTCGAGGGTTTTGTTAAATATATTACTAATTATACAAGGGCTAATTCGTTTTTTATGAATAAAATATGGTTGGTATACAAGTTAGGAATGGCAATGTAATTTATGAGGTAAAATAGGAGTTGTTTTTACTTCATGGGAAATTACAGAAGTCTTGTTTTTCTTTAATATCGGTGGGAGCTATTTGATGATGTCTAAGTAATTAAGAAATCATTGAAGGACTTGTTTGATAGATGATATGTATGATTGAAAAGATTATTTTCTAAGATACACGTGATAGTAACATTATTAATTCACAAAGGATTAAATCCTATGTGTGAATTAATATAATACTATCAAAGAAAAATCCATGAATTTTTAAATAAAAAAATTGAAACTTGGGAGAACTGGTTCTCAAATGAAGATTTGATTTCAAGTGCAAGATCCAAAGTTGTAAAACATTGGTGAGCATGATCAAATGTTTTATCATTTTGGTCATATTAGAAATTCATCAAACTATGCATTCTGTCAACACATGTAAAAATAATAATTGTTAGGAAAATTGAATTTGACAAAAGTTCAATTAAACTCCAAATTATTATATTCTCCACAAAGTTATTTTGAAGATATTTGTTAAAAAGGGATGGAGAATAGACTTGTAATGTAAGAGTTATATTTTAATAAATAGCTTATGAGATAAGTACATAAAGTAAAGTGGTACTTATGTGATAAGTATTAACCAAGGATTAAGATATAGTCTTACGATTATATGAATAGAAAGGGCTAAAGTGCTTAATTAATTTGAGCATATATTTATGAACATTACAACAATAGAAGTAAAAAGGTGGAAGTTGAAATACTTCTAGTATTCGGCTATCGGTTCATTATATGGATAAGGTGTTGTATTTCACAAAAGATGCATGATGATTTGTGATAAATGGTGGAATTGTATTCTTAGTTGAAACGGTAAGGTTCCACTTAGAATAGCCTAGACTGTCCTTAATCTTATGATCAAGGGGTATTATGAAAGAAAGAGTTTCTTTATAATACATATGGTTCATACAACCAAAGAAGAGGTTGATGACAAATGTCTCTAACACGGTTTTTGCATGAGAGTTCACTTACATCTTCTAGATGTTCGATGGATTTATACAAACAGACTATTGCCAGTTATGCAAGTGGGAGACTGTTGGATGTATGCCCAAAAGGAAATAATATTTGTACACCAGTTTCATAATTATGATTCATATTACTATGTTATAACTGACGTTGCTCCTGAATATGAGATTCGGAGGAAAAATCACGCTCACGTGTAGTAACATGAACATTGTATCAAACCCAGTCTTGCCTTTTACGACTAATTCATTGGAGCTTGATGGTTGTGTTTTCCAGGTCATGTACATCGTTTACGTCAGCATCAATGAATAGCATATTGTTGGAAGGGAACAATATGACTGGGTATTCTGTAAGAAGATTGATATTCTAAGAGATTCCATTAAGACATCTTTGTCCTTAGTGTCATATCATAGCACGGTTATATTACAATGTGTCCTTTGACCATGAGGTTATCGGAGTAATATATTCTTGTGATTTTACTTTGGTACTATCTAGAGTCACACCGTAAACTGGGTGAACATAATGGTAGCCACTAGATAATTTTAAAGGAGTATATCACATCGATGTTCTGAGGTGGGAATTACTCCTCCGTAAAATGAGATATACATGTCTGGGCCCACTTGATGTTCTTGATATGCATAAATTCTGTAGGCAATGCATGATGATGATACATCATGTGGGATATCATAATGCAGTAGCCCCTAAATAGAAAAGAATAGTGTGGTTCAGCGTTGCTATCCCTCGGTCTCCCCAATCAAGGCGAGTAAAAGGAACTTACTGGTTAACGATACAAGAAAAAGGTATAGTGAACCAAAGATTATTTCACGGCAATACTGGAATCCAAAGTTTCGGGTAAATTCGGTATCGTGAGTAGTGGTAAAATTTTATAATGACCAACAGGTTCAGCAATATATTCGTATAATATGTGGGAGAGAATATGGGCATCCATGAACCCTCTATTGATTATTTGAAAGGGAAGAATTTCCAATTTTTTGTCCACACACTATCGAAGCTATAAGGAAAACACACTTAAGTTAGGGCTGATTTTTATGTATATCGGTAGGTCTAGATCAACTAGGAGTATCATCAGAATCGTTTTTCTGCGTGATATACATATTTTATGCATTGGAGATAATTTATATTGAAGATATTGGATGTCCCAGGGTAATAGAAATTGTTTCTATTACTACCGAAATTTATTCCGGAGTTGTTCTGAGAGAAACCGAGGATGCACGCTTTACGGAGCAAGTGCGGTGTGGCATGAGATGTCCCGGGGTGTCAAAAATATATTTCTGGCATCTTTAGATAATATCGATGATTTTATCTAAAGGGGTCATAGGGTTCTGGAAGAGTTTCGGGCAAAAACCGAGAAGGGGGGAGGTTTCGGAGGGGGCGGGAATGACCCTCATGGCCGCACCTATTTTTTATCGGCTGCCAGCTGGGCCTCAGGGCACCACACATTGGTTTTGACATCCAAGTATTTTTTTCCTAAATTTAATTGGAGATAAAAAGGAGAAAATAAAAGGGGAAAAAGAAAATTGTAAAAGGGAGGTGGACTTGGACTCCATATGGAGTCCAATCCGAGTTGGGCAAGGAGAGGGGTGCGACCACCTCCTCCTAGCCCTACAAGGACTCCTCCTCCCCCTTTGGTATGTCTCCCTCTCCTCCAACTATAAAAGGACCCCCAAGGCTAGAGCCAAATCATAATTTTGAGAGCAATCCTCTCTCTCTAGTAGAATTAGAGGATCTAATTAGACCTTCTAATTAGAGCCCCTCTAATTCAATTAGAACTTCTTCTAATTGGGGTTTTGAGGTGTCCACTCCCAGTTAGATCTAACTTCTAATTACTCTCCCCCTCTCTCTCTCTCTCATGTGTTAAAAATTCCAGCTTCATATACACCTGCGACGTCTAGTTCTGAACGGCCAAGCGCTGCGGAATTGGCCCCGGCGTATGTGTGCATACTCTTAGAGGGGTAACACGTGAGACCCTCGCTCTGCTGGATCAAGTTGCTTGAAACGGGGAGTTGGCAACATCCTCACCCATAGACTTGTGCATGAGGATCTTCTACAGGTTTCATTGATATCATCATGAACACCTCTTCTTCTTCTATGGTGTTTGGTACACGATCTCAAGAACTAGATCTTGAAATTATTATTCACTTGTATCTGCATAGCTAGATCTTGGCGAATTCTTAGCATGCATGGAGAAATTTTTAAATTCCCGTACACGCAACCTAGTAGTTGGGTGGATAGCCAAGAAAAACGCACGCGGTGGAGCGCGGGGCGAGCTTACGAGTTGAGGTATCCCTGGTGTTAGGGTAGCAGAGGCAACCAAATACACGAAAATCTTCATAGGAAGGGGTGGAGCCGAGAAGAAGCTAGTGAGGTGTGAGGTTGTTGCGTGGCTGGCGGGGATGCACATTAAGCATGGTGGTAGCGGTGGCTAGCGTGTTGCGCGAATCATGGTGGCATGTGGGCGTGGAAAAGAAGGGCGCACCCACTATCATTCAGGATGTGAGGCACGCGTTCAGCACGACCATTCTGCTGAGACGTGTAGGGACACATGAGACGAAAAATAATGACATGGGTGGAAAGGAGGTTGCAAACGGCGAGGTTGTCGAACTCCTTTCCATTGTCAGTTTGAAAGCTCATTGTTGGACGCAGATTCTGAGTAGAGAAATATTGCGGCGTAAGGGAAACGTCCACGCATAATAAAAAAAATCACCAAGGATTACAAGGTAATATTGAAAACCTAAATTACTTATAATTGGTGAGGTCCAAAGATCACAATGAATTAATAAAACGGAAACAAAGACACAGAACTAGACTTTTGAAATGGCAGACGAGTGTTCTTACCGACACGACACACATGACATGAATGCACTTCGTGACTTATTACATGAAAACTCAAAATTCCTAAGGATGGAGTCTAAGGCAGCGCATCCATGGTGACCGAGCCGAGAATGCCAAAGATCAACGCTGGTGGTGAGGGCGGCGGGGTGGTACGAAGAGGAAGACGAGTGCAGCTGGTAGAGCTCGCCTGTTGTTACATCGGTGGAGCACTATCTTGGTACGAGCATCCTTGATAGAAAAAACAAAAGTGTATATTCAACAGTAACAGGATTGTCACGTGTGAGTTTACGAACAGATGATTGAAGGAGAAACAAGAACATTGCAAAAATGAAGAGGCATGGAAGAAGTGGAGAAAAGGGTATTTCCGGTGTGAGTGATAGGAAGGGAATTACCATCACCAACAATTATACAAGAGGAAGTATTAAATGGAGAAGGAGAGGAGAGGACACCGGGGCTGTTACCATGTGGGACGTGGCGCCGGTGTCCATGAACCACTTGCCGTTGACGTTGTATGCTGAGCGAAGGGGCTTGTCGTGGAGCGCGGCGAGAAGGCACGGATCCCATGGAGCGGTGTTGGTGGGTGGAGGCGGTGGCGGCATAACGTAGCCCCGATGAGGAGCGGCGAAGAGGTCACGGTGACCGGCGGGGCAGAACCGAGGATGTTGAGGCCGGTTGCGAGTGGCGTCGGCATAGACCAAGCATGGACAACGCAAGTCCATGGGTTGACGCTTGTGGCCCATGGAGGCGTAGGTTGAGCGGTGGGACGCGGGGTGCCGCTTGTGTTGCCGAAGGGGCAGGCGCCGGCGTCCCGCTTCTTCTTCTTGCCACAGTAGCCTCCGTTGTTGGGGCGGGGCGACTATGGGGCTGGCGCAGGCGTCGGGGCGCGATGGGGATGGAGCGCATGGTGTCGGCGAGGAGAGCGGAGTGAGCCTCATGTTGTGATGTGTTACGCATGCGGCGTTCCTTGAGATGCAAGTAGGTGATGGCACGGGCGAAGGTGGGGTTGGTGAGTAGCGACAGGTTGGAGGCAGCCTGGACGAACTCGCGGATGCCGAAGCTCCAGAACGTGAGGAAGAACCTTGAGATTGAGAGTCTCGGGCACGTAGTTGCGGATGTTGACATGGCGTAGGGAAGCGGCAGGGCGGGCTGAGGGCCGGGGTCGACAAAGGGATTGGTGCCGGAGGAGGAGATGGAAGACATGGACAGAGGTGGCGGCAGAAGTTTAGGGTTTTGGGATCGATGGAGGTCAGAACTAGGTGTTGTGTGATACCAAGTAGAATAGGGTTTGGATGCAACACACTTATTGGTATTGATCTTGGGGTGCAAATAGTACAAGTATACCGGTAGGATCAGATTCTAGCGTACAATGTATACACATATTCAGTTAACAAACGAGTCCCCTTCTCTCCTGCCGCCGGAGCAGCAGTCGAAGACAGAAGGGACTTCTGGCGGCAGTCGGAGACAGAAGGGACTACCCGGTGGAGATCGGTGGTAGACGGTCGCCTCCCTAGTCGTCTGCTCCTGACAGCTAGGTTGTTCTGCAAGACACATTCGGTTTCACTTTCCAGCAACACTGTGAGTACGCTCCTCAATGATACCATTGCGTGTTGGCATCTCTCATCTTTGCGCAAGGCAGGAATATTACTGCCTTCCACAGCGCGACATGCACGATGCATGCAGCTATATCACACGCAACGCAAACATACATACATACGCATCACGTACACCACCGTATTCCAAAATAACGAACCAACAGCTATTCAGCCAGCCATGCGGCGGAACTACCGTCTGCCGATGTACGACCGGCAGAGCCCGGCGATCCGGTGCCTCAACTTCGTCTGCGCGTTCCTGCTCACACTCATCCTCATCGCCGGCATCGTCCTCTTCATCAGCTGGCTCAGCCTCCGACCGCACCGCCCCAAGTTCTCCCTCGTAGACTTCTCCATCCCCAACCTCGACCGCCAGTCCGGCGCCGTCAACCTGCCCGTCAAGTTCACCGTCAACGAGCACAACCCCAACCAGAAGATCGGCATCCACTTCGAGCGTGTCCATGGCTCCGTGTACTACAACGACGAGCTCATCGCGTCGGGCCCGGTCGTGTACCCGTTCTACCAGCAGCCCAAGGGCGACACACCCGTGCAGGGGGAGCTCACCGCCTCCGGGCCGACGCCGACCGACCCGGCGTGGCCGCGGTTCGCCGCTGAGGTCGGTGCCGGGAGCGTCGGGCTGCGGCTGGTGCTCACCTCCACGGTGCAGTTCCAGCTGAAGCTGTGGGATACACGGGAGCACCACATCAAGGTGGACTGCGAGCTCAAGATCAGCGGGGACGGCAACCTTCTGCAGGAGTACAAGAATTCGCCGTGCGCACTATACTTCTAGTGGATCAATCAAGCTACTCTCTCGTTTTTCATTTTTTTTATTTTTCCCTCTAGTTTATTTCTCTTTGTTCCTGAACATTAGCTCGTTTTTTTTATATATATTTTTTGGGTTTGAGATGATATTGGTGATTCTTTTTTATCCCTGTTGTTCACAGAATATATATTGGTGACTCTACATTTTATAAACTCTGTGTAAGAGTGATCAGGACTGATTGTGCTGATCACTTTTTTATCCAAAGTGCACCTCTTGCTTAGTAATCAATTAGGAGTAGATCAAATCATTAATCACATTATCAACTAAGAGTGATCAGGACTTATTGTCTGCAAGAAACAGAAGCCAAATATCAATACAGCATCTCCTGACAGAACACCAATGCTTATGTGTTGACACTAACGGATCACAAAGATATTAAAAGATCTAAGGCCACATGTACATGCAATAATTCTTTCTTGCCAAGCATGCGCTACCGATTCTGTCAAACTGAACAAATTTACAGCAAAACTGCGGTGGTCATTTCTACATGCCCCATATCTCAGTTGGGACCAAACGGATTACAAGGCACTAACCAAGCATCTATTTAGTTTTCCTCCAGTCTCCTCAACACAGATTCTGCAAACATGCGCTGCCTGAAAATTGAAAAGCTTGTAAGAAATCATGTATAAACTTAAAAATGATTAACCAAATCAACATCCTCTAGTTTAATGAGAAAGAGAGATCTGACGCACTTCTCCTCAGTGTGTTTTGGGCTAGGGCGGTTATGTTTCAGATAGCCATCCCACGGAACCCTCTTAAGACCAGCTCGAGCAGCTATCATGTCCCTTACTCTGTACAAAGCATTGCATTAAGTAAAAAAAAAAACTCTCTGAACCTTGGTATGCTCTAAAAAAAGTAATATTGTCCAAACACCTTTCAGTGAATTCAATCGACGTCTCTCCTTCCCTGAGATACTGAGGTTCCAAGAACCAGACATCACAAACAACAGCCCACGATGTCATAAGACGAACCAAGTGCATTGTAAAAGATTGCCTGGTAAAAATTCAAAGTGGAGTAATACGTGAAAAAAACGAAGGTAGAAGTGTGAGCACATTAAATTCATATGATTGTTTTGTTCCTTACTTCTTACTATTCCAGAAGGCGTCAACAAATATTTTATTATATTTGATAGCTATTGGACATACAGCAGAGCCAAGCTCAAAAGCACCCTGAAAAACAGAAACAAAATTTTATGCTTATCCTGAATGTGAGAGCACCATCAACAAACAAAAATGTCCAAGTATTGACTGATTTCCCGCATCTGCTTTAACCATATTATGTAGAGTGAAAAGAAAAGGCTGTTCTTTCATTTTCATTTTTCTGAACAAGTGACAAGCCTTTATAATTTTCTTTGCATGCAGAGAACTCTAAATCATCTAAATATACAGCTAAAAAGGGATGGTAATAAGTGTAGTCCCTGCAAAGAATGGAATTCTGAAATTTTTCTTGAATAAACTTTCCGTATCATGGACTACTCAAAGCGGTTTTATATGGCCAGTGAAAAAAAAGAACAGGTCTACCACTATACCTTCTTGAACATCACAGTATACTGATTATTGACACATGTTCCTTCTGGGAAAATCAAGAGAGGATTGTTGTCTGGATGTTGCACATGATCACGTAACCTGATAAGGAAAAAACACTGGATAAACCGATCTTAACAGATAACAGTCGCAAAGGGAATTACTTACTTTTTTGCAACTACTTCACGGTCCTTGAGATCATTACGGTTAAACCAGATGCAACCCACACTTTCCAATATAGTCTTCTGAATAAATCCTGCAAATGAGAGAGAAAATATTAAATACAAAAAGATTCTAGATTGAAAACTTAAATAAAACTAGAACAGATGTTTCTCAACAGTAGGAACTGACCAACCCATCCAGGATGCTTTTGCATGATGACAGCAAATGCTGTCATCTGCTCCAGAATAATGAAATCTATCATCGATGTATGGTTTGCAACAAATACCTGTTGAATTACAAAATTGTTGCAAGGGTATGAATCATATTCCGAATTTTATAGTACGATAAAGGAAGCAATGGTACTTATATACAAGAACATTGTGGAACTACAGATATGATTTTAAGTTTTTTTATGTGTGTACACACTTCGCCTATAAACCATCTAAAGTAAAAAATTCAAGATAATAATGTCACAGAGCAAGCATATATTCCATAATCAGAAAAATGTGATAGAAATGACATCTTGTGGCTTTGTGCTAACTTTCCATGTGAAATTTCATGGGAATAAGCCCTTTGTTTACCAGCTATTATGTTTTGCGCCTCAAAAGTGTGGGCGGTTACAATTCTCCGTAGTGTTTGTTCATATGCCCAACAACCATACTAGTAACTCACGTATGAGTAAATGAGCAAGAAAAAAGGTAACCTGATAAGGTCGTGAGCTTGGTCGTGGTCCATGGTACTTAATAACTCCAGTCCAAGAAGCAACAAAAACACTGCACATCATTTCAACCAGCTTTCTCTGCACAAAGTTTAAAACAAACTTACTTAACTCAGAACCAAGAAGTCTTTAACAAAGATCACACTAAGAGAATTGGCCAAAAAAACGACCAGGGGACTCAAAAACTGGGTAGGTTATAAAAAGTACATAGCATCGTAAAAGCTGCCGAAGAGATATTAGCTATTACAAGTCAATCAAGAAGATAAAGCGGCTAGAGGAGGAATGGTGTCAGACAAGACCAAACAACTGAGTCAGTTAACTAAAAAAATCTTTTAAAGACTATCTTACAAATTATATTTACCTTTACTAGGCTTCCAACACAATAAGCTGACTTACAGTAAAAGCATAAGACAGATCCGTATTGATTACTTGTAGGAGCTAAACCCCTATAAGACATCGATAAAAGGATTAACTGATGGAGAGCTAATTATTGTTATGCTTACGTATTCACCAGGGAAAGAGAGCTCAAATTCCTACAATTCAGCACCGTGACCCATATCACCCGATGCTGGATAAAACTTGTGATAGTTTGTTATCATTTCATTGCTCCATTCAGATTTGAGGTGCACAAAAAGGTGTACTGATTTACCACATTCACACTCCCACAAACCACATGAATGCAGATCCACATACACAAACAAACCCAGATAATCACCATTGTTAACCAAGAGTCCAGTTAAAGCTCCGTCCCAGAACCGTCATGGGGTAATATACAAAAGAAAATGCAGACATCCACAACCAGAGATGACCCAGATTCATCAAAATAAAAATAACTCACCTCTATTTTACGTTTTAGCTTACTTTGCCCTTTCATTAGGAAATGCACGGGGAAAAAGGCAGCAAAGAAGGCCAGCCATCCTAATAGAAGTGTTAAGGCCCTGATACATCATAATTGAGTTATCAGGTGACTGAGATTCGATGTTTACAAAGAAATCAATGAAGGCGGGAGATACAGTGGATGAATTAATTGTTAGTAAAGCTGCTAGCAAATATACAAAAGTATAGAGAAGTCCAATGTTTTTCTCTGCTCAGTTGTACACAGAATCGAATTATTATTTCAAGTAAATAGCTTGTATTGAAGTATTTTAGAAGTGTTGGAGAAGATATTAGCCTTAAAGGGAAAATGAAAAAAAGTTATAGGCATCAAAAGAGCAAATGTGATTGCACAGAAAACATGGCAATGATTTAGACCAACGGGTTTGTTATAGACAAAAATAAACTTGTAGAAGGGTTCAAAATGTGTAAAGCCTAGTGGTTTACTGCAGATTATATGATCCACACACCCGGAAAGAAAATGCAAACCCTGAAACGTCAATAAAAAGAGCTATACCATGTCAACCCTTTTTGTTCGCCTACTGCACTAAAAATTAAAGTGGTTTAGTGCAGATTATACTAGAAATTGAAGTTTCAAGTTTCACAAGTAGGGTTGTAGATGGTCATGGAAAGAATGTTCCCTTGGCGTGCTAAAACTGGAACTGTGATGAACCATTTCCATAGTGGCTTGTCATTAATTTGCAAATCAGAAACCCACCCCAAAAAAAGGCACTTTATACTAAAAAGATGTGATGTCCTTGGGCAAAGCCTTCAAGGGCTTTCCAATCTATGATGACAACAAATCAACAAGGCTGAATAACAGAAGTGCAACATCACAAGAAGTAGAAAAACACAAACATTTCAGATAATAATTACCAATATCCCGAAGATCAATGTGAATTTCAGACCATAAGACTCAAGTACCTCAGTGGAAACAGTAGTCCGTATCTTATGACTACTCCGAAGCACCATAACGGGAACAAATAAATGTTCCAGTTCCATGGCTCTGGAGAATTTGACTTAAAGCAACGTGTGAATGAATCCTGCATAAGTGCAAACACAAGCAGTGTCATAACTAGACACTGGAACAGATAAAAAGAATCATAACGATGATGATTTAAGTGAAGCCCATAGAAAAACTGAAGACGTATATGCACAGTGATCCATGATACATGACATAAAGATGTTAGAGCTTTATAATTTCAGAAAGAAGGATTAGGCTAGGTTGAGGATTTGGTGATCGAGCATGTAGAGGTTCACCGCAGGAGAGAGTAAGATAGAGAGGCGCCACGGTCAGGGCTGGAGAGACCTAGGCTAAGGAGAGAGAGGGAGGTGCAAAGGGTCAGGTGAGTAAAAAGATAATTTCCTTCTAATCTTTACTGATCTCATACCATGGGTCACTCCCTCATCATAACATAAAGGGTGGACTCAAACTGAACAAGAATAGGACTCTTTAACCTATTTGAATACAAACTGGACCCTTATAGTAATATATAACTTCCTCATCAAGAGAAATTACTCCCTCCGTATCATAATATAAGATGTTTTAGGTACCTAAAACATCTTATATTTTGATACGGAGGCCGGAGGGAGTACTACCCAAACCTGGACTATTTCCAAATTTGAAAACCTGCCAGGACTCTAAGCAGCTTTTGGTTCCTCTTACACAGCTGCAGCTCCTGGAGTTAGTCCACTGTTGTGGCAGCATATGTTTGGCCTCATATACCAAATTATACACAAAGCCGCACATTCAAGTTATGTCCACCTCAAACAACAGGCAATTCATGTTCAAAGCATTTCAAGGCTACAGAAAATATGCTCAAAATGATATCCACCAGGGGCAGGAACCAAATTATAAAGACAAATGTTAAATGTTCTATTTTACACCTCAATTAAGAGAGTTGCCCCTAGAGCTTTGTAGTAAAACACTCCTTTTAGTTCTTTAACCAATGCATATGATCAGTTCTTCAAAACTTGACTGTATTGAGCAGAACAAAAGGATCAACTTAGAATCTCATATCCCGATCAAAAAGTACGTTCAACTTGACAACGGCAGGAACTTTGCAATCTATAATGCAGTCACTAAATCAAAGGAATACACACCAAGAGTCACCGGTTTTAGTGTTAGCCTTTTCAACCGGATGGGTGGCATAACATAGCTAAATACTAAATAAGAGGCTGACTCAGTTAGATCGATGCCAACTAATTAGAAAATTTGAGTAGTACAAACCACATTACATTACGGGGGTAATAAAAGAAGGATGTCTCTTTAGTTAGACTTTGTGTATCATCTATCCTACTGTCCCAAAATGTAATTTTAAGAAATCCTCCTAGATAAACAGGAAAAACAAAACCAAAGTGAATGTATTATTTTCCATCCAGTCGTGAGGATAATTCACTTTGCTATTTAAAGATATAGGATACCGATGGGGATGTGTTGAGTAGCATAGCCATAATTATAGTCAGGGGTTCAAAAAAGCGGTCGCTCAGGTGCGCTGAGCGATGGCCTTCCGCTTCGCTTATGGCCTAAGCGCTCGATTAAGCAAGGAAGATAGAAAGGGGGAGAGAAAAAACACGACTGGTCTGGGAAACAGACCGAGAAATGAGGGGAGGATGCAGGGAAGGAGGGGGCAAAGGCAGGGAGGGAGGGATAGAGGCAAATATTCCATGGAAGAGGAGATGTAGCATGGCCATTGCGGCTGTGGATGTGTGGCTGGAAGGGAGCGGTGTGAGAAAGAGATAAATGGACGGTGAAGATTGGAAAATATAGATGGCTCTGATTTACCTGGACAGGTTAGGGTTTCATATGAGCCTTACTGGGCCAATATTGAACGAAGATTGGAGCTTATCTAGGCTGAAAAATGCAACCGGCTACCCCTCATGGTGTGTCCGTACATAACGCTTAAGCGCGCCTAGGCGCCGCTTAAGCGATGATTCCGCTAAGCGGTGGCCTACCGCTCGCTTAGCGCTTACCGCTTTTTTGAGCCTAATAGTAAACAATCCACAGGTGAACCCTCAAGGTCAAGAGGCCTTACATTAAGCGAGGAATCTAAAGGACATCAAGCTAATTGTAATACATACAACAGAAGTTTCTGAGACCCAAGCACAGACGAAACCAAGTCTACACAAATTAAACATTTATAAATTGTAATTACAAGACCAAATAGGAAAAAAAAAGCAAGAGACTAGTTTTCTCCTTATGCTAAACTTTGCAAATCATAAGCCTAGAAACGACTAGTGATCTCGTTACATTCTCACAATGACATCATGAACTAAACCGAAAAATGCATACAACAGAGGAAGTAAAAAATCACATAAAACACTCACATCGACGATGGCACCGGCCGCCTCGGTGAGCACCGGCGAGATGTCCAGCAGATCGCGCCTGTACAAGGGAATCAACGCCTCAAAAATCTATCTGGAATCGAGAATTAAGCCAACTAGGGTTACGAGATCGAAAAGCAAGCAAGAGGCAGAGACAGGGGCTAGGGCTATATTACAGATTGAGAGTCCTGGGGGGTTCCTGCGGGAGCGAGTCCGAGGGGAGGTAATCGTCGATGTTGGGCGCGTACAGGGACGAAGCCATCTCCTACCAGCGGCCAACGCTGGCGAGACGACGGTGACGGCGATACCGCCGAGGAAAGCTTCGCGATAGGGCTAGAGGGAGGCAACAGGTGAGATTGGGCGTAATGGGGCGTGGTACGTCCACCGAATCGATGATGTGTGGATCAAAACGTACAGCGAAGGCCGAGTAAACAAGTGGGCCCGCCCTAACAGTTTATTTTCTTTTTGAGAAGACCTAATAACAGAATCCTCAAAAACCTAGTGCTTATTAGTAACAAACCATGTGAGTCCTCTTCTTAAACATGGGCCAAAATACTCCCTTTGTCTCAAATTAAGTATCATAAAGATAGACAAAAGTTGATGTATCTACACGTACGAATCATTCGGTCAGATCAGTCCATCTCAAGTTGCGTCATCTCTTCAGACAAAAAATTGCATCCTCGTAGCCCCTGCACCTCTAGCAGCAACCGCCATGGCGCCGTTGGTCAACTCTATCGTTGACCTCAAAGCTGCAAAGAAGGGCAACAAGTCAAACTCTGATGAGAAAGCATGAGCTTACTACCATCGACGAAGCGTCTCTCTGCAACGTGTGAGACGCAAGCCTAGGGACGACAATAAGCCCAAGAAGGAGAAAAAGACTAAGGCGAGACCGAGGCTACGGGGGCTGGGGCGGGTGACGTGAAGTGGGGAGACGAGAAGATGAACCGGGCGATGGATGACGAGCTGTTCGGGCTGGTGTGGACCGACCCGAGGTTCCGACCGATGGGTCGGAAGGAGGCGAAGGTGGCCCTCGACTCGAGGTTCAACAGAATGCTCACAGACCCGATGTTCTCTTCTTTAGAGGCATCGGTGGACAAACGCGACAGGAAACGCAAGAAGGGCGTTAGGGAGAACCCAATGTTGCGCTGCTACCTCAAAAGGAGAAGGAGAAGAAGGAGAGAGAGCGGTGTGCCACCCGTTGTGGTTGGGTGGCCTGGGCATACCAGACTTCATGCGCACATCAGTGAGTCTAAGGGTTCATTGGTTGTGGAGGATGTGCACTGACCAGCTGAGGCCTTAGAGGGGTCTTGACATGCAATTCTCTAGGGTGGAGCATCAGATATTTGAGCTCTCCACGGAGATGATTTTGGGGGATGGATCTTCAACCCTCTTCTAGAAGGATAAATGGATGGAGGGCAGTGATACCTGCAAGTGAACAAGTTCGTTATTGCATCATTTCGTGGAAGTATGATCTTCTGATTTATATCATTTCCACGGAGAGCTGATCTGGCAAAAGGTTTTTAAAGGCTGGCTATGTCACACATGAGGTGTCAGACTTATGTGAATTAACTCACAGAGTTCTGACTCACTTAGACTTGCAAAAAACAATGTTTTGGTTGTATGAAAATAAAGAGGTGAATAATACTTAAAGTAAATAACAAGTAAGTAAATGCTAGAAATTATGTGTTTACTACTTATGGATGGAATAGGTGCAGAGGGGTTTCAGTTCATGGTTCCGGTGAATATGCCAAATGGTGGAAGTGGATATGTGATTCATATTCTTGTCTATTGAGTAGTTTGTAGGCGAGTCACTCGTGAGTAGTTAAACATATCCATGTCTGGATTTGTTCACACTATTGTCATGCATTCCTGTCCCATATGGCATGGTCAGTTCAGCTATTTAAAATAATATAGGTTAGGTCAATGCTTTAAGTTCTTTGACTTCTCATGATCCCCTTGTTGTCTTCACTCCTCGTAGATATCTCCACCTGTCACCTTGGAGATCACAGATTCGTTGAACAACAAGTGCTTTTCTATGTAGATCTTCTTGGATCATGCTACCTAGGCCCTAGATAGCAGGCGTTATGCAAACCATAGGCACATAATCCTATAAAAAATATTAAAAAGACTCTCACAAATATTATGGAATAAATAGGCACAAACACATCTCACCAATCCCCTACATCCCTCACACCTTGGAGGCTTACTCTCACATGAGAGACATATCAGGTATAAACTCGATAGGTGAGAGGGAAAAGTTCATCTTAATATTACCGTAGGAAACTATAATAATTTGTAGACCAGCAAGTACCAAATCAGGTGTTTAATCTAGATGAAGGTTTCACAACCCTAATCGTATTACAATGGATCTCTCTATCTCTCTATGTGGTGGAATGGTGATGCAATGGATGGTGTTGAGGAAGACGATCTTCGACGGAATCTTGCATATGGTTTTTCTCCCCGGATCTCTTCCTTCTCGCTTAGGATCTCTCTATCTTTCTTTCTGTAGATTTTTTTCGCCCCCCATGACTTCACGGAAGTTTCACCTTTTAAAGATCCGAAGGCGGCCGCGCCAGGTACGGTGGTGTGACGCCCCGAGATCGGGCACTATGCAGATTCCAGCATTTCCGCCAAAATCCACATAATAACCGATTCCAGGTTGCCACTTGTGATAACATTACAACAGTTCACGAATAATCCACAACAACAACAGAGGGGGTATATACAAGACGACTCAAACGAGCCAAGGGTACAACTGATACAATACAAAGATCCAAATAACAGCGGAAGAAACAACATAGTGTCCGACTACGGACAAGATACAAATTGGACTAAGAGTCCTGAAGATAACCGATGGCGTCCAATCCCTGCCCAGGCCAAGCCGGAGGGATTCCCAAGCTAACGTCGTCATACTTCAAACCTGTTGACTGCAATGTGGAATATGCAGACACGAAAGGGATTTGTGGGTCAGTACGGTTAAGTACTGGCAAGTGGATAAACCATACTCACAAGATACCATCGTAACCAATCATCACCAGATACAAATACTTTGGGTACAACGGAAAGGAAGGGATTATTGCAAATAAGAGGCAGCGGGCTGCACTAACTAACTACAGAGACACGCTACAACATCCGGCTAAAAGAAAGGGATAAGAGAGCGTATCAGAACCAACTATAACTACTCATCAAGCAATACCCATCCAGTGTTACCCCCTACTAAGGAAGCAACCCAAGGAAACTCACACGGTTGATTAAGGTGACATTCATTGTTATGGTGAAGGTAATACTATATTACTAGTCAAGTTATTATCGTTAGGTGTAAGTTGGCTGAGTACTTGTTAGCCAGCACTTTCACCAAGTCATCCATAACCGCGGACAACACGGCTTCTCGAGAAGATTTAACCCTGCAGGGGTGCACCAGTTTGTCCGTACACGTAAGAATATCCCGCCAGACGGGGATCAAACCCACCAAGCGAGGCACTCAACACAACCCAACTCTTCTTCGCATCAAGCCCAAAGAACCACGTGCTGTGCGTGCGCGGCTAATCGAGCCCCCGCGAAGAAAAGGGGTGTCGTGGGATAATCACGGCAGACGTTACCGGGGGTAACTGATCTTGGGGCAAGACGACACAGGCGTTTGGGAGAGGGTTTAGCTCAGAGGAAAACATGATGATAATCGATTTGGTAGCCGGCAATCAAAGTCGCCGAGTCTCCGATCTTAATATAATAACTCAACTCTCGGGTTACACTGGATGCTCGATATCAAGCGATATTGCTAGGGTTCTTAGATCTCTCTCAACTAATCCTAGGGGTCGGTTTATAAAGCACCCGTACCCCCTGGCTTACTCTCCAAGGCGCACCCTGGATCCTACCCGGACACGGCATACAAACCCTAACCTTCCTTTACCGTAACCCACAATCCGGGTTACTGGGCCTACAAACTTGGGCCTTCCGAAAGTTTCTTTATCCTTAGCCGGATCCCGCGCAGCGTCCTTTGGGCCGGGTTATACCTTGGAGTTGGCCTACCGGGTTATTATCCCTCCATCAGTAGTCCCCAGAATAGCTTGGGCTTCACGGATCCTTCCTTGAAGCGCTCGCTATTCCCTGCAAGGATATCAAACACACAAGCATATGGAGGCTGGGTTAAGGTGCTTTGATAGACAGCTAGGCCTTACTCCATGGTGGCCATATAGTAACCCGGCTTTTCCCCAAATACTTGGCTTAATTTTCCAGGTCTAAACCCTAATAAAAATGTCAAGATTCTATACTCGATAATTGACCCTGATATCACGGGGTGGATCTCCTTCTCTTTTTTGTCCAGATACTTTGCTCAATACTTGGAGCATATCTCGCAGAATCCGCGTAGATAACCATTACCCCATAATTCCCGGCTTCCGGCCGTTAAGATAGACTCATCCTCATCTTATAAATAGTGCTCAGGGGGTGACCTAGAACCCATCGCTCCACTTCAACTTCTCCTTTCCTTCCTCGCTCCTTACGCCATCGTAACACCACCGCAGGAATTTCGTGCTCGCCATCGGAGCAAAGCCGCCGCCGTCCGCGTTCGTTCTCGAGCCATCTCGCGCCGCCGCCAAGCTTCACCGCTGCACCCTCGTTCCACTCGCCAAGAGCCGCGAAGGGGCACTCGAGCCTCGCCGTCCACCGCCATCGCGCTAGACTCCAATATCTCCAGTAAGCCCCCTGGTACTCGTTTAATTTAGCCCCGCAATTTTTCGATTCATCCAAGATTGGATCTAGGTCAACCTGTGGGTCGTTCTTCATGTTGCACCGGATTAGATCGATTTGACGCTCGCTAACTCCTTTAACCACCTGTTTGATGACTACACCTCATCCTCCTACCATTATTAATCACCAATTTCTTCGTAGAATCGTTCGCAAGTTTTCCCATCTAGATCCATTTCACCTCAATTTTCCGCACATAACATTAACACCCGGAAAATCCTCCTTCTTCGGCTATTTTGCTTGCAGTAGATACATGGGCAACCATCCATCTTCTCCAAATGCTTTTCCATACGTAAGTGACCAATAATCTCCATAATTATACTTAACACCCGGATACCTCGCAATCTCCACTTCATAGCGTGACACCCGGATAGTTCTTAGTTTTCATACTTTCTTGATACCCCAGACTCGGATAATCCAATACTTCCGAGTCTTATTTCCTGTACCTCTTTTCCTTGTGTTTTGCAGGTTGATCCCATGGCTCCCAAACGGCAAGGAAAACAGCCGACTCAGGCAAAGATTACCCAGACCATATCCGCCAATTGGGGGCGTTCCACAGCTACAAAGGCCAGGCTGGACGAGCTAGCCGAATTAGGAATTCTCCCTTCTCAGAAGGACATTCACTGGAGAGCACCGGGCAATGAGACCCAGCCCACACCCGCCGATAATGAGGTAATCTGCTTCATAGAGCACGTGACCCGGGGATTCCGTCCTCCGGGTCACCCTTTCTTTAGGGAGGTCCTAAGCCATTATGGCCTCCGGGTATTCGACATAGGGCCTAACTCTATGTTGAACATTACCCACTTCATCGTTCTATCCGAGTCGTACTTGTGCATACCGCCAAGTTTGACTCTCTTCATCGAACTATTCCAGTGTAAGTCGTGCCGCGAAAGCGGTGACGGGGCACTTCTTACCTGCGGCGGGGTATCCATCCAACGCCGCAAGAATTCACCGATGCCAACCCTCAATCTAAACTCCCACGTCAAACACTGGCAACTGTCTTTCTTTTACTGCCACGATACCTCCCCAGACAGCGAAAAGAAACTGCCGGGCTACTCGGAGAGTCTCCTTGAGCCTTCCGAGTCTTTCAATGCCTTTGCTCCTGACTCAGACAGGGAGGTGATCCTTCCCTTGTTAGCTAAAATAGCCATCCTCTCAGCCCAAGGCCTCCTTGGGCTCAATTTAGTGAAAACATGGGTTGATTTTCGAATCCAACCCAACTCCATCCGCACCAAATTAATGTGCGAGTACTCTGGGCATACCACGGATGCACTCCGATACTCCACCAAGAGCTTCGCGACCGGCGACACCAACAAGTCCATCAAGGGCTTCTTGACAGAGAAGCTAGAGGTGATAAAGAACATCGCCGGGTTACCCCCATTTACTCGGGAAAACCCGGCTCCAGCGGTAAGATCCGATATTCATAACTTATTTCCACACTTTGACTTGATACAGCTTCTAACCCTTAATTTCATCCTTTTGTCTTAGGCTGATGATCCCTTCTGGAGAGTTGAACCCTCCCCCCCTTCCAGAGACCCGGAAGAAGAGGACGAGCCGGCCGATGATAGTGAAGGTACTTGCCCGGAACTTGTATTATTTTTACTTGCATCATTTTCCTCCCATTTAACTTTTTCCCACGGACACACACTCGGTTTGCAGGGCTGGAGGACGAAAGTGAGAATAACGAGGATGACCCGGAGGCTACCGAATCTGATCAAGAGGCAACAGTTGGAGCCAAGAGGAAGACCAGAGGGGCAGTGTCCAAGGTTCCTTTCTCCTCGTTATCCTCTGAACCTTACTCCTTTGACGCCATGCGACGACTTAACCATCAATTATCGAACTCGTCGTACTTGAAGGATTCTCTTCCAGCCAAGCGCAGAGTAACTCGGAGCTCCCCGGGTGAAGATTCCCTTAACCCGGGCATCTCTACCTCCCCCGTCCATCGTGCCAGTGCTCCTCCGTCTCGTCCTTCCGACTCTCCTCGACGCCACCCTTCTCCTAACCATCCACATGCCGGGCAATTCCGGGTTCCGTTAGTGGTCCCTGTGGCGACTTCATCTGCTTCCAGCGGCGAGCTCCCGCCGGATTACGCCGTGAATGCCGGGTAAGTTTTTGCTATATGACTTCTCTTGATGCCTGATAATTTTCAATCACCACTGCTAACTGCCTCCTCTCATCTTTCTTTTAGCACTCAAGTCACCGTTAGTGACCCGGAGAATACGGAGATGGATGACCATCAGACAGAGGAGCCGACTGAGAACGTAGATGCCGCGACTGGCGGTGACACTGAGAACAACCAGGAACAAGGCCCTTTGGGCGATCCACTTCACCAAGCCGCCGGGTCTCCTGCCTCATCTGAATCAGTGGACGAGGAGATCGAGGTTCTGGACACGAGGATGGGTTCTCCCAACCCGGATACTCAAACTGTCCGGGTCTCGACCCCAAGGGCGGGGAGAGCTCCCCCACCAGGCGACCAGGCTGTCGGCTCTTCCGGTGTCCGGCCCGAGGACCTGACGTTTACCCAGATGCTCGAAACCCTGCGCACTCTGAGGGCTAATGAAGAAAACATCTTGGGGCTTTAATAGCCAAACACGAGGTAAATCCGACTAACGTTGCTTGTGTCCTTATCCAGTCCCCAAGTTCCGAGTGAATTGATTCATAATTTGCTTGGGACTTTATGATATAAGCGACTGATAACTTGCCCCTTTACCCGGCTAATCCTTCGTTGCGTCCATGCAGTCTTTCGTGACTCAATCTGAGGAGAAACTGGCAGAGGCCACCAAGCTCATTGAAAAGGAGGTGGCTCTGCGTGAGGCAGCCGAGGCTGAGGCCAGGAGGAGTAGGATGATAATGAAGAAGTATAGGAGGAGGGCTCACAAAGCAGAAGATGATCTAACGAGCCTTTCTGTCCAAATTGCTGATACGTATCGTGCTTTGCTTGGTACGTTTCTTCCTCCGGGTTATCCTTTTGATAAATAGTCGTAGTTTTCCCGACTCATGTTTACATTTCTTCAGGTCCGGATGAAGTGATGCCGGATGAGGATGACATTGCCAGGCTGAAAACTATCAAGAGTGTTATCCGGCAGCTATGCGCCGGAACCAAATGGATCCTTCAGGAAATACGGTGGCCGGGTAAGGGGCATGTCGATCTGAAGAGAATGCTGGATGCCTTCTCCACTATCCCTGAGTGGATTTGGCACTGGAAGCGCTCGTCTTGCCGGGTTGGAGTAACCCGGGGGCTTGGGCTTGCTAAGGCTTATTTCCCTAAGCTCGAGCTAGTGAAGCTTATGGGCGGTTTTCCGGAGTTCAAGCTTGATGGGTCCAAGTTCTCTGTGAAGGATTTTCAGGCTGTCCAGAAGGAGGTCCGTTACCCGGCCAGCGTGATTGCTGACGGCCTGGATGTTGATTCCCTCGTTCCTGCATATGATGCTGCTGGTGAAGCGGTTAAGTCGGATCTTTCTGAGCCGTATGACATGCTGGCTCGATGGAAGGAGGAAGCTGCTAAGTTTAGGGAGGAGGCTGCCAAAAAGAAAGCTGAAGCCGATTCTGCACCCGCTACCTCCACACCAGTTGTTCCTCCCCCTGCGCGAGCTGGTACTACTGATCCGGGTGCCGCCGCTACCCCAAGTGATAGCAAGGGCAAGGCGAAGATGGACGCCGAGTGATACCTGATGCCTGGTGCTACTTCATACACGTCAGTTAAAACAACTATTTTTTGGATGGTGCGCCTGTGCACCTTTGATACTATTTACCGATTTTTGTAATGCACTCTAAGTTCTTGATATGCTTTGTGCCTCTTCTGATCTTTTGAAGTTATCCACTTTTGAGTCAACTTGTTCTTGATATCCGACTTTCTTTTCGATTCCTTTTGTGAGACTCGGTTTCCGAGTGTCGTGGGTGTTGACTAGCGGACTTGCTTCTAAGCCCCCAAGTCCCCAAGACTCGGATGTTTGGGTTTTTTGAAACTTAGCAACTAAGTTACTTTTTCTTTTCCAAAATCCCGAATCACCAAGACCCGGAATTTCCGAGTCTGGGATATGTGGTCTTTTCGAAGAGAACAAGTTTTGTTGTTTGCTAAGCCCAAACCCGGAGCCGTTTCACATAGGTAATGAAGTTATGCTTGATAAACATTGAGTTTCCAGCTGTTAGCCTTATACTCTGCATAACTTGTGGTTTAGATGACCCTTTTGACAATCTTGTACTATAAGCCGGCTTTCGCGTGGATATCATGTTGTTACATCTATACGAAAACAGGGTCAGGCAAGTCCCATTGGGCTTCATGGATGATTGTAATCGTAAGCGAGCAAATCATGCCACTTTTATTGCGAGTCACATCGAGCTTAAGTAAGAATAGTCAAGAAAATTTGGCTCCTTTGTCCGGTTATAAGATTGCAGCCGTACTCGTTTGCGAGTAATCGGCCCTTATAACTCATAGGCATCAAGGCCGGGTCATTGAGTTTGCAACTGTGCTATTCAAGCAATCAGCCCCCAAGACCTATAGACATGCAACGTACTGAGATTTAAGGAACATGAGAACGACCACTTCTTTTCTTGATATGAGAATGTTGGGTCAGCAAGCCGCCTCATTAAAAACCCATCCAGTCCCCAAGGGTACCCTGGATAGGAAAAGAGTACGTCTGAAACCTACTGCCTGTTACATCGTGCCATTCCACTTGCCAACATAATCTTTACTAAGTATAATACGGACGTAGCTGAGCCACGTTCCATGGTCTGTCTCTTTCTTGCATAGATGAAGTGGTATGAGCGGTGTCATTAACTGTGGCCGACTCTTCCCTTGCATCCACCAAGTAATATGATCCGTTATGTAGATTCCGGCTTATGATAAACGGTCCTTCCCATGGTGGTGATAACTTGTGTTTTCCTTCGTTTGACTGTACCAGGCGCAGAACCAGGTCTCCTTCCTGGAAGACCCGGGTTTTCACGCGCCGGCTGTGATACCTCCGTAGATCTTGCTGATATATGGCTGATCTTTCCAGGGCTTGTTCCCTTTGTTCTTCTAACATATCTACGGCGTCCTGCCGGGTCTTTTCGTTCTCCACTTCGACGTAAGCTGATATTCGTAGTGAATCGTGAATAATGTCACTCGGTAACACTGCTTCTGCCCCATAGACCATGAAGAAGGGTGTCATATGAGTGGATCTGTTGGGTGTAGTGTTGATACCCCAAACCACGGGAGGAAGTTCTTCGACCCATGCACCGGCAGCCCTGATACAGGGAACTCGCAATCGCGGTTTTAATCCACGGAGCAATTCTTGGTTCGCCCTCTCCACTTGTCCATTGGCCTGTGGATGAGCCACTGATGCTATATCAAGCCGGATTCCATTGTTGCCACAGAACTTTTCCATCTCACCAAGAGACATGTTGGTTCCATTATCTGTAATTATGCTGTGGGGATACCCGAACCGGTAGATAATTCTTTTCAGGAACTTGACTGCTGTAGCTGCTTCGCAATTAGTAACTGGCATAACTTCAACCCACTTGGTAAACTTATCAATAGCCACTAAAAGATGTGTCTTCTTGCAGGGTGACATATGAAAGGGGCCAACCATGTCCATACCCCAGACGGCGAACGGCCAAGTTAACGGGATAGTCCGTAATTCTATAGCCGGCACATGGGTTTGGCGGGCGTACCTTTGACATCCGTCACACCTTGCTACTAACCGTTCCGCATCTGCTAGAGCCGTGAGCCAGAAGAACCCATGTCGATAAGCCTTGGCCACAAGGGATCTTGTGGATGCATGATGCCCACAATCACCTTCATGGATTTCTTTGAGAATCTGTCGGCCTTCTTCTGGTGCCACGCAGCGTAAAAAGACCCCCGCTGCGCTTCTCTTGTATAACTCCCCATTGATGATAGAATACCCCTTTGCACGCCTCAAAATTTGCCTTGCTAACACCTCCTGCTGTGGTAACTCGCCTCGTAATAGGTAGGCCAAAAACGGTTCTGTCCACTCGGGGACAGCACGTACAGCGGCCACGAGCTCCAAATCCGGGTCTTGATTTGCCAGTTCCTCCTCTGACTCGGTTTTAACCGATGGTCGCCATAACTCGTCCAGGAACACGTTAGGTGGAACCGGCTCTCTGCGCGAGCCGAGTCTAGCAAGGGCGTCTGCTGCTTCATTCTTTCTTCTGTCTATATGCTCCACCTCATACCCGGAAAAGCATCCTGCAACCCTATCAACCTCCCTGCGGTATGCTGCCATGGTTGCATCCTTTCTATCCCAAGTTCCTGACACCTGCTGTACCACAAGGTCCGAATCTCCAAAGCATCGTATCCTCTTAATGCTCATCTCCTTGGCTGCCCTTAAGCCATGCAATAGGGCCTCATACTCGGCCACGTTGTTGGAACAGTCAAAGTGAATTTGTAGTACGTAACTTAATTTATCTCCTTTGGGTGACGTTAGCACCACTCCAGCTCCTGATCCCTCGTATTGCTTAGATCCATCGAAGTGCATGATCCATGACTCGGAGTTTGGAACCGTTGTAGTCATGCCTGTATGTGTCCAGTCGTTAACGAAATCAATTAAAGCCTGAGATTTGATTGCTGACCTGGGCTCGTAACTGATGTGATAATCCCCCATTTCTATCGCCCATTTGGCTATTCTTCCAGTCGCATCCGAGTTCCTGATGATATCCGACATTGGTATTGAGCTAACCACCGTTATGGGGTGTTCCTGGAAATACGGCTTCAATTTCCGGCTGGCCATAAAGACCCCGAAAACCAGCTTTTGCCAATGCGGATAGCGCTGCTTTGCTTCCGACAATACCTCACTGACATAATAAACCGGCCTCTGAACTGGATGACCCTTCCCATCCTCTTTACGCTCTACAACCACTACTGCACTGACGGCTCGGGGGCCAGCTGCCACGTATAGCAACATAGGCTCTTTAGGACCCGGGGCCGCTAGTACTGGTGCTTCAGATAACTGCTTCTTTAGTGCCTCGAATGCCTCATCCGCCTCTTGATCCCACACGAATTTATCGGATTTCCTCAAGAGCCGGTACAGGGGTATTGCTTTTTCTCCGAGTCTTGATATAAATCGGCTCAAGGCTGCCACGCAGCCCGTGAGTTTTTGAACATGCTTCAAATTTTCCGGCCTTTTCAGACTTTGGATAGCTTTGATTTTGTCCGGGTTTGCTTCGATTCCTCTCTCGAAAACGATAAAACCGAGTAATTTCCCGGCTGGGACTCCAAATACGCACTTAGTCGGGTTAAGCTTCATTTGATACCTCCTCAAGTTTTTGAACGTTTCCTTTAGATCATCGATAAACGTCTCTGCCTTCCTAGTCTTGATAACCACATAATCCACATAAGCATGGACATTACGTCCGATTTGGTCCTCGAAGCACTTCTGAATACACCGTTGATAAGTTGCGCCAGCGTTCTTCAATCCAAACGTCATGGTTTTATAGCAAAAGGCCCCAAAAGGGGTTATAAACGATGTTTTCTCCCAATCCTCCCTCTTGAGCTTAATCTGATGATACCCGGAATATGCGTCCAGAAAGCATAATAGGTCACTTCCAGCTACTGCGTCTATGATCTGATCTATCCTTGGTAGTGCGAACGGATCCTTTGGGCAATGTTTGTTGAGACTCGTAAAATCAATGCACATCCTCCACTCATTGGTCTTTTCATCACTAGAACTGGGTTTGCTAACCAATCCGGGTGAAATACTTCCATGATAAAGTCGGCTGTCAATAGCCGAGCGATCTCTTCACCTATAGCCTTCCTTCTTTCCTCATTCATTTTCCTCAAGCCCTGCTTCACAGGCCTGGACTTGGGATCTACATGCAAACTGTGCTCTGCCAGCTCTGTAGGGATACCCGGCATGTCGCTAGGTGTCCAGGCGAACACGTCTGCATTTGAACGAATAAACTCCACAAGTGCCTCCTCCTGCTCTTTATCCAAATTGGACCCTATGGTAAATTGCTTAGTGGAATCTCCTTCAACGAAACCTATCTTCTTGGTGTCTTGTGCTGCCTTGAATTTTGCTCTTTCATCCTCAGTACTCGGCCTTTTCAATGCTGTTCTATCATCCGGATCTACTTGAGACCGGTAATACTTGAGTTCTTCTTTTCTGCAAGCTTGCTCGGCCATCACCGAATCTCCTTCGTCGCACTCGGCCGCTACATCCCGGCTCCCATATATGGTGATGGTCTGCTTAGGACCCGGAATCTTTAGCTGTAGATACACATAACACGGCCTAGCCATGAATTTAGCATAAGCCGGTCTTCCGAACAGCGCGTGATAAGGACTGCGCAATTTAACCACCTCGAACGTGAGCCACTCAACTCGATAATTATCCGTTGATTCTCCGAAAGCAACCTCCAATGTGATCTTTTCCTCGGGACATGCCGAGTGACCCGGCACTATTCCATGAAAAATTGTTGAGCTCTTCTGTAGCTGAGACTCCTTGAGCCCCATGCGTGAAAAAGTTTCCCAATACAAGATATTGATGCTACTTCCACCGTCCATCAGGACTCTTTTAAGCTCGTAACCATTGACCTGTGGTGCGACTACCAATGCTAAGACCCCTGGGTGCTCTATTCTTTCCGGGTGATCTCTCCTGCTCCACAAAATACTCACAAAATACCAGCGTAACCAATCATCACCAGATACAAATACTTTGTGTACATCGGAAAGGAATGGATTATTGCAAATAAGCGGCAGCGGGCTGCACTAACTAACTACAGAGACGCGCTACAACATCCGGCTAAAAGAAAGGGATAAGAGAGCGTATCAGAACCAACTATAACTACTCACCAAGCAATACACATCCAGTGTTACCCCCTACTAAGGAAGCAACCCAAGGAAACTCACACGGTTGATTAAGGTGACATTCATTGTTATGGTGAAGGTAATACTATATTACTAGTCAAGTTATTATCGTTAGGTGTAAGTTGTCTGAGTACTTGTTAGGCAGCACTTTCACCAAGTCATCCATAACCGCGGACAACACGGCTTCTCGAGAAGATTTAACCCTGCAGGAGTGCACCAATTTGGCCGTACACGTAAGAATATCCCGCCAGACGGGGATCAAACCCACCAAGCGAGGCATTCAACACAACCCAACTCTTCTTCGCATCAAGCCCAAAGAACCACGTGCTGTGCGTGCGCGGCTAATCGAGCCCCCACGAAGAAAAGGGGGACCCTCATAGCACTGGAAGACCACGCCGCCCTAAATGCCGACTACAAAAGTTCCACCCTGGCGCCAAGGGTTCGTACCTGCATATGCGTGCATCAAATGGAAAGCCCGAACTAAGTGTGGCGATTTGGACGAGATGCGAATCGAATCAGAGTTGCGGGGGGGCGCCCATACACGCTTCCCACATGCGGTTAGCGCGCTCATCATGGATCTAGAGGACAAGAACTTTTCCTGAGTTCGACACTAGCAGGCCTCAAAACCATACCCGGCCCCCTGCCGGTGCCTTACCATCAAATTATTATTACCTCAAACATTAACAGGTTGTTGTTTAAGTATCGAGCCCCCAGAACATAATAAATAAGGTAAAAGAAATACGGATATCAGACTCGAGCACAACAACCCTAAGCATGCTAGTAAGACACAGGCCTCAAGCAACAGGGTTACAGGTGTGGAGGTGAGGCTATATCAGGGTTACATGATAACATGTGATAGGATCGGAACACAAGCAACGAATCTTAAGGCTAGCAGATTAGACAACGGAAAGTATCGGTATCCAGTGTGGAAAGGACACAATGGTTCAGGTGAGTGAATATTTGCCTGCAAACTCAGTAGCCTGGTACTGGGCTAACTCCTCTGAAGTAGTGTCGTAAACCTCGTCTGTCTCAACGTCGTCGTCTATTCGGGAAGAAGCAAACAAAAAACAAAGAGAGACGAACAATCAATAACATGGCATAATGCACAACCATGGGATGATGCATGACAATTTATTATATGCATCAATTTAATGATAAAGGACATAAGAGCAATTTTAAATGGGCCCAATAGCAATTTAAATTGCATTTGGGAATTACCCATATGTAATATTAATGAATTAACAGAATTACAAGTAAACATTAAGTGGAAGTGATTACATGCATGATGAATGATGAAAACAGCAAGAAAACAACTTTAGCTTCCAATTGATACCTCATTTGTCAACTTTGGAATTTTAAATAATTAATTATGAATTTTGCAATTTAAAAGGTGGATTTAAAGTATTGAATTATTACTCCAATTTTAATTAGGAAAAAAAGTAAACAAATTGTATTGAAAAGGTTGAAAACATGTATAAAATGTTTCAATGAACAATTTGAGCTATTAAACATAATTTTTGGATCATTATTGAATTTATTATGCATTTTTCCATAAGCATTTTTATTCTACCCCGTTTTGTAAACAGAAGTAAACATGTTCAAATTTAATTCAATTGTGACCAAATAAAATACCACTGTGTAGAGTTTGTTAAGACAAAATTTTAGAGCCCAACTTTGCTCAATTTGGGTGAACAGAACTCAAGTTATGAATTTCCAAAGTTTCAAATTTTAATAGCCATTTCCGTAATTAATTATTTAGTGCAAAATTTATTACAGAAACATGTTGCAACTTTGTTACTAACAGAAGGAGCACAAGATGCTGAATCCATAGAAATTTGAATCATTGAAATTGGAGCATTTTTCAATTTGTTATTGATTTTACAAATAAAGGTTTAGTTCTGTTTTCTGGAGTTTCGAGAAATAAAAGAAAAAGGCCGAAAAAAGAGGTGGCTTTGCGCCTCGGGGGGGGGGGGATTCGAACTCGGGGCTCCAGGGCGTGCGGACGGGGTGCGCAGCCACTGGGTTGGCTGCTCGGTTGTGATAGAATACGGATCTAAGACAAATAGAGGTGTCTCGGCTCGGAATTTTCTGACGAACTGAACTGCACACGCAGCACGCAACGGTGACCGGCGGCCGGCAGCGATCCGCAGCAGGGTGGAGGGTGCAGCTCGATGGCGAGGTATTGGCGCTCGACGGCGGCCCACGGAGCAACGGGGAGGAAGGAGGAAGGGGCTCGGAGGGCGGAGGCGCTCACCGTGGGGTGTCTCGACGGAGGCGCCGTGGACGCGGTCGTGTACTGCAGGTGCCGAACGGAGGAGATGAGGGAGCTCGCCGGCTTCGCGGTGGTGGTCCTCGGGACCGATCTTGGAGGCGAGGAGGCAGAGGGAGTGGTCCTGGTTCCATTCCCGCTAGCAAAACGGCTCGAGGACGACCGTGGAGGTGGCGCCAAGGTCTCCAAGTGCCGGCCATGGAGGCGTTCTTCTCAGGTACAGTAAGGTTCAGAGAATAGGGAGGGAACCTAGGAGGAAGAAGGAGGGAGATGGCGGCGGGCAGGAGAGGGAGGAGAGAGTGGTTGGGCTAGGGTTAGGGTTGGAGGGGAGGAGAGGCTTTAAGGGAGAGAGGAGGAGCAGGTGAGAAAGGGGACGTGGAGCTGCAGGTGGGGGATGTTCTTTGTCCCTCTGTCTCCGTACAGAGGTAGGAGACGACAGGCGATGGGGGATGGGCTCTTGGGTCGTAGGTGGGCTCAGCCCACTTGGGCTGGCCTGCCTCCCCCATGTGTTTTTATCCTTTTTCATTTTTTTTTTGTAAAAGAATAGGAAGAGAGAAATAGTAATTAGAGGGGTTTTTGGTGTCAGAAAATTCCAAAGTAAATTGCTGTGGTTTTGTAATTGCAAATGCACGAGTGCACCAAAGTTTTATTTCAAACTTCCAAAAGTTTTGTTGCACTTTGAAATTTGAAAGAGTTTGGGAGAGAAAAAAAAATCACATTAGTTGAA
This sequence comes from Alopecurus myosuroides, assembly GCA_028641055.1. Lineage (NCBI taxonomy): Eukaryota > Viridiplantae > Streptophyta > Magnoliopsida > Poales > Poaceae > Alopecurus > Alopecurus myosuroides. Next base: position 380,836,507 of record CM054059.1, read on the forward strand.
TTAATTTAAATTTGAACAAGTGAAGGGTTTGAAACTTTTGAATTGGTTTGGGAAACAAGTGCAATGTCATGATGCAATGCAATGCCAACAAAAGGAAACAAGAAAAATTCTAATTGGGGAAAAAATCCCCCGGGTGTTACAGGTGGCCGGTATGGTTGGTAGTGACCGTACCACTGGTCGTTAAAGGCCTCAGTGAATTGTTTGTAATTTCCTATTTTTTTCTCAGAATTGCTTGATTTGCTCCAATTATCATCAATATGTTTCATTCCCTTCCTTAGAGTGTAACTTCAACTCCAACTTTCAAGTCAAGTGACATGCATGAACTACCATTATTTTATTATGCATCTAGTGTTTTATAGAATGCATGACTAGATATATTTATTATGCTATGCTATGAAGCCATATGAATCTTGACCATTAAGTAGAAACGAACATAGGGATTGTGGGCTTAGCCTTGCTTAGACAGGGATTGGATGAACATGACTATTGAATAGTCAATACAATAGTTATCGGAGCAAAGAATATGGTGGGGATCTCCTCATAGGGATCAAATAGATTGAAGACGTTCAATTCTATTAGCTTCAAGTGCACATGTCAATATGGGCTCCGTCTTGATCAAGTATGTTGTTATGAACTCGATCTAACATGGCAGAGTGATGTAGAGTGTAGGTGGAATGAGTCATGTCTGAATGTGGGTTACTTCTAAAACATCTCGTCTTGGTCTTCTCTCGTCCATTTCACAATTTGAGTATTGTGGAGCTAACGGAGCTGACTGGGACATGTGGCTAAAGTGTGGAAATTCTGTAGAGTAGTAAACTAAGATTTTAGCTGTGTCCTAGGTTATGAACAATTATGAGCGACTAGACATTGAACCAGTTAAAGAATATGACTCATCCCAACTTATTAAATTGAAATTTTGATGGGAGAACATGGGTATGAACTCACCAAAATTTCCAGGAGTTAGTCATCTGGCTCACCAGAGTTACGGAATACAATGTGAGTCTAGGGTTTCGTTGTCTCGGCGAGGTTGTCTCTTGCCCCTAAGGCTACTCCCGTCTGGCTTTATATAGGTAGCCGGACTAGGTCTTACAGGAAGGAAAGCTTGAAGTCTACGGAAAGTATTCCTATTCTTGGTAAGCAAGTCATCCGGCTTCTTCTCTAAGTCGGATTACGTGTTGGGTCGTAATCCGGGTTCTTCTAGAATCCGCCTTCCTATGTGTCGGCTTACTGGGCCACCCAATGGACTTTACTCCATTACCCGCGGGCCACCCTGGTAATCCGGCCTTCGGCCAATGCCGGATACACCCTCATTTGGCATATATCGGACACCTTCCGCTTGGATTCTCCCAACGAGCGTGTGATCACGTCAGCATCAAGTACTTTTTCTGGTGCCGTTGCCGGGGATTTCTAGCTTGCTGCAAAGGGAGTCTCATACTTCCACTCTCTTTCCTTTGTTTTGTTCTTACTTAGTTTACTTTTTTAGTTTGTTTTTTTCTTTATCAAAAAACCAAAAAAAAAATAGTTCTCTAGTTTCTAGTCTTTTCTTTGTGTTGTTAGCTTATTTTGTTCGTATGTCTAGATATACTCATTTTGTTTTGTCTCCCGATGTTGAGGTTATCACCTTCAAACAAAGAGGTGGGGAAACTTTAAAAGATGCTTGGTATAGAATTAATGATGCTCAAAACAGATCTACTAAAAAGCATACCACCAAGATACTCCTTAGAAACTTTTATGTTGGTGCTACCATGTGGCATAGATTTATTCTTGACACTTCAACAGGAGGGAATTTTTTAGGGGCTTCTACACCAGAGGCTTATAAGTCTATTATAAGTTTAGTGGGAAACACTCCTTGTTAAGAGAACAAAACTGATATTTTAATAGAACAAGTGTTAGAAATATTGGGTACTATAGAGAAGAATGTCGAGACATCGTAGTAGATTTCATAGACGGGGGTGCCATGAGACTACCGATAGAGATGTGGGGGACGTGATTGTATGATGATCAAGGATGCAGGGTTTTTACCCAGGTTCGGTACGACGCAGTAATGCGGCGTTCCTACTCTTGCAATCTCACTATTCAGGACTAAGCATGGGAATACAGTACAATGTGAGGTTCTATTAGCTGCTCGCCAAGGATCAACCTCTCGGAGAGTTAGCCTTTTGCTTCTTGTCCATCTATCTTATCTCCCGTCCGGCTTTATGTAATAGCCGGATTAGGGCATACAGAGAAGGAAACCTAGAAGACTACGGTAACTATTAACTTAGAAAGTAAGGAATCCGCCTTCTACTCCAAGCCAGATCACGTGGGCCGTGATCCGGGTTCTTCTAGAATCCGGCTTCCGTGCGTCAGCTTACTGGGCTGCCCAATGGACCGTAGCCCATTACCATTTAGGCCACCCTGGTAATCCGGCACTTTAGACTACCATCTGATATACCCCTAGTTGGTATATATCCGACAGTAGCCCCCAAGAAGGATTAAGACTCCGATTTGCCGTCTTTCGTCAAGTGTTGCATGCTGTCCGAGAAATATAGGCTCTCTGTCTTGATTCTTCTTTTTATCAGAATAATGTCATAACACAAAACTCAGATTTCAGAAAATCCGGCTTTTCTTCCACGAATCTTCGCGGAGAAGGAACTTCCTACGTCAGCGCTTTAATCTTGCTGACGTCAGGGACGTTTAGGTGTCGAGCGGGAAACCCTGAAACGTATCTCTGACAGATTCTTGCGGGAAACAAGGAGATAGCGACAATCACCCGTCGTTTCATTTCCCAGAATTTCCGGCGAGTGACACACGTTGATCATCCAACGGTCAAAAGAGCCGTTAGCACGCATCGCGACGGGTTTCCGGCTATAAATAGACGTCATTATCCTCTCCGGCAAACCTTCTGCTCCCAGTTCTCTTCTCGCCTCCACAGCGCCCAAGCACACTGCGAGCAGAGCGAATCTTCCAGCGAACGCACGAACGCCATCCGGGAACTCACCGGAGCGCACGATCTTCACCGCGCCGCCAAAAGATGGCATCACCGAACTCTTCTCCGGCACGCTCCGTCGCGGCGGAAATCGACGAGATTATCAACACCATGGATCCCATGGTGGATTCCCCACTGCGTGCAACCGGCGACGAGCCGGAGAAAGCTGCCAGTGGCGCAGCGGGCGAGGAAATTCCTCTCGCCGCCACCAACCTCGCGGGATCCTCCTCCGCGCCATCCCCACCACTCGCACCCGAGACGGCAGAGGAAAAAATCATCCTCGTCGGGGACGAGCTTGCGGCCGCGTCCGCTGCCGCCGGGGCAGAAGACGAAGGGGAAACTGCCGGCAATTGGAGCCAGAGCATTATTCCGCCTTCCCTCCTTCCTACAATGGAAAAGGAGGGGCTGCTCCTGAAAGGCAAATGGCGGAGCCCGGAGGACGAGTCCGAGCCAGCGCCAAAAGATGGGGAGCGCGTTCTCCTTACCTCCCACATCGCAAGAGGTATGGGATTGCCGCCTTCCGCCTTTTTCCTTCAAGTCTTGAATCACTACAACATTCAACCCCACAATCTGCCTCCCAACTCCATCCTCTACTTAGCCGGATTTCAAGCTCTTTTCGAAGGGTATCTAGGTTTAGCTCCTAGGTTAGATTTCTGGCAGTACTGTTTTGGGGTTAGGCGGAACCCTTCCGAGGGTGCGCTTCCGACTTGCGGGATCATATCCTTTACCCTGTGCAGATTCAGGGAGGATTGGTTCCCCAAGATCAAAATCTCGGAATCCGTCAAATTCTGGACGGGTTCCTTCTTCTACCATCCCGACGTTCCTTTTCCCGGAAAAACCACCGGGGTTCCACCTTTCACCAATACTGCTGCCATTCCCCAAGAAAACTGGGGAACAGAAGCAGTGCAAACCCTGCCTCCAGACCTTCTCAAGATCAAACGGCGCATCGCGAAACTCGTCGCTGCCGATCCACCTCTAATCGGAATGAACACAGTCCTATGCTGGCTGAATAGGCGGATTCAGCCTTTGGCTGATCACGGCCCCCGCCTTCTGTGCAATTACACGGGGGACGCGGATGCTATGAGGACGACGAGCAAATCTTTGTCGGCAAAAGATTTGCGGAAACGCGTAAACCAATTGGTTGCCTCGCGCGATCAATATGAAGAAAGCCGGCCAATGTATACAACGTCTAACCCGGCTCCCAAGGTACACCTTTTACCCCTTGAGTTTGTATTCCTTCTGCTTATCTCGGATTTTGTTTTAACCCGACTTTTGCCTCTTTGACAGATCTTTGAACTTCACGAGTCAGATCTCGCTTCAGATGTTGATCTGGATACATTGCGTGCCAACTTTGCTGGCGGGCGCAAGCGCAAGAAGATTTCCTCTTTGCAGGAAATTATTGATCTTGACGGTATTCCCGTCGCCACTTCCAGGTTTGTTCATCTGGGTTTTTTCGATTTGTCAGAGCATTTTTCTATATTCTCAGAATTTTAACTTTCTGGCATTCTTCTTTTTTAGCTTGGCTCCCACAACTCTAAAGCCCAAGAAACTAAAAAGGGTTAAATCTGTGGCTAGCAGAGGCCCACACGCTTCTCCTGCTACTGCTCCAGATACCCCAGTAGCAGTTACAGAAGAGCACACTGTTGCCCCCAACGACGAAACCTTGCAGGCCAGCCAGCCTATTGTGCCTGAAACGGACACGAGGGAAAGGGCTGACCTGGAGATGGGAGGTTCTTCTCGGGCAACTGGGGAGGAACCTATTCCCACCTTCGATAAAGATTTCAAATATATCAATGAGGGTCTTAGTGCTACCGGGACTTTATTTCAGAGTTTGCAAAAGAGTTCACAGAAACTTTGTCGGGTTTGCAGCGGATGAGCCAGGTAATTTCTCTAGCCCCCAAGCAATAATTCAAATGCATGCTTTTAACTTAATGCTTTCAACTTTATCATGCTTTTTTCTAACTTAAGCGTTCTGGTTCATTTTCGTGTTCCAGCAAACCGCTGAAAGCATAAACATGGAAGTTTTCAGCAAACTAACTGTCAAGAATAAGGAGGTTAGAAGCCTTCTTTCTATTCTTGAAGTTAAGGAAGCGGAGCTGGCATCATCTCAGCATCAGCTGAAGGAAACAACAGGTATTTTTATTCCCCGTGGTTTCACTTTTATGCTTTTTTCTCTAAGTACTTTTCCGAGTTTTCTTAATTCGGGATATTTTCCTCGCTTTTGAGCTGCTTTGGCGAAAGCTAAACAGATTGCTGAAGATGCCGGCAATGCCGAGAACCTCCGCCGGGAGAACCTGGACCTTCATAAGAATCTTATGAAGGTTCAGAAGGAACTGGAGGCCAGCCAGCTGGCTGTAGGCATTGCTCAATCCAATGCCTCCAACCAAGCTGAAAAAGACAAAGCAACTATCCGGGATCTCGAGAACACTTTGAATCTTCGCCTCGAGGAAGGCTTCGAGATGGATAGGATCCTCGGTAAGTTTTCAACTTATACCGGATTTTCCATGTTTTTATTTCTTTCTCTGCTTTTTCATTAACCCTTTGGTTGTTTGTCTGAAAAAACAGGAGATGACCCAGCACTTACTCGGATTGAGAAAATCCGATCTTTCGGGAAGGTATTCACCGCGATCAAAGCTGCGGGGATGTTGCTCATCAACAAGTACCTTCCCGCAAGAACTGGGGAATTCTCGGAAATTGAGAAACTTCCGGAAGCTATCTTGGCGGCGGCGGAGTCCAAGGAGTCAATCTTGCGCTCCGCAGCACGGGGTGGTGCACGCATGGCTTTAGGCCTTATGCGTATGCATTATCCCACTGCCAAATCTTGGCGTGTGGCGTCCGGCATCCCACAAGGATATACGGACACCCAGTGGACCAACATCTTCGACGAGATCAAAGGTCACGCTACCAAGATTGCTTCTATGGTGAATATCTCCATCACCTATCTGGAAGAAGAGATTCCAGAAGCCCCCGAGGAGTCCAGCAGCGAAGATGACTCGGATGCTTGAAGAATTTTCCTTGCCCTGGATAGAAAAGATAGGAAATAGGAGCATTACTGAACTTTTAGAATGTAAACCTTATTGTAATGCTTCTATCCATTTGTATGAACAAGTACTCCGCCTTTTGCAGTTAATATTATTAATCATTTGCAAGTTTTGCGGGTTTTATATTCCTTTATCTTCTAAGTTCTCTGGTTTATGTTCTTTAACTGTCCTTAGTGTTTGAAATGGCTCAGTAGTATTTTAATCTTCATGCCAAGTGACTGGGTAAAACCGATCAGTTCAAACTCGGAAACATGGATCATACTAAAGGCATTTTTACTTACTAGCTCCAGTGACCTAGCACATAAACAATCAGATAATACTTAGAGAATAGTAAGGAACTTTTTGGATGAAACTCGGGCACGTAGGCACAATCCGAGTTTCCTTTAGCCTTTAGTAGGCTGAAAATCATTCAGTTTTTAAACGCCGAGCACGCAGGCACAATTCGGGTTAGCATTGAGTATTTTGTAAGATCATTGGGAAATAGATAAGACGGAATCATGCTTTGTACTATAATAAACTTGTAAAAACATGGATGTAAGAATTCCGACAACTTTATTTCGTGATCTCAAAGATGTTTACATAGGAATTGAACTAAGTATAGAAGGGACGTAACTGCTGGATACTCTAGGGCCTCTTTGTCTCTCCTAGTTCATCATCTATCTTTATCTTTCTTTTGCGATTCGGCTTTTCGGGATGGTCTTCCATATCTCGAATGTCTACAAGATAGTATGATCAATTTTTCATAGCTTTGCTGATGACAAATGGTTCTTCCCATACTAGGGCCAATTTGTGCTTTCTTTGTTGTACCAATCTTAGCAATAAGTCACCTTCTTTAAAAGAACCATGCCTAATTTTCCGACTATGGTAACATCGTAAACCTTGCTGATAAATGGCGGATCTTTGAAGCACAAGCTCTCGTTCCTCTTGTAAGAGGTCGACGGCATCCTGTCGTGCGTTTTCGGCATCTGAGTCATCGAAATCCTGCACTCTTGGGCTATCATGGATCATGTCCGTTGGCAGAATTGCTTCAGCACCATAAACTAGGAAAAACGGGGTTTGCCCAGTTGACTTATTTGGTGTTGTTCGAATACTCCAAAGCACGGAGGGTAACTCTTCTACTGTAACATCCCAAGTATGAAAAACCACCCCTAGCATGTTTGTTTCTTGTTTAATTAAAGTATTGCATCATGTCATCATATTCATTTCTTTGTTTGCATTTGTTTCTTATTTGTTTGCATCTGTTTTTCTCTGTTTTCACAATTCAAATTCAAACAATATGCAAGCATTTATTTTTCATACTTGCTCTGTTACAATCTTTTTCAAATAATAATGTCAAATCAAACCCTTATTTTGTTTCCATGTTATTCCATAATGTTCACTTATTAAATTAATGGTTTTAATCAATCAATTGTTTCCAAATCACATTCAAAAATTCAAATTCAAATCCCAAACAGCACTCAATTGGATTGATGAAATTGCCCAAAACAATTTATCTCTTTGTTCTAAACTAACATAGGGTTCACCCTATTAAAAGGTTTGTTTTCATTAAGGTTCACTTAATATAAAAATCATCCAAATTTGAATTAAATACAAACATCAAGTTATTTTGAGAATTTTGAAAATTCAAAGTTGCAAAGTGATTGCTGTTGACTTATTTAACCCACCCAAATTTTCCCAAAATTTTCCAAATTCAAAATCCCATCTTATTCTTCCATTTCCTTTTTCTGCAAAAAAAAAACAGGAGGAGAAATTTTAAAAACATAAAATTTTGGCGCCAGGGGGTCGTGGGCTGCGCCCAGCCCACTTTCTCCTCTCTCCCGCGCGCAGCCCGGCCTTTCTCTCCTTCCCTCCAGCCCGGTACCGCTTCGCGCTACCCCCCCTTTCTTTTTCCTGTACGGCAGGAGATCGAGCGGTGCCACGGCGGCAGCCGGCCGCGCCGACGGCCATCCTCGATCCCCTAGCCCTATTTCTACCCCCTGGACCCGCGCCGCTGCCCTAGAACCTAGGTTACCCCTTCTCCCTCGCAGCGCGCCGCCAATCTCTCTCTCTCCCGGCGCAATTCGCCCTCTGAACCGCACCGCTACCTCACCGGAGTTCTTCCCTCTGAAAACATGGACGCCACCGCCGCCTCATTGCTCCACCAACCCTTCTAGCTATCGGGATCGAACCACCACCTCTCCCTCGTCCGTTTAAACACCGCAGCCACCCCGGAGACTCCCTGTAGCCACGCCGCCGTCCACGGACTCGCCGCTGTCGTCGTCGAGATCGTCTGCTTCGGGCCGCTGCCTCGCCTACACCGGAGGTGAGAAGCCATCTCCTCCTCCTCACTGTCCTCCCTCTCCACGCACTGCACACGCAACATCAGCACGCACCAGATCCCATCACAGCACCGGCAGCAACCACGGCTCGCCGCCGGCATCGTTGTCTGTCAGAGTTTCAGTCTTGCGCGCGCGCGAAATTCAGTTAACCAGGGAGCTGAAGCTCAACCTCTCTGCATCTCTGTATCTGTCAACAACTGAATCGCAGCGCACTGGTTACAGCGTGTGTGCGCGGGCGCAGAGGGCGTGGGTTCGAGCCTTGGCTCCGCGGATTTAATCCAAACTTTTGCGTGGGGCACTGACAGGCAGGGCCCACCTGTCGGTGACCTTTGTGGCCACGCCAGCACGCAGGCATGCCACGCTGGCCCAGGCCCACGGGCAGTGACTGGGGTTAGCTGGCAGTGCGGTGCAGTTAGTTTTCCAGCACGTTTTCGTTTTACAACTAGTCCTTTTATTTCACAGATTAGTCCTCAAAATGAAAACCTTAATAACTTTTAAACTATAACTCCAAATAATAAAATCTAAATATGTGCACTGCTCCAAATTGAATTGTCTATCCATTGGAACCATTTGTGTACTGTTTTGAATTTTCCAAATGCACTTCAAATTTGAATTCAAATAATTCAAGTGTAATTTGCTAAATTGCATAACTAAATCATAATAAATCCAAATCATGCAAATAAAATATGTTTTCCATGCCTTTTCAAACCACCTATTCAAATATAAATTTTGTTTCATGATTTGAATAATTAAAATTGCTTAAATAATTTAAACCTTGTTTAAATCATTTAAATTTGATAAAATCATAACTTGCTCAAATTAAATTAATTTTGAACATGCAAAATATGTTTTCAAACTAGAAAAACATAACCTTTCCAAATATGAACTTGAATTTATGTTTTGAATAAATAAAATTCAATTATTATTCATGCTTGTTTTAAATTCATTTAAAACTTGTTTAGTCTTGTTTAATCCATAATAAATTCATCCTAATTCCTTTTTCAATATTTGAAACATGTAATCCACCTAGAGTTTTGTGAACTTTTCAAATATGAATTTTGTTATTTGTTTTGAACAATTTAAATGGCTGAAAACAACAAATACTTGTGTGTCACCTTTAAGGAACCAAAAATTCCTTAACTTGATAGATACATTTCTAAGTTGGTAAACCTCATTTCCTTTTGGTTCTATTGTTGTTATTTTGTTGTTTTCATCATGCATGCATCATACTAAACCACTTTCACCTGTTGGTTAGTTGGAAAACAATTGTTCCAACCATAATTCATGGACCTCTTCCATATGCAATCAAATTGCATATGGGTCCATTTAAATTGTGTTAACATGTCAACTAGTTTATTTTGATGCATCCCTTAACTTGACATGCATCATCCCATGATTGTGCACTATGCCATGATATTGATTGTTTATCTTCTGTATTGTTTGTTTGCTTCTTCTCGGATAGACGACGACGTTGAGACAGACGATACTTACAGCACCCCTTCTGAGGATCTAGCTCAGTACCAGGCTGATGGGTTTGCAGGCAAGTTATCACTCACATGAACCACTGTGTTCCTTTCAACATTGGTTACCGATACTTTCCGTTGTTTATTTTGCTAGCCCTATGTATCGTTGCTTCTGTTACGAACCTACCACATGATACTCTGAACCAGGATATTGCCTCACCTCCACTCCTATCACCCCATTGGTTGAGCCCGTGTCTTACTAGCATGCTTAGGGTTGTTTTTGCTCGAGTCTGTTACCCGTTACTTTCTGTTATCATATTTCTATTATATTCTGGGGCTCGATGTTAATCAACAACCTCTTAATCTTGGGTAATAATAATTTTGCTGATAAGGCACCGGCAGGAGGCCCGACGTGGTTTTGAGGCCTGCTAGTGTCGACCCTAATAGGAAAAGGGTCTTGTCTATTGATCCATGATGAGCGCACTATCCGCATGTGGGAAGCGTGTATGGGCGCCCCCCTCAATTTGATTCGATTCGCATCTCGTCCAAATCGCCACACTTAGTTCGGGTTTTCCATTTGATGCACTCATATGCAAGTACGAACCCGAGGCCAGGGTGGAACTTTTGTAGTCGGCATTTAGGGCGGCGTGGTCTTAGAGTGCTATGAGGGTCCCCTTTTCTTCGTGGGGCTCGACTAGCCGCGCACGCACAGCACGTGGTGCTTTGGGCTTGATGCGAAGAAGAGTTGAGTTGTGTTGAGTGCCCCGCTTGGTGGGAAAGGCCTTCCCATCTGGCGGGATATTCTTACGTGTACGGCCAAATTGGTGCACCCCTGCAGGGATAAATCTTCTCGAGAAGCCGTGTTTTCCGCGGTTATGGTTGACTTGGTGAAAGTACTGGCTAACAAGTACTCAGAATAACTTACACCTAACTAATACTAACTTGACTAGTAATAGTCTTATTCCCACAATAACTTGATCCATCTTTAATCCAACTGTGTGAGTTATCCTCGGATTGCTTCTTTGGATAAGGGGCGAGATCCAGGATGGGTTTGATTGGTGGTTAGTTATAGTTGGTTACAATACGCTATCTTATCTCTTTCTGTTAGACCGGAAGTTGTAGTATGTTCTGTAGTTGGTTAGAGCAGCCAGTTGCAGCATCTTTCATATCCCCTTTCTTCCGTTGAACCCAAGGCATCTGTGCTTGGTGTTGACGGGTTACACTTTGGTGAACTGTGAGTCTTGCTTGCCAGTACGTTGTTGTACTGACCCCTTTGGGGCTGTGGTTTCCGCAGACTACGCTTACGAGGATCCAGGTGACGGCTACTACGTGGAGTTTGACGAGGCTGCCGACGAGTAGATAGCGGACCCGGGCAGGATCCGAGACTACGTGGATGGGCTCCGTCTTCCTTTCATTTGCCGGCTTCTTAAGCCTATTTGGATTTTGTTTGTACTCAGACACCTTTGAATGCTTCCGCTGAGTTGTAATGATGTTACGTTGGGACATGTGTCCTCTGGATGATTGTATTTGCTATCTCTGCTCTAGTGAGAGCCATTTGCAACTTATTTCAATCTTTTGTGTCTTAGAGATCTGTTGTGTTATCATCTTGTTCAAAGCCGTTGACGTACCATGTGTGTATGGTATGAAGTACGTCAATGGTAGTGTCCTGATTTCTATGGGATAGTTTACATCGACGGTGAACAGTAAAGATTGGTTGTCACACATAAGTGTTGGCCTACTCGTAAGAGATGCGGGTGCCGGTAAGCCCCGTAATCCAATCAAAATAATGTTCAGTTCGTACGGTGAGTATCCTCTAGAAGTCCGGGTGCGACATCTACCCATGCCCCAGCTGCTCTATGAAGAGGAGATTCGAGTCTTGGGCGTATTCCTTGTAAGGTTGAGCTATTCATTCTTTCAACCTGTCCATTGGATTGCGGGTGTGCCACAGATGCGAGATCTAGGCGAATTCCCGTTTGTCGGCAATATTTTGCCAGCTCTCCAATGGAGAAATTTGTCCCGTTGTCTGTTATTATGCTGTGTGGAACACCGTATCTCATGACTACGTCAATGATGAAATTTCTGGCAGTTACACCATCAAGCTTTTTTATGGGTTTAGCCTCCACCCACTTGGTATATTTATCCACTGCTACGAGTAGATGTGTGAGTCCGCCCCTTGCAGTTTTGAATGGTCCCATCATATCTAGCCCCCAGACCGCAAACGGCCATGTAATGGGGATAGTTTTGAGTGCTTGGGCTGGCATATTTGTCTGCTTGGCGTAATATTGACACCCTGCACATGTATTTACTATATGCTCAGCGTCTGTCTTGGCTGTTAGCCAGAAAAACCCTGCACGGAATGCTTTTTTGACTATACTTTTTGATTGAGCATGATGTCCGCAATCTCCGGCATGGATTTCTTGCAGGATTTCTCGTCCTTCTTCTGGTGAAATACATCACAGAAAAATTCCGGTAGTACTGCGTTTATACAGGCAATTGTTAATTACCGTGTATCCTTTGCATCGACGCTGAATCTGTCTTTCCAAGACTTCGTCTGCTCCATCCGGATACTTCTGATCAACTAAGAAGTTTAAATATGAAATTGTCCAATCCGGGTTAACGAGCATGACCTCCATTGACTCGGAAGCCAGAGGATAATCAACATCTCCATCTTTTATCGATGGTTCATACAAGTGTTGGACGAACACACCAGGCGGTAGGATTTTTACCCTTTCTGACCCCATGCGGGCTAATGCGTCCACGTTCCAGTTTTCCTCTCTTTTTACATGAAGTACTTCAAATCCAAAGAAACAGATTGCAAACTCGTCCACCGTTCTCCGATATTCGGCCATGATGGGGCTTTTGGCATCCCAAGTTTGGTTGAGCTGATGCTGTACCAAATCTGAGTCGCCATAGCACAAAATGCGTTTGACACCTATTTCCTTGGCAATATGCAAGCCGTGAAGTAGAGCTTCATATTTTGCCACATTGTTACTGGCGTTGAAATGTATTTGTAATACATACTCCATTGTATCTCCTTTAGGGGATTTTAGGACTACACCAGCTCCAGCGCCCTCCTTCATCTTGGACCCGTCAAAGTTCATGATCCAGTACTCGGATTCTGGCATTGGTATTTCTTCTATTGCTTCCGTCCAGTCGGCGACAAAATCTGCCAGAACCTGGGATTTTATTGCCGTCCTGGGTTGGTACTTAATGTCGAATGCTGCTAGCTCGATGCCCCATTTGGCTACTCGGCCAGTTGCCTCCGCATTTTTTATTATACCCCCTAGTGGTTCTTTACATACCACTATTATGGAATGTCCTTGGAAGTAATGGCAAAGTTTTCGAGATGCGAAAAATACGCAATATGCCAGTTTTTGATAGTGTGGGTACCTTTGTTTGGACTCGGAGAAAACTTCACTTACATAATATACTGGATGCTGATCTAGTATGCTTTGTTCGTCTTTCTTCCTTTCCACCACTATCACCGCACTAATAACTCGGTTTGTAGCCGTAAGGTACAATAGCATAGGTTTTTCGTCTTTTGGGGATGCCAAAATCGGTGCTTTCATCAAAGTTTCTTTCAACTGGGTTAATGATGCGTCTGCTTCTTCTGTCCACTCGAATTTGTCGGATTTCTTCAACAACTTGTATAGTGGCAGAGCTTTGTCCCCTAGCCGGCTAATAAACCTGCTAACGGTTGCTGCAGAACCCGTCAATCTTTGTACATCTTTTACGCACGTAGGCTTGGAGATGTTTAATATTCATTTGATCTTTTCTGGGTTTACTTCTATTCCTCTATGATAAACAATGAAACCCAGAAGTTTTCCTGAGGGAACCCCGAATACGCACTTTAATGGATTTAGCTTCATCTTATAAGTGCGCAAATTTTTGAAGGTTTCTCGCAAATCTTCAAGGAGTGTATATTTCTCCTTGGACACGACAACAATGTCGTCCACATAAACATGGACGTTTTTCCAATCTGACTATGCAAACATCGTTGCATGCAACGCTGGTAAGTTGCACCGGCGTTCTTCAGGCCAAAAGGCATGGTTATGTAATAGTACGTCCCATATGGGGTTATGAAGGAAGTTTTGATTTGATCTTCTACCTTCATGCGTATTTGATGATACCCGGAATATGCATCCAAAAACATAAAAGCTCAGAGCCAGCAGTGGCATCTATTATTTGATCGATTCGCGGTAACGCAAATCTGTCTTTTGGGCATAATTTGTTCAAACCAGTATAATCTATACACATCCTAAGGGCGGTACTGTCTTTCTTCGGGACTAATACTGGGTTTGCTGACCATTCAGTATGTATAACTTCCCGGATAAAATCTGCTGCCAAAAGCCGGATAATCTCCTTGCCAATGGCCTTCCGTCTTGTTCCGTCAAATCGACGGAGACCTTGTTTGACGGGTTTAGATCCTGGAATCACCTTAAATTGATGCTCAGCAAATTCCCTGGGTACGTCTGGCATGTCCGCAGGACACCATGCGAAAATGTCCCAGTTCTCACGGAGAAACTTGATGAGCTCGCCTTCCTATTTGTCAGTCATCCCAGTTCCTACTACGACAAAATTTGTCGGATCTTTAGGATCTAGGATTACCTGTATTGTGTTCTCGGAAGCTTTGAAGCTGTCTGCAGGCTTCCGGCTTTCCTTTCCTGCCGGCATTTCTGTCGACGATACTTCTTTTGCCAGCTCTTTCAATTCTTCCTTTGCTATCACTTTTTCAGCGCAAAGGGCGTTTTCTTTTTCCAGCTCCTTTGCCAGCTTGAAGTCTCCTGTTATGGTAATTACTCCTCCTTTGGGCCCTGGCATCTTCAGCTTGTTATAAATATAACATGATCTTGCCATGAATTTGGCAAAAGCTGGACGTCCGAGTATTGCGTGATACACGCTTTCGAACGGCACAACCTCGAAGGATACTTTTTCCTCACGGAAGTGATCTTTGTCTCCAAAGGTTACATCTAGGGAAATTTCTCCTAGGGATCGTACTTGTCTGCCAGGGACGATGCCGTGAAAACGTATGTTGCTATGATTGAGTTGGGTCTCCGAGATTCGCAGATGCTTCAGTGTATCCAGGTACATTATGTTAATGCTGGATCCTCCATCCATCAACACTCTTTTTAGCCTAATGTTTTGAACAATGTTTTTAGGCTTGCGTGCCGGGTTCAGGGATATTCCCGGGATGATCAGACTGATCCCAGGTAATTGGTGTATTTGAGTATTTCAAGAATTTCGGGGTTGCTGGGACAACCGCGTTTATTTCTCGAAGCGTTCTCTTTGCCACCTTTGCTGAGGGAGTTGCCAGGAAAGTTAGGTTGCATTCTCCATCAACTCTCGGAAACTTAGGCTCGCCTTTTCGCTGCTGTTCCTGGATTTTTTCGTCAGTGTCCGTTTCAATGTCTTCTTTTTCAGCTTCTGGCTTTTGCTTGGAGAATTTCCTTTTGGAATTCTTCCCTTTGTTTCCGGATCCTGCACTGCCTTTCATATGCTTGTTCAGTCGGCATTGTGCGTTGGTGTGGGTGGGTTTCCCAAATTACGAGTGGTGGACGCAGTTTTCCGACTTTATCTTTTCCCACTCTTCCTTGGTGTAATTAATCGGTTCTGTACTGCGTCCTTTCCACCTGTTCCCATTTTCTATTCCAAAGGCTATGTTAACTTCTTTGGGCTTTTGTGTTGCATCTGGAGTTCCTTTTTTCTCAGGGCGAGGGGTCTTTTTGGTCTGTATCAGTGTATCGATATTGCCTCCTCTTGCTCTGATGTCGTCCTCGGCTGTTGCGTGTTCATTAGCGGTTGTAAGCATAGATCCGAGATCTTTGTGCTTTTTGGAACCGATCATGAATGGCACAAGTCCGGGTTTTAGGCCATTGACGAAAGCATGCATTGCTTGAACGTCAGTTACTCCAGAGAAACTATTCTTCATTGCAGTCCACCTTGAGATGAAATCCACGTATGGTTCATCCTCAAATTGGGTGCAACAGTTTAACTGGTTGATGCTGTTTGGGCGCTTGTAAGTTCCCCTGAAATTCTGAGTAAATACTCTTGCCATATCATCCCAGCTATCAACAGTCCTTGACGGTAATCCATTGATCCAATCTCTAGATCCATCCAGTAACATTAGGGGGAGGAATTTGACTGCCTCCAGGTCTGTCCCATTGTTGATCTGAACGGCTGTATAGTAGTCTGAGAGCCAGGTATCCGGGTTTGTGCTACCGGTATACTTTTGGTATGTTGGAACAACTTTAGCAAAGCCAGAATGCAGAGTTATTCTTCGGATCCTATCACTGAAACACTTGGGTCCAAAGTATAAATCGTCTCTTTCCGCTCTGTCTATATGTGCGGAGTATCTGCCGGCTGAATGGACAGAAGGGGATCTGCTCCGTTCTTTTCCATTGTGGCGCGGACGCGCTTTTCCGGGATTGTCTCTGTTTACTCCGTGATCGTGCCCTTTGGGATAAGGTGGAGTTCTACTCATGTATCTTTCCTTATTCCTAGGGGGCGTTCGGGATCTCTCACGCCTGTGAGGCATATCTTGTCTTCCAGCATTTTCCGCCGGGCGTCTCGGAGGCGGCATTGATTTTACGTCCTTCCGGTTTTTCTCTTCCCGATCACGGGGGTTAATTCCATATTTTGGGAGATGGGATCCGGTTCTGGACGCTTCATCCCTATTGTCGGGTTTTTTCTTGTCCTTTCTCATATCTGAATTCTTCTCTTTTGAATTGTTTGAATCTCCGGGTTCTTGAGGTCCAGGTGCTCCAGCGGTGCATGTAGCTGTCTTGCATAGGGCGGAGTCTTCATGTAATTTCCCTGACCGCTCTTGCGCTCGTTGTTGCTGTTGCAACGCTTTTCCTAGGAAAGCGTACACCCCTTGAAGTTTTTCATCGTTGGAGTACATATCATTGTTGAGGATGGCGAACGCCGCTTCCGCGTTTTCTGCTGCGGTTTTGTATATTGGCTCGCCTCTGGCATCTTTGCCGTTTACCTGCTTTTGCCAAGATGGGTTGTGGAACCTTTCTTTTGGCGGCAGTACTTCCGGTTTTGCGATTCCGGGTAACCTCGTAGGTTTAATGCCAGATCTATTCTTTCTCTCGTATTCCTCGATTTCTTCCCGCATGAGCTTGATGTCACCCTAGGTTTTTTGGAGGTGTTCTCGAGTTCGAAATAGATGTTGTTGTTGCCTTTGGAGAGCCTGCCTCCGGGCTTCCAGCACTTCAGGGGGCTCGTGTGGTCCCACTGGTGTTTGGAGTAATTCCTGTTCGTCCTGTTCTGTCATTGGCGGAACAAGGATTTCCTTCGTTTTCTTCTCCGCAGGTTTTACTCCACTTGTGTCTCCTATTTCCGGGCTTTCATTGGCTGGATCAGCCGATTTCTTCTTCCGGAGCTTATACTGGAGCTTTTTAGCAGCTTTGTGTTTCTTCTTGGAAGAGGGAGGTTTCCTGCAGGGTTCTTCCTCTGTCAATTCCTTGACGTCGGGGAATTTTGGAGAGGTTTCTCCTTCTTCTCTCTCTTCTTATGGCGGAGGCGTTCTAGGGCTTTCCTGACTGTCGGCATCCGTGTTTTCAGCCGGTTTTGCCATCAGTACTTCGTGGAATCCCTCTTGGAAGGATTTGACCTTTCTTTCGAAAGCGTCTTCATCTTCGTCTTTGGTATCGAAGTGATCCGATCCGGGTTCCGACTCTAATCTCGCCTCAATGGCGGCTAGTACAGAGTCAGCTTCCGAGTGCGTCGTGATGTCGACGGATGTCGGATCTTCCACCTCTGTTGTGGGAGTGTTATTTTCTGCCTCTTGCACGGGATTACTTCCATCCGTGTTTTCGGCGATCTCGGACTGCACCATGCCGATAAAGTGCGATTTAGCAATATATCGGCGATCTGAGCAAAATTCGGCATCATAGTCGTCTTCGACTGGGTATAGGGCGGGTGGGATAAATTTGCTCCCACCACAGAATCCCATTGCTACTGCAGTTAATCCGATAAAGATGTTTGCAGATCCAATCGGTAAAACGCAGGCACTTACCAGGTGATTCCGCACCGGCATGTATGATCTGTTGTCGAGGAAGCGCCCGATATCGTTGTCGAATTCCAGGCTTCCGACAGTGATTGTACTGCCGATTCCGCCGAGTATCCCCGATCTAAACATAACGCCTGACGTCGCTGGCCCCACGGTGGGCGCCAACTGTCGAGACATCGTAGTAGATTTCATAGACGGGGGTGCCATGAGACTACCGATAGAGACATGGGGGACATGATTGTATGATGATCAAGGACGCAGGGTTTTTACCCAGGTTCGGTACGACACAGTAATGCGGCGTTCCTACTCCTGCAATCTCACTATTCAGGACTAAGCCTGGGAATACAGAGTACAATGTGAGTTTCTATTAGCTGCTCGCCAAGGATCAACCTCTCGGCGAGTTAGCCTTTTGCTTCTTGTCCATCTATCTTATCTCCCGTCCGGCTTTATATAATAGCCGGATTAGGGCATACAGAGAAGAAACCTAGAAGACTACGGTAGCTATTAACTTGGAAAGTAAGGAATCCGCCTTCTACTCCAAGCCAGATCACGTGGGCCGTGATCCGGGTTCTTCTAGAATCCGACTTCCGCGCGTCAGCTTATTGGGCCGCCCAATGGACCGTAGCCCATTATCATTTAGGCCACCCTGGTAATCCGGCACTTTAGACTACCATCTGATATACCCCTAGTTGGTATATATCCGACAAAGAATATTCAGGAACAAAAAGGACAAAGATAATAAGATAGCCGACCAAGTGGATAAAATTTATTGTGTAATGCAAAATGTTGCTAAGAGAATTAGAATTGCTGAGTGGTCCATTGAAGAAATTGTTGATGATATTGATGATAAGAAACTTGATAATACTCGATTCGTTCTTCATGCCTAGCTAAAAGGCGTTAAAGAAAAGCGCTTGTGGGAGGCAACCCACTTTTGTTATCCTTTTGTATTCTTATGTTTTCTTTGTATCTTGGAAGTTTTTACCTCTGTAGCAACCGCTCATTGTCCTTTTTATTTTGTTTGTGTGCCAAGAGTAACCTCTAATTGAGAGGTAGTGCGATTTGGGGAAGTTGTTGTTCTGAAACAGATTTTTGGGTTATTACCAAAAAAATTATATCTCTCAGACAAAACATCGGATTGCTTTGAAACAAAATAGACACATGCCCCAGGTTGTGATATAACTTTCATTAGTTTTCCATTTTTTTATTTGAGCAACAGAAGATTTTTTGAAAAAAAATCATCTTTACCAACTGTTCTGTTTTGACAGATTTCTGTCAATATTTGCATTTGCGTCTTAATCTCTTTCTTTTGGTGTTTGTTTGAGAGGAAGATCTTTAAAAGAAGTTGTAACAGTAGTTAATGTGTTAAATTTAGTGGGAGATTTGTGTTAAAACTTAACCATGTGGATTTATTGTTTTGATTAGACTAACGTTACTAATGAAGATTGTGAGAAATTTTAGGTGGAGGAAGTTTTCAAGTGTAGGGAGAGAAGTATGATGTGATGAGTGGAAGGATGGATAAAAGCTCAAGCTTGGGGATGCCCATGTCACCCCAAGACACACCCAAGAAGTACAAGCGTCAAAGCTTGGGGATGCCCAAGTCATCCTCTTCTTCATCAACAAAAATATCATGTTTCTTTCACAACACTATATTTTTATTGCTTCACAGGATATGTGTTATTCTTGGAGCGTAATTTTATTTTGCTTTCATTTTTTTGATATAGCTTTTGGTTGGATCCTAGCATTTTTTTCAGGAGATACACGCTCCGTTTTCATTGCCTAAAATACTCTATTTTTCACTCTTATTGCCTAGTACTGCGTTAGCTCTTGTTTTTCACTCGAATTTTGTTTAGAGCTTATTGGTTTGCTTCAGTTTTATTTAATTTCTCTCCTATCTTTGATGATTTTTTTTAGAGTTGTTTCGAATAAGTTGATTGGTGTTGGAGAAGAGTAAATTGTCTCATGCTTATAGTGTTGCAATAGGAAGATTGTTTTGACTGTGGCATAGGCTTTGGCATGTCATGTTAGATGTTATTTTAATTGTGTGCTTAGTTATTTATGATGTATCATGACTAGTACCAAATAGCTGAGAGTGACTGAATTTAATCATGTGTTGTTTTCTCATATTGAAGCATGGTATTGTGGTATTTCTTCTTTGAATGCTTTATCTGGATTGCCTTGCGCATACTCACACCATGTTATGACTACAATAAAAGTCACCTCTAGCCTTGATGATTGATACGTCATAAACGTATCTATAATTTCTGATGCTTCATGTTGTTTCCATGCCATATGCTACATGTTTGCCTTACACTTCATGTCATTTTTATCGATTTCCCGGGACTAACCTATTGACAAGATGCCACAGAGCCAGTTCCCTGTTTTCTGTTGTTTTTAGTTTCAAAAAAGTTGTTCTGGAAAGATTCTCGTAATTGGAAAATTCGAAGCCCGGAAGTCTTAGAATTCCCGAAGATTCCACGGAGTCCCGAAGAGGCCCGGAGGGGGGCCACAGGGGTGGCCACACCATAGGACGGCGCGCCCCCTGGCCACGCCTGGGGGTGTGATGTTGTGAGTTGGGATGCCCCCAAGAGGAGGATGTGATGAGCACAGCGATAGGAAATTCCCCTTAGTTAAGAACCAAGGCAATCAATCCAGTAGGAGAAAGAGGACCTTCGGAAGGTTGATGTCACTTACGGTGGTGATGGCTCACCGGTGTCAGCAACAACGTGGAACCTGCACACAACACAACCAAAATACTTTGTCCCAATAATACAGTGAGGTTGTCAATCTCACAGGTCTTGCTGAAAACAAAGATTAGACGTATAGTGTGGAAAATAATGTATGCTTCCAGTAAGTAAAGAAAGCAGGAAATTGTGGTGGTTGGTTTAACAATATAGGAAAATGGACCGGGGTTCATAGGTTCACTAGTGGTGTCTCTCCATAAAAGATAGCATGTTGGGTGAAGAAATTACAGTTGGGCAATTGACAAATAGAGGTTGCACCGTAGTGCACATATATGACATGATGACTACTATGATATTTAGTGTGGGCATTACAACAATATACATAGAACATATCCAACTGCATCTATGACTAATAATCCACCCTTGGGTTATCATGCGAACCCCCTTAGGTATTAAGTTGCAAGCAATAGATAACTGCATTAAACAAAGTGTGTAATGTAAGCAATTATTATACACGCGGCACTCTCACCGCTGTTTTCTCCCTAATGGCAACAACACATTCTCCCCCTTCACGTTTCTGTCACTCGAGCAAGGTGGTGAGGAGGCATGAACCCACTATCGAGCATAAATACTCCCTCTTGTAGTCACTAGAAACTACTTGGCCAGAGCAACCATTAGCAACGGAAATCATGCAAGATCACAAATAACATATGCAATAAAGACAATAATCAACTTGGCATAAGTTCAATATTCATCGGATCCCAGAAAACACATCACATAGAATTGCATAAGATCAATCTCGATCATGTTAGGCAGCTCACGAGATCTAAACATGGAGGCATATGAGGAGAAGACAACCATCTAGCTACTGCTATGGACCCGTAGTCCAAGGATGAGCTACTCACGCATCACTCCGGAGGCAGGCATGGTGACGTAGAGGCCTTCGGTGATGATTTCCTCTCCGGCAGGGTGTCGGAGACAGCTTCAGAACCCCCCTGATCTAGGGTTGACGGTGACGGCGGCTGTGAAACTTTTCGGGGATATTTTATCAGGTGTTTAAGGTTTTCCATTCGGGGGGATTAAATAGGCGAAAGGGCAGAGGCGGTGGAGCTCTGGGGGACCCACACCACCCCATGGCGCGACCAAGGGGGGCCGCGCCACCCCATGGTGTGGGCCCCCTGATGCCCCTCTTCGTCTCCTCTTCGGTCTTCTGGATGCTTCCGGGGAAAATAGGACTTCCGGGTTTCGAACTTTCCAATTCCGAGAATATTTCCAGAACAACTTTTCTGAAACTAAAAACAGCAGAAAACAGGGAACTGGCTCTGTGGCATCTTGTCAAAAGGTTAGTCCGGAAAATCGAAAAAAATGACATAAAGAAGGGAGAAAACATGTAGCAACTGGCATAATATCATCATGGAGCATCAGAAATTATAAATATGTTGGAGACGTATCAGAGTGGTGTGGGACCCTCGGGCATCCACATACATCGCCCTTTCGCCTATTTATTCCCCCTGATACTTCAACCCTAAAAATATACCACTTTATCTGAGAAACACCCGAGGCCGCCGTCATCTTTAACCCAAGATCGAGAGGGTTCTGGAGCTCTCCCCGGCACCCTGCCGGGAGGGAATTTCGTCACCGAAGGGGTCTACACCACCATGCCCGCCTCCGGAGTGATGCGTGAGTAGTTCTTCCCTGGACTACGGGTCCATAGTAGTAGATAGATGGTTGTCCTCTCCTTTTTATGCCTCATGTTTAGATCTCGTGAGCGGCCTCACATGATCAAGATCACCTTATTGTAATGCTACATGTTGTGTTTGCTGGGATCCAATGATTATTGAATGCTATGTCTTTTGGTTATCAATCTATCATGTTATCTTCATGTGTATGTTATTTATGATCTTGCATGCTCTCTGTTGTTAGTAGATGCTCTGGCCAAGTAGATACTAGTGACTCCAAGAGGGAGTATTTATGCTCGATAGTGGGTTCATGCCTCCTTTGCATCTATGCTCGAGTGACAGAAACATGACAAATGTTTACTTACTTTATATTGTTTACATTACACACTTTGCTTACTGCGATAATCTGTTGCTTGCAACTTAGTACCCAATGTTTGTTCAGATGATATTTGGAGGTTGGATTATTAGTCATAGATGCAGTTCGATGAGGATCTATGTATTTTGTTGTAATGCCCGCATGAATCTCATAGTAATCTTTTTGTCATGCATGTTTCTTTATCTGTCAATTGCTCAAATGTAATTTGTTCACCACGCATGTTAGCTATCTTTTATGGAGAGACACCTGTAGTGAACTGTGGACCCCAGTCCATTTTCTCATATTGATAATACACACATTGCTTCCACTGTTTTCATATTGTTCTCATATTGTTTTCCACACCATACGTTTAACCTCTTTGTGTTCAAAAAACCCGGTGAGATTGACAACCTCACTGCTTCGTTGGGGCTAAGTGATTTGATTGTGTTGTGTAGGTTCCACGTTGCTGCTAAACCGGTAGTGCGCCCTACCATCTCAATTGTACCAACCTTCTGAAGTTACTCCTTCCTCCTACTGGTCGATTCAGCCTTGGTTTCTTTCTGAGGGAAACTTGATGTTGTGCTCATCAAACCTTCCTCTTGGGGTCTCCCAATGAACGTGTGTTCCACGCGCATCAAGCACTTTTTGGCGATGTTGCTGGGGACGAAGAGAATTTCTGCAAGGGGAGTCTCTCACTTCCAATCTCTTTACTTTGTTTTTGTTTTGCTTAGTTTATTGTATTTTGTCTTGTTTGCTTCTCTTTATCAAAAATACAAAAAAATTAGTTCTTATTCTAGTCGTTTTTTTATCCTGTTTTTAGTCGTGCTAAAATGAGTGTTCCTGAAGTTGAGGTTCGTTCTTTTAAACAACAAGGGAGAGAAAGTTTGAAAGATGCTTGGTATAGAATAAGTGATGCTCATCATAGATGCACTAAGAAATATTCCACTTTAATCCTTGTTAGGAATTTTTATGTTGGCATTACTAGCTGGTATAGGTATGTTCCAGTCACTCTTACATGTGGTAATTTTCTGGGAACTCTTGCTTTGGAAGCCTATAATTTAATTGAAAGTTTAGTTGGAACACCACCTACCAAGGTTGTTAAAACTTAGATCAATTTTGATGATGTTATTAAAAAGCTAAACTCTATGGAGAAAATTTTGCCAAATTTCCTTGATAATGCTAGCAAAGTTAATGAATCAATAGTAAGTATCAACGAGATAATTATTGTTTTAGAAGCTAGCAATACCCATGATAGTCAAAATATGAGGATTGGTAAATTAGATGAGGCTATGGAAACTTTACGATCAACTTTTCTTCTCTTAATTTTAAGAGGGAGAAACCTTCTATGGGGAAAGAGAGAGAAAATATGTATGCTGATGACCCACAAGTATATGGGGTGTATTGCAGTACTTTTGATAAATAAGAGTGTCGAACCCAACGAGGAGCAGAAGGTGTTGACAATCAGTTTCGACGCAGGAATAACTGTAAATACTGGAAACAAATTTGTAGGGGTTTTTGATATTGCAGATAAATAAATTGCGAGTGAATAAAATGCAGTAGTAATAATTGCAGCGAGTGTCCCAATCCTTTCTTCATCAAAGGACAAGCCGGTGAGTTTACTTATGATTAACAAACATTCTCGAGGGCACACGGGAGGTTTCTGTCAAGTGCTTTTGTTCCATGCAGCTGAATAACTTTGGTGTTTTGATAAGTGTTGTCTGGGTGAATCTATGCTAATGTACCGTCCCATCCAAGACTAATACATACTTGTGATTATACCCCTTGCAAGCATCCACAACTACAAGAAAGTAATTATGAAATAAATCTAACCACATCTTTAAACTCCGGGATCCTACGCTCCCTCGTGTAATGGTTTCCTAACGGGGGTTTAGGTTTCTGTCACTCCGGCAACCCCACAATTAGTAGCCAAATTGTAACACCCGGGGGATTTCCCTCAAATAGAATTGCTTGTTTTCTTTTTGCATGCATTGCCTAATGCATCATATGCACCTTTGTTTTCAAACCAATTTGAAACTTCAAACATGTTCCAAATGGTTTCAATTAAAATTGCAAACAAACCATTCAAATTGTAATCCACAAAGTGGAAATTCAAATATTAAAATGCTTGGTTATTTCAAAACCCTTTTATTAAAACCCTATTTTGCTAATTCCAATTTAAATTCAAATAATAAACCTTGCTCCCATTCAATTACTCAATTTAAAGTCAAATTCACTTGAAATTCAATCAAATTCAAAACAGCACAAATATTTGAAAATTTCAAAAACAAAAGTTTGTGCACTTGGGCATTTTGAGTGCTGAGTGCAAAGAAATTTACTTCATAATTTTTGGAGTTGTAAAACTCCCTCAAATCCAAATGCTAAATCACCTTTTACAAAAAAAAGGAAAAAAAAAGATAAAATAGAAACAACAGTGGGGAGGCAGGCCACAAAGGCCCACCTACGACCCATCCATCCCAGGCAGCCCAGCCCGCCTCCTCTCCACCCGGCCCACCTCCCTCTTTCTTTCTTCTCCGTACGGGTAGTCACGCAGGAGGCGTGACCCCCTTTGTCATTTCCCCCCTCCAGTACCCATCGCACCGCCACCGCACCACCCCTCCATGGTCCCCTCCCTTCCTTTATCTACCCCAAGGTTGGACTCCCTCCTTTCCCCAAACTCTAGCCTCCATCTCTTCCCTCTCCACCGCCGCCACCCTCTCTCTCTCTCCTTCCTCACTATGTGCTTTTCTCTGAATTTCCTACACCATGAGAGACAACGAGAGCAGTAGAACATCACCATCTCCATGGTCATCATCGACCTAAATTGGGTGCAGGAATGGAACCGCCACGCCGAGAACATCGTCTTCGCCGAAGATCAGAAGCTATCGCTTCCTAGAACTCTCGAGAGCTTCGAGTCCTTCTTCCCTGTCTACGTCCGTCCGTGAGGACGCAACAGTAGGCCTTTGTGGCGTTTTCCCCTTCAACCTCGAGCCACTCCGTCGCGCCACAAGGACCCTCGGTGAGCCTCTCGTCCTCCGGGACACCTCCTCCCTGCCTTCCCCTTGCTCTGTGTGCTTGCCGTCGTCCGTTGCCGACCGCCAGGAACGAACTCATCTGTGCATAATTGACGCTCCTCAGTTTTGATCTTGCACGCACGTAGACGCACATCCGTGCGCTCACAGCACCACACCTGTACGTGCACCCTGCGCACATACACGACACCACCCCTGCACCCAACACCCGCACGGACGAATAAGCAAATCAGGGTCGCCACCGTGCGTTCTTTTCGCCGTTGATGTGTTGCGAACCTGTCTATCTGAACTTTGGTGTCGAGTTTCAGTTAACACCACCCCATCCAGGTCTTCTGCTGTCGGATCCATAACATTCCACGAAACACGACATAGCCCAGTGGCCTCCTTACTTTTCCGCCTCCTGGGAGACCTGGGTTCGAGTCCCGTCTAAGGCAAACCCTTTTTGCGAATTTCCATCGCGGGTTTGGGGTCCACCGGTCATTGACCGGCTTTGCTCCGTCAGCGCCGCGCTGGTGTGGGGCCGTCCGTCATCCTCTCTGGCAGGGAGCACCGGTGGTAAGAATCGTCTCAGATCCAGATCAGATCTGGATCTTTCTATTTAGGCCCCTGGCCTTTCTGTTTCTGCACCGGAGCCCTTCCACTATCTGTTTTCTTCACGAACAAGTCCCTGTTAACTCCAGAAGGGTCCCTGAAATTCAAATGCACATAACTAATACATTTTAACTCCAAATTTGAAAAGTAAAATATGTTTTCCAATCAAAATTCTCTGTACTTTTCAAATATACAATTTGTTTACTGTTTTTCCTAATTAAAAGTGGTGCAATAATTCAATGCTTTAATTAAACATTTTAAATTGCAAAAATTCATAATTAAATATTTAAAATTCCAAATTTGGCAAATGAGATGTCACATTGAAGCTAATGTTGTATACAGTTTGTTTTCATCATCCATGCATCATTCTAATCAACTTTCACATGATGGTTATTTGTATATCATTTAATTCAACATCAATTCATGGGCTTTTCCATATGCAATCCAAATTGCATATGGGCCCATTTAAATATGTTTACCATGTCAACTAGTTTATCTTTGATGCATCCTTAAACTTTTCATGCATCTATATCTTGATCATGCTGGATCTTTTGCCGTAGAAGTAATTATTGCATCCGGTGTTTGTTCTAGTTCGTTGCTTCTTCCCGGATAGGACGTTGAGATGATGTGAGCAACGACAAGTTCTTCAAATGTACCTCTACTTGCTGGATTCCAGGCAAGTATACTCACTTGCTACCTATGGCTACCTTTCATCACTTGTTACCGATTCTTCCCGTTGCCTTTATTCTAGCCTTATGATTCGATGCTTGTGTCTCGATCCTATCATATGTTTACCTTGCATCCATGATATAGCCTTCCTTCCACCTCCTATTCACTGTTGTTTGTTTACCTTGTTGGCCCTCGTGTCGTAGTTGCATGCTTAGAGTTGTTTGTGCTCAAGACTTGTTGTCCGTCTTATCCCCTGTTTAGTTTGATAGTTGGGTTTCAACTTAATCAACAACATGTTAATGTTTGGGGTAATAACAATTTGATGATAAGGCACCGGCAGGAGGCCCGACGTGGTTTTGAGGCCTGCTAGTGTCGACCTTAATTAGGAAAAGGGTCTTGTCCTTCGATCCATGATGAGGGCGCTAACCGCATGTGGGAAGCGAATATGGGCGCCCCCCGCAACTTTGATTCGATTTGCATCTCGTCCAAATTGCCTCATTTAGTTCGGGTTTTCCATTTTCCGCATGCATATGCAGGTGCGAACCCTTGGCGCCAGGGTGGAACTTTTCTAGTCGGCATTTTGGGAGACACGTTCTTAGAGTGCTATGAGGGTCCCCTTTTCTTCGTGGGGCTTGATTAGTCGTGCGCTCAATTGCACGGGGATCTTTGGGCTTGATGCGAAGAAGAGTTGGGTTGTGTTGAGTGCCTCGCTTGGTGGAAGTGCATTTCCATCTGGCGGGTCATTCTTACGTGTACGACCAAATTGGTGCATCCCTGTAGGGTTAAATCTTCTCGAGAAGCCGTGTTGTCCGCGGTTATGGATGACTTGGTGAAAGTGCTGGCTAACAAGTACTCAGACAACTTACACTTAACGATGATAAATTGACTAGTAATATAGATTACCTCCACCATAAAAATGAATGTCACCTTAATCAACAGTGTGAGTTTCCTTGGGTTGCTTCCTTAGTAGGGGGTAACACTGGATGGGTATTGTTTGGTGAGTAGTCATAGTTGGTTTTATCGCGCTATCTTATCCCTTTCTTTAGCCGGATGTTGTAGCGCGTCTCTGTAGTTAGTTAGTGCAGCCCGCTGCCGCTTCTTTGCACTACCCCCTTCTCTTTCCGTTGTACCCAAAGTATTTGTATCTTGTGATGATTGGTTACGCTGGTATCTTGTGAGTATGGTTTATCCACTTTCTAGTACTTAATAGTACTGACCCACGAATCCATTTCGTGGCTGCATATTCCACATTGCAGTCAACAGGTTTGAAGTCTGACGACGTTAGCTTGGGAATCCCTCCGGCTTGGCCTGGGCAGCGATTGGACGCCATCGGTTATCTTCAGGACTCTTAGTCCAATTTGTATCTTGTCCGTAGTCGGACACTATGTTGTTTCTTCCGCTGTCATTTGGATCTTTGTATTGTATCAGTTGTATCCTTGACTCGTTTGAGTCGTCTTGTATATATCTCTTCTGTTGTTGTGGAATATTTGTGAACTGTTGTAATGTTATCACAAGTGGCAACCTGGAATCGGTTATTATGTGGATTTTGGCGGGAATGCTGAAATCTGCATAGTGCCCGATCCCGGGGCGTCACAAATGGTATCAGAGCGTGGTTTCCGATTCCCAAAGTTGTTTCGATACGAATGGTTATTGAAGCAACGGGTCCGCAAAGCCTGTAGGATAACCTCGCTAACGGTCGTTGTTTCTAGAGTGTCAAAAACTATTTCTGCTAAACTATTTTGGAAGCATCTCAATAGGATTCTTGTTTTCTCCTTATCTCTATTCTATTTCTCCTCTCATCTTGTTTGTTTTGGAGTCTCTCTTCCTCTCAATCTTTCAAATTTTTAGGATCCTACGTGGGTGGACGTTTTCTGAGCCTTTAACCTAATAGGTTCGATCATCGGAAGATTCCTGGTGGAAGAACATCGTCAACAATCCGAGCAAGAATCTTTTGTTAGTGGTGTCGAGAAACTTTTGTTAGTGGTGTCGAGAAGAAGAGATCCGCCCACTGACCCGGGAAATCAACCGCAGCACGAAGACTCCGTAGTTGACACCTCTCTTCCCCTTGCCTTGGGTGGATTGCGAGGGCGCAATCCCTTGTTAGTGGTGTCGGCTGTAACACCCGGGGGATTTCCCTCAAATAGAATTGCTTGTTTTCTTTTTGCATGCATTGCCTAATGCATCATATGCACCTTTGTTTTCAAACCAATTTGAAACTTCAAACATGTTCCAAATGGTTTCAATTAAAATTGCAAACAAACCATTCAAATTGTAATCCACACTGGGAGAGAGATCTAATGCAAAACAACGATAGAGTCCCCTAATTGTTATAGCGGGATGAAGGTGGATGATGAGGGTGATGGTGCTGGTTGTGATGACGAAGATGATGATGATCTTGATGATGCCCGGAGCTATGACGGCGACGATGGCGGTGATTTCCCCTCTCCGGAGAGGAATTTCCCCGACAGATTTCTCCCTGCCAGAGAGCTTTTCTCTCTCGGGTGTTTTCCGCCCCGCAGCGGCGACGGAATAATTCTTCGAGGATGGAATGAGGCTTAGGGTTCCCTCGGGGCCAGGGGGGCCAAAGATCACCCCCGGAGGTGGGCCAGGGGGGCCACACCCCTAGGTGGCGCGGCAGGGGGAGGGCGCGCCACCCATAGGTGTGGGCCCCTGGTGGCCCCCCTCTGGCTCTCCTTCTGGTTGTGTTCCTCCTCGGGACTTTTAGGAATCCCCGGATGTCCCCATCTTCTTCTGATCTTCTAAAATATGGTATCTCGACGGTGCTTCTTCCATCAGATTTCTAGTTCCGGTGTTTATTCTCCAAAAATTATAAAACATGCAAAATAAGATAAAATAACATAAGGGATGCATAATAACATGAAATATATCGATGAATAACAGAAAATTATGATATAATATAGTGATGCAAAATCGACGTATCAACTCTCCCCCAAGCTTAGACCTCGCTTGTCCCCAAGCGAAACTGAACTCAGAAAACATGACCATAGGTTTATGGAGTTAAGAGTCGATAAATAAAAATACGGACAAGAAGCATCACATTTACCTATGCACCAATCATTACATACATCAACTTCCTCTCATATAACTTAACTTGAAACAAGTAAAAGGAGTCACAAACAAAGATACAAAAGAGAGAATCAAAATTGGTAATGGAAAACTTGGTTCCTCGTGAGAGAACATTTAATGAAATTATACTTATCTTAGGTGAAGTCTTTAAAACAAGGTTTATATTGTAGAGCTTAACATGTTTAATTGTAGCAACTCTTTTCAGTGATTCAAAGCTTTTAAAGTAATATTCATTCAGATAATAAAGTATGTGCTAAACAAAGAAGGATAGAAAACATGATTGAATATATCAACATATAAATGATGAGAACACAACAACTCAAATGGTTGCTGGAGACAGAAGGAAATGGGTTTACTGACTCAACATAAACATAAAAGATAGGCCCTTCGCAGAGGGAAGCATTGACCACTCATGTGCTAGAGATTTTATTTAATAAAATAGAGTTATAAAATGCATGACACTCCTCCCATCCATCTTACACAAACCATGGCTAACCGAATCCTCGTGTGTCTGCCAACAATCACAAACTGTGGAGGAGTGTCTAAATTTTGAGAGGTGTATATTTATGTCAACGAATGGCAAACAGAAAATACACTATGTCACAAGCCAACTAGACTCACAAGAGCGGCTCCCATGGTGAAGGACGCAACTAGTGTAGAAGGTCATCCCTCTTTCTCTTTTGTTTACACAATTATGCTTTGACTGATAAATCAGGGGCAAAAAGAGTGAAGAGAATTTGTATTATTATTTGGGGCTGGGCACCCCGCTACCATCTCTTCTAGCATTTGGATAAGCGGATGAAGCCACTAGTTCAGGTGTGTGAGTCCAATCAACAAGTGAGATAAAGATTCTCTATTTGCGTCCTCATGAGCTAAAACAGGAACACAAAATAGGAGTAATTTGAAAGTTTTTAAAGGTAGCACATGAGCAATTTACTTGGAGTGGCGGTGAAATACCACATATAGGTAGGTATGGTGGACACGAGTGGCAATATTTTGGGTTTCAGGTTTGGATGCACGAGAAGCATTCCCTCTCAGTACAGGGTTTTTGGCTAGCAGGGCTGGGTAGCAAGCATAAGAGATGAAGGAAAAGAAACAAATATACATATGATGAAACCAATCATGCAATCTTCATTTAAAGCACAAACGATCTTAACTTGTGAATACTAAGTTTATGAGCTAATTGGCAAATTCCTCTTTCTCATACTAGCAACTCAAATTATTATTTCTGCTGACCCAAGCTAAGTTTGCCAAAACCAACTAGATTAACTTGATGATCTCTAGAGTGATACCAAATACTAATAACAAGCTAAACCATATGACAAAAGTTGAAAACTGAAATAATGTGCATAGAAAGTAAATGATGAACCTTCTCATTAATATTTCAACCCGGCAACTCACACCAACGGATACAACGATAACCAACTAGGGAGAGACACTTCCATACTGCAAACCATCCTATATGATAACCTCTCTACTCATGATATGACTCTACTGAAAAAGTAAAAAAAATGAAAGATAGTGATTTGGTAGAGCGACACTCCCCCCAAGATTGGAACAATCCGAGGGGATGCCAAAACCAATGACGAATCAATTCTTTGGTGCTGGTGGTGAATCCTTCTCATCCTCGGTCTTCCAAGGTAAAGTCTCTCCATCCACAAATGACTTCCTGGTCTCCATCATCCTGAAACTAGCAGCAGAGCTTATACGTTTAAACCTGTTCTCATACTCACATTTCTGGTTCTGCACGTCATAGAGTTGTGCTTGCAGATCATTGGTGGGTGAGTGAGAGAATCTCCTCCCAAAGTTTCAAATTCTCCCTCTTGTATTCATCGATCTGTTCTGTCTTTATCCTGTCAATGATCTCAACTTCACGCTTTGCCATCTTCTTGTACCCGAAAACTTCTTGCTCCAGTTCTTCCATCATAGCTTCCAGACTGCCTTCTCCTCTAGGGCCCCGAACATCTTCAATCTGCACCTTCCCGTCCTTGAGCAGCAATTCCTTGGGATGCATCTCCAACTCATTCAAGTACGGGTTAACGACGTTCTCAAAGAAATTGTCTTTGGGAGATCCAGGAGAAGCCATTGATGCTCTAGATCTGAAGATGTAACCCGGCAGAAACAACTCGAAACAAAAACACGACGAGAAAACGATATTTGGACCTCGGGGGGGTCCGGGGGATTATATAGCAAAAATTTTCACAACGAAAGGAAAGTCCAGGTCGAAAACGAGTCGGAGAGGGGCTCCGGGGCGCCCACACCATGGGTTGGCGCGGCTAGAGGTGGGCCCGCGCCACCCTATGGTACTGAGCCGCCGGGCTCCGTCTCCCTCTCGTTTTCGGCTCATAATTTTTCATATTTTCTAAAAACGGAAAAGATATAAGTTGGAAGATGTTTCGCGAACATTTTCTTACCAAAACTGGTACCTATTTGAAAACTGACTCTGAAGTTACTGAAATATGCTTCTTAATAAACTCCTCCGGGATCATGGCTTGAATACAATCAACATTTTCATTATAAGGATCTCTGGAGATATAATGCTTGAGTCTTTGGCCATTCACCATTTGTGAAGAGTTGTCTTCAAGGGAAACAATTTTAATTTCCCTCGAACGATATACCTCTTCGATAACAAAAGGTCCTTCCCATCTCGAGAGTAATTTTCCTGCAAAAAATCTGAGACAAGACCTATACAATAACACTTTGTCACCAACATGAAATTCTCTTTTAATAATTCTTTTATCATGCCACCTTTTAACTTTCTCTTTAAAGAGCTTAGCATTTTCATATGCTTCACTCATCCATTCATCTAAAGAACTTAAGTCAAGCAGCCTTTTCTCACAAGCAAGTTTAAAATCTCTATTTAGGTCTTTCACTGCCCAATAAGCTTTGTGTTCTAATTCTAGGGGCAAGTGACAAGATTTTCCATAAACCATTTTATAAGGAGACATGCCCGTGGGATTTTTGTAAGCAGTTCTATAAGCCCACAGAGCATCATTTAATTTCTTAACCCAATTTTTCCTAGATTTGTTAACAGTCTTTTGCAAGATAGATTTGATCTCCCTATTTGATAATTCTACTTGCCCACTAGTTTGAGGATGATAGGGTGAAGCAATTCTATGATTAACATCATATTTAGCAAGAGTTTTTCTAAAACCACCATGAATAAAATGAGAACCCCCATCGGTCATAAGATAGCTAGGAACACCAAACCTAGGGAAAATAATGTCCTCAAGCATTTTTAAAGAGGTTTCACCATCAGCACTTTTAGTAGGTATAGCTTGTACCCAATTAGTAACATAATCATCAGCAACAAGAATATGAGTATAGCCTTATGAAGGAGGGAAAGGACCCATAAACTCAAAACCCCAACAGTCAAACGGTTCAATAACAAGAGAATAATTTATAGGCATTTCATTACGTCTAGAAATATTTCCAACCCTTTGGCATTGATCACAAGATAAAACAAATTTCTAGCATGTTTAAAGAGAGTAGGCCAATAAAAACCTGATTGTAGAACTTTATGTGCAGTTCTATCTCTAGCGTGATGTCCTCCATAAGCACTACTATGAAATTTCTCAATATCTCCCGTTGTTCATTTTCAGGAACACATCTTCTCATAATACCATCAACACCTTCTTTATATAAATGTGGGTCATCCCAAAAATAATGCCTCAAATCATAGAAGAATTTTCTTCTTTTCTGAGCTGTAAAGGTAGGAGGAAAATACTTCGAAACAATAAACTTAGTATAATCAGCATACCATGGACTCTCTTGAGAGCTCACTTTTATTGCAACTAACTATTCATTAGGAAAACTATCATTAACAGGAATAGGGTCATCAGGGATATTTTCTAATCTAGACAGATTATCGGCAACAAGATTTTCAGCACCCTTCCTATCCACAATATGTAAATCAAACTCTTGTAAGAGAAGCACACATCTAATAAGCCTAGGCTTAGCATCTTTCTTTTCCATAAGGTACTTAATAGCAGCATGATCAGTATGAATAGTGACTTCAGAATCAACAATACACTGCCTAAATTTATCACAAGCAAAAACTACAACTAGGAATTCTTTCTTAGTGGTAGCATAATTCTTTTGGGCAGCATCAAGAGTTTTACTAGCATAATGAATAACATTTAACTTCTTATCTACCCGCTGTCCAAGAACAACACCTACAACATAATCACTAGAATCACACATAATTTCAAATGGTCAATTCCAATCAGGTGGTGGAATAATAGGAGCAGATATTAAAGACTTCTTTAAAATTTCAAAAGCTTCTTTACAATCTTCATCAAAAACAAATGGTACATCTTTTTGAAGAATATTAGTAAGAGGTTTTGAGATTTTAGAAAAATCTTTAATAAATCTTCTATAGAAACCAGCATGACCAAGAATACTACGAATACCTTTAACATCCCTGGGACAGGGCATTTTCTCAATAGCTTCAACTTTAGCTCTATCAACTTCAATGCCTCTTTCAGAGATTTTATGTCCAAGAAAAATTCCTTCATTAACAGTAAAATGGCATTTCTCCCACTTAAGAACAAGATTAGTCTCCTCACATCTCGGTAAAACTTTGTCAAGATCCTGCAAACAATTATCAAAAGAAGTTCCATAGACGGAGAAATCATCTATGAAAACTTCCACAATTTCTTAACAAAAACCATGAAAGATAGCAAACATGCATATTTGAAAGGTAGCAGGAGCATTACATAAACCAAAAGGCATACGTCTATAAGCATAGGTTCCATAACGAGAAGTGAAAGTTGTTTTCTCTTGATCAAGCTTTCTAACAGCAATTTTAGAAAACCAAGAATAACCATCAAGAAAGCAGAAATGAGTTTTCTTAGACAACGTTTCTAACATTTGATCAATAAAAGGAAAACGATAATGATCTTTCTTAGTAACTTTGTTAACCTTCCTAAAATCAATGCACATCTGATGCATGTAAAATGCATAGATGAATTTTGCATATTTTCACATGGTTTTCTATTACATATTGCATCATATAACGGTATAATTCAATGTTTTATAGTATTTTGGGGTTAAATTACAAAGTCCCCCAACTTTTATGGAATTAACCCTGCCTGTCAGAAACCCCGTTTTCTATATTTTTGACGTTTCAGGGGGCAAACTTCCGCGAAATCACCTGAAAATCTACGGGGGTCATTTTCTTGGAAGGAGAAGACTTGCGGGCGAAGGATCCACGAGAATTGGGCAAGGAGGCCCAAAAGAGGACCCTCCCCTTTTGGCCCCTGTGGCCCCAATTCCTTCCATCTTCGACTTACCGACTCCGTCTTGACCTAAAACCGACTATAAAAAGGGTCCACCGTACCCTTACGGAGGAGAGCGCCGCCGAAACACCGAAATAGAGACTTGGAGTTCCAGATTGGAGGGGGAAAACTCCGACAGGGCGCCGCCGGTGTGATCTCCTACCCCTCCAACATCATCTCCATCGACATCTCCATGAAGAGGGAGTAGTCCACCCCAGGGCTATGGGTTTGTGGAAGTAGCACTTGTATCTCTCTCTCTATGTGCTTCACTAATTAGATCCGTATGAGCTGCCTCACATGATTACGGGCACCGTTGTAATTCCTATGTGGTGGATCTTTTCTTAGAGTTATTGAATCCAAGATTGCAATTGTTTATCTTGAGTTATTTGAGTAGATGTATCTTATGTACCCCGTTCTTATTTGCTAGCTTTGATCAATCTAGTTCTTGAGAGCGTGTGTGGGGTGATGGGTGCATTAGTTGGAGTAACAGGGGGTGGCTAGTGCTGTGAAAGTGACAGAAGTTTAGCGATCCACTTAGGTTTTGTTAAACCTTTCTTAGTTACGTCACTAGGGATAAAAAGGAGTACCTTGTTACCGGGGATTTGAAGTGACACTAATCAATCTCCATGACTAGATCTAGCAAGTTCTTACTTCAACTTCATGTCACATTGCGTAAAGCTATACTCTGATTTTTCCTTAATTATCGAGGTGTTATGATTTATTTCGCATCTTGGTGGAGTATAAGAGGGATCAATATGACCGTAGAGATCTCTATGCTAGGACGTGATGCCCATATGAAAGTACTCAATGTTAAATATGTTATTGTAATCTCACATGTAATTCTTTATGTCCACCGTCTACTTTATTTGAGAGAATGCAAGTGTGAAACCATGAACCCCGGTCCTATTTTAAGAAAACACTCTAGTTACTTTGCTGCAATTTACTTTACTTGCACTTTACTTTACTTGCATCTCCAATTCGAATTTACATTATCTGCATCACAACTTGCATCACAAAATACAAAAACAATCCATTGCATATTGATTTTCTCATTTGCATTTAGTAGTAGATTTAATTATTGCACATTTACTTTCAGTTTTGCATTGCAATTTAGAAGTCTCACACCTTGTGCTTGACAACCACTTGGTGAGGTTGAGGGCACAAAATTCTCTACTTGTTTGCAGGATCCTGGAGGAAGTTTGGAAGACAACTGCTGAATACTGGCTCCCCAAGAGTTCGATATAAACCCTCGAGTCACCCTCGTGGGGAAGAAGGCTTGCCACTAGCTACACACTCTGCACTTGGAGTCTCAACCTAGCCATCAAGCGTTTTTCTGGCGCCGTTGCCGAGGAGCCATAGGTGAAGGAGTTGTCCAAGGGAGGTCACAAGAAGTCTTCATCACCAACAAGGTGTGCAAACACCTAAGCTTGGGGAGGTTGCACCTACGTGAGTACCGTCCTTTCTATCTCCACCTTCTTTCAAGTAGATTGTTTTGTTTCTTGTCTTGTTTTTGTTTTTGTTCTTGTTTTTGTTTTGTCTTGCATATTTTATTTTAGTTTGCATTTTAGTTTTGCATTTAGTTATCTAGATTATTTTAGTATTTCAAATTTGCTTAGTTACTTTACTTTTGTTTTGCATAAAAAATTAAAAACTACATAAAAACTTGGAAAATGGAGCAGAGAACTTATTGGCCATTCAGTGTTAGGAATTTCCCTCAAGAGCTAAATATTCCCGTTGAAAAATTAGAGGTAGATCCTAGTGTTATTAAAATGATTTATGAATCTCGTTTCTATGGAAAGCCTAAAGAAGACCCTTTGTTCCATCTTAAGAAATTTGATGAAAGATGTAAAACTTTGAACTTGAATCATGCAAACATCAACACTACTAAAGTTAAACTCTTTCCCTACTCACTAGGAGGCAAAGCATTAGATTGGATATTAAGATGGCCTCCTAGCAATTTTACTACTTGGTTCAACTTAAGGGCTGCATTTATTGAAAGGTTTTGTCATGCTGAAAAGAATTACAATGTTAAACAATTGCTCATTACCTTTAAACAAGAAAAAGATGAATCAATGATACAAGCATGGGAGAGATTTAGAAGTAGAGCATATGGAATAGGGCATGGCTTTAGAGATTGGATACTTATGCATATGTTTTATAAGGGACTTTCTGAAACTTCTAGAGCCTTTTTAGATAATGAATGTGGGGGATCTTTTAAGAGTACTAATGCTGCAAATACCCATGTTTTGCTTGAAAGTTTGCTCTTAGAGGTCAAAATTAAAGAGAGCTTAAAAAAGGCTGAAGTACCCGAGGATATTCTTGATGATCGCTATGAGATTTTTAATATGCATAATAGAAAAGGAAAAGTAGAGGAAATTATGATGCTTACTGAAATTAAGGATCCATTGCTTGATTTAGAAAAAAGTAGCTTACAAGAACTTATTGCTACTCTACAAAAATTTGCTAGTGATCCCACTATTAATGTTAATCAACCTGGCTTTGGATCTTATATTGCTAATCATGTCTTGCAAGAAAAAATTGCTAGGTACAAGAATGAGGCCATGATACCTCCTAAGCTTGGGGATGCATGGATCCCCAAGGTGCTAGTTTCAATTGGAAAAGAAATTCACCATGCTATGTTAGATCTAGGTTCTAGTGTATCGGTACTCTCTAAACAATTATATGAATTGCTAGAACTAGAAAATTGCTCAAGTGAATTTGTCCTTGCTGATAACTCTACTAAACATTCTGTAGGACAAGTAAAAGATGTTATGATTGAATTGCACATGACTTTTGTACCCGTTGATTTCATTATTATGGATATGGGGGATAAATCCCCTAGTCCTATTATTTTGAGTAGACCTTTTCTTCGTACTACAGGTGCAATCATAGACTCCAAGGAAGGGAATATCAAGTTTCAGTTCCCTCACAAGAAAAGCATGGAGCACTTCCCAAGGAAGAGGGGCACGCTGAAGAACAAGCTCCCTCTTGATTATCAAGTAAGTAAAGCCTAGCTATATGGCTATAAAGAAAGAGCTTTACGGGAGGCAACCCGGTTGTTTTTGTTTGGATTTTCCTAGTGTCCTCTTCCTGTCTCAAGAGATTAGTTTTTTTGTTTTAATTCTGGAGTTTTCAATAAAGAGTCAAGTCAAACCCATTTGGACTTATAAGTTGCTATCCTAGTGCATGAACTTTCTGTTTCAGCACGAGTCTTCTAACCGTATGATTTTATGTTTTTTATTGGTATGTCCGATTGAGCTAATTTTTTTGTATATTCTGCAACTTTTTGTCCTATGTAAGCACAAAAATTGGCTTAATTTTTTGACGAGTCTAGCTTAGGGAAAAACGTTCATTTTGCTGCTGTTGCTTTTCTGGACAGATTCTGCCTTCTTTTGTTTTATGCACTCTTTGGGCTTGGGAATCGAATTTCCATGATTCTTTCAAGCAAGAGAGTGAACATACAACATAATGAACCATATTGTCTATCTACTGGAGCATTTGCTTTGGAAATTTTCACAGCAAGTATGTGATTTGTTTGTCCTTGCTAATCTCACCCCACAGAAAAAGAATGGGAGAAACATGTTTTGTGAAGTTTTTTCACAGGGAATAGAGGAGCTGCGCCTCAAGAAATCCAATAATGGTGAAAGAAATAAGCTTGGGGATGTGATGAACACCCCGCTGGAGCTACACTCTTTTGGTTAGCACACGTCTACTTTCTGTTTTTTTAAGCAAAACATTTATCGTAGAGACTTGAAGCGTCTAGTTTTTGTTTTTATTTTTGTTTTGATAAGACCACCATCATTTTATATGAGATTGAGCTACTGGAGTTTGGGGTTGGAATGTATTGTATGCTAGTATTATGACTTGGAATAGGGATGCCATGGTTGATTTGAAGAGCTACATATGTTTGCATGATTTATAGGCTTTTTATGTGTAGAAATATGCAATAATGTTGTCTTGAGCTATCTCTTATTCATGTCCTTGATGTTAATTGCTGGTTTATTTAGTTTGTCATGAAATGAGTAGTTCTATGGACATATGCATGCATAGTATCTGGTCAACTATCTCCCTCTTGCTAGCCCAAAATTTTAAAAATTCCAACAAGTAAAAACTTGTTTCCAACACTCCTTAGCCAAGTATTTCCAGTGAGTCCACCATATCTTCCCATTAGCTTCATTGCTATTCCGAGTATGTTCACCATGTTATTGTGTTATTTATGTTCTAAATTAAGATATTCACTTTATTAATTGTCATGGGTTGAACTTGGGATAGGACTCTCACGAACTTTTGAAGGCACACTTTACTTTTTATGCATCTAATAAACATGACCCAATAATGGGAGCCACAAGTTTTGCGTTTGACAAGTGTGTGGTTGGGAGCTAGCTATAAACGTGCATCACCGGAAAGCTTTCAACATTGCACAAAAATTTTACATTTGGTTGATATCATGTACTTTTGTTTTTGGACTCCTGCCATGCCGAAATGAAATAGAGGAATAGTAAGTTTTGATGAGTAAGTATCTATATGACTAGAGAAACGCATTGGGCCGCTAACCCAAGCCATGCTTTATCATGGTGGAAATTTACTTACATCTTGAGTGACTCTACAACACATCCTATAATAAAATAAGAAGCTATGCATAATAGTGAATGAAAATAAAAAGGATGATGAGTCTACTCCGTTTGTTCATCTTGTCATTGTAACATGGGCTTGTTTCCATGTCGTGGGGCAAGAGGTACCTCTTTGCGGTTCTCTATGATGTCATTAATACTTATTATGATTGTACAAAGCTTATTAGGAATATTAAGTTGAGTAATCATGGAGTAGGTTTTCACACTCACGGGGCATGCGGCTTTCAACCACCTTGTCATTCTCATTACTTCAATACTCACAATTTTAAGATGCTAGTGATAAAGGGGCAATGAGAGTCCTAGATCAATGGATACCACATTTCAATTAGTAATTTTAGTTGAATAATTTAGAGGCTAAATAAGACTTGATCATATTTTACCTCTACTCAATTTTCTCCAAAGTGTCCACCATATTTTCTATTCTCCATTATGTTATTCTTTGACCAATATAGGATTTTATTTTTCATTTTGTGTATGCATTTGGTCCATAGTTCTTTTATTTCATTATACACTTTGTGAACTTTCATGAAGCATCTTTGCTTGCATATTTGATATTTCTTACAACATGAATTGTATATTGCTACTCATTTCTATTATTAATCATTTGATTATATGTAGCATGAATAATCCTCCTTGATATACCATGATTGTTTCAATATGCAAAACCCATCTTAGTTTTATCACCTTCATACTCGAGGATGAGCATGGGTTAAGCTTGGGGATGTTGATGCATGTAAAATGCATAGATGAATTTTGCATATTTTCACATGGTTTTCTATTACATATTGCATCATATAAGGGTATAATTAAATGTTTTATAGTATTTTGGGGTTAAATTACAAAGTCCCCCAACTTTTATGGAATTAACCCTGCCTGTAAGAAACCCCGTTTTCTATATTTTTGACGTTTCAGGGGGCAAACTTCCGCGAAATCACCTGAAAATCTGCGGGGGTCATTTTCTTGGAAGGAGAAGACTTGCGGGCGAAGGATCCACGAGAATTGGGAAAGGAGGCCCAAAAGAGGGCCCTCCACGCGGCCAGATTTCTTGGCCGCGTGAGAGGCCCCTTTTGGCCCATGTGGCCCCAATTCCTTCCATCTTCGATTTACCGACTCCGTCTTGACCTAAAACCGACTATAAAAAGGGTCCCCCGTACCCTTACGGAGGAGAGCGCCGCTGAAACACCGAAACACCAAAACAGAGACATGGAGTTCCAGATTGGAGGGGGGAAACTCCGGCGGGGCGCCGCCGGTGTGATCTCCTACCCCTCCAACGTCATCTCCATCGACATCTCCATGAAGAGGGAGTAGTCCACCCCAGGGCTATGGGTTTGTGGAAGTAGCACTTGTATCTCTCTCTCTATGTGCTTCACTAATTAGATTCGTATGAGCTGCCTCACATGATTACAGGCACCATTGTAATTCCTATGTGGTGGATCTTTTCTATGAGTTATTGAATCTGAGATTGCAATTGTTTCTCTTGAGTTATTTGAGTAGATGTATCTTATGTACTCCGTTCTTATTTGCTAGCTTTGATCAATCTAGTTCTTGAGAGCGTGTGTGGGGTGATGGGTGCATTAGTTGGAGTAACGGGGGGTGGCTAGTGCTGTGAAAGTGACAGAAGTTCAGCGATCCACTTAGGTTTTGTTAAACCTTTCTTAGTTACCTCACTAGGGATAAAACGGAGTACCTTGTTACCGGGGATTTGAAGTGACACTAATCAATCTCCATGACTAGATCTAGCAAGTTCTTACTTCAACTTCATGTCACATTGCTTAAAGCTATACTCTGGTTTTTCCTTAATTATCGAGGTGTTATGATTTATTTCGCATCTTGGTGGAGTATAAGAGGGATCAATATGACCGTAGAGATCTCTATGCTAGGACGTGATGCCCATATGAAAGTACTCAATGTTAAACATGTTATTGTAATCTCACATGTAATTCTTTATGTCCACCGTCTACTTTATTTGAGAGAATGCAAGTGTGAAACCATGAACCCCGGTCCTATTTTAAGAAAACACTCTAGTTACTTTGCTGCAATTTACTTTACTTGCAATTTACTTTACTTGCATCTCCAATTCGAATTTCCATTATCTCCATTACAACTTGCATCACAAAAATACAAAAACAATCTATTGCATATTTATTTTCTCATTTGCATTTAGTAGTAGATTTAATTATTGCACATTTACTTTCAGTTTTGCATTGCAATTTAGAAGTCTCACACCTTGTGCTTGACAACCACTTGGTGAGGT
This sequence comes from Alopecurus myosuroides, assembly GCA_028641055.1. Lineage (NCBI taxonomy): Eukaryota > Viridiplantae > Streptophyta > Magnoliopsida > Poales > Poaceae > Alopecurus > Alopecurus myosuroides. Next base: position 380,878,569 of record CM054059.1, read on the forward strand.
TGAGGGCACAAAATTCTCTACTTGTTTGCAGGATCCTGGAGGAAGTTTGGAAGACAACTGCTGAAATACTGGCTCCCCAAGAGTTCGATATAAACCCTCGAGTCACCCTCGTGGGGAAGAAGGCTTGCCACTAGCTACACACTCTGCACTTGGAGTCTCAACCTAGCCATCAACATCCTATAACCAACTACTACTCTTTGAGGAATAAGTTCATTATTTTCATTTGGCACAATAGTCATCCGTCCTTTCTTAGGGACACAATGCACAGGACTAACCCATCTACTATCAGCAATAGGATAAATAATGCCAGCATCAAGAAGTTTTAATACCTCATTTCTTACCACATCCTTCATCTTAGGATTTAAACGGCGTTAATGCTCAACAACTGGCTTTGCATCAGGTTCAATATTAATAGCATGCTGGCAAATAGTAGGAGAAATCCCTTTGAAATCATCAAGAGTATAACCAATAGCACCTCTATGTTTCTTCAATATCCCCAATAATCTCTCCTCTTCTTTATCAGAAAGTTGAGAACTAATAATAACAAGATATAATTTATTATCATCAATATGAGCATATTTAAGATTATCTGGTAATGCCTTTAAATCAAAAACAGGATCTTCCTTGGGTGGTAATGTTGTACCCAAGTCTTCCACGGGTAAATTATGTTTCAGCATTGCTGGATGATGTAGGAAAATCTCATCAATTTCATTCCTTTCTTCCAAAAAGACATCACTTTCGTGGTCTTCCATGTATTGTTGCAAAGGATTTTTAGGAGCAAGAGCAATAGCAGCCAATTGTTCAACTTTATAATTTTCATTAGGTAATTCAGCTTCATAAGGTGCTTTAGCAAACTTGGAGAAATTAAATTCATAAGACTCTCCATCAAACTTTGTAAGAATTTTCTCCTTTTTACGATCAATAACAGCACCACAAGTGTTTAAGAAAGGTCTACCAAATATAATAGGACAAGTATCACTAGCAGAAGTGCCTAGTACTAGAAAATCAGTAGGATACTAGTTTTACCACACAAGACCTCCACATCTCTAACAATACCAATTGGAGAAATAGTTTCCCTATTAGCAAGTTGAATAATTACATCAATGCCTTCAAGTTCACAAGAACCAATTTCATGCATGATTTCTTTATAAAGATCATAAGGAATAGCACTAGAACTAGCACCAATATCACACAAACCATAATAACAATGATCACCTATCCTAACAGATAGCACAGGAACACTAGGTTTCCTAGATTTACTAGGATGAGAGACAATATTAGAAGCATCTTCACAAAATAATGTGTCCCTCTTCTACATTTTCAGAAACAAGGTCCTTTACTATTGCTACTATAGGTTCTACAGTTATTTGTTCCTCAGGTTCTACAGGTTTCCTTGCACTTTTATTAACCACACTAGCTAACATAGAATGTTCTTTTACCTTAGCAGGGAAAGGCATTTTCTCAATATAAGGTTCAGGCACAATAGAATCAACAGTATGAACTTCTATATCTCCAGCAGGAACATAATTAACCGTATCTTTATAAGGTGCATGGTACTTGTCCCATTCCTTTTTAGGAATCTCAAAATAAGAAGCAAAAGCCTTATATAAGTTTGCAACAACTTGAGAATCAAGACCATAAGCAGTACTAACATTATGAAAATCCTCAGATAACGTAAAGGTTTTAATGCATTCATAATCATAATTTATACCTGACTTTCTACCTTTGTCATTCTCCCATGCTTCAGTGTTTTCTTGAATACGGTCAAGAAGATCCCATTTAGCTTCATCCTTTATACGTGTAAATGATCCAGAAAAAGAAGCATCCAATAAATCCTTATCATGAAGAGGAAGCCTTGCATAGAAATTATTACTGGGGAGCTCATGAATGGGGCATTTGAGCATTAGTAACTTCAATATCCGCATGCTTGGGCAATACTCTCTTCGTCATGAGGCCAAAAATTATATATATAATTCCGATCTATATGGATTTCACTTGGAGGATAGAATTTAGAATAAAAGAGAGGTACAATTTCCTCCCATTCAATAGTCTGGCTATTTTTCAGCAGCTTGAACCATTCAGAGGCTCGACCTGTCAATGATATAGAGAATAACTTCCTCTTCACTAGGCTCATTGTAATACCTGCACACTTGAACAACTCGCACAATTCATGTAAAAAGAGCAAATGATCACCAGGATGGACATTTCCATCACCCGAATAGCAGTTTTCCATAACATGTTTAACAATCTTTATAGGTATTTTATAGGGATCCATATAATCATGCAATGGGTCACTTACTACCCTATTAGTGGCAGCAGTGCCTGCAAATAGGGACTCAAAAGGAGTTCCAAACATAGTGTAATAAAGCAGTAAACAGAAAATAAAAAAACAACACTTACAGCAGAAGCTTCATTTATCAATTCCACTTCCCAATAGCGCTTCACTCCCCGGCAACAGCGCTAGAAAATAGTCTTGATGACCCACAAGTATAGGGGGTGTATCGTAGTACTTTCGATAATAAGAGTGTCGAACCCAACGAGGAGCAGAAGGTTTTGACAAGCAGTTTCGATGCATGAATAACTGTAAATACTGGAAAACAGATTTGTAGGGTTTTTTATATTGCAGATAAATAAAGTGCGAGTAAATAAAATGCAGTAGTAATAATTTAAGAGAGTGTCCCAATCCTTTCTTCATCAAAGGACAAGCCGGTGAGTTTACTTATGATTAACAAACGTTCTCGAGGACACACGGGAGGTTTCTGTCAAGTGCTTTTGTTCCATGTAGTTGAATAACTTTGGTGTTTTGATAAGTGTTGTGTGGGTGAATCTATGCTAATGTACCGTCCCATCCAAGATGAATACATACTTGTGATTATACCCCTTGCAAGCATCCGCAACTACAAGAAAGTAATTAAGAAATAAATCTAACCACAGCTTTAAACTTCGGGATCCTACGCTCCCTCGTGTAATGGTTTCCTAACAGGGGTTTAGGTTTCTGTCACTCCGGAAACCCCACAATTAGTATCCGTATACACCATGCATTCCCCTAGGCCCATAAATGGTGAAGTATCATGTAGTCGACGTTCACATGACACCACTAGAAGAATAACACTAGAACTTAAATATCAAACATTAATATTATTCAACATTACTTCACTACTACCAACTTGACTTCTCCCATGTCCTCAAGAACAACACGAACTACTCACAACACATCATATGGATCATAATTAGAGGTGATATAATGTATGATAACAATCTGGTCATAAAGTGCAAACACCGATAAATCTCACAAGCATCAACTACTAACAAGTAATCCACACCGGGAGAGAGATCTAATGCAAAACAACGATAGAGGCCCCTAATTGTTACAGCGGGATGAAGGTGGATGATGAGGGTGATGGTGCTGGTGGTGATGACGATGATGATGACGATCTTTATGATGCCCGGAGCGACGACGATGACGATGACGGTGATTTCCCCTCTCCGGAGAGGAATTTCCCCGGCAGATTTCTCCCTGCCAGAGAGCTTTTCTCTCTCGGGTGTTTTCTGCCCCGCAGCGACGACGGAATAATTCTTCGAGGATGATACGAGTCTTAGGGTTCCCTCGGGGTCAGGGGGCCAAAGATGACCCCCAGAGGTGGGCCAGGGTGGCCACACCCTAGGTGGCGCGGCCAGGGGGAGGGCGCGTCACCCTTAGGTGTGGGCCCCTAGTGGCCCCCCTCTGGCTCTCCTTCTGGTTGTGTTCCTCTTCGGGACTTTCAGGAACCCCCGTATGTCCCCCTTCTTCTTCTGATCTTCTGAAAATGGTATCTCGACGGTGCTTTTTCCATCAGATTTCTGGTTCGGGTGTTTATTCTCCAAAAATTATAAAACATGCAAAATAAGATAAAATAACCTAAGGGATGCATCATAACATGAAATATATCGATGAATAATAGAAAATTATGATATAAAATAGTGATGCAAAATGGACGTATCATATGCCCCCAAGGTGCCTAAACCAAAATCCCCTAATGTGCTTAAAATTAATAAAACTTTTAGTGAAACTAAAAGTGATTTGCTTGTTGAATCATCTTAGGGGGTGTATAAGGTACCCATTGCTACAAGTGGCGTTTTGGAGGAAATTATTGATTGTGATGCTTCTTCACTTGAAAATACTTGATTCCACTTTTCTGGGCCTAGCTACAAGGCGCTAAAGAAAAACACTTCTTGGGAGATAACACATGGTTTTATTTTTTGCTTTGTTTTTCTCTGTTTCCTTGAGTCAAGGGGTTTTATACTCCTGTAGCAAATCCTGTGTGTCTTTATTTTCATGTTTTAGTTGTGCCAAGTGAAGTTTCTGACGAGAGTTGGAGTTGGTTTTGGCTTTCTGCGCAGGAAACAAATTTCTGTTGTCCACTGTAAAAAATCGTATAAAATCCAAAAGATCAGAATGACCTGAAATGTTTTTTTCTTATTCCTCAGCTAATTCCGAAACTTTTTCATTCTTTAAGTTTTTCGATCTGACCAACGTAAGTGCCCCGAAAAAATTCGTCTTTATAGACTGTTATGGTTTTGCATTTGCTCTTTTACGATGTCAAGTGAATTTCTTTGCTTCACAAACATCAGTTGTTGTAGATAATGTTTAAAAGTATCAATATCACTTGTGCCCATGTAGAAACCGTGAATTTTTGATTGTTGCCCTAACCCTCTAATGCGAATTACTCTTTGAGTGTGGTGTGAAGGAAGTTTTCAAGGGCCAAGAGAAGAGGGTGATATAATGTGATCAAGAAGAGTGCAAGGTCAAAGCTTGGGGATGCCCATGTGGTTCAACCTAGAAAATTCTAAGAAGACTCAATCATCTAATCTTAGGGATGTCCAAGGCATCCCCTTCTTCGTCAACAATTTATCAGGTCACTTCTAGTGAAACTATATTTTTATTCGGTCACATCATATGAAGTTTACTTGGAGCGTCTGTTTGTTTTTATTTTGTTTTCCTTTGTTTTGTTTTGTTTTCCTTGCTGCAATAATGTTGTTGGAACCTATCATTATTTGTGTGGGAGAGAGACACGCTCCGCTTTTTTGTTTGAATACTCGTTATGCTCGTATTCTTAGTTTTTCTTCTAGCTGCTGCAAAATTTCTGTTTAGCTCCTGTTTTCTTGCATCTCTTATTCAGAGCTATTAGTTTTAGTAGAGTTATGTTAGTACTATCTTGTTTCATTGCTATATCTCTTGGAGAGTTTTTGTTGTTAGGTGCTTGGTAGAAAATGCTACGTGTGGTAGATGGTACAACGAAAAAGCTTGCATATTCTTGTAGATCACTAAACTGGTTCACTTGATTATTTGTTGTTGTTTTGAGATATTAATATGCTTAATTGTAAACCTTCTGGTCTAGTAGAGTAAAAACAATTAATGGTTGGTCTAAAAGCTTGAAACTATGCCACACTCAAATAACCAGTTGATAGGATAATGGTATATGACTTCCTTTGCTGATAGCAATCGTAATGGCTTTTTATTACACGCTACCGTCGGGGTAGCTAACAGTGACTTGTCACTGCCACAGACCCTCTTGAAGTGATTTTCAATATGCCTTGTGATATCATGATTTTATTTGGAATCTTTCAACTTGTGAGTTCTATGTTGCGATTTTCTGGCACTTCCACCATCCATATTTGCTAGCCTCTTCAGTATTGTGCATTGCTCATTCTCACATTGAGAGTTGGTGCAAACTTCACCAGTGCATCCAAACCCCGTGGGAGAACTTTGTTCTTCTACACATAAGCCAAACTTTATCTCCCTCAAAACAGCCACCATACCTACCTACCATGGTATTTTCATAGCCATTCCGAGATATATTGACATACAACATCCATCATCATTATGTTACTTGTCATGCTTCATTGTTATTTTGCATACTACTACACTGGCAGGAGCATTTAGTTTTATTTAAATCAGAGATATTTGAGTTTGAGTTATGATTACTAAAAGTGCGTCGATTCATTGTAAAATAGAGTGTTTCCCCTACCAGTGAGGTTATATATTAAAAAAAATAAAAGAGAGAAAAAGCCCCAAAAAGAAAAAAGGGCAAAAGAGGAAAAATAAAGAGAGAGGGGCAGCACTACTATCATTTATTCCACACTTGTGCTTGTTTAGCATCATTACTTAAGTTTGGAGAGAATTTTCATATTATGACTTGCATAACTATGTGGGGAACTTACATTATAGAACTTGGCTTGTATATTCCAATGATGAGCCTCCTGAAAAGTGCTCTAGGTCTTCGTGAGCAAGCAAGTTGGATGCACCGCCACTAGTTCCATTGGAGAGTATCCATACACTTATAGCTCTATGTGCATCCGTTGTGTGACAATCACTACTCCTTGCATAACTTCGATTATAAGACTTCCTCTTGTCTAATGATTACTTTCGGTTGTGTGAGACTTTCTTCCATTGACCATCGAAACCCCCCATAATGTTCTTTTAGTCACAACATCCTGGTGCCAGGAACCAATACTGAACGCTTGCTTGTTTTGAGTGCACAATTATTTGAATGATTTTCCTACGTGCATATTGTTGTCAGTTGACTTGATCCTAACAAGAATTGTTGTGAGAGTTTGATGCCTTGGATGATTATATTGTTGTTCTTGAAGCTTAAATCATCTTTAATATACTTTGCACAATGGATTGTATTTTAGTATTGATTCATTGAAAGGTTTTACTTTGTTATTCCTAATGATTTATACATTATTCTATTTGATATCAACTATAAACCACAACCTTTATTCATTTGATCCTAGTTTACATGCTTTACATTACTATGATGATCAAGTTTATGTTGGTAGCATGTCACCTCAGAAATTATTTGTTTTGTCGTTTACCTACTCGAGAACGAGTAGGAACTAAGCTTGGGGGTGTTGATACATCATAAGCGTATCTATAATTTCTGATGTTCCGTGTTGTTTCCATGCCATATGCTACATGTTTTCCTTACACTTTATGTCATTTTTATCAATTTCCCTGGACTAACCTATTGACAAGATGCCATAGAGCCAGTTCCCTGTTTTTGGTTGTTTTTAGTTTCAGAAAAGTTATCTGGAAAGATTCTCGGAATTGGAAAATTCAAAGCCCGGAAGTATTAGAATTCTTGAAGGTTCCACGGAGTCCCAAAGAGGCCTGGAGGGGGGCCACAGGGGTGCCACACCATAGGGCGGCCCCCTGGCCGCGCCTGGGGGTGGTGTGGGCCCCTCGGGCATCCACCGCCGTCGCCCTTTCGCCTATTAATTTCCCCTGATACGTCAACCCTAAAAATATACCAATTTTCCCGAGAAACACCCGAGGCTGCCATCATCATCAACCCGAGATTGGGAGGATCCTGGAGCTCTCCCCGGCACCCTGCAGGGAGGGAAATTCGTCACCGGAGGGGTCTACACCACCATGCCCGCCTCCGGAGTGATGCGTGAGTAGTTCATCCCTGGACTACGGGTCCATAGCAGTAGCTAGATGGTTGTCCTCTCCTTTTTATGCCTCGTGTTTAGATCTCGTGAGCTGCTACATGTTGTGTTTGCTGGGATCCGATGATTATTGAATGCTATGTCTTTTGATTATCAATCTATCATGTTATCTTCATGTGTATGTTATTTTTTATCTTGCATGCTGTCCGTTGTTAGTAGATGCTCTGGCCAAGTAGATACTAGTGACTCCAAGGGGGAGTATTTATGCTCAATAATGGGTTCATGCCTCCTTTGCATCTGTGCTGGAGTGACAGAAACGTGACGGATGGAGGATGTGATGTTGCCATTAGGGAGAAAACAATGATGTTTACTTAGTTTACATTGTTTACATTCCATTGCTTACTGCAATAATCTGTTCCTTGCAACTTAATACCCAATGTTTGTTCGGATGATATTCGGAGGGTAGATTATTAGTCATAGATGCAGTTCGATGACGATCTATGTATTTTGTTGTAATGCCCGCATGAATCTCATAGTAATCTTTATGTCATGCATGTTTCTTTATCTTTCAATTGCCCAGCTGTAATTTGTTCACCACGTATGTTAGCTATCTTTTATGGGGACACACCTCTAGTGAATTGTGGACCGATACGTCGTAAACGTATCCATAATTTCTAATGTTCCATGTTGTTTTCATGCCATATGCTACATGTTTTCCTTACACTTTACGTCATTTTTATCGATTTCCCGGGACTAACCTATTGTCAAGATGCCACAGGGCCAATTCCTGTTTTCTGTTGTTTTTAGTTTCAGAAAAGTTGTTCTACAAATATTCTCGGAATTGGAAAATTGGAAGCCTGGAAGTCTCAGAATTCCCGAAGGTTCCACGGAGTCCCGAAGAGACCCGGAGGGGGGCCCTAGAGCCCCCACACCATGACTCCGCGCGGGTGGGCCCCTGTCCGCGCCGGGGGGTGGTATGTGCCCCTCGGGCTCCCACCACCATCGCCCTTTCGCATATATATGCCCCCCGATGCATAAACCCAAAGAATATCGGTCCCCTTCCACGAAAAGTTCCGTAGCTCCGCCGCCGCCACCGACAAGTTTCGGGGGACAGAAATCTCTGTTCCGGCACCCTGCCAGGACGGGGAAGTGCCCTCAGAGCCATCTCCATCGACTCCACCGCCATCTTCATCGTTGTTGTTGTCTTCTATGATGAGGAGAGAGTAGTTCTCCCCAGGGGCAGAGGGCTCTATGGGTAGCTATGTATTTCATCTCTCTCTCTCCCATGGTGTGATGTTTATGTGATCGTGAGCTTTGTAATCCAGTTGAATAAGTAGATGTTTCTCTTCATCTGTTATGCTACTCAAGTGGTTTTGTTATGAGATCTCTGTGAACACTTTGATCACGGTGCAAAGCAGTATGTGCACCGTGTGGTTTAGCATGATATTTATATCTTGTGTTGGATGACCCTACGAAATTGTGGTGTTTGTCTACTTTCTAGGGCGCTCAAGTTGACAGTGTGGGGTTAACTAGACATGGAATGCGACTTTAAAGTGTGCTTTGTAGCTCTACGCAATGAATTGGTGTTTGTTATCCGACTGGAGAGTGGTTTGGAGTAGCATAGTGAAGAGAGATATTTATGCATTCAATTATGTTATCATTGTTGAGAGTGTCCACTAGTGAAAGTAGGATCCCTAGGCCTTGTTTCTAAGCATTGAAACACCGTTTACAATCAGTTCTTCTACATGTTTGGTTGCTGCCATTTTATTTCAGATTGTTATTATCACTTATAGTCATCCACATTACTTGTATTTTACTATCTCTTCGCCAAACTAGTGCACCTATACAACTGACAATTGTATTAGGTGTGTTGGGGACACAAGAAACTTCTTGTATCGTAATTGCAGGGTTGCTTGAGAGGGATACCTTTGACCTATATCTCCCCGAGTTCGATAAACCTTGGGTGATCCACTTAAGGGAAACTTGTTGCTGTTCTACAAACCTCTGCACTTGGAGGCCCAATACTGTCTACAATAATATAAGCGTACATAGACATCAAGCTCTTTTCTAGCACCGTTTCCGGGGAGGTAAGGTAAAAGGTACTCACATCCTCTGTGAGTGCTCGAAGTTATTTCCTTTAGATTCTGCAATTATATCTTTCCGTTTCTTGTTTTCACTAGTTAGGCTTATTTTCACTTGTTCCTTGTTTTTATTTTTACTAGTTAGAAGAAAACAATAGAAATATGAGAGAGCTTTATAATCTTTATCTTGAGTTAGGACATGAAGTGTTTGAAGAGAAAATAAAAAAACCTATGGAACTTTATTTGCATGCTAGTAGCAATGTTATTAGCATGAATTCTTTGAACACTGATGACCCACAAGTATAGGGGGTGTATCGTAGTACTTTCGATAAATAAGAGTGTCGAACCCAACAAGGAGAAGAAGGTGTTGACAAGCAGGTTGGATAGAGGATTCACTTTAAACACCAGCAAACGGGTTTTTGGAGGTTTTTGACATAAAAGATAAATAAATTGCAAGTAAATAAAGTGCAGTAATTCATATTGTAGCGAGTGGCCCAATCCTTTTGAGAGCAAATGACAAGCCAGTTGTATTACTTATGATTACCAAACGTTCTCGAGGACACATGGGAATTTTGTCAAGTGCTTTCGCTTCATTACGGTTGATTAATATTTATTGGTTCGTGAAGTGTTGTGTGTGTGAACCTATGCCAATGCATCGCCCAACTAGGACTAATACATACTTGTGATTATACCCCTCGTAAGCATCCTCAAATACAAGAGAGTAATTAAGATAAATCTAACCACAACCTTAAAACTCCAGGTTCCTACACTCCCTCGTGCATTGGTTTCCTAACGAGGGTTTAGGTTTGTCGCACTCCGGCAACCCCACAATTAGTAGCCAAATACACAATGCATCCTCCTAGGCTCATAAAGTTGAAGTATCATGTAGTCGACGTTCACATAACACCACTAGAAGAATAGCACCACAACTTAAATACCGAACCACGAGATATTACTTCAACATAACTTCACTACTAACATCATGAATTCTCCCATGTCCTCAAGAACTAAACGAACTACTCACAAGACATCATATGGATCATGATCAGAGGTGATATAATGGATAATCATAATCTGGTCATAAAGTGCTAACATCGATAAATCTCGCAAGCATCAACTACTAACAAGTAATCCACACCGGGAGAGAGATCTAATGTAAAACAACGATAGAGACCCCTAATTGTTATAACGGGATGAAGGTGTATGATGAGGGTTATGGTGATGGTGGTGATGATGATGATGATGACGATCTTGATGATGCCCGGAGCGATGACGGCGATGATGACGATGATTTCCCCTCTCTGAGGAGGAATTTCCCCAGCAGATTTCTCTCTGCCGGAGAGTTTTTCTCTCTCTGGTGTTTTCCGCCCCGAGGCGGCGACGGAATAATTCTTCGATGATGTTCCGGGTCTTAGGGTTCCCTGGGGTCAAGTATGCGAAGGGGGGCGCCCCGTAGTGGGCCAGGGGGCCACACCACCTCCAGGCGCGGCAGGGGGGACGCGCCGCCTGGTTGTGTGGGCCCTAGGTGGCCCCGCTCCGGGTGCCCTTCTGGCTCACTTCCTCCTTGTAACTTCTAAGAGTCCTACGGTATCCGCCCTCTTCTTCCAATCTTCTGAAATAGTTTATCTTAACGGTGTTTTTTCCATCAGATTTCTGGTTCCAGTGTTTATTCCAAAAATTATGAAACATGCAAAATAAGATAAAATAACATAAGTGATGCATAATAACATGAAATATACCGATGAATAATAGAAAATAAAAATATAAAACAGTGATGCAAAATGTACGTATCAACTCCACCCAATCTTAGACCTCGCTTGTCCCCAAGCAAAACTGAACTCGGTAAACATGACTACAGGTTTATGGAGTGAGGTGTCGATAAATAAAATACGGACAAGATGCATCACATCTAACAAATAACAAGTCATTTTAGGAAGCAACTTCCTCTCGTATAATCAAACTTGAAACAAGTAAAGGAAATCACAATAAAGGTGCAAAAGTAAATCAAAATTGGTAAGGCAAACTGCGTTCTTAGTCAGAGAACAATTAACAATGTACTTATCTCTTGATCCGAGTCTTTATACTAGAGCTTATATTGCAGAGTTTATCATGCTCAATTATAACGGTCTCTTTGCATACATTGGTAACTTTCAAAGTGGTATTCAGACAGATAACAACATTTGTACAAACAAGGAAGAATAAATAACATGATTGAGTAAATCAACATATAGATGGATGGATCACAACAACTCAAATGCTTGCTTAAGACAGAAAGAAATAGATGGATGGATCACAACAACTCAATTTGTTTCGAACCATCTCTCTCTCTATACCTTCACAAACCCGAGGAAACCCTAATCCCACTGCCTCCGCTCGCCGCCGTCGAACACGGTCACCACAGAAGAAATGGGAGCCATCGGGAGGTGCACCGTGTCTTCGTCCCCCTCCCCAAGGACGCACGGGAGAAGGGAATCCCGGGAGGAGCGGAATCGCTCCTTCTTCCCCGATTCCGGCCGCCAAGGGAAAAACCACGTCGCCCCCGATTTACACCTCCACTTGCCTCACCGTCAAGCTCTACAATCTCCTGGTGAGATTGCGAACCTCCCGGTTCCCTCCATTTTGTTCCCTATCATTTGAATCATACCGACACCATACACCGTCAAGCGCCACCGCCGCTTTGCTCACCGACGGTCACTCCGGCGACCAAATAGCCACACCGCAACCACCAAATGGTTCACCGTAGCCCCCTCTACACTTTGAAATACTTCATTTGAATCAATTTCAACTCAATCACCAGATTTGAACCCCACAGGAGAAATCCCCTCTGTATCTGATGCAGCCATGACGTCAGCATGACGTCGTGGCTATTTTTCTTTTTCTTTTTATTTTATTTTTATTTTAAATTGAACATGACAGGTGGGCCCCACCTGTCAATTTAAAATAGGGTAGAAAATAATTAAAATTTGTTAAATCAATAACTTTAATTCTGTTTATCAAAAAAATATGAAACAAATATGACAATGTTTAGAAAATATAATCTAAATATTTATGAACTTTTCAAAAATGATTGGAAAAGTTTGAAAATTAAATATTATTTGAGTTTAAACTAATTCATTTATAATTGAGAAAAATAATAATTAATTAAAAAATTCAGAAAAAAACAAGTTATATACCAAATTGCTCAAAATGACAAATGCAACTTATCTATGATAATTTCAAAGTCAATTGAACAAGTTTTCATGTGTACAATATTTTTCTTGGACATTTAATTCATTTAAAATTGGAAAATGACTAACTTATTCAAATATTTTCAGAAAGTTTCAAATGATAAACCAAATGAAAGAGAAAAACATTTCCAACTCAAATATGTCAAAAAAAACATTTTTTTTAGATTATGAGTTTATTTTATAATGTCCATTATAACCATAAATAACTACCACAACATTATTCTCCTTATTAATAAAACCCTAATGTTTTCACACTCCTAAAATCTCATCATAATCATTAATAAGTTATTTGGTGGTAGAGTTGATTGTGTTATACACTCACTTTCAACTATGTTTCTTTGTTTTAGCTTAAGACGTTTCATCAAATTAAAAAGGAAAACTTGTTTGCTATCTTTTAAAGGTTGTTTTCAATGTGATATTGTTTTCTTGCCTAACCATGTGATAACTGCTTACAACTTAAATATGATAACAATTGATTGTTAAATAAAAGTGAAACACACATAAGACTAAAACAAATAACAACATCATCACCACAAGTAATAAACAATCATAAGTCACCTAAAACCAATGTGTTATAGATATCGTATCAAACATAGCTTACACTTGTAAGCTGGGGTATTCTTCCAGGGTATTTTGCGATGCATCTCATTACTATGCATGTATCATCTTGCTAATGTTTTTAGTAGTCCATACCGGGACTACTTTGCTATATTTCAGATCTCGGGATTTCCACGCAACCCTCAAACCCCGAAGACATGGATTATTATTGTTATTTCAATCTCAGGCAAGTTCATCACTTTATCATATCCTTTGCAGTATTTCATAACGAACTATTTGCAAAAACCCTGTCGTATTACCACCTATTCTCAAAAGAATGCATGATTCTATTTTTATAATAATAAGACTAATTGAATGAATACCCGAGTGGTAGTGTTCCGTTTGGTGGGCGTATGGGACCATGGTAAGATGAATAGGTCAAAAGAAGGTTCCATTTGCATGGTGATGCATGTAAAATGCATAGATGAATTTTGCATATTTTCACATGGTTTTCTATTACATATTGCATCATATAAGGGTATAATTCAATGTTTTATAGTATTTTGGGGTTAAATTACAAATTCCCCCAACTTTTATGGAATTAACCCTGCCTGTCAGAAACCCCGTTTTCTATATTTTTGACGTTTCAGGGGGCAAACTTCCGCGAAATCACCTGAAAATCTGCGGGGGTCATTTTCTTGGAAGGAGAAGACTTGCGGGCGAAGGATCCACGAGAATTGGGCAAGGAGGCCCAAAAGAGGACCCTCCACGCGGCCATATTCCTTGGCCGCGTGAGAGGCCCCCTTTTGGCCCCTATGGCCCCAATTCCTTCCATCTTCGACTTACCGACTCCGTCTTGACCTAAAACCGACTATAAAAAGGGTCCCCCGTACCCTTACGGAGGAGAGCGACGCAGAAACACCGAAACACCAAAACAGAGACCAGAAGTTCCAGATTGGAGGGGGAAAACTCCAGCGGGGCCGCCGGTGTGATCTCCTACCCCTCCAACGTCATCTCCATCGACATCTCCATGAAGAGGGAGTAGTCCACCCCAGGTCTATGGGTTTGTGGAAGTAGCACTTGTATCTCTCTCTCTATGTGCTTCACTAATTAGATCCGTATGAGCTGCCTCACATGATTACGGGCACCGTTGTAATTCCTATGTGGTGGATCTTTTCTATGAGTTATTGAATCTGAGATTGCAATTGTTTCTCTTGAGTTATTTGAGTAGATGTATCTTATGTACCCCGTTCTTATTTGCTATCTTTGATCAATCTAGTTCTTAAGAGCGTGTGTGGGGTGATGGGTGCATTAGTTGGAGTAACGGGGGGTGGCTAGTGCTGTGAAAGTGACAGAAGTTCAGCGATCCACTTAGGTTTTGTTAAACCTTTCTTAGTTACCTCACTAGGGATAAAAAGGAGTACCTTGTTACCGGGGATTTGAAGTGACACTAATCAATCTCCATGACTAGATCTAGCAAGTTCTTACTTCAACTTCATGTCACATTGCTTAAAGCTATACTCTGGTTTTTCCTTAATTATCGAGGTGTTATGATTTATTTCGCATCTTGGTGGAGTATAAGAGGGATCAATATGACCGTAGAGATCTCTATGCTAGGACGTGATGCCCATATGAAAGTACTCAATGTTAAACATGTTATTGTAATCTCACATGTAATTCTTTATGTCCACCGTCTACTACTTTATTTGCTAGAATGCAAGTGTGAAACCATGAACCCCGGTCCTATTTTAAATATAAGAAAACACTCTAGTTACTTTGCTGCAATTTACTTTACTTGCATCACAACCTCCAATTCGAAATCACCATCACCACATCACCACCACCACTTGCATCTACAATTCGAATCCATCATCACCACTTCCATTGCATATGTACTTTCTTGCATTTAGTTGTAGATTTATTTTATTTTGCATCTAGTAGTAGATTTACTTTATTGCATATTTATTTTTGCATTTACTTACACCTTGTGCTTGACAACCACTTGGTGAGGTTGAGGGCACAAAATTCTCTACTTGTTTGCAGGATCCTGGAGGAAGCTTGGAAGACAACTGCTGAAATACTGGCTCCCCAAGAGTTCGATATAAACCCTCGAGTCACCCTCGTGGGGAAGAAGGCTTGCCACTAGCTACACACTCTGCACTTGGAGTCTCAACCTAGCCATCACATGGGAAAATATTACCTAGGATTTAACCACAAATGTCGTCAAGATTCTTACACCGTAAATATCGCGTGAACCATGGGTCTTGTATGGGGAAAGTAAGCCATCTGTGATCTTTTCTCGTTCACATGTCAACGGGCTTCCAGAGACGTACGCTGTAGGTCTTGCGGGACTATATGCGCATGGGTGGGATCCTTAATTCCCACGGACTCTAGGGTCTATGATGGTCTGCCCAGGGCGCCTAGGTATCCATTGCGAGGGGTGGAAACAGGGGTTAAACCTGCGTGGCAGAAATAGGTGGACATGTGTTGTGCGGAGAAGCATGGTTTGACTTGGATCAACAACCGGGACTCACACCTAAGTGGGTGTGGACAGGAACATACACCTGGTTGTGCAATATGGTCTTGATCGCCTATGGGTAAAGTAACGCACATATGTAGAGTGTAAACGGATGTGGCATGTTACCCCCTATTCCGAGAAGGAGCTGCGAACACCACAGGAAAGGCAACTCCATGAAGTTGTAGCCCTGTGAAGACTTGGCGGGAATAGTTTCTAGTATTAAAAGCAACCTCTTGAAGAAAGATTTACAAAACCTTGCATTAGATTATGACCCTTTCGAGTCTAAATATGTAGTTAGTGCATCAAACTACCCACCGTATACCATGAACTTGCTGAGTAACGCTCTACTCATTCGTTCCCGTTTGACCCACTGCTTAGAGTTGGAGCCCTTATGGAAGTCGTCATCGTGAAGCCATCACTAACTAAGGAAGCTAGGTGGAGTCACATCTTACTTAGCCAGTGAAGCATCATCATCAACAATACCGATGGGGAGAAGCTATCAAGGTGTAGGTGGAGTCCATTCTTGGACTTAGTTGTTTACAAGCCATAGATTAGGGCCGACATCAACCGTAGTGGATTAGGTTCCGAGCTAGAGTTATTCTCCATCTTGGAGCTTCGAATTACTTCTTTTGATGTTTCATTTGCATGAGATCTTCATTGATTCTTCAAAGGGAGATTCTCAAGATTTTGTAATGAAGTTTGTATCCTATAGCTTTGCTTGGACCTGCTATATTTCTCTTGTACCACTCTGAGGGATATAATATTCACTGATAAGTCCTTCTGTGAGTATTATGTCAACGACTTGCGCACTACACATGCAGTGGTGTGCTGGGTCATCGCACGTCACCTCGACTTTGACGTCATCATGGGAAGAGGGCAATACGATGCATTTGCGAGACCAAGGATGCATGGTTGTCATTTGTGGCCTGAAATACCTCACAGGAGCAGAAGAGCAGCTTCGCGTCATGCCGTCGGGTACATAATGTCTTTGTTTCGTTAGAAATAGTATACGTATAAAAAAACTTACCTTTTCAATGTCGTCGAACATTCACTTCATTAGTAGTGTGCAAAATAGGATGACTTGCTCTTGGAACTGCATCGTAGTCAGCCATGAGCCATGCATTATTATGAGTTATGACATTACTCAGAATCCAGATATCTTTGAGCTTTGGTCAGCTATTCCTCATACTAAACAACCATTTCTACAATGATCACACACTCTCATTCTGAAACTTGATTGCTTTACCGATGAAGAAATACGAGATGGTGTGCCCCATATTTTACCGTTTACCATTTACTAATGATTAATTCCAACTCAGCAATCCCATTTTTTGTTCACCATTTATTCCAGGAGCGTTCACAAGTAGAAATACATGGAAATAGAATGCCTAGTTGCATATTATGTATGTTTTTTCTAGTTTAAATATAACTTGTCTTTGTGTTGAGTTCAGTGAACCGTAATATCAGGAATGTACGATGGATTTGCCTGTAATGTTGGACTGCCAAGTTCGTAATGGAGTACAATTTACAGATGTATGTGCTGATTAACTTGCTTGAAACAAAAAAAATGCAATTGTAATATGATATATGCGCTGATATTATTCATATTCTGGACGAGTTAATGTTTTATTGTACTAATGTTAAATTGTGCCTGAAAAATACCTTCAATTGCCTTTTAAGGAGCTTAAGAAATTGGCTCAAATTATTTTTTTAATGCATTGTAAAAATTGCCTCAAATGATGTGAGGCACTTCTAAAAATTTCCTCAAATGGTCTTTTGAGGCACTTTATAAAAGTGCTTCAAATGATCTTTTTTGAGGTACTTTTAAAGTGCCTTATAAAATTATTTTTAAAGGCATATTATAAAATGCCTCAAGAAATGTATTTTTAAAGACACTTTTAAAAGTGCATTAAAAGATCGTTTCCTACCCCATTTAATACGACACTTTTTAAAATGCCTTTAACAATCTTTTGAGGCATTATAGGTATTTTTGGAGGGCCTTTTTTGTGCCTTAAAAAATCAGTCGCGATGTTATGATAACAAAGCATTTTTTTTTAAAATAAGGAAACATGGCTGTTACTGAGCAAAATTATGATTCTATTGCAATAGATATGATACACAATGGAAGCATTAAAATATTGAAATGTTTGATGCATACGTTCCACAAATATTTGTACAACAAAATAAATGAAGCATGAGAAAATGTTCCGTGAGATCAGGGTGTTACATGTTTGATGCAAACATCTAAACAATGCAGAATAAATGTACGAAATAAAGAAACATGGTCGGCTTTGGTGGCGCAGAATATTTACATCATAGAAGCACCCACAAGACTCAAAAGAAGCATGAATGTTACGACGTGTGTGGCACATGAACAGGTTTCATCAAGCCTAATTGGAGGAAATGTGAGCTTTGATCTACAAAACAACGAAGACATCTCAATTCCATGAGATGGAATGTGGATATAACAAGGAAGCATGAAATTAATGCCATCTCAACATAACTCATCTTTAGTGGATGCATGTAAATTTGGATCTGGAAAACAACAATTCTTTACCATCAGCATATGGGTGGTTTTGTGAGCTTACACACACTAAAACAAGGACAAATCAGTTTTTTCAAGGATATACCCTGGGAGGTATATTGGTTTCATAGAAGGCCAGAAGGCCTAGTTACAACGCGGATTGGTACAGACGCCAAACACGCACACCACGCCGCCGGAGCAGCACTCACACAAAGCGGATCACTCGCCTAACCTCCACCGCTCCGTCTCTAGGAGGCACCCTCTAAACACTGTAGCAATACGCCTCGCCAAGGATCGCTTGCAGAACTACCTCTGGGGGAGAGGTACCCTAGAAGACCACGTCAATCCGATTGTTCCATAATGACCAACAAACCAGCGCCACCGCTGACCACGGGTCTCTAGCGTCACGCCTGCCCACGAAGCGGTAGAGCTTTAGTCTACGAAAGATTCGTTCTGCCGCGGCATCCAGTCTATCAAACACCACCACATCTGTGCAGCGAGGCAAAACCATGATATCAACACAAATCTTGAATAGAAGATAATATGTTGTGGCAAAAACATTAGATATGACACAATGGGGAACGGCCGTATCCTTTCCTAGGTTCCATCGCTTGTTTGCATTTTACAGATCAAAACTATGAAGTTGACAATGCGGTCGCTATAGATAAGGGCCGGCGCACGCTGGGAAGGCAGGCTTCAGGCTTCAGCAGCTACCTCCTGCCGCCACTTTGTGAGTCTCCCCACTGCCTGGAGTGCCCAGCCCTCGCTGGTGAGGCACCTTGACACCTACGTCGGCAATGGCACTGCGGCATGGAACTGGGGCTGGTGTAGAGCAGCGGCAGACCGAACCGGAGGACGTATCAGAGAATGATGGGAAGCAAGGACCGCCAGTGACACAATGGCAAAGGTGTGCGGTTTGGGGATTGTGATTTTCTTCTGGAGGTGCGTGGACAAGGACGGTTTGAACAGAAAATTGTGAATGCTTATCCACCAAGCGATGAAAAACAAAATCGTATAGGGATCCATCAGACGATTTGGCAGGATCAGACTCTAAGAGTTTCCCAACCTTTAACAAAGACGCTTTAACTATGAGAAAAGATTTGGCAGGATCAGAATCTAAGGGATACATGGGCAGCCGGCAGGTCACAGCTGCACCAATCTGCTTTAACTATGAGAAAAGGCAGAACCGACAAATTTGGTACACCAATCCACCATAATGCATAACTCAGTTCACTGCAGAATTACTTGATCCATTACGTCACTTGACTCACAATATTACTTGGTTCACTACATCTTTACATCATGATCTGATATAACTTAGTTCACTGCATCATAACTTGATGCATTACATCACTGGCTTATGATATAGCTTAGTTCATAATACATCAGAGTTTAGTTTACCAAATCACAAGATTACATCCTGTAGTCCATCAAGGACCACATAACCCTCACCTGAAACATCCCAGCACCACAAAGAATTTCCGCGTGACCTGAACCAGTGCGTCGTGGAGTAAAATCAAGAGTTTGCTCTCCCGGAACACCACCACCTGTATTACCAATGTGAATCACCAGTATCTTTTCCAAACAGAGAGTCATGACGCGACGCCGGAGTTTGATAACTCCACTTTCATTACATGTTACCACACCATCTGCCTCGCTATCATGAACCAGAATCATCGTTTCTTTAATGCCCTTGATGCCAACTGTAATCTTTCCAAAGAATTGTCCCTCAAGGAGCTTGATTTCAAAGGTTCCCTCAACTGTGTTTAAAACAGTTGCAACTCTCACCTCCATAGTGCTGAGCCAGCTCTCGAGGATTTCACTTCTAACCACAACATCTTTCTCTCTAGACAATACTCGGCCGTCAATACTAAGTAGACCCTTGCTAAACTGCTTGTCTAGATACTCTTTATCATTCTTAAGATCTCTGATCTTGAGATCTATCTCTAGATAGATGAAATCAACCAAGACAAGACCTCGACCTGGGCCAGTTAAAATCAACATTTTGTCCTATCAAAAGAAATGCACAAGAAATTAGCGTATATATAGCTGGAATGACAGATCAAAAGCATCCAATGAAAAGAATTGCACAAGATATTCAAGTACATTCATCTAAATAGTGTTGACTTGCACAAGACGATTAAAAGCCTCTCTCCCTCAACAACCAATAATACTAAAATGATTTCTTTTAGAGGTCTATTAACAGACTACATCAAATGCATTTTTGAATAGAATAATCGAACAGCAAGGACTCTGAAGCAAAGATATACCTCAGGGTTGATGACTTGGCAATCATCTCTATGGCGGTGAAACAGATAAATGCACTTGTAGTCGATGCTATCTCTGGCGATAACACTACCATAGACATTGATCGGGAATCCTACATCTGAAGAGGCTATGCTGACCGAGAGGATATTTGCAGAGTCTTCTAGCCCGAACTCATCTTCGTATATGCTATTGGTGTATCGCATTGGAAGGATAGGAGCTGCAATGGAAAAGCAAAAACATCTGTCAAATATGGGGGAAAACAACATCTGCAAGATTATTTCACCAGTTTCCCATTACTACCCTACTTAGTTACCACATCTAATATTCTGATAATAAACAGCTACGGCTTCATCCAAATCAGAAAATATAAGATGTATGGATGATTTCCCAGAAAAGCTGTACGTTTCTTCTATTCAAATATACCCGCATGTCCGCTTGATATGACTTATGAGTAACCAAATATCTTTGACTGATGTGTCGATAATTGCATCCTAACATAAAGTATACAAGCAGTACCACGAATATTACTACATATGTCATAATCCATACCGAAACCAAAGTGAATGACTTATCCAAATCACCTATTCTCTAACTGGATGAAGATTTGCTGTAACCACTATGCACTCATGAAACCAATCCATACCGAAACCAAAGTGAATGACGTATCCAAATCACCTATTCTCTAACTGGAATACTGGATGCAGATTTTCTGTAACCACTATGCACTCATGAAGATAAATAATATAGCAGGAGAAACTATGATCTCACTAATAGTGCCAAGTTCATTTCAATTTTAGTAAAATCACTGATCCATGTTGTTAACTAATTGGATCCATCCAAATAAATGCAGATTCCTTGTTTACCGCTACGCAGTAATAATGAACATGACCTGTCTGAGCAATCTCCTAATTGAGTACTAAGGCCCTGTTTGTTTGGGCTGCTGCTGTTGAGAAGCAGATGTAGCTGCTGAGCTGTTAGAAAGCAGCTGTTGGATTCTGAGATTTGATGTTTGGAAGGACCGCTGTTGATGGCTACTGTTGTTGGTTTGAAGGATGAAATATCTGAAATGCCCCTGGATGCTGAATAGGTTGTACGAGTGCTGATTTGAAACAAATTAGATAATTTTCACTTTTTTTAACATGGTTGCTATACTTAAGGACTAAATTATCTCAGTTTTAACTTTTTATTTGCTAAATTAAGTATAAACATTGTGGCTTTCGGCTTTTGGATTTTGGCTTTTGGCTTCCGGCTTTTGGCTTGTAAGTCGAGATATTTGTGACAATTATATAATAAGAATTGTCCATATTAAATGAAACATAAAACACCACGGAGATAATACGAGATTGTCGCGATATATATATATCAAAACACTTGTCCGTACGAATCCAAAAGAGCTACAAGTTTCTCTCTCTAGGCATATGTTAGAAGACCCAAAAGAGTTAGAAGTTTTCTCACGTCTACACAACTCCCCGTGATACGAACAAAGTATCGGTTATGTTGTTAGGACTGTTTTTATGCTATCATATCATGGTCTCCCCAAGATCATTACCTACCTTGCCTTCTGGTGTGGACATAATATTCCATGGAAGCATATAATTCTCATCATTACCAGCATGTCCTCTTGATAATTGCATCCTAACACAAAGTATGCAAGCAGTACCACGAATATTACTAAATATGTCATAATCCATACCGAAACCAAAGTGAATGATGTATCCAAATCACCTATTCTCTAACAGGATGCAGATTTGCTGTAACCACTATGCAATCATCAAGATAAATAAAATAACAGGAGAAACTATGATCTCACTAATTGTGCCAAGTTCATTTCAATTTTAGTAAAATCAGTGATCCATGTTGTTAACTAATATGGATCCATCCAAATAAATGCAGATTCCTTGTTTACCGCTACCCAGTAATAATGAACATGACCTGTCTGAGCAATCTCCTAATTGAGTACTAAGGCCCTGTTTGTTTGGGCTGCTGCTGTTGAGAAGCAGATGTAGCTGCTGAGCTGTTAGAAAGCAGCTGTTGGATTCTGACTCCCTCTCCATAGGGAGCAACTTATCAATACTCAGAATGCCAGATGACTCCATGAATTATGTAGGCTGTGGCTATTTCCCAAGATACAATTATCAGGAGAATAGTGCCATAGGTGTTAATCAAACAAAATAGTGATATAGCTTCATTTATCACAACGATACCTAGGAAATATAAATTTCAGGTATTTTTCAGTACAAAGGTCAGATAGCATTTTCTAATATTCTACTCCATCTGTTCGCGTAACTGGCAATCAATGTAAACCAAACGATGCATGTTACTCCCTCCGTTGACACATATAAGAGCCATATTCTGACTGTACGCCATGGGGTATTGAAAAGAACGTATTGGCATTAATGGTTACTCACTGATTTACTAAACGAATAAATTCTGTGGACTAACATCCCCAAACCTTTATATATCACGGATTAAGGTGTCTGGTTCTACAGTATTAAACACAACTAACCAAATTTCGGTTAGGCTCCAAATTAGTGTATTGAACTTGACAGAGGTAATTTTTGTCTGCTGTCAATACTTAGCTACGGTCGTAACATCTTTGCTAGATTTGCTGAATTCCTCATCAAATTTTTATAATTAGATTTACTTTCGTGAATGTCGTAAATAGAGAATTTATAATGTTCTCTTCTGCTATACAGACTGTTCTTTCTTCTATGACATGGATATAAACAAATTAAGATAATTTGTTTAAAATGCAAGCTCAAATGGAACGTTCATTCATTTTATTTGGCAGGATACTGCAGCAGGGGAAAAACGGATAATGTATCAATCAACTGACCTAATTTTTGTTTAAATTGTTTTACACTGTGACACATGCCATTATGATGTATTATATCTTACAAATATGCAGAGGCAGCTCCATTGTCAACACTTGCAGTTGAGCTTTGCAGTTCACCTCATCAAACAAGCCAATAGTCATGGCATACCACCTACTCATGTTTCATCCATTTACGTGACCAACATGATAGTTTCTTGGATACGAATATCAATCAATGGCGGTAGTTGAAATAAATTGTGGATGATCACTGCAGTGTGAACCAAAGAAGGCCATAAAAGAAGGGCTTTGGTCAGCTACCCCTTAAGCTTTCGGCTATCTTTCTGTAAGAAGAATGATCTAATAACATTTAGGTGTGCGCATCTAATCCCAAATGTTGGTCCGCACATGACAGTCCAGGAGGCGCGCCCCAGCTCCTAGTCAATGATTATGATTATACCCCTCTATATAAGTGAAACATCCCACAGCAATGTAATGTTGTCCTATTTATATACTGTACATCAGAAATTTACAAATAAGTGTATTAGATAAAAATAACTATGGATGAAGATACAGATTACTTACACTCCTCATTTATGTCGAAGACGGAGAAATCTCTGAGGAAAAATCGAGTGTAGACATCACGGCCTAACTTGGCGTTGTACTCGATGATGGATTTCCTTACGGTTTGGTGTGCTTCGTCCCTCCGCGTGTTCTCCGCCACCTTCTGTTTCATCCTGTCTTCCTCCCGCCGACGTCTCTCCCACTCCGCCTCCGCACGGGCTATTTCCTTCGCCTTGTCGTACAATAAAGGCTCTACGAACATGTACTGCTCATCCTCCCCCTCCTCCTCTACAAGCGCCATGATAAATCCCAAACCGCCGGCGATGCCTTCAAGTCGCAGCCGCCCCAAATTCGCCGCCGCCGCCTCTTAGGCCGATGAGCTCCGCGGTAGAGGCCTGGCCGACTCCTTTCCTCTTGATTTTTTTCCCACTGATTTGGGCTGGGCCAAGGCTCGAGTGACGTGCCATTCTACGCAGCCCCTCTTGTTACGGACACGTTTCGACGAACAAAGACCTTTTATCTCCTACGTTAATCTAAAAAAAAAAAAACTTCTACACGCTGTTCAAATTCGGAACCAATTTGTTCTAAAATTACCCGTATAAGAGCATCTCTAGTAGTACCCTCAAATCCTCAAACCCCTAAAATTCTTTTTTACGGTTTTCGATGAAAAAAATCCAAAGATTAGAACCCCTAAACCCCTAAACCAGTAAAAAAAATTACAGGCTGGACCCGGGAATCTCCTCCCAACCTCTAAAAATAAGGGTTGAAGGGGTAGACCCTCACCAACCCGTATCCCAGCCGCACGCACGCGCGGGAGGGAGTTTTCCCCAACCGCCGCCGCCATGGCCGCCGTCCCCGGCGCCGCCCCGTCCGCCCCGGCCCCTCCCGCGTCGTCCCCGACCCCGGCCGTGACCGCCACGGCCCCTCCCGCGCCGGCCTCCGCCCCTCCCGTCCTGTCCGCCGCCACCCTGGCCCCGTCCGCCCCTGCCCCTCCCGCCGTCGCGGCCGTGATCGCCGCGTGCATGGGCGCCAAGCGGCAGCGGGCGGGGAAGCACCTCGTCCCACCCCTCCCGCCCGCCCCGGCCGAGCCGGCCCCGACCGCCCCATCCGCCGCCATGGCCGCGCCCGTCCCGGCCGCACCCAAAAGCCGCCCCAAGGCGGCCGGGGCGGGGGCGCGAGGTGCTCCCAAGGACCCCAAGGCTGCGCCACGCAAGAAGACCGCCGTGGCGAAGCCGAGGGCCCCGAGGAAGAAGCCCTTGGCCGCCGCCGCCGCACCGGACGTGCTCGATGAAATGGCCGCCTCGTCCACATCGTTCATGGACATGCTCCATGAAGCGGGGGTGTGACATCGAGGCTCCACCACTCGATCCCTTTAGGGATGGTGATGGCTTGGAGGATTTGGGAGGTGAGGAGGCGAAAGGGGAGGATGATGATGAATTGGAGGAGATAGAGGAGGAGGCGTTCGCCACCGTTGCACAAACTGAAGCAAAGCGTGAGGAGACAAAGCGCAAGGCCGACTTGGAGGAGAGGTGAGGTTTGATGGTGGTGGTGAGGGTTCGAGAGGGTGATGGTGCCTACGAGATGGGCAAAATGATGATTTTGTGATGTAAAAACTATTAAAACCATGCATCAATGAGTTATTTTGTAGTATGTTTGATAGTTGATTATGTGTGCTTTCGTATTCATATTGTGATGAATATGTGACAGTTTTAGAGGTTGGGTTGAGGCAAAGACTATAACCCTTAAACCTAACCCTTAAAACGGAATATTTTGTTATAAGGGCTGGGTTTAAGGGTTCTAAGAGCATGTCTAACAGAACCCTTACAATTTCGCCCCCTAAATCGCGTGTAGAGGGCCCTGCAAACGAAATCGAGGAATTTTTGTGCTAAGATTTACGCGTTCATCTAGCAGACCCCGTATCGCCGCCCTGTATGTTTGAATTTAAACTTCGCGGGAGAATAGATGAACTCGATTTTATTGATGATCACCATTGCTTACATGAAATCGAGCTCGAGCTCGTCCTAACCTAGTCTAGTCTAGGAAGACGACGGGGCCGGAAGCCTCCATCGCCTTGAATTGCTCGACGACGGCGACGGCCTTCGCCTCCTCCTCCGCTTCCGCCCGCGCCGCGGCCTCCGCCTCCTTCTTCGAAAGCTCGACGTCTGTAACATCCCAAGTCTGAAAAATAGCCTTTAGAATGTTTGCTTTCTTGTTTATTAAAGTTTTGCATCATGTCATCATATTGTTTTCATGTTGATTGCAATTGTTTTGTTTGTTTTTCATTTGTTTTCCAACTGTTTTCCTTTGTTTTCCTTTGTTTTCTATTTGAATTTCAAACCAAAAATTCAAACCCTTTGTTTCATCCTTGTGATGTTACAATTTCCAAGATGTGATTTCAAATAAAAACAACCAAATTGTTCCATTTTATTCCATGTTGATCACTCATTGAAATATTGGTTTGATCAATCAATTGTTTCCAAATTGCAATCAAAAATTTAAATCAAAGCACCAAAACAAAATCACTTTGAAATCATGTTGAGGTCAAAACAAATCTACTCTATTTGTTTATAATAACATAGGGGTCACCCTATTTAAAATTGTGTTTCAATAATCCTTTTTAATACTCAAATCACTCCAATATGAACTATTCCAAACATCATCAAATTAAAATGTTTTTGGAATTCCAAACTTGGTTTTGGGTGGTGTCTAACCTAAATAGGCCACCCAAATTTTTCTGGAATTTTTGCAAACCCCAAAAGCATCATTTTCTTCCAATTTCATTTGCTACAAAAAAAAATGAAATAGGAAAATAAAAATAAAAATTGCAAATAGGAGAGGGAGAGCACAGCAGCCCATCTCCCAGCCCAAGCCCATCCATTTCCTTGGCCCAGTACCTCCCTGTCGCTGTCGTCTCTCTCCCGTGATGTCATAACAGTACGAGCTTCTCTGAACCAGTCGATCAACTCCATGCCATCCCGATGCCCTGCCGTACTGGCCCTGCTCCTCCTTAAGTAACTCACCACGGCACCCTCCTCCCTCGAACCCTAACCCTAACCCTCCATCGCCGCCAGCCCCTCTCCCTCCTTCCCGAGTCCTTTTCTCTGAACGTCAATGAAGAACACTGCAGCCTGCACCTCCCGTCCGAGACCACCACCTCTTCCCACTCGTCGCCGGTCACCTGTCCACCTCCGGGAGCCGCCGTGCCCTGGAATGGAAACTCGGAGATGCCCTGGTGCTCGCCGTCCCCTCGCCCTCGGCCGGGAGGCACCGCGGTGGCCGCGCCGTGCCGGAGAAGTCGGCCGCTTTTCTGCCCGTCGCCTGCACCTCTACCACGAGACCACCTGAGGTGAGCCCGTACTCCTCTCCTCTCCCTGCCCTCATGTCCTCTCACGATCCCGCACGGCACCCACACCACGCACCTGCACAGCCCCCCGGCAGCGATCCCCGGCGGGCAGCGCACCGCAGCCGCAGCTACCATCGCCGGCCGCCCTGTCGCTTGATCGGTACCGCACTGGAGAGTTTCAGTCAGGTTCAGTTAAGATTTTGTAACTGACGGAGATCACACCTCTTCTGGTCACCTGCACTGAACCAGTCACGAACGACTCCCAGCTCAGTTGGTCCAGTTCCCTCGCGCGCGGAGCAGATCCTGGGATCGAATCCCAGGGGCGCCACCCCTTTTCCTTTTATTTCCTTTGCGCGCGCTGGGCCCCACCAGTCATCCACCCGTTGCGCCACCTCATCTTCCCTCCACGCCACGCTGGCCGCTGGCCCATGCGGCAGTGGCAGCGTGTAAGTCCAGCACGGTAACAAAAGTATTAAAACAAATCCGTATTAATTTCTGTTTTTCTTTTAACTGGCAGAATAGACACCAAACTTTAAAAATCAATAACTTCTAATATATGAACCCAATAAATAAAAACCTTATATGTTTATTGCTCCAAATTTTATAACCTTTCCAAATATCCAATTTGTGTACTGTTTTGAAAACTTCAAATGCATTTAAAAATTCAAAATTTAAACAATTCAAATGTTAATTTGTAAATTCCATAACTAATTAATTATTAATCCAATAAATGTAAATAAAATATGTTTTCCACACCTTTTTGAATAACCTTTTCAAATATAAATTTTGTTTTCTGTTTTGAATAATTAAAATTGCCTAAACCATTTAATTCTTGTTTAATGCAATTAAAAATTGTTTATTATTGTTTAATTCATAATTAAATAATCCTAAGTCCAATTTCAAAATGTGAAACATGTAATCCAACTAAAATTTGATAACCTTTTCAAATATAAACTTTGTTATTTGTTTTGCACACTTTAACTTGTTGAAAACAACAATTACTTGTGTGACATGTTTTAGGTAACCAAACTTTCCAAACTTAATCAATGATTTCCAAAACTTGTTTTATTCCTTTTCCTTTGCATCTACCATTGTTATTTTGTGGTTATTTTGTTGTTATCATCATGCATGCATCATGCTAACAACTATCACATAATAATTAATTGTAAATCATTTGTTTCCACTTATTTCAATGGATCTTTTCCATATGCAATTCACATTGCATATGGGTCCAATTAAATTGTGTTATCTTGTCAAGTAATCTATTCTGATGCATCTATTAACATGACATGCATCATCCCATGTTTGTGCACCTATGCCCTGATATTGATTGTTTATCTTTCTGCAATGTTTGTTTGCTTCTTCCCGGATACACGACGACGTTGAGACCGACGATCCTTACGACACCCCTTCTAAGGAGTTAGCTCAGTACCAGGCTACTGGGTTTTGCAGGCAAGTTATCACTCACATGAACCACTGTGTTCCTTTCAACATTGGTTACCGATACTTTCCGTTGTTCTTTTCTGCTAGCCTTAGTAGTAGTTGTTTCTGTTGCGAACCTATCATATGTATCCTTTAACCCTGATATTGCCTCACCTCCACACCCATAACCATTGCTTGAGCCCGTGTCTTACTAGCATGCTTAGGTTGTTTTTGCTCGAGTCTGTTACCCGTTACTTTCTGTCACTATTCCTATTACGTTGTGGGGGCTCGATGTTTAATCAATCAATCATGCTAATGTTACTATTAATAATAAACTTGATGATAAGGCACCGGCAGGAGGCCCATGAGAGGTTTTGGAGCCTGCTAGTGTCGACCCTAATAGGAAAAGGGTCTTGTCTACTGATCCATGATGAGCGCACTACCCGCATTTGGGAAGCGAGTATGGGCGCCCCCCTCAACTTGACCTGATTCGCATCTCGTCCAAATCGCCTCATTTAGTTCGTGTTTTCCATTTGCCGCATCATGTTTTTGCGAGCCCAGGCCAGGGTGGAACTTTCGTAGTCGGCATATAGGGGGACACGTTCTTAGAGTGCTATGAGGGTCCATTTTCTTCTGGGCTCGATTAGCCGTGCGCCCAAGGTGCTTTGGGCTTGATGCGAGGAATGGTTGGTTGTGTTGAGTACCCCGCTTGGTGGAAGGGCCTTTCCATCTGGCGGGTTATTCATGAGTGTACGGCCAAATTGGTGCAACCCTGCAGGGATAATCTTCTCGAGAAGCCGTGTTTTCCGCGGTTATGGATTACTTGGTGAAAGTACTGGCTAACAAGTACTCAGGACAACTTAAACATAATGATCAAACATGTTACACCCCATGATTAATAACTTGACTAGTAATAGGCTTATTGACACAATAATTTGAACCATCATTATTACAACTGTGTGAGTTATCCTCGGATTGCTTCTTTGGATAAGGGGCGAGATCCAGGATGGGTTTGTTTGAAGTTATCTTTCAGTTGGTTACAATCCTCGATCTTATCTCCTTTTCTGTTAGCCGGCAGTTGTAGTATGTTTCTGTAGTTGTGTAGAGCAGCCAGTTGCAGCATCCTTTATATCCCCTTCTTTCCGTTGAACCCAAAGCATCTGTGCTTGGTGTTGACGGGTTACACTTTGGTGAACTGTGAGTCTTGCTTGCCAGTACGTTTATGTACTGACCCCTTTGGGGCTGTGGTTTACGCAGACGACGTTTCCGAGGATCTACATGGTGGCTACTACGTGGAGTATGACGAGACTGCTGACGAGTAGATAGCGGACCCGGGCAGGATCCGAGACTTCGTGGATGGGCTCCGTCTGTTTGTTTCCGGCCTCTTAGGCCTATTTGGTTCTTGTCTGTACTCAGACATATTGAATGCTTCCGCTGTATTGTAATGATGTATTGTTGGGGCATGTGCCCTCTGAATGATTGTATTTGCTATCTCTGCTCTAATGAGAGCCATTTGCAACTTATTTCAATCTTTTGTGTCGTAGAGATCTGTTGTGATATCACTTGTTAAACGCCGTTGACGTACCATGTGTGTATGGTTTGAAGTACGTCGACGGAAGTGCCTTTGATCTCTAGTGGATAGTTTACATCGACGATGGAATAGCAGGGCTTGTGTTGTCGCGCATAAGCGCAGGCCTACCAGGAAGCTGGGACGTGGGAGCAGTTATGCCCCATAATCCAAGCATCTGCTATCCAGTTCGTACGGTGAGTATCCCCTAGAAATCAGGGTGCGACAAATGGTATCAGAGCCTGTCTGCCTGTAGGACCCCTTTTTACTGGTCGCAGTTGAGTCTAGAAACTATTTTGTAGCTATATAGGAAAATGAAACGTGAGAGTAGGAATTCTGTTCTTTTTCTTCTTTTCCCCACCCTCCCTCCCTTTTCTGGTAAGGAAGTGCAACGTTGATTTCTCCCTTCTCATCTAAGCTTTCAAATTAGGATTTCACGAATCCTGGTTTCTCTAGGATGGTTATATCTACTAGACCATAGGAATGGAGGTGGTTGTGACATGATTTATCATGTTGCCTACTCACGATTGAGAACGGAGGCGTGTAAGCCCCGGAAGCAGATCCTCTATTCCTTAAGCAGTAGATATTGATCCTTTAGAAGCCCGGATGGGTTTTCCGTAGTACCTCAGGAATCTTGTTCTCGTTTTCCCCGATGTTGATATCCTGTTCTTCTCAACATCCTTTTCGTCCGTTGAAATCTTGTTATTGTTTTCCACTTCAATTCTTCTACCGGCGTTTAATCAAGTTTCATCGTTCATCTCCTAAACTCCATTCCATCTAAAGTGTTGTTTCATACCGGAGAATCACATTCCTTTGTGTCAACAATCTTTTCCACAACATACAACCCAATTCTGTTTCCACCAAGCAATCAAAACTCTGTTCACTCCCCGGGATCTCAAATGTTGACTTCCAACATAAGTAAGAACAATCCAATTCTAATGGGAGGCCACATATTCCTCGCTTCTCTCACGTTGCTGATTCTGACATTGATCTCATTCTTCGTGTTGGATTGATGTCAATAACTCTGTTCCACCCTTATTACAGATAGTCTATTCTCCAAATGAATCAAACTCTACTCAGCTTTACACCCTAGATACAAAAACCTCTTCCTTCAATTGAAAATGTTCCGGTGGTTTGCAAATTCCCTGACGTCTATCCAATGTGCACGATGTGTTTCACGTGTCACAGCTCAAGAAGATCTTCCCAAGAAGTTTCCGGACCTTTTCTTTTCTCAGTAGGAATCTCGGGGCGCGATTCCTTCAAGGGGGGGCGTTTTGTAACATCCCAAGTCTGAAAAATAGCCTTTAGAATGTTTGCTTTCTTGTTTATTAAAGTTTTGCATCATGTCATCATATTGTTTTCATGTTGATTGCAATTGTTTTGTTTGTTTTTCATTTGTTTTCCAACTGTTTTCCTTTGTTTTCCTTTGTTTTCTATTTGAATTTCAAACCAAAAATTCAAACCCTTTGTTTCATCCTTGTGATGTTACAATTTCCAAGATGTGATTTCAAATAAAAACAACCAAATTGTTCCATTTTATTCCATGTTGATCACTCATTGAAATATTGGTTTGATCAATCAATTGTTTCCAAATTGCAATCAAAAATTTAAATCAAAGCACCAAAACAAAATCACTTTGAAATCATGTTGAGGTCAAAACAAATCTACTCTATTTGTTTATAATAACATAGGGGTCACCCTATTTAAAATTGTGTTTCAATAATCCTTTTTAATACTCAAATCACTCCAATATGAACTATTCCAAACATCATCAAATTAAAATGTTTTTGGAATTCCAAACTTGGTTTTGGGTGGTGTCTAACCTAAATAGGCCACCCAAATTTTTCTGGAATTTTTGCAAACCCCAAAAGCATCATTTTCTTCCAATTTCATTTGCTACAAAAAAAAATGAAATAGGAAAATAAAAATAAAAATTGCAAATAGGAGAGGGAGAGCACAGCAGCCCATCTCCCAGCCCAAGCCCATCCATTTCCTTGGCCCAGTACCTCCCTGTCGCTGTCGTCTCTCTCCCGTGATGTCATAACAGTACGAGCTTCTCTGAACCAGTCGATCAACTCC
The DNA here is from genome assembly GCA_028641055.1 of Alopecurus myosuroides. Lineage (NCBI taxonomy): Eukaryota > Viridiplantae > Streptophyta > Magnoliopsida > Poales > Poaceae > Alopecurus > Alopecurus myosuroides. Next base: position 380,910,942 of record CM054059.1, read on the forward strand.
ATGCCATCCCGATGCCCTGCCGTACTGGCCCTGCTCCTCCTTAAGTAACTCACCACGGCACCCTCCTCCCTCGAACCCTAACCCTAACCCTCCATCGCCGCCAGCCCCTCTCCCTCCTTCCCGAGTCCTTTTCTCTGAACGTCAATGAAGAACACTGCAGCCTGCACCTCCCGTCCGAGACCACCACCTCTTCCCACTCGTCGCCGGTCACCTGTCCACCTCCGGGAGCCGCCGTGCCCTGGAATGGAAACTCGGAGATGCCCTGGTGCTCGCCGTCCCCTCGCCCTCGGCCGGGAGGCACCGCGGTGGCCGCGCCGTGCCGGAGAAGTCGGCCGCTTTTCTGCCCGTCGCCTGCACCTCTACCACGAGACCACCTGAGGTGAGCCCGTACTCCTCTCCTCTCCCTGCCCTCATGTCCTCTCACGATCCCGCACGGCACCCACACCACGCACCTGCACAGCCCCCCGGCAGCGATCCCCGGCGGGCAGCGCACCGCAGCCGCAGCTACCATCGCCGGCCGCCCTGTCGCTTGATCGGTACCGCACTGGAGAGTTTCAGTCAGGTTCAGTTAAGATTTTGTAACTGACGGAGATCACACCTCTTCTGGTCACCTGCACTGAACCAGTCACGAACGACTCCCAGCTCAGTTGGTCCAGTTCCCTCGCGCGCGGAGCAGATCCTGGGATCGAATCCCAGGGGCGCCACCCCTTTTCCTTTTATTTCCTTTGCGCGCGCTGGGCCCCACCAGTCATCCACCCGTTGCGCCACCTCATCTTCCCTCCACGCCACGCTGGCCGCTGGCCCATGCGGCAGTGGCAGCGTGTAAGTCCAGCACGGTAACAAAAGTATTAAAACAAATCCGTATTAATTTCTGTTTTTCTTTTAACTGGCAGAATAGACACCAAACTTTAAAAATCAATAACTTCTAATATATGAACCCAATAAATAAAAACCTTATATGTTTATTGCTCCAAATTTTATAACCTTTCCAAATATCCAATTTGTGTACTGTTTTGAAAACTTCAAATGCATTTAAAAATTCAAAATTTAAACAATTCAAATGTTAATTTGTAAATTCCATAACTAATTAATTATTAATCCAATAAATGTAAATAAAATATGTTTTCCACACCTTTTTGAATAACCTTTTCAAATATAAATTTTGTTTTCTGTTTTGAATAATTAAAATTGCCTAAACCATTTAATTCTTGTTTAATGCAATTAAAAATTGTTTATTATTGTTTAATTCATAATTAAATAATCCTAAGTCCAATTTCAAAATGTGAAACATGTAATCCAACTAAAATTTGATAACCTTTTCAAATATAAACTTTGTTATTTGTTTTGCACACTTTAACTTGTTGAAAACAACAATTACTTGTGTGACATGTTTTAGGTAACCAAACTTTCCAAACTTAATCAATGATTTCCAAAACTTGTTTTATTCCTTTTCCTTTGCATCTACCATTGTTATTTTGTGGTTATTTTGTTGTTATCATCATGCATGCATCATGCTAACAACTATCACATAATAATTAATTGTAAATCATTTGTTTCCACTTATTTCAATGGATCTTTTCCATATGCAATTCACATTGCATATGGGTCCAATTAAATTGTGTTATCTTGTCAAGTAATCTATTCTGATGCATCTATTAACATGACATGCATCATCCCATGTTTGTGCACCTATGCCCTGATATTGATTGTTTATCTTTCTGCAATGTTTGTTTGCTTCTTCCCGGATACACGACGACGTTGAGACCGACGATCCTTACGACACCCCTTCTAAGGAGTTAGCTCAGTACCAGGCTACTGGGTTTTGCAGGCAAGTTATCACTCACATGAACCACTGTGTTCCTTTCAACATTGGTTACCGATACTTTCCGTTGTTCTTTTCTGCTAGCCTTAGTAGTAGTTGTTTCTGTTGCGAACCTATCATATGTATCCTTTAACCCTGATATTGCCTCACCTCCACACCCATAACCATTGCTTGAGCCCGTGTCTTACTAGCATGCTTAGGTTGTTTTTGCTCGAGTCTGTTACCCGTTACTTTCTGTCACTATTCCTATTACGTTGTGGGGGCTCGATGTTTAATCAATCAATCATGCTAATGTTACTATTAATAATAAACTTGATGATAAGGCACCGGCAGGAGGCCCATGAGAGGTTTTGGAGCCTGCTAGTGTCGACCCTAATAGGAAAAGGGTCTTGTCTACTGATCCATGATGAGCGCACTACCCGCATTTGGGAAGCGAGTATGGGCGCCCCCCTCAACTTGACCTGATTCGCATCTCGTCCAAATCGCCTCATTTAGTTCGTGTTTTCCATTTGCCGCATCATGTTTTTGCGAGCCCAGGCCAGGGTGGAACTTTCGTAGTCGGCATATAGGGGGACACGTTCTTAGAGTGCTATGAGGGTCCATTTTCTTCTGGGCTCGATTAGCCGTGCGCCCAAGGTGCTTTGGGCTTGATGCGAGGAATGGTTGGTTGTGTTGAGTACCCCGCTTGGTGGAAGGGCCTTTCCATCTGGCGGGTTATTCATGAGTGTACGGCCAAATTGGTGCAACCCTGCAGGGATAATCTTCTCGAGAAGCCGTGTTTTCCGCGGTTATGGATTACTTGGTGAAAGTACTGGCTAACAAGTACTCAGGACAACTTAAACATAATGATCAAACATGTTACACCCCATGATTAATAACTTGACTAGTAATAGGCTTATTGACACAATAATTTGAACCATCATTATTACAACTGTGTGAGTTATCCTCGGATTGCTTCTTTGGATAAGGGGCGAGATCCAGGATGGGTTTGTTTGAAGTTATCTTTCAGTTGGTTACAATCCTCGATCTTATCTCCTTTTCTGTTAGCCGGCAGTTGTAGTATGTTTCTGTAGTTGTGTAGAGCAGCCAGTTGCAGCATCCTTTATATCCCCTTCTTTCCGTTGAACCCAAAGCATCTGTGCTTGGTGTTGACGGGTTACACTTTGGTGAACTGTGAGTCTTGCTTGCCAGTACGTTTATGTACTGACCCCTTTGGGGCTGTGGTTTACGCAGACGACGTTTCCGAGGATCTACATGGTGGCTACTACGTGGAGTATGACGAGACTGCTGACGAGTAGATAGCGGACCCGGGCAGGATCCGAGACTTCGTGGATGGGCTCCGTCTGTTTGTTTCCGGCCTCTTAGGCCTATTTGGTTCTTGTCTGTACTCAGACATATTGAATGCTTCCGCTGTATTGTAATGATGTATTGTTGGGGCATGTGCCCTCTGAATGATTGTATTTGCTATCTCTGCTCTAATGAGAGCCATTTGCAACTTATTTCAATCTTTTGTGTCGTAGAGATCTGTTGTGATATCACTTGTTAAACGCCGTTGACGTACCATGTGTGTATGGTTTGAAGTACGTCGACGGAAGTGCCTTTGATCTCTAGTGGATAGTTTACATCGACGATGGAATAGCAGGGCTTGTGTTGTCGCGCATAAGCGCAGGCCTACCAGGAAGCTGGGACGTGGGAGCAGTTATGCCCCATAATCCAAGCATCTGCTATCCAGTTCGTACGGTGAGTATCCCCTAGAAATCAGGGTGCGACAACGTCCGCCGCGAACGTCGCCTCCTCCTCCTCCGCTGTCGCCGGAAGCTCCTCCTCCGCTGTCGCCGCGCCTCCTCCTCCGCTTCCGCTCGCGCCGTCGCGGCGGCGCTTGCACTGCTGGTGCATCTCCCAATCCGCGCGCCATTTCGCGAATTGGGGGCCGCTCATCGGCCGCGGCGGCGGGTCGACGGAGTAGTACCTCCCGCCCTCTGTGTAGTCCGCCAGCGACGCCGGCATGCTTGCCGGCCACGCCGCGTACTTCCAGGCGGCGCGGCGGCTCCCTGCAACAGAATGTTTGCAGTGGCGCCACCACGCCTCCTCGAGCGACTCCGGCTCGTGGCGGCGCTTGGAGCGGGCGGTGGAGGAGCCGGAGCCGTCTGGGGAACTCATGCTGCGCTTGGAATGGGGAATGGGGCGGCGGCGCGTGGGGAATCGCTCACCGGAGTTGCGGCGGCGCGCGGCGGAGCTAGGGTTGCGGGTGGGGGTTGGACCCCCACCCCAACCCTCACCCACTATAAGTACGGGGCGGCGGGGGCGGTTTGGCAGGCCCCGTAAAATTTTCGTAGGGGCCGGGCCGCATACGGGGGCTGCTAGAAGGCCGTTTTGGCCCGCACCCCGTATGCTGCCGGAATTTTACGGGACGCTCGCGATATATGGGGCCTGTTAGACATGCTCTAATCTTTGCCCCTGTTTTTCAACCTGTAAAAGTGCAAAAAAGACTATTTTGGACCCTTAAAACGTTAGCGAGGGTTTAAGGTTTCTGGTAGAGATGCTCTAAGTGCTTTTCTGGCCACTGCACCCTACCGGCTACCTATTTAACGAAATGTCCGGGTTTTTTTTAAAGATTCACTAGTACACGGCCACCGGGCCACTACACAGCTAGCTAGCTCTAGCCTCCACAACCCAAATCAGCTAGCGAGGCGTCGAGCCAGTCCACGGGCGTGCGAGCACAGGATGCACTCGCCCCATGGAGCCACTGCAGGGACGTCGTGCGCATGGACGCTGCCGAGCTCGCTCTTGCTACGGTGCACGGAGCCGCTCCAGAGCATGGGCTCGCGGGCGTGCGACGTTGTTGCGGCAGGGGCGCGGCCACGGGCGCACAGGACGCGCGGCCAGGCGCGACGCACAGATGCGCGGCGGGTCCTCCTCCCTTTCTCCTCCACCACCCAGCGCACAGAGTCTGCACGCTCCAGCTCGTCCGGGTGCCCAAGCTCCGCGTGCGACACGGCCAGAGCTAGCAGCGAGGTCGCCGACCAGCAGCCTTGTCCTCCCGGCCGCCGCGCGCCGCCCCGCCCCGCGCCCATTCGTGTTCAGCAGCTCCCTGAGCTCTCCCGGCGAATCCTCCTCCACGGTTGCACATGTAGACCTCCACGCTGCCGCACCAGTCGGCGCGCGTCCCCTTGCAGCGCGCGAGGCGAACCTCGTCGAAGCTCCCGACGTCGGCCCGTCTGTAGCGGGTCGCGCGGAATAGGCCGCTGCCTCGGAGCCGCGCCTCCCGGCGCCTCTCGAGCGTCACCTTGCCCCGCCGACCAACCTGATGTACCCGATGGGAAACTCCGAACCAGAAGGAGCGCAACAGCGTGGTGGCCACCGGGTGCCTGGCCTTCGTCCCCGACGCCAGCGAGAGCAGGGCCACCGCCCGCCCTCCGAGGCCCGAAGGCGTAGCGCGCGGAGGCGGACCCGGAGAAGAGCACGGCGAGCGCCGCGGTGGCGAGCCAAAAGAGGCGGATGTGCGTCGGGTGGGTGCGCGGTGGCGCGGTCGGAGTCAATCCATGGAGAAGAATAGGGGAAAGAGGGGAGAGAGAGGGGCACTCGTCGGTGATAAAGTGGGCGGGCTGGCGCGGGCCTCTGCCTGGCTGCTTTCGGTCTGATTGTTGAGGAGCTCGGGGCTAGGAAGGCAGCATCTGAGCCATGTGTGCTGCAACGCCTTCGGAGGGACCTTCACGGGTCCGACGAGAGCCCGGCCGGGCAGTTGGCCTGGTTTGCTCCGTTCGTGGCGTCCGGTCTGCTACCGCCACTGGTGGTGGAGGTTGTGTCCTCCCACATGGTTGCGGCTTTATCGTCCTCGTTCTGGTGCTTCTCTTCGGTCAGGCCGGCCTCGCATCGGTTGCCGTAGTTAGACGGCGTGGACGGCTTCAAGACCTGTAGCGCATGGGTGACGGTTAGAGGGGTGGGGCCGACAAATTTCCGGGACGGTGGGGTTTGTGGGTCGGGAGAAATCCCTGCTTGCTCATGCCGGCACCGGCGCGGTGACGCATGTGGGCGTTACCATCCTTCTTGAAGGGCGTCGGGTACCCCCTTCCCCACTGTCCTACGTGTACCGGGAGAAATCCTAGGCGCAGTCCGGGCAGCAGCGTCGGCGTCATCGACATTGTCGCTTTCCTTCTTGAAGGCGGTGCTTGGTACACGACAATTCGGAGGATTTGGAGTGCGGCTGGCCTTCGGTGGGCGCTATGGTCGCGAGCTATCGCCGTTTTCGTTGTTCTGCCGGTGTTGGCTTTAGTTTCTTTTCTAGTTCTATTTTTTTTCTTTTGGGCTTTGCTTGTGCTGTCAAGCCCCAGCTGTGGTTCGCTTGTTGTTCGGTGTGGTTGCTATATTTATATAGCGGGACGAAAGCATGTTTCGTGATAAAGTGGGCCAGGTAGAGAAATTCAGGACAGAGTCGCGTGCGGCAGCGTTCGCGCAATGCTCAAATCTGGACCAAATTTCGGCTTGATACGAGCGGTCCCGGACAAAAAAAAAGGACCACCGTTCGTTTAGGCCTTGTTCGTTTATTCCATGGGACGCAGGGACTGTCCTGGATTGCGGCATGTTCCTGGTTGTCCAGCCCGGTGAGGTAAACTATCCAGCCCAACAAATTTGTATTCTTCGCTTAGCCTCCGTGGGGATTCCAGCCCAACGCATTCTGGCCATTTTCCACGTGGGTTGTTTGGAAAAAAAAATTATCTCCACGCGATGTGTAGAATAATTTCCATGGTGCGTGCGTGAGCGAGCTAGCTAGCTAGCGAGGGGTGTGCGTCGGCGACAGTTGGGAATAACCGAATAGCTATAAACAACATGGGATTAATTAGGAGGGTTAATTAGGGGTTAGTGGGGATTGGGTGCATGTACGGGATCAACCCATTCCCTGCCTGGATCGATTCCAGATCTGGTTGAATTCCCAGTAAAACGAACGAGCCCTTAGGCAGCGCCGTAGGGGACTGATTTTCGGCCGGGCTGCTCAAAAGTGGTCTGTCCGGGCCAACTAGGCAGCCCCGTAGGAGATGTCCTTAGAGCGCCTTTGGTAGGGTGCAGCAACCCCAGCCAGCCCGGTGGGTGCAAATCCATGCAGCCCGTTTGGTTGCATGCGAGAAGAATTTTGGGTCGGCACGAATTTTAAAACACGCTGATTCAGGACCGCTGGTAACTGTGGAATCGGCCGTTTCTCTCGGGCCAGACTGAGCGGAGAGCACTGTGCCCTCTCTAGATGCAACGCTCACTCTCTCTAAACCCACTTCATTTTCTTGCTTGTTACTAATGATATAATGCTCGAAGTGTTTGCATTTAGACCTAACACCTCGGGTGATTAGGGTTTCCGCCTCCACGCACCGGAGATCTTCTCCGGCGTGGAGTCTATGTCCATCCCGTCAGCTCCCCCGACGGTGTTCGACTCGGCTTAGGTCCTTTGAACTGGTCAGGGTTTCAATCTCAAGGTTCGCTGAAGGAAAGGACGAACATGAAGGTTTCTGATTGGGATCGCGAAAGCATCATGGTATCAGGTAGTGCAACAAGCTCGACAAATGGCCCACCGGCAAGCACGAAGGGAGAAGGCCCCCACGAGATGATACGACGCTTGGGTATTGACGAAGATGAGTATGATGACCTAATTTTTGAGGATGAAACAGAGATTCCAAAGGAGGGGATCAAGTGGATGGCCCTCGTTAGGGTTCATACAATCAATCCGTTTAGCTCTTAGACTTTTGAACAACATATGTGAATTGCATGGAGTCCAGCACAGGAGATAAAATTCACAAAACTTGTGGATGAGCTATCTATTATCCAATTTTTTTTGCTTAGGGTATTGGTCGAATATCGATCAAGGAGGCCCTTGGCACTTCAGACATAGCGCTATAAGCATTGAAACGTACGATGGTTTTGCTCCAATCGAATCTGTTGACCTCAACTTTATCAGATTTTGGACCCAAATCCACAAGCTTCCAATAGGATATCGTGACAAAACTCTCATAACAAATCTGATTGAGAAGCGAGTGGGGAAGGTTATTGAAACCGAGACGGATGTGCACGGGGCTGGTAATTTTGTTCGTGCCCGAGTTTGGCTAGATGTCAGGAAAGCTCTAGATCGGTTTGTTTCAATCTCAAGAGGGGTCAAAGGGAGGTATATGAACTGAGGTATGAGAAAATTCCAAAATTCTGCGGGGCCTGTGGGATTATCGGACACACTCATCTGGAATGCGGTATAGGGGAACATGCGGCAGAAAACATCAAATGGGAAGACTCACTAAAAGCCGACTGGGCTACTTGGAGAGGGAGGAACCCTACATGTAATAGCGGGGGTTACGGAAGAGGACAAGGAGGTAGAGGTGGAGGAAGAAATTCAACAGATTTTGATGCAGGAAGGGGTCGTGACAACAACAATGTGAGTTGGCGTCTCAACGCCCTAAATACATCAGACAAGAACCTACCCCCATAGGATCCTCTGAAGGATACATGCACGAGCACTATGAAACATCTTGATAGCGAGATTTCTGATCGGGAGAGCTCAGATGCAGGGGCACGAAAAAGACTCTTCACGAAGAACTTGGAAATAAATGAAGAGAAGCTTGCAAATGCAAAATCTGTCGAGAACAATGAATTGGAAATGGTTCTTGTGGGGGAATCAGAAACTGCGGTTGACAATGGTAACGAGGTGACTGAAACTAGAAAGAAGCAAACAAAGAAGGATGGAGCAAAATCCCCTTCGCTAGGTTCGGCGGGCTTCCGTGAGGGGTCCGTCTGGTCACAATGAGAATAATATGCTGGATTTGTCGTGGTTTGGGTAATGCCGCGACAGTTCGAGCGCTTCTGGATGTTCTGAGGCGATATAACCCTGATGTGGTGTTCTTGTCGGAGACCCACCTTGAAGCTTACCCGGCTGAGTGTCTAAAAAATAGGATTCGAATGGATTTTATGATTGTTCAGGCTAGTGATGGTAGAAGCGGAGGCGTAATGATGGTCTAGAAGCAGGGAGTTAATTTATCTCAGATTTTTGCACACCCAAACTATAATGAGATGCGGGTTGAGGATGAAAATCAGATTTTGGAGACTTACATGGATGTATGGTGAACATAAATGGAGAGATAAATATAAAACATTGGACATATTACGATCAATTCATAGGCAAAATAATTTACCATGGTTGATTATGGGAGGTATGAATGAAATTTTATATGACCATGAGAAGTGAAGGGAATATGCCCGAGAGGCAATAATAAAATGGTTATTATCTTATTCCTTGTTTATGGTGAATGTTTATTTCTCATGCTAGAATTGTATTAACCGGAAACGTTGATACATGTGTGCTTAATAAACAAACAATGGTTCCTAGTAAAGCCTCTCTTTTAACTAGCTCGTTGATTAATAGATGATCAAGGTTTCCTGATCATGAACATGGGATGTTATTAATAACGGGGTCATGTCATTAGAAGAATGATGTGATGAACATATACCCAAAGAGAATATAGCAATGCGATCAAGTCATTTAGTTTACATTGTTATATCAAACAGACGAAGTAACTTATTCCTTAGACCATGAGATCATGTCAATCGCTGATACCGGAAGGGTGCTTTGATGGAATCAAACGTCACACCGTAACAGGGTGACTATAAAGGTGTCGTTAAGTATTCGGAAAGTATTAGTTGAGGATCATGGATCAAGAGTGGGATTTTTCCATCCAAATGACGGAGAGATATACTCTGGGCCCTCTCGGTGATATCACATCGAAACCGCTTGCAAGCACGTGATACGATCACACGGATGTTATATCACGGGAACGAGAAAAGAGTACTTGTCGGTAACGAGATTGAACAAGGTATGGTTGATACCAATGATAGAATCTCGGACAAGTAAAATATCGCGAGACAAAGGGAATAGTTCACGACGTTGTTGGTTCACACGATCACGAGAGTCATCGTTGAATATATAGGAGTCATCACGGATCTCCAGATCCCGCTGTTGATTATTGATCGGAGAGGAGTCTCGATCATGTCTATCTTATTCGTGAACCGTAGGGTGACACACTTAAGGTTCGATGACGTGTTTGAGAGGATACGGAATATCGAAGAATATTTTGGGCAGCACCGAAATTGTTTCGGGGAAAATTGAAATAGTTCAAGGGGTTTTTCGTCGAATGGTTGTTAATAGAATTAACAAATGATTTGAGGTGCTATATGAAAATGTTTGTTAATGGAATTAACAAATATAAATAAAGAAATAAAAATGTTTTATTTATTTATTAAAAGAAAACCTTTGGATTTTCCAAGTGGGAAATAATGGGAAAGTGAGTGGAGGTGAGTGGAGTGTCCACTCACATGATGAGGGAAGAGGTGGGGGCACACCCATGGGCTGGCCGCACCCCCCTTGGGCTGCCTCCCCCTCTCCTATAAAAGGAGGGTGAGAGCTCTCGCTCCTTCACACACTTGGCCACTTCCCTTTCCCTCCACCCGCTGCTCCATTTCATGGTCTCCGGCTTGGCGAAGTCCTGACCGTGGGATTCTTCACCACCACCACGTCGTCGTGCTGCTGGAGTTCCGAGGGATCCTCTACTTCCGCGCCCCGCTGGAACGAGGGAACGGAGGTCGTCATCAACCGTACGTGTGACCGATCACGGATGCACCGCCGGATTGCGGTGCCCATCTTCTCGCTATCGGGATCGGTGTGAGTACGACTACGCCAACAACGAAATTTGATCTCGTACCACTTTGAGTTTTCGAGGGTATGTGTTCTCCTTAACCCTCTCGTTGCCCGTTGCACTTCGTCTCCTAGATTAGATCTTGGCATTTCGGGTGTCTCTCGCGTAGGAAATTTTTTGTTTTCTATGCAACGACCCCTTCAGTGGTATCAGAGCCAGAATTATGCGTAGATGTTTTGTACGGGTAGAACACATAGGTGTATGTGGGCGTTGATGATCATGTTATTGCCTCCTTGAGTATTTTATGATCTTAGTGGCATAGTAGGATGAAGCTGCCCCAGAATAAGTTTACGTGTACTATGTACGCAAGAGTTGTCTCACTTGTGGCTAAGGGGGTGTCCGTTTCTCCTACTATAGTTAAGATCTAATCTACGAAGGGTTGCTAAAAATATGTTTATCAACGTTGTGGTTGATGTTCGTAGGTATGAACGGTTCTATCCTCGAAAGCCCTAAGCCACGTAAAATATGCAAAAATAAATTAGAAGCGTCTAACTAGTTTTTGCTGGGCATGTGATGTGATATGGTCAATATTACAAATTTGATTATGAGAAGATCTATTTTGTAAATTATTGATATACCGGAAGGTATCCATATGGTTGTCTTCTTATTGATGGACAACCAAGTTTGGGGTACCGTGGACTTGGTACCACGCCGGTGGAATGATTGAGATCATACCATAATGCACATGATGGAGATCAAGTGCAAGGAGGACCATATCATATCACGTTATCCTTACATGTGATGTTTGTGATGTTAATCCTTTTATGCATCTTGTTTTGCTTAGATAGCGACGGTAGCATTATAAGATGATCCCTCTCACTTAATATCAAGATAATAATGTGTTCTTCCTTAAGTATGCACCGTTAAGAAAGTTCGTCGTTTCGAGACACCACGTGATGATCGGGTGTGATAGACTCAACGTTCGCATACAACGGGTGTTTTCAAGCCTAGCATGTACAGACATGGCCTTGAAACACACGCAATACTACGGTTCTACTTGGCGAGCCTAGCATGTACAGACATGGCCTCGGAACACGTAACCTAAAGGTAAAGCATGAGTCATATGGATGATATGATGAACATGTCGATGTTCGCCTTTGAAGCTACATCATCTCATGTGATGATCGGTTTTGGTGTAGTGAATTTGGTTCGTGTAATCACTAAAGACGACTAAGAGGGATGTTGTTTTTGAGTGGGAGTTCATGGTTTAATTTTTGAATTAACTTGAACTTATTTATCATGAACAACAAATCAAAGTGAATTTGCACAAATTGTAGTATTCATTGGCATCCACATAACTACCTTACACTTAGATTGTTAATTGAGATATAAATGTTATGATCTGGTAAATACCATTTAAGATTGGTACCGTATTAGTGAAATTTAAAATTGAGTCCTATTGTAGATTTTTGGTATTTCCTACCTAGCTCCATATGATTAATGATTGATTAATCTAGAGAGCAAATAATTCCTACTTAGAATCCAGAGTCATGGTTGCTTTCGTATTACTTTATCTTCAAAAGAATGTTTTGTTGATCAAGGTGATTTTGGAACTGAAAAGAGTTATTTTTCAGAAACAATCAAGTGAAAGATATATTGATATCTAGAAACTTATTTGTAGCAACATGACTGAATATAATTTAGCGTGACAATGTTTGCTTATATTATCTGAATATATGCAAATTTAGCGTGACAATGTTTGCTTATATTATCTGAATATATGCAATGATTGAAGACGCTAGGCGTTTGAATATTCCAAGAAATTGGGCGCTAAAAATTATCCTCTAAATCCCTTCCTTTGAGCTATAGTAGCTTAATCATAAAATTGTTATGATAGGATGGATTAAAAGTATGTGTAAAGTCGTTTACCTTACTTGGAAATTGCTAAGAGTGGAATCTAGAAGAATGCTATTAATATGGTGATATTAGTAGAACAATCAAACTCAAAGTATGACTCAATGGGTGATAGTATATGACTAACACGCCAAAGAAAATGAGCTATTAAGACTAGCATTGTTTGATGTTGAATGATTCTTCTATAAAGGAAAGGGAATATTGAAAATAGAATTACAAAAAGATATATGGCATAAAAAGAAGATAACTGGAAAGTCCAGCTCAGGAGTATATGCTTGATATACAAGTTATAGATGTATTACTAGTTAACAAAGTATTTTTTGGGTATGTTGATACCACATTGGTTGGTATGAGTTGTCAGGTTCAACTCTCAAACGACCAATGGTTTCTCACCTACCATAGGTATACGGCAAGGGGACCCCATGTCCCCGTATTTTTTTATATTTGTGCATAAGGTCTATCATGAGGTTTTTGCATGAAGAAGATGTTCGTGGCATAGAAGGAATAACGGTGCAGGAATGCACCATCAGTATCACACTTACTATTTGCTGATGACTCTTTAATCCTATTGAAGGCAGATTTACATAATGCAACCTCATTGCAACAAGTTCTTTAGAAGTACTGTGCAAACTCGGGACAACTGGTCAGTGTGGCTAAACCTAGTATTTTTTCAGCCCTAACACACATGTTGATTTGAGAATTGGAATTTGTGATGTTTTGCACATTGATAATGAAGCTCTCTCAGACAAATATTTGGGACTACCAGCGATAGTAGGGGCAGACCGGAGTGACTGCTTCCTTCACTTTGTGGAGAGAATTATGCAAAGAATAAAAGGATGGAAGGAAAAACAATTATCTGTCGGGGAGAAAAAAATCTTATTGAAGGATATTGCTCAATCAATTCCAGTATATGCTATGTCATTATTTCAGTTACCAAAAAAGTTCGCAAGAAGATTACGGATGTGATATCCTAATTTTGGTGGGGAGATGATGACCATGGTAAAAAAAATGCACCGGTTTGCATAGTGTAAATTGTGTTTTCCAAAAAGTGAAGGTGGTATGGGTTTTCGGGATCTACACTCTTTTAATCTAACTCTCCTAGCTAAGAAAATTTGGAGGTTAATTTCAGAGCCCGACACCTTATGTGCACAAAATTTGAGAGCCAAGTATTACCCATCTGGGGACATTTTAAAAGCTGGACCGAAAGCGAGAAGTTCTTTTACTTGGTAGAGTTTGTGTGCATGCATCCAAACTTTTAGAAAAGGCTACATTAGGAGATTTGGTAATGGTAGCTCGATTAACATATGGACTGACCCTTGGACAACCCAAAGTGTGGACCGAAAAGTTTCTACACGACGAGGTAACTGCTTTATCACAAAAGTTGAAGAGCTTATATACCCATCCATGGGTCAATGGGATCATGAATTGATCGCTAGTATATTTAACCTAGTGTATGCTAATTGAATTCTACAAGTTCCACTAAATGTTAGTGCCTTTGAGGATTTCATTGCATGGAATGCAAACCGAAGTGCTAATTTCTCGGTAAAATCCGCTTATCATCTCGAATGGCGGCATCAGTATGCGGGAAAAACTCGCCATAGATTGGTATAGGGCACGGCTATGGACAGTGGAACTTGGAAGATATTATGGGGACTCAAGGTTTCGGAAAAATAAAAATCTTCTGCTGGCGCGTAATACATGGAATTATACCGATCAAAGCGATTCTTTTAAGTAGGCATATAGGTGACTTTGGATTGTGTCCGATCTGCCAGGTGTATGAAGAGGATATGTCTCATATGTTGTTTGAATGTGAGCTAGCAATAAGAATCTGGAGAGAGCTTGGGATTATGGATACCATCACGCAGTTTAATATAGGAGATATATCGGGATCCATGGTGTTTGAAGAGATTTTGAGATTAAATCCAACACCTATCCAAAACTACACATCGCTGAATCTAAAGGAACTAATGGATACGAGAGTTTGGTACATTTGGTGGTTAAGACGTCGAAGATCTCATGGTGAGAACGGTCCCCCTTCACATCATCACATCAGTGTGCTATGTCCATCCGTGCCATCACTTCAAATTATGCAACACCGAATACACTGAACCACACAGTTTGCAAACAAATGTGGGCAAAGCCAAAACAAAACTCGTGGAAGCTGAATGTTGATGGTACTTCCAATGAGGCTTCTTTTACAGGTGCAGTGGGATTTATAATCACAGATGACCATGGGGTCTTTGTGGCTGGAGGGCCGATCTTCCTACCGTATGTAGCTTCAGTTTCCATGGCGGAAGCACTAGCAATGAAGCATGTCCTGGAGTTTGCACTCCAAAAGGGCGAAATGTTGTAGAAGCCGAATCAGAATCGATGGATGTGATCCATTACTGCTCGGGTGTAACATCCCTACTTATGTGTAATATGATGTTGAGTGTTGTGTACATGGCATACATGCATGAAAATGTGGGTCAAAAAATTGCATTTAAAAATAACAAGTGAAATGGTAAAAATCACTTAATCTAGCCACCCACAAACTTGTTCTAAAAACTTCTCCAAAATGAACAAACCAAGTGATGGAAATGTGGAATTTTTTAAGAGCTTTCCAAAGAATATTTTTGTGCAATTTTTGCTTTACAAAAAGGCTCCCAAAAGCTCAAAACTGTTATGTTTACAACCATAGAGGGACCTCATGGTAATTCTCAAAACTTCCAGGGGGTTATCCAAAAAATCCCTTTTCTTTTCTTTCTTCCTCTTCTCTGGACAGAAGGACGAGAGAGCGACATCGCGGTGGCCTTGCCACCTCCTTCTTCCAGCGCGATCGAAGGATGAGGATGCCGGGTGTCGTCCAGATCAATCTCACGCTCGCAGAAACCCTCCTCGAACGCCTTCATCTCTCTGTCCCTGAGCACACTCGAACCCTAGCTCATCGGAGATCCGCCGTCGCCGTCGATTCACTCCACCCGCGGCCCTATTGAGGAGCTCCAGAGAACCGCCGCAGTCCCCTCTTCCAACACGAGCACGCGCAGAAGCCGGGATGGCCTAGGCGTCGCGAATTTCGTCGTCTTCTTCCTCTCTGGTCGCCGGCCCTCTCTGCACGGCGTCGCCATTCCTGACCGTCCCTGGCCCCGCTGACCAGCTCATCGAGTTCGTGGTGAGCTAAGCTCCCTTCCCATACCCTCTGTTGCCCACCCCGTGGCCAGAACCATTGTTTTCGCTGGAGACTCGAGAGTGCCGCTGCCATCCGTGCACGGTGGCTCTAGTAGATAGGACTTGATGAGACGCGTCGAATGGTCCCTCCCGTTCGAGCCAATTCGGTCGGGATCGCCGCCGGCGACCGTGGCCGCCCACTGCCGGCCACCGGTGGACGTGGGGGTGACGTCAGCATGATGTCACCTCGCCACATGTCCTCTCCTGGTTATTTGAAGAAATAAAAACAAAAAGAATTTAAACTGACACGTGGGCCCCACTTTGATATAATTACAGAAAATGATTAAATCTTGTAAATTAAATAACTTTTAATCTATAAGTCCAAAAATTATGAAAAAATATCTAAAATGTTTAGAAAATTGCACTCTACATGTTTATATCATTTTCAACCATTTTTTTTTTTTGACAAATTTCAAAATAAGGTCCTATTTGAATTTGAATTAAATTCATTAAAATAATGTTCTAGTTCAATAAATTCAGAAAATTAAGTGTAATATACCAAAATGATCAGAAAGACAAATGCAACCTAGTTATGGGGTTCTCCTAGTCATTTGAGCAATTTATTTTGAACACATCTTTAAAGTAAGAAATTCCCCCTTAGTTGATCATCGTTTCACAACTTAAAAACCCTAACAATATGTGCTACTTTCTTAGGGCTCAGATCCATTGCATTATTTTGATCATGCATACATATTATATATTGCACGGTTACCATGTACTGAGTGTTTGTATTCTTTTCGGTGTTCCTCGTTATCAGTAGACCGTGATCCGGAGGTTGATCCAGCCTTCTACAACAACCTCGGTTCCACCTTCGACGAGCAAGGCAAGCACAACCTCATGGCTTTACCCATGTTTTGATTCATTTTAAACCTCTTACTCATGCATGCTAAGTTTTGGGTCTTAGTTAGAGTTATCCTATCCAATGCATGATCCCCTTTATGTCTCCTTCATACTTGTTTTCCCTCCTAGTATGACTAGGGTTGTTTGAGTATCGCTAGAGCCTTGTGTGTTCTATCCTTAGCCATGCCTAGTGTTATGATCTACTTCATCCGGTTGATGATTTGGGTCAATTCGATAATCCTTTATGTTGGAATGTTTATGAGTGGTGATCATGTGAACTGACTAAGGTTTGCACGGGAGGCCACTTGGGAAGTGGTTATTCGTTCGGTACTCGCCAACCCTAGGAAATAAGGTCTCGCCGCGGAAGCGAACACTGAGCGTGCAGCCACACGCGGGGCCTAACAGATCGTGCTCGGCTAACTAACTTGTCTAGCCACTTCCATGGGTCACATAGTTTGTGATTTCCATTTGCGGGTGTGTCATAAAATGTTTTGGAGAAAACTAGGACGTGACCGAGACCAGTGATGGACGTACACGGATCTTGTACCGACTCACAGAACAAGTGTCGTCAGGACGTGGTCAACTCCCTGTTGACGGGGTGGCCCTGTTTGGGTTGACTCATGGATAGGGTTAAGCAAGGTAAAGGCCGTGGTCAACCACACTCTGTCGCGCTCTTAGAGAGGAGCGTTACCGTGTGGCATTAAGAGTCGATTGATACATGTGGGTAAAGTGTACCACCCTGCAGGGATAAATCGTTCGGAAAGCCGTGTCCACGGTTACAGACGACTTGGTGAAAGACACGAGGTCATAGATAACTTTAACGAAATGACTAAAACTGGTTGACAACGAATGAAGGATGCCTCCTCGACTATGTCGAGAGGGGTGATCCTTGTAGCATGAGATAGTCTTGGAATAAGAAAGAATTGGTGGGAAAAAAGAAGATGCTGATCTCAGTAGTTGAGTAGATTTCTCCTCTGTTTTAGAAATGCTCTATTACACGTGCTTATTCTTCCTCGACTCCGGGAAAAAAAAGTGGCTTTATGCAAAAAGAACTTAGAAGCCAAGTCTTGCTGAGTACCTTTTGTACTCAAACTTGCCTCGTTGTTGTTGTTTTACACACTTCGGTGCCGCAGCTGATGAAAGTTTCTACCTCGATGTTGATGAGTAGTTCGGGGTTCCCAGGTGGCAGCCTAGTATCTGTAGTATGGTTTGACTATGTTGCTTATGTTTGGACTCTTAGTCCTTTTGCAGTCTTGTTGTATAACAACATAATTTGCTTTCGTTGTTTGGTAACTGTTGGGTTACTTGACCTATGTTGGTCGTGTAGCCTCTGTGTGTAATGCTATACTCTAGTAAGTCTTGTTTAATACACTTTCATGCCTAGAGTGCTGCTTTAATCGGTTGTTGGTTTTGAGCACATTGTTATACAGTTTTGGCTATGCCTGCGTAGTTTTCACAGTCGAGGGGTTGTGGAGCCGATGATCCATGTCCGAGCACGCCTGCCGATGTGATTCGGCATGGGGCTTGGTAACCCTAGTAACCCTCGATTGTTGTTGCACTTCCTAGACACATAACATCTCGGTATAGTTTTGGTCCTGTTCCTTAAGTTTCATTCGACTCGTGGATGCTTGGTTATGCATAATTGGTTATGACTAGCATGGACACAAGAAGTAGTAGTACTGAGGTGATCCGGCCTGTGTGCCGATGAATCTGGTCTGCCTGCCATTGTTTGTTGCGGCCGGGGCTGGTAACCCTGAAGCCCTTGTAGGTCCATGACTAGGAGCAGATAACAGTATGTATATCTCTGGGTCCAGGGTCCGACAGGTCTTGGTATCAGAGTAGGAGTGCCTATAGGAAACCCTTGCTTCTGGCCGATATCGAGTCTAGACCCTGTGAAAACTATTTTGAAATGACAAAAGAGTTGTGAAAACCTTCTTAGGATTCTTTTTACTCCTTACCTGGTATCTCTCTAACTCTGAGTTACCGTATATCATTTGATTTCAAATGTGTTACCTCCCATATGTTACCTTCAAAATTAGGAGAAAAAATCGTTGGGTGTTTTCTTCCTGGTACTTCGTGTCAGGTAGCTAACCTCTCAAGTTCTAACTAACTCAAGTCATCCCATCTATCAAATTCATGGTTGGTGTTGCATCTCTGTGTGATCCATCGGTTGTTCCGTATAAGTGATGTGTCTTGTTCCTTCCAAATAGTTTCATGTAGTTTGTCTCCGTTGAAACTATCATGTACCATTCCATTGTTTCCTCTTATCATGGATGTATTGATCATGATTCTTCTTCCTTTTACTCAGGTTGTCTGGTGGTACTCGTGGCCGTGTTGGTAACAATCCTCCTCCTCCTGAGGCAACACCTCCGCCACCTCCCTCAATGGCGCAGGTGCTGCAGAGTATTGAGAACAATCGCTTGAGGAATGAATATCTTCTAGAGCGTGTGGCCCAGAACACTGAACGCCAAGTGGCCGGTGTTAGACTTGTGGATTTCCTCAAAGCTCAACCACTGTACTTTGCTGAATCTACAGAGCCTCTTGATGCTGATGATTGGCTTCGCACTATTGAGTGCAAGTTTCTGGCTCTCCGTGTCCATGACCGTGACCGCGTGAACTTCGCCACCTACAAGCTAGTGGGTGCTGCTGGTGCTTGTGGGAAGGTTTCTTGGCGTAGCAGGCACCAGATCATGAGGTCACTTGGGCAGAGTTCTGTACTGCTTTTCGTGAGGCTTACATTCTGAAGGCGGTTATGGACGGTAAAAGGAAGGAATTCCTTGATCTTACTCAGGGAAATATGGGCATTGAGGCCTATGGTCGTACTTTCACCCGTCTGGCCCTCTATGCTCCTCGTGATGTCACCAATGACGAGGACAAGCAGGATCTATTCCACAAGGGCCTGAACCCAACAGTTCGTTATGAGATGTTGCCCTTCAAATTCCAGAGTTTCCAGGAACTATACAACCAAGCCATCACTCTTGAGCGTGGCAAGAAGGAGATGGAGACTACCATGAAAAAGAGTGCTGGAGATTCCCGTGCATCGCCTTCTGGCCTTAAAAGGAAGCGACGTGTGTTCATTCCATACAACATTGTGCCCAAGGCTCCGTATCAACCAAGGCCATCTAGATATGTTCCTCGTCCGTCTGCACCACATGCTACATCAACTTATGGTGGCGGACAAGGTTATCGTCCTCCAGTTGCCCACCTAGCAATGTCTGCTTCAAGTGTGGCCAGCCTGGTCACTTCTCGAGGGAGAGCCCTCAGAATCATGGTGAACGTGTAGCTCGTCCTCCCAAGAAAGTGGTGAAGCCCGCTGGTGCTGGACGTGGTCGTCTTAACCACGTGACTATTGAGGATGCTCAGGAAGATCATAACGTCTTACTGGGTACGATTCGTGTCAACTCAGTTTCGGCTTTAGCCTTATTTGATTCTGGAGCATCGCATACATTCATATCAAAAGGGTTTGCTAAAATGCATGGGATACCTTTTGAGAAGTTGTCAAAACCGTTGATGGTAAACTCCCCCGGTTGAAAATGGCAACCCACCATGGTTACGCTGGAGCTCATGGTAAATGTGGGATATTTACAATTTCCCACAACCTTCATTGCACTATAGTCCACCGACCTTGATGTCATACTGGGCATGGATTGGCTCTGAAAATATGGATCCATACTGGATTGTGTAACGAAATCCCTCACTTTGAAACATCCTTCCGGTGGCACCATTGAGTATTGGTCAGAGTTCACCATTCCGCCATCAGCACGCACACAACTTTCTCCTGAACTGCAGTTATACTTCATGCAAGGTGATTATCCTCCTGAAATTCATGAGTTACCTGTAGTAAGTGATTTTCCTGATGTGTTCCCTAAAGAGCTACCTGGCATGCCACCTGATCGAAGTGTGGAATTTGTCATTGAGTTAGCCCTGGTACCACTCCTATGTCCAAAAGACCTTATCGTATGGCCCCAGAGGAGTTAGTTGAATTGAAGCGCCAAATAGAGGAGTTAGAAGAAAAAGGTTTCATCCAACCTAGCACATCTTCTTGGGGTTGTCCCACTATCTTTGTCAAGAAGCGGGATACAAATGCTCCACGTCTGGTTGTTGATTATCGGCCACTGAACGCACTGACCATAAAAAACAAATACCAATGATATGTTTGATCAGTTAGCTGGTGCAACTGTCTTTTCTAAGATGGACCTACGATCAGGATACCATCAAATAAAGATCTGAAAGGAGGACATTCCTAAAACGGCGTTCACTACTCGTTATGGTCTTTACGAGTACACCGTCATGTCTTTTGGTCTTACCAACGCTCCAGCTACCTTCATGAGGCTTATGAACTCGGTATTCATGGAGTATCTTGATAAGTTCGTCGTGGTCTATATCGACGATATCCTGGTCTATTCCAAACCAAAGATGAACATGCCGAACATTTGCGTTTGGTGTTGTCCAAACTCCGTGAGCACAAGTTGTATGCCAAGTTCTCCAAATGTGAGTTCTGGTTGAAAGAGCTCGTCTACCTCGGGCACGTAGTGTCTGCTGAAGGTGTTGTCGTCATTCCAGACAGGGTCCAAACTATTCTGGATTGGGAAACACCTAAACCAGTCAAGGATGTTTGGAGTTTTCTCAGGATGGAAGGTTATTACCGTCGTTTCATCAAGAACTTATCCAAAAATGCCAAACCTATGAATGAACTTCTTAAGAAAGGAAAACAGTTTGAGTGGTCAGAAAAGGCAGAGGAAAGTTTCCAAACTCTGAAAACCAAACTGACTACCACTCCTGTGCTTGTTCTTCCTGATACGAGCAGGGACTTTGTCATCTTCTGTGATGGCTCACAACAAGGACTCGGTTGCGTGTTAATGCAAGAAGGTCATGTGGTGGCTTATGGTTCCAGTCAATTGAAACCACATGAGTGCAACTATCCAACTCATGACCTTGAGCTAGCAGCCGTGGTCCATGCTCTCAAGCAATGGCGTCATTATCTTCTTGGTAACCGTTGTGAGTTATACTCAGATCATCAGAGTCTGAAATATCTGTTCACCCAACCTGATCTGAATCTCAGACAGAGAAGATGGTTGGAAGTAATCAAAGACTTTGACTTGGGTCTCAACTATCAGCTCGGCAAAGCGAATGTCGTTGCTGACGTGCTAAGTCGGAAGTCTTATTGCAACAACTTGATGATACAACAAGCCCAACCTTCTCTTCATGAGGAGTTCTCCAAGCTAAACCTTGAAGTTGTTCCTTCCGGATATCTGGCCAATCTGGAAATAAAACCTTCTCTTGAAGATCAAATAAAAGATGCCCAGAAGTGCAACTTAGGAATTGCCAAGATCAAGAAGAACATTGCTAGCGGGGTTTCTAAGTGTTTCTCTGTTGATGATCAAGGCGTTGTTTACTTCAAAAACCGTTTGGTTGTGCCCAAGAACCAAAACCTGAGAAAGCTAATACTCCAAGAGGCTCATGAAACACCTCTTTCTATTCATCCCGGTAGCACCAAAATGTATCAAGATCTACGTCAAAGGTTTTGGTGGACCCGAATGAAGCGAGAAATTGCTCAGTATGTTTACGAATGCGACGTTTGTCGTCGTGTGAAAGCGGGACATCAAAGACCCACCGGTGTTATTCAACCCCTACCTATTCCTAAATGGAAGGGGGATGAGATTGCTATGGATTTCATTACCGGCCTTCCCAACACCAAGAAGGGTCACAACGCTGTCTGGGTAGTGGTTGACCGTTTGTCAAAGGTTTCTCATTTCCTTCCTATTAGTGAGAGTATTCGAGTCTCTAAGATGGAAGATCTATATATCTCACGAATAGCCAGTTTTCATGGAGTCCCAAAAAGTATTGTCTCAGACCGAGACAGCCTGTTCATCTCCAGGTTCTGGGGAAGTCTTCAAGAAGCCATGGGAACTCGTTTATCCTTTAGCACCGCCTACCATCCAAAAACCGGTGGTCAAACAGAAAGAGTCCATCAAATTCTTGAGGACATGCTCCGAGCTTGTGTTATATCATTCGGTAAGGATTGTGAAAAGTTCCTTCCATTTGCCGAGTTCACCTATAACAGCAGTTATCAATCTAGCTTGGGCAAGGCTCCTTTTGAAGTTTTGTATGGTCGTAAATGCCAAACTCCACTGAATTGGTCTGAAACCGGTGAAAGGTCATTCTTTAGTCCGTATACAATCAAGGAAGCCGAAGAAACCGTTTGCATCATTCGTGAACGACTAAAAACATCTCAATCTCGTCAGAAGAGTTATTATGATTCTCATCATCAAGATGTTCATTACGAAATTGGTGAGAAAGCTTATCTTCGAGTCACTCCTCTGAAAGGTGGAAAATGTTTCGGAATCAAAGGAAAACTTGCTCCTCGTTACATTGATCCATTCCCCATCATTGGAAAATGAGGTCAAGTTTCATATCAGTTGCAGTTGCCTCCAGGATTTCCGGATGTTCATGATGTCTTCAATGTCTCCCAACTCAAATGTTGCTTCAAAGATCCCATCCGTGGCGTGGAACACGAGACTCTTAAGCTCAAGGATGATCTCTATTACAAAGAGGTTCATGTCCGTATTCTTCATGAGGCCAAACGAAGAACCCGCAACCAAATCATCAAGTTCCTCAAAGTTCATTCCGAGAACGAAGCAACCTGGGAACGAGAGGATCACTTACGACCTAACTACCCCGACTTCTTTTCTAAAATCTAGGAATCTCGGGACGAGATTCTTGTAAGGGGGGTAGACTTGTAACATCCCTACTTTTGTGTAGTATGATGTTGAGTGTTGTGTACATGGCATACATGCATGAAAATGTGGGTCAAAAATTTGCATTTGAAAATAACAAGTGAAATGGTCAAAATCACTTAATCTAGCCACCCACTTGTTCTAAAAAGTTCTCCAAAATGAACAAACCAAGTGATGGAATTGTGAAATTTTTTAAGAGCTTTTCAAAGAATATTTTTGTGCAATTTTTGCTTTACAAAAAGGCCCCCAAAAGCTCAAAACGGTCCTGTTTTAAGCCACAAAAGGACCTCATGGTAACTCTCAGAACTTCCAGGGGGTTATCCGAAAACTCCCTTTTCTTTTCTTTCTCCCTCTTCTCCGGCCAGAAGGACGAGAGAGCGACGTCGCGGTGGCCTTGCCACCTCCTGCTTCCAGCGCGATCGAAGGATGAGGACGTCGGGTGCCGTCCAGATCGATCTCACGCTCGAAGAAACCCCCCTTGAACGCCTTACTCTCTCTCTGTCCTCGAGCACACCTGAACCCTAGCTCGCCGGAGATCCGCCATCGCTGTTGATTCACTCCACCAGCGGCCCCGTTGAGGAGCTCTAGAGAACCGCCACAGTCCCTTCTGCCACCACGAGCACGCGGAGAAGCCGGGATGGCCTAGGCGTCGCGGATTTCGTCGTCTTCTTCCTCTCCGGACGCCGGCCCTCTCTGCACGGCGTCACCATTCCTGACCGTCCCCGGCGCCGCTTACTAGATCATCGAGTTCGTGGTGAGCTAAGCTCCCTTCCCATACCCTCTGTTTCCCTCCCCGTGGCTGGAATCATTATTTTCGCCGGAGACCCGAGAGCGTCGCCGCTATCCGTGAACGGCGGCTCGCCGTCGTTGACCATAATAGAGCGGCGGCGCCTCTAGTAGATAGGACTTGATGATACGCGTCGAATGGTCCCTCCCGTTCGAGCCAATTCGGCCGGGATCGCCGCCGGCGACCGTGGCCACCCACTGTCGGCCACCGGATGACGTGGGGGTGACGTCATCATGACGAGAACTGACACGTGGGCCCCACTTTGATATAATTACAGAAAATGATTAAATCTTGTAAATTAAATAACTTTTAATCTGTAAGTCCAAAAATTATGCAAAAATATCCAAAGTGTTTAGAAAATTGTAATCTACCTGTTTATACAATTTTCAACCATTTTTTGACAAAGTTCAGAATGAGGTCCTATTTGAATTTGAATTAAATTCATTAAAATGATGAAAATAATGTTTTAATTCAATATATTCAGAAAATTAAGTGTAATATACCAAAATGATCAGAAAGACAAACGCAACCTAGTTATGGGATTCTTCAAATCATTTGAGCAATTTATTTTGAACACCCCTCTAAAGTAAGGAATTCCCCCTTAGTTGATCATCGTTTCACAACCTAAAAACCCTAGCAATATGTGCTACTTTCTTAGGGCTCACATCCATTGCATTATTTTGATCATGCATACATACTGTGCATTGCACAATTACCATGTATTGAGTGTTTGTCTTCTTTTCGGTGTTCCTCATTATCGGTAGACCGTGATCCGGAGGTTGATCCAGCCTTCTACGACAACCTCGGTTCCACCTTCGACGAGCAAGGCAAGCACAACCTCATGGCTTTACCCATGTTTGGATTCATTTTAAACCTCTTACTCATGCATGCGATTCAACTAAGTTTTGGGTCTTAGTTAGAGTTATCCTATCCAATGCATGATCCCCTTTATGTCACCTTCATACCTGTTTTCCCTCCTAGTATGACTAGGGTTGTTTGAGTATCGCTAGAGATTTGTGTGTTCTATGCTTAGCCATGCCTAGTGTTATGATCTACTTCATCCGGTTGATGATTTGGGTCAATTTTTATGTTGGAATGTTTATGAGTGGTGAGCATGTGAACTGACTAAGGTTTGCACGAGAGGCCACTTGGGAGGTGGTTATTCGTTCCGTACTCGCCAACCCTAGGAAATAAGGTCTCGCCGTGGAAGCCAAGACTGAGCGTGCAGCCACACGCGGGGCCTAACAGACCGTGCTCGGATAACTAACTTATCTAGCCACTTCCATGGGTCAAATAGTTTGAGATTTTCATTTGTGGGTGTGTCATAAAATGTTTTGGAGAAAACTAGGGCATGACCGGGACCTGTGATGGACGTACACGGATCTTGTCTGGACTCACATAACAAGTGCCGTCAGGAGGTGGCCAACTCCCTGTTGACGGGGTGGCCTGTTTGGGTTGACTCATGGATAGGGTTAACAAAGGTAAAGGTCGTGGTCAACCACACTCTGCCGCGCTCTTAGAGAGGAGCGTTACCGCGTGGCATTAAGAGTCGGTTGATACGTGTGGGTAAAGTGTACCACCCTACAGGGATAAATCTTTCGGAAAGCCGTGTCCACAGTTAGACGACTTGGTGAAAGACACGAGGTCATAGATAACTTTAACGGAATGACTAAAACTTGTTGACAACGAATAAAGGATGCCTCCTCGACTATGTCGAGAGGGGTGATCCTTGTAGCATGAGATAGTCTGGGAATAAGAAAGAATTGGTGGAAAAAAAGAAGATGATGATCTCAGTAGTTGAGTAGCTTTCTTCTCTGTTTTAGAAATGCTCTATACACGTACTTCTTCTTCCTCGACTTCGGAAAACAAAAGTGGATTTGTGCAAAAATAACTTAGAAGTCAAGTCTTGATGAGTACCTTTTGTACTCAACCTTGCCTCGTTGTTGTTTTTGTTACATACTTCGGTGTCGTAGCTGATGAAGGTTTGTACCTCGATGTCGATGAGTAGTTCAGGGTTCCCAGGTGGCAGCCTGATATCTGTAGTATGGGTTTGACTATGTTGCTTATGTTTGGACTCTTAGTCCTTTTGCAGTTTTGTTGTATAGCAACATAATTTGCTTTCGCTGTTTGGTGTACAGTTGGGTTACCTGACCTATGTTGGCCGTGTAGCCTCTGCGTGTAATGCTATACTCTAGTAAGTCTTGCTTAATACACTTTCATGTCTAGAGTGCTGCTTTGATCGGTTGTTGGTTTTGAGCTCATTGTTATACAGTTTTGGCTATGCCTGCGTAGTTGTCGTAGTCGAGGGGTTGTGGAGCCGATGATCCATGTATGATCACGTTTGCCGATGTGATTCGGCCTGGGGCTTGGTAACCCCAGTAACCCTCGATTGTTTTTGCACTTCCTGGACACATAGCATCTCTGTATAGCTTTGGTCTCATTCCGTCAGTTTCATCCGGCTCGTGGACGCTTGGTTATGGATAATTGGTTATGACTAGCATGGACACAAAGAGTAGTAGTACCAGGTGATCCGGCCTGTGTGCCGATGAATCCGGTCTGCGTATCGTTGTTTGTTGCGGCCGAGGCTGGTAACCCAGAAGCCCTTGTGGGTCCATGACTAGGAGCACATAACAATATGTATATCTCTGGGTCCGGGGTCTGACATTGGGCCATGAACAGATATGGAATGACGCTGCAACAATGTATGCGGAGATCTTTTCAAATGCAGGAGCAATAGGAACAGTGGAGTATGCTCATTGCAAGAGAGATTGTAACATGGAAGCACATAGTATAGATAGGAACTTCTTTAGCTCACAATACAATTGTATTTGGGTCGATGAAGCCCCTAGCTTCCTCCTACAAACTCACTTAGGTGATGTAACTATGTTATGATTTGGAAGCAGCAAGTTTCAGACACACTCTTTTTCTTACCAGGGGACCGGAAGGTTTTTAATGAGGGTTCTTGCTAGCTTAATGTATTGAGTTAAATTTTAACAAAATGATATAATACTCGGTTTAAAAAAATGTACATGAAAATAAAACGCAATGACTATATGGTTTCATTCCGGGAATCATTTTAGACTTTCGTCCACTGCCAACTATGAATTTTGTATTCATGTCTGAACCTTATTTAGATGAATTTTGTCAAACAAATCACGTACAAGCGACCGTTTGAAATATCCTTTGAGGAGTAGCTTCCTCTTACTATTTCACACAACTCTCATATTGTAAGTTTTTCGTTTCGGTGGTTGTACACCTCACAGTGTACCTATGTGTATTTATAATGTGCTTCATGTACGTGTCTTCTTCAATCTCTGCTCGACCGCCGCAAGCCGTCATGAACTACTTCCTTCTATCAGTATTCTCATATATATCTTTGTGGGATGCGCTCAATCGCTACCGCTCGCAGCTGCTGCAAACTCTATCGTCACTGGAGTTGTCTGTTAACTGAACATATTTGTGGTGTGTTAACTGAACATGTTTGTGGCCTGTTACTCAAAATATCCATGGTTCTCGTGGTGTGTTGATTACTAAACTATGCTCTCCATCGCCGCCATACGCAGCTGCCACAAACTTTGTCGACGACCTCCGTCGTCGGCGACATCCTCGTGCTTGCCGCTCGTTATGGTGCTTCCGTATCTCACTTCAACCTCTGTGATGTGTGCATTTTATTGGTCTCGTTCGCCGCTGCTAAATCCATATGCACCGGCCTCCATCGTCGAGCTCATGGCCTAGATGGCCGAGCTCCGCGGCTTGCCCACTAGCCGCACATGCTGCGCCGCCGGGGCCCTGCTCGCCGGATATGCGAGTGCGCCGCCTCTCCGCCCGCGTACGAATTCGCCGCCGCCGTGCCAAGCGCGCTAGTCCGCCGCCAGCATGTTGCGCCCGCATAATAAAAATATAGTGTCTTGAAAGACGACCTCATAGTGTTGTTGATAAAGAAGGGGACGCCTTGGGCATCCCCAAGAGTTGACACCTGTACTTATTGGATATTTCTTGTGGGACCATTGGGAATCCCCAAGCTTGAGCCTTTTTCCATTCTCTTCTCATGAATAAGATCAACAATATAACTATCACATAAAACATCATTATCATGATCCACATGAATCAAAGAATTATTACTCTTCACATAAGTATAGTCTTTATCATTAATAGTAGTGGGAGAAAATTCAACAAAATAGCTATCATTGTAATTATCGTAAATAGGAGGCATATCATAATCACAATAAACTTTCTCCTCAATTGTAGGTGGACTAAAAATATCATATTCATCATTGTAATCATCATATATGGGAGTCATAGTATCATCAAAGTAAATTTTATCATCCCATCTTGCGGGACTAAGAATATCATGCTCATCAAAACTTACTTACCAAAGTTTAAAGTTTTCCATAGCATTAGCAATAATGGTGTTCAAAGAATTCATACTAATAACATTGCTACCATCATGTAAGTAAAGTTCCATAGGTTTTTAAATTTTCTCTTCAAATACTTCATGTTCTAGTTCTAGATAAATATTATAAAGCTATCTGATATTTTTTTGTTTCCATTAAGCCTAACTAGTAAAATAAAAACAAGAAGCAAGTAAAAAGAAAGATGCACTGGTTCAGCGAAGAGATGATAAATACAGGTAATATAGAGGGTAACGCAATGTATTGTAAATCTATAATAAAAATGGCAGCAAGATCGCAAGTAGCAAAACTGTGAGCAATCGGTATAACAATAGTTGTAAACAAGACCCAGGGAACATACTTTCACTAGTGGTAACTCTCAACAATATTAACATAATTAAACACAATATTAACACTATGCATGATGGATGTTACTCTGGAATCGTTCCTAATGGATCAAATAGGATGAGAATCGTGTATGGATAAACAAACACACCTTAAAGTTCATGTTCCACATCTACGGACATCCCAACCCTATCACTTTGAGCATCCAAATATAGTACTAACGAACACCATAACCTATCTCTTGAATAGTTTCTCTATAATACATCCAGAACACCCGCACTGTCACCTTGGCACTATAGAGATTATAGTAAACACAAACATCAAGAAACCTCATGATTCCATAATTCAATCCAACAAAATAAGAACAAGTTTATGATAAGTATCCCTCTAATCCATGATCCATAGAGTCACACACGACGCCCACACTCTCACCGTGGCACTGTGGGACAAAGGTGACTCCGGAAGATTATACCACACATGACTCACTCTCCGGGTGTCCTTCTAGCTTCATAACTCTTCCGGTGAATAAAATTTCTTTTAAATTTTCAGCTTATTCCGAGCACTTTCATTTTTATACCTTTTCTGCAATACACTGACAAAATAAACAGAAACGGGCACTGGGCACTAGATTAGTAGTTTAGTCCAATAAATGATAGAAAACATAAGAAAACATGGAAAAACATGTAGACAACAAAGTATGGAGCATAAAAAATTATAGATACATTTGAGATGTATCATGCACGAGCAGACAACAAAATGTCTAACCAATCCACTAGGATGATGGGGTTGAACAGCCCACCATGACCATTCGATTCATGATTTGGACAATTGGTTCAAAATATATTTGAATATGCAAAAAATAAAATAAAACCCAAACACGTCTATGCTCTCTCCACCAGGGGATTACCCACAGTGTGCTAAGTAGCATGTTGTGGTTTATCCATGGGTAGGGGAACATCAGTTGGTTTTCATTGATTGGTTGCCAATTCCTTCCACGAGCGACGAGAGTGCCGCCTCCTTCCACATGTGGTCTTTGTTGCTTCCTTTTTAGGACATCTGTGCCATGATCCTGGTGATGTACTCCTTAAACAATCGCTTTAGCGGGCTCATGCCATCTGCCTCCAACACCACTCACCCATTTTGGGACTATAGAAGAAGAAATTAAACACGTGTTGAAGTGTGGATGTAAAATGAACAACACAAATCTAGAACATGAAGTGAATGGAAGAGATAAGGTCGGGACATCAATATAGTTGTGGAAGAATGCGTTTGGAGGTGAGTTGCGCATTATTATGGAGAATGTTTTTTCACGTGTTAGATCTCTAATGTCCTATTGACCACTAACAGTATGCCCACACTCCTTTGCAAATCGTAGGTGCTAATTACCAAATTGCCAGCCAACAGAAGGTGCTTCTAATAGCAGTGGAACACAACACCATTAGGGCATCTGATATTCAAAACGATGTTTCTCGCACTCATAATGCTCTTGTCTGAAGAAGAGTTGTGTGCACTAAGGCAATGGTGGTAGGTAGCATAAGCCAAATTAGCAGATGACCAAATTGGTTATTTGGGCTTGCTTTGGGGTTGACCTTGAGTTGGTAACCAGCCATTGAGCCGTAAAACTTCACAACATCAGTACGAACTTACCCATGAGGACATGTTTAGGTAGGGGGGTTGAATTCGATATTGGAACTAAATCCCAATACTACAGAAATAAATCAGACCACTCAAAGACACTTGAAATGATTTTTTTGTTGCTTTTACTTGGTTAAGTATTGAAGCACTTACTATGATTTTTATAGCAACCCAACAAAAAAAATTCATACTTCATAGTCCAAGTTTAACTTAACGATACACTATTTTTTGCGAAAACTGAATATCCGAACAACCCCTTGTCATGCTTAGGTTCAATGTTATTCATTTCTTTGTTTTGTCCCTTTCAACAGGCGGTGGCTTGTATATGGTGATGAAATTTTATGCCCCGTAAGGTGGAGTTCTACTAGTCTTGATATATCCATCAGAATTCGTGCTGGAGTGCATGAATATTGAGACAACTAGAGGCACATATGCTCTTATTGGAGATGATGGTGGGGAAAACGATAACGAAGACGATGGTGTTATGGTGAAGAAAATGGTGAACATGAATCTTAAACCGAGAACAAGTTGCATGCTTATGAGCTAAACAGACTAAGGTTAGCAACAATTCATAGATATATTTTTGTTGATTATGATCTTGTTTATTTATCTGGTTGTCTAGGACTTATGAGTAGATTTTGCAGGAATTGCTTACCATACTCCATAATCTTCATGTTGTTTAACTTAAGCATTGATCCTATCCGTAAATGTAACTATGGTGGCTTTTGCTTCACATGTTTGGGATGGCGTGCATGTGTC
Organism: Alopecurus myosuroides; assembly: GCA_028641055.1. Lineage (NCBI taxonomy): Eukaryota > Viridiplantae > Streptophyta > Magnoliopsida > Poales > Poaceae > Alopecurus > Alopecurus myosuroides. The sequence continues at coordinate 380,942,036 of CM054059.1, forward strand.
CAAATAGCCTTGTCTATCCCTCTTTCATATGAACCATATAACAATGTTACCGTTTGCCAATGGTTTCTCATTAAGCTTTCAGATGATTATGTTCATTTTGCTGTAGGTACTACTCTGCAAGTGTGGTGTGTGACTCTAGTGTAACTACAAATCAGCTATACACAATTCTTGCTGGTACCGAGTTCTTGAAACCAAAAAATGTGTTTGATTTGCGGTTTATTCATAACTCTGTGGAGTTCACGCACCCTGGTCGTGTGGTACCTTACTTGAGAAGATTGTATCGGCATCCATATTGTTCATGAATACATTAAACTGTTGGCACCCCCAAGCATCAAAATTTCTATTTTTCAGTAGCGGCTGATTATATTGTTCTTCTTTCCATATTGCTTTCCAAAGTTATGATGCTATCCAGGTACAACTTCAGTAGCGGCTGATTATATTCTTCTTCTTTCCATAGCGCTTTTCAAAGTTATGATGCTATGCAGGTACAACTTGCCTTTCACTTTTGCCAAAAGAGGTCTTCTCAGATCGTTACTTGTTTGACTTCATGCAGGCACCTCCTAAGTACAAAAGCCTGTTTTTGAAACTTGTGATTTGCAACATGGCAAAGTTAAGCTCATATGGGATGATGATCAAGTAGGCCATAAGAAGATACCGAGGTGGATTAGCTCATTTTGTTTGCTAACGTAAAACTAAAAAATCAGTTTCTTCTTGATTTTATAAACATCAATGGAAGAAAGCAGAGTGTCAAGATAAGCATTCAACACTAGTGAATAATAAAGGAGGAAATACATGGTCATAGCAGACACTCTTGTATTTCTTTTACACTATTCTGGCAACAGGTGTGATTTCTATGGTTAATATTCTTACAAAATCACATAGCTTGACAATGTTGCCACGTATCTTTTCTAGCTTATTGTCTCATGAAATTTTTCGATATGTTGGTCATTATTATTTTTGTCCTTTTATGTTTTTTCATCTTTGATGTCTTCTATTTTTCCTGTTGCGGTTAGATGACCTTACTGCATATTTAGGAAGTAATGACAACGCATCAGATAATGGGGTAGATTATTTTGGCGACGAGTCTATGCCAAATGGTGCAGCGAAAAGAAATTCAACAAATAAGAAGTGGTTTGGCTGTCATGGAATTGTACATTGTCGTTTGATTTGAAATTCTAGAAAATACCTATCGTGTGTTATGTTAATTCTAACCACTAACCTTGTCCAAATGACATCATTTCATTTCTGGCAAATGAAATGCATCATTTTGTTTCTACCAAATGAAATGAAATGACGGGTGCCAAACGAGGGCTCGTTTGGCTTCCATCATTTGGGTCAAATATTTGGAATTCATTTGACAATTCCATGGTAAGGCCTGTTAGGCTGTCACGGAATTAGACATGTCATTTTGTTTAGAATTCCAAAAAATGCTTATTGTGTGTTATATGCCAATTTCTATCACTATTTACTAACCCTGTCATTTCACTTTCCAAATGAACTACCAAATGAAATGAAATTATGGGTGCCAAATGAGCTCTATAAAGGAACCTTGCTGTGTTCAAAAAAGCAAGCAGGAATGCCCGACAGAGAAGTTGTGTTTGGCTTGAGGTATATTGGTTTCATAGAAGAAGGGCCAGAAGGCCTAGTTACAACGCGGATTGGTACAGACGCCAAACACGCACACCACGCCGCCGGAGCAGCACTCACACAAAGCGGATCACTCGCCTAACCTCCACCGCTCCGTCTCTAGGAGGCACCCTCTAAACACTGTAGCAATACGCCACACTTCAGCCTCGCCCAGGATCGCCTGCAGAACTACCTCTGGGGGAGAGGTACCCTAGAAGACCACGTCAATCCGATTGTTCCATAATGACCAACAAACCAGCGCCACCGCTGACCACGGGTCTCTAGCGTCACGCCTGCCCACGAAGCGGTAGAGCTTTAGTCTACGAAAGATTCATTCTGCCGCGGCATCCAGTCTATCAAACACCACCACATCTGTGCAGCGAGGCAAAACCATGATATCAACACAGATCTTGAATAGAAGATAATATGTTGTGGCAAAAACATTAGATATGACACAATGGGGAACGGCCGTATCCTTTCCTAGGTTCCATCGCTTGTTTGCATTTTACAGATCAAAACTATGAAGTTGACAAGAAATTAGATGGATAAAACCTAGTTCAATGCGGTCGCTATAGATACGGGCCGGCGCACGCTGGGAAGGCAGGCTTCAGGCTTCAGCAGCTACCTCCTGCCGCCACTTGTGCGTCTCCCCACTGCCTGGAGTGCCCAGCCCTCGCTGGTGAGGCACCGTGTACACCTACGCCGGCAATGGCACTGCGGCATGGAACTGGGGCTGGTGTAGAGCAGCGGCAGACCGAACCGGAGGACGTATCAGAGAATGATGGGAAGCAAGGACCGCCAGTGACACAATGGGAAACGGCCCATTATCTGGATTGTGAGGAGCCATAGATCCTAGCAAAGGTGTGCGGTTTGGGGATTGTGATTTTCTTTTGGAGGTGCGTGGACAAGGACGGTTTGAACAGAAAATTGTGAATGCTTATCCACCAAGCGATGAAAAACAAAATTGGACAGGGATCCATCAGACGATTTGGCAGGATCAGACTCTTAAGAGTTTCCCAACCTTTAACAAAGACGTGACATACATGGGCAGCCGGCAGGTCACAGGTGCACCAATCTCCTTTAACTATGAGAAAAGGCAGAACCGACAAATTTGGTACACCAATCCACCATAATGCATAACTCAGTTCACTGCAGAATTACTTGATCCATTACGTCACTTGACTCACAATATTACTTGGTTCACTACATCTTTACATCATGATCTGATATAACTTAGTTCACTGCATCATAACTTGATGCATTACATCACTGGCTTATGATATAGCTTAGTTCATAATACATCAGAGTTTAGTTTACCAAATCACAAGATTACATCCTGTAGTCCATCAAGGACCAGATAACCCTCACCTGAAACATCCCAGCACCACAAAGAATTTCCGCATGACCTGAACCAGTGCGTCGTGGAGTAAAATCAAGAGTTTGCTCTCCCGGAACACCACCACCTGTATTACCAATGTGAATCACCAGTATCTTTTCCAAACAGAGAGTCATGACGCGACGCCGGAGTTTGATAACTCCACTTTCATCACATGTTACCACACCATCTGCCTCGCTATCATGAACCAGAATCATCGTTTCTTTAATGTCCTTGATGCCAACTGTAATCTTTCCAAAGAAATGTCCCTCAAGAAGCTTGATTTCAAAGGTTCCCTCAACTGTGTTTAAAACAGTTGCAACTCTCACCTCCATAGTGCTGAGCCAGCTCTGGAGGATTTCACTTCTAACCACAACATCTTTCTCTCTAGACAATACTCTGCCGTCAATACTAAGTAGACCCTTGCTAAACTGCTTGTCTGGATACTCTTTATCATTCTTAAGATCTCTGATCTTGAGATCTATCTCTAGATAGATGAAATCAACCAAGACAAGACCTCGACCTGGGCCAGTTAAAATCAACATTTTGTCCTATCAAAAGAAATGCACAAGAAATTAGCATATATAGCTGGAATGACAGATCAAAAGCATTCAATGAAAAGAATTGCACAAGCTATTCAAGTACATTCATCTAAATAGTGTTGACTTGCACAAGACGATTAAAAGCCTCTCTCCCTCAACAACCAATAATACTAAAATGATTTCTTTTAGAGGTCTATTAACAGACTACATTAAATGCATTTTCGAATAGAATAATCGAACAGCAAGGACTCTGAAGCAAAGATATACCTCAGGGTTGATGACTTGGCAATCATCTCTATGGCGGTGAAACAGATAAATGCACTTGTAGTCGATGCTATCTCTGGCGATAACACTACCATAGACATTGATCGGGAATCCTACATCTGAAGAGGCTATGCTGACCGAGAGGATATTTGCAGAGTCTTCTAGCCCGAACTCATCTTCGTATATGCTATTGGTGTATCGCATTGGAAGGATAGGAGCTGCAATGGAAAAGGAAAAACATCTGTCAAATATGGGGAAAAACAACATCTGCAAGATTATTTCACCAGTTTCCCATTACTACCCTACTTAGTTACCACATCTAATATTCTGATAATAAACAGCTACGGCTTCATCCAAATCAGAAAATATATGGATGATTTCCCAGAAAAGCTGTACGTTTCTTCTATCCAAATATACCAGCATGTCCGCTTGATATGACTTATGAGTAACCAAATATCTTTGACTGATGTGTCGATAATTGCATCCTAACATAAATTATACAAGCAGTACCACGAATATTACTACATATGTCATAATCCATACCGAAACCAAAGTGAACGACGTATCCAAATCACCTATTCTCTAACTGGATGCAGATTTTCTGTAACCACTATGCACTCATGATTCATGAAGATAAATAATACAGCAGGAGAAACTATGATCTCACTAATAGTGCCAAGTTCATTTCAATTTTAGTAAAATCAGTGATCCATGTTGTTAACTAATATGGATCCATCCAAATAAATGCAGATTCCTCGTTTACCGCTACGCAGTAATAATGAACATGACCTGTCTGAGCAATCTCCTAATTGAGTACTAATAATCACGATGGATTGGGTCTAACGAGGAGCTTGATGGGAGGAGAGAGAAACAAGTGCATCCCATGAAGCATTGCTCTTTATTCTCGTTGTTATGAACGTGGTAGGTGATAGGGTAATTGCACTAAGGCTGGTAAGAGATGGCCCTGGACAGATGAGGTGCGACGCCAAGCCAAGAAGAGGCTGACGCAAAACAAGAGCAGGGAGAAATCTTTGGGAGAGATAACTGAGACTATTTTTCTTGCTTGCTTTATTGATAGAAGTGTGAGGCATTATATAGCCCGCTTACAATCTTGGAGGACAAACTGATCTGCTAGACTTTAGGAAATAACTAACTTAGAATCAAGAAATATTTACCCTAAAAAAAAGAGAATGAAGAAATATCTTAAGAGATTTTACTGCAAAAGATAACTAACATAATTACGGAAACTTATCAAGATAAATTGGGGACTTTCCCTGTCGTGGCCCTTAGATGGTAGCTGTCTTACAATACAAAACACATGTTCAGTGAGTGGAAACTGGAGCTTTTCAAACATATCCTGAAATTTACAAGCCACTGGACGAGTCTGTGTCCAAGTATCAGACCATACCACTCAAATATTTTGGTGTTCACTACAAAAAGGTAACTAGATTAATTGTCAATCTTTTCTTTTGCTGAGATGTGTTGCTTAGTTCTGTTCTAACTGTATTTATTTCGTGTAATACTATTCTTTGGATATAACTTATTTCGTGTTACTCACCTCTGTAATCTACTCAGAACAAGTGCTGGGTTAACATACTGTCCTTGTCACCACTTCTGGGCAACAGGGATTATGTTGCTGGACAACTCTTTGATTTAGCTATAAGCATTTCCTTTTATGCAGATATAGATAGGCATCTCCCAACCGCCCCCTCGGTTGTTTCTGGACTACTATGGAATTAGTGATTTGTGCTTGCTTTTACCCTTTAGTCCCTTTTACGTTTCAGATGTAGCTTTTTTTTTTTTTTGAGTTTTCACCGGGGGGGCAAAGCCCCACCTGAATCTTTTATATATATCTGCATGGCCCCAGGCCTGATGTTTAGAGTTACAGGGGGAGGGTTTTACATCGGGGGATAGGGAAGGGGATCAAACGCCCAGGCAGTTAAGCCAGGCATCAGCTTCAGCCTCGAGCCGGGGAGGTAGCCGCCCGCGCCAGAGGTGGGCATCATCTCGACACGCTCGGAGGAGAAGGGGAAGACACGGACGCTGGCCACGGAAGACCACGGCGTTTCTGTGCTTCCAAAGGTTCCAAAAACACAGGAGGGTGAAGGTCGAGGCCGAGGCGCTGTCCACGGAGGTAGGCGGGGCGTAGTCCGGGAGGCGGCGCACGCTAGCACCGGCGGGGAAGGTGAAGCCCACCGCCCCCCAGAAGCTGACGGCGAAGGTGCACTCGAAGAAGAGGTGCTCGGCTGTCTCCAGGGGCGCGCTGCAGATGGGGCAGCCAGCTTCCGCCGCGAGGAGGACATGCTTGTCGCGCAGGGATTCCCGGGTGAGCACCCGGCGTTTGACGAGCAGCCAGGCGAAGAAACGCACCTTGGATGGCGCGAAATTCTCCCACACGAAGGGGGCGGCTGGATCCATCACTCCCCCCCCACATCATGAGCTTGTAGAGGGCCGCGGCGTCGAGGGCGCCGGAGGGTTTTCGGCACCTGGTCAGCGAGCGCGAGTCCGCTGTCGGAGCGAGCAGCACCCCCTCCAGTGCAGCGACGAGAGCAGGGAGCTGGCGAGCCCCCGCGCGGTTTAGGCGAGGGACGAGGCTGGCGCGGACGCCGGCGTCCAAGACCGAGCGCACCGTGGCTTCGCTGTCCAGGGCAATCGACAGTCTGCGGCTCGATCGCGCACATTGCGAAGATGGGAAGGGCATCGAGGACGGCGTTGAGCAGCACCACCCGCCCCCCTGCAGAGAGGAGAAGCGCGCTCCACCCGGAGAGGTACTTATCCACCCGAGCGATGAGGGGGGCGAAGGCCGAGGCGGGGAGCTTGCAGCTCGAGAGGGGCAAACCTAGATAGGTTTGGGGGAAGCCCTCCAAGCGGCATCCGAGGGCCTCCTGAATATCCCTCAGCTCCGCCGCGGGGACATGGAGAGGGACGAGGGTACTCTTATGGAAATTGATGACAATCCCCGTGGCCGCGGCGAAAGCGTCCAGAAGTTGTCGCAGTCTCCGCGCAGCTCCTGCACCCGCCCGCACAATGACGAGAGTGTCGTCTGCGTATTGTAGGACGGGGCACGGGGCGTCGTCGATGAGCGGGTGCTGAAGGAGAGGATCTTGCCGGATGAGCTGTTGCAGTACGTCGGCGACGAGCAAGAACAGATAGGGGGACAGCGGGTCTCCTTGCCGAAGGCCACGCTTGCAGTCGATCCACTTCCCGGGGATCCCATTGAGCAGCACCGCCGATCTTGAGGAGCTTAGCACGAGGTCCATCCACTCGCACCAGCGGGGCGGAAACCCCCTAGCGCGCATGATCCTCCGCAGGCTCTCCCAGTTGATGGAATCGAAAGCCTTTGCAAAGTCGAGCTTCAGGACGAGGGTGGGGGCGTCGCGTTTGGAGCAGCACTGGACCAGCTCCGTGGCGTATACGAAAGTCTCCGAGATGCTTCGCCCGGACAGGAAACCGGACTGGTTGTCATCCACCAGGGCCCCGATTTGAGCTTGGAGGCGCGTGGTGAGGACTTTGCAGAGGATCTTCACCGAGCAGTTCTGCAGGGAAACCGGGCGGTAGGCGCTGGGGGCGAGGACCCCGTCGGCCTTGGGAAGAAGAACGATATGCGCGCGGTTGATCGCGCCCAGGTTTGCCCTCCCGGCGTGGACGGCGTCGAACGCCCGGAGGAGGCTGTTCGCGATCGAGGGCCACGCCGCCCGATAGAAGCCTGGGCCAAGTCCATCCGGGCCCGGAGCGCTGCAGCGATCGAGGGCGAAGACTGCCCCCTTGATCTCCGCGAGCTCGAAGGGGCTGACCAGCGCGGGGCCAGAGGCGCGAGCCGCGTCCTGGTACAGGGAGTCAAGCTCGAACTCCCACCGGGGGGGCCTCTCAAGGCCCAGGAGGTTGGCGTAGAAGGCCCCGAGAGCCTCAGCTTTCCCGGCGTGGCTAACGACCACTTCGCCGTCGACGAGGAGGGAACGGATGTGGTTCTTGCGAAAACGCTGCGACGCCCGCGCGTGGAAATATCGGGTGTTTCGTCCCCTTCCTTCACAGCTCTGATCTTCCCCCGCTGCTTCCAGCGGGCAGCAGCGCGAGCAACCGACCGCGACAGCTGCACCCGGGCTTCCGAGCGGAGCTCCACTTCAGGACCTGAAAGACCACGGGTCTCTTCGAGGAAATCGAAGAGGTTAATCAAAAAACGGCAATTGTTGTCAAGGAGGGGGACATACCGGTGGCTAACCCTCCACCGTTTCGCGGCGGAGCGGAAGCGTTTGACACCGGCAGCAAGATCGAGCACGGCGTCGCGAGCGGGTACCACGGGAGACCAAGAGGGGATGGTGGTGGGAAGGAACAGGGGGTCAAGCAACCATGAGTTCTCGAAGCGGAAGTGAGAGGGGTTGGGGATGGAGGTGGTGGCTGTGACGAGGAGCGGGTGGTGGTCGGACGTGGGACGGTGGAAAGAGGAGAGCGAGGAGTTTGGGAAGGCTGTGTCCCAGTCGAGGTTGAAGAATGCCCGGTCGAGCTTGGCCAGGGTGGGTGGCACTTGGCCGTTAGTCCAGGTATAAAGGCGATCGAGAAGCGGGAGCTCGAACCAGTTCATCCGCCCGATCAGAGAGTTGAATTTATCGGCAAGAGTTTGACAGAAATTTGAGTTGTTTTTGTCTTCAGGGTAACGGAGGAGGTTAAAGTCCCCTAGAACCAACCAGGGGCCAGAGACCGTGGAAGCGGTAGCGAACATGTCATCGACGAACTCATCCGTGCGCGAGTGATCGGCGGGGGCATAAACGTTGGTGATCGTGAAGGAGGTATCCGTGGTGGTGGAGACGAAGGTAGTGGTGAGACTAAAGGTGGAGCGGGTTGAGGCATGGAGGGAGAGCAAGCGGGGATCCCAAGCTGTAACAATCCCGCCTCGGCTCCCATCCGCGTCGACCTGGACAGTTTCAGAGAGATGAGGAGGGAGGAAGGAGCGGCTCTTGAAGCGATCCAGGGAGGAGAGCTTGGACTCTTGGATACAGACGACGGAGGGGGCGGCGGTGGTCAGATTATCGCGGACCACGGGGCACTTGTGTTCGTCGCCCAAGCCCCGGACGTTCCACGAGGCGACGAGCAAATTACGGAAGGAGACACTATCCATTACAGGTACAGACTCCGACAGACCAAACAGACAGGGCGAGGCGCGGCGAACACCGCCGCACCATTTTGTTAACCGAGAGGACAACAACGACAGGAGAGGAGGGGGTGGGGAGTTGGGGAGTGGGGGGATCGCAGCAGCACGAGCGCAACGAGAGCGGGGGCTGCTACACATCTGAGTCAGCCGTCTCCTTCTCAATCCGGCCACGGGCGGCAAGCCCGAACGCCGCAGCTTGGATATCGGACGCAGCCTTCATTCCCAGCGGGGCCGCCGTTTTGATCAACACCTGACACTGCACAATCTGTTTGCGCAGTCCAGCGGAGCAGCCCTTAAGCGAATCACGGAGCTCCCGGCGTTTAATGGCTTTGGTGGTCATGTCCTCAAACCTCTCTGGCTCGAGCCCGGCAAGGCGGTCGCTCTTGCGCGTCGCGTCTCCAACCTGCTTGGCTTTCCCCCGCGCCTTGCGCTGCCGGCGGCTTGAGCCCACCAGCGTCCACGGCACGTCGGCGTCAGGCAGTGTCAGATTCGCAGGTTCAGGGGCCAGCTCGGTAATCACCACCGAACTCCCGCGCTGGGCAGTTGACGACGACGCAGAGGTGCAGACGGACCCATCACCCGAGCCCCAAAGGCTAGAGGATGGGGGCGAGGATCCCGCGGTGACCACAGGGGAGCTCGACGACGTCAAAGGGGACGGTGGCGGCGCAGTTAGGCGAGGCAGGGCGGGAAGGCCAAGCAGGCCCAACAGCAGCTGTCCAGGGTGGCGTCCGCGGCCGGCCGCGCCGTCACCAGGAGCCGAACCGGGCGTCCCTCCTGCGGCAGCGCTCCGCGTGATCGGAGGACCGAGGAGCGGCAGAGTGTGCCGAAAGGGCGGCGGGGGTGCGGGGCGGAAATAGCGGCGGTACTCCCCGTCCGTGAACCGGGCGCTGTATGGCCAGACTTGGACAACCTCCACCCGCACCACCCTAGTGCCCCACGACCCGCGCTTGGGCCAGACGTCGCAAGCAATGAGGCCGGCGTGCCCACAGAGGACCACGGCCTTCACGCAGGACATGTCGCGCCCTAGGAGACAAATAGGGTCGATCTCCAGGACCTCCCCGAAACCAGCAAAGAGAGCCGTGATCCCGGCTGGAGTCGCGTGCTCGGCGGCCAACGGAGATGCCCAGAGCAAGGCGCAGACATCGTCCGCCACAGGGACCCTCTGAGCATCCTCCTCTCTCTCCAGGGAGATGCGAACGTCCTCGTGCAAAATAGGAGCCAGGAGCAGGGCCATCTCCCGCGCCGCGTGGCTCTGGAAGCGCACGTAGGACGCGCCCACCCCCGAGTGCACGAGCTCGAACTGGAGGTGGGGCATGGCGCGGAACAAAGCTTCGGCGATGGCCTGCCCGTTGTTGACGAAACCCGAGGCGGGCTCGAGCCAGACGACCGCAAGTCTCCGCGCGGCCTCCAGGTCCCCCGGCGGCATCCAGATTTCCATGGCGTCGGGGCGTTCGTCCGTAGCAGGAACGGAGGGCGCCGAGCGCGGGGAACTGACGACGGAGCTCTCCTCCCCAGACAGAACCGAGGAGGGGTCACCCGGGGAGGCTACGCGGGGGCCAGTGGAGGCGGGGGACCGCGGCACGGCCCGCTCGCGGGCGGGAGGCACCATGGCGACGTCAACAACCCGTGGGGGGCTGGGCGGCGAGCAGCGCATGCGGAGGCAAATTGAGGGCGGGGAGGGGGGGCCTCCACGTCTTCGACTTCCCCGGAGAGCGTCCGGGCATCCGAGGCACGCGGGAGACGGATGGGAGTGAGTTCATGCATGGGGACAGCGGAGGGGGCCGCGCGAGCGGGGCGAAGCGAGGGTGAGCCCATCGCTGAGGGGAAGGGGGCGGCAGGCGGTGGTGAGGCTGGATGGTTGGCAGCGGCGGGGGTGGGCGGTGAGTGGGGGAGGACCGTGGGGAGCGGACGCGGCATGGTGCACTCAGCTAGTATATGGCCCGAGTGTCCACAGCGCTTGCAGCAAATGGGGTCACGACAGGAGGCGACACTGTGATGTTTCAGGAGAGCAAGACAGCGGAGACACCTCCCAACGGGGCTCTTAACTGCCGGAGTTTTGGGGGCAGTGGGCGGTGGGGGGGCCGGGGGGGTGAGAAGCGCCTGCAGGTACGAGGGGTGGGTGGGCGAGGCAGGAGCAGTGAAGGAAGGGGGAGCTGTCGGCGCCTCGCGCCCCGAGCTCGGTACGGCGACAGCAGGCGGAGATGGAGTATCCCCTTCCGCCGGGGCCGAAAGGATGGGGGCTTCAATTGCCATAACTGGAAAGGACGGGAGGATCCCGGGGGCAGATGAGGTGACAGGGACTTTCTTTCCCAAAGCCGAGACGCGCGGTCCGGCCTTAAATTTCCTAACTGGCAGTGGGGCCCTTTCCTCAACCTCATCCGCGGCGGCCATGGCCGAACAGAGCGAGGTGTGGAACCTGAACGCGAACCCTGGCATCTGATACGGCCCCCAGACTGCGACGTAGCGCGCAACATCGAAGCTGGAGAGAGGGAAGTGGAAGACGTTGGCGGCGACAAGAGACACCCGCAGGTGCTCGGGCGGCGCGCAGAGAAAGTAGTTCACGACGTGCTCCACGCACTGGACAGAGAAGACGGGGGAAAGGAACGGTGGCGTGATCCACACCTCGCCGGGTTCAGTCGCGCAAAGGGGCTCGAGGCGACCGAAGGAGACTTGGGACTGGAACTGAGAGAGGATGTGAGACTGGAATTTTTCACCTGGGGTACCCGCCGCGACGGAGACGCGACCACGATCTTCACACCGAGCAGCAGCTTCCGGGCCAGCGCGGACGGCTAGGGGAGAGTCACCGGCGGTGGGGTGGGGGAGGGGCTGGGTTTGGTGGGCGGCGCGCCCCGGAGCGGAGCGCGGCGCGGGGTCGCCCTAGTCGCCAAGGGCGTCGCGGGAGCTAGACATCCTTTCTTCCTCAGATGTAGCTTTTGATTTAAATTACTAGGCTTCCTATGTGCCTGTTTGAGATTGATCTCTACACCCCTCGTTTTATGTAGGATGGATTCTGTTAGCATCATGCAGAGAGAACTTAATGCTTGGGCACTGACTTCTGAATAGGGCTCATGTGTTACATGTTAATCTAAACACCATGTTGGCATTGGAGCTTTAGTAATGAATAACGAAAGAGGTACCAAATGAATATGAAAGCGCTGCTTAAAGGGTCCAGATAGTTATTCTTCAGGTTAATTTTTTTTCTTAGGATTTCCCTTAATTTTTTTCCCCTTTGTACAAGTTCCGATCATGTTGTTGCTCCTGCAGGCGAGCAAGATGGTTGGCGTCAATGAAGAAGAGTGTCAATGTACTCCGCAAAAAAATTCTAAATGGCGTAGGCATGGCCCACCAAAACCAGCAGCGCTGGCGGTGTTGCCTGTCCTTGATACGTTTCCTATGGCGGTCGACGGCCAGACGCAACGTCACCATACCTACTGACGCTCCTCCCTCTCCATTTTCCTCAGCACCTGCTCGTTGTTGCTTCCCATCGCCGGCCCTGTCCTGCTAGGGCCGTGGACTCCAGCCCAGACGCCATGCCCTAATTCAGCTCTAATTTCTTACGGTTTTTGTGGCCTGGTGGGTATCCTCCAGTTCCATCTTTAGCCCTCCCTTGATTCAGTTGTTCTTTCCAATCCAGGTTACTTTTCTAATTTGGTTTCTTCTAAATCAGTAGCGTTTCAACAGAACAAAGCATTTATTGCCAATGTCCACCAGTAACCATTACTGGCAGATTGAAATACTAATTTATGCGCCTAGCTTAGAGTGATATCTAGCTGTATGCTAGTGATATTCATTTGTTAGTTCATCAAATGTACTCAACAATCACAGCGGATCAGGAGCAGCTATTGGTCGCGCAAGGATGACTAGAGAGTGGCGCGCGAGAGAGTCCTTCGCGGCGCCACGGCACCATTTAACTGCACAAGTGAACTTAAGCAGCTGCGCAAAATCAACTTAATTGATGTGGCCACAGCGGCTATGTCCACATCGTCCGGTGGACGCACCACTTACATCATGATTATTACCGCCTTAGCAATTGCAAGGTATGTTACTGTCTCATGCCAAGTCTGCTTAGCTATTTTTTTTGTGCTGAACTGGGTATTTGGGATTGGCTATTTACTGATAGCCAAGAAGGATTTGACCATCTTACCAACCTCTGATTAGAATATTCTGTGCTTGTGGGTGTCTTGCATCTTTCAGAAAAAAATTGGTCCAATTTTACCCTTTGAAATACAAATTTAAATATATAACATCGCAATATGTAAAGTGGAGCAACTTATCAATACTCAGAATGCCAGATGACTCCATAAACTATGTAGGCTGTGGCTATTTCCCAAGATACAATTATCAGGAGAATAGTGCCATAGGTGTTAATCATACAAAATAGTGATATAGCTTCATTTATCACAACGATGGTATTTTTCAGTACAAAGGTCAGATAGCATTTTCTAATATTCTACTCCATCTGTTCGCGTAACTGGCAATCAATGTAACCCAAACGATGCATGTTACTCCCTCCGTTGACACATATAAGAGCCATATTCTGACTGTACGCCATGGGGTATTGAAAAGAACGTATTGGCATTAATGGTTACTCACTGATTTACTAAACGAATAAATTCTGTGGACTAACATCCCCAAACCTTTCTCTATCACGGATTAAGGTTTCTGGTTCTACAGTATTACGCATAACTAACCAAATTTCGGTTAGGCTCCAAATTAGTGTATTGAACTTGACAGAGGTAATTTTTGTCTGCTGTCAATACTTAGCTATGGTCGTAACATCTTTGCTAGCTATGCTGAATTCCTCATCAAATTTTTATAATTAGATTTACTTTCGTGAATGTCGTAAATAGAGAATTCATAATGTTCTCTTCTGCTATGCAGACTGTTCTTTCTTCTATGACATGGATATAAACAAATTAAGATAATTTGTTTAAAATGCAAGCTCAAATTGAACTTCCTACATTCATTCATTTTATTTGGCAGGATACTGCAGCAGGGGAAAAACGGATAATGCATCAATCAACTGACCTAATTTTTGTTTAAATTGTTTTACACTGTGACACATGCCATTATGATGTATTATATTTATATCTTACAAATATGCAGAGGCAGCTCCATTGTCAACACTTGCAGTTGAGCTTTGCAGTTCACCTCATCAAACAAGCCAATAATCATGGCATACCACCTACGCATGTTTCATCCATTTACGTGACCAACATGGTAGTTTCTTGGATATGAATATCAATCAATGGCAGTAGTTGAAATAGATTGTGGATGATCACTGCATGGTGAACCAAAGAAGGCCATAAAAGATGGGCTTTGGTCAGCGACCCCTTAAGCTTTCGGCTATCTTTCTGTAAGAAGAATGATCTAATAACATTTAGGTGCGCGCATCTAATCCCAAATGTTGGTCCCCACATGACAGTCCAGGAGGCGCGCCCCAGCTCCTAGTCAATGATTATGATTATACCCCTCTATATAAGTGAAACATCCCACAGCAATGTAATGTTGCCCCATTTATATACTGTACATCAGAAATTTACAAAGAAGTGTATTAGATAAAAATAAAAATAACTATGGATGAAGATACAGATTACTTACACTCCTCATTTATGTCGAAGACGGAGAAATCTCTGAGGAAAAATCGAGTGTAGACATCACGGCCTAACTTGGCGTTGTACTCGATGATGGATTTCCTTACGGTTTGGTGTGCTTCGTCCCTCCGCGTGTTCTCCGCCACCTTCTGCTTCATCCTGTCTTCCTCCCGCCGACGTCTCTCCCACTCCGCCTCCGCACGGGCTATTTCCTTCGCCTTGTCGTACAATAAAGGCTCTACGAACATGTACTGCTCATCCTCCCCCTCCTCCTCTACAAGCGCCATGATAAATCCCAAACCGCCGGCGATGCCTTCAAGTCGCAGCGGCCCCAAATTCGCCGCCGCCGCCTCTTAGGCCGATGAGCTCCGCGGTAGAGGCCTGGCCGACTCCTTTCCTCTTGATTTGTTTCCACTGATTTGGGCTGGGCCTGCCATTCTACGCAGCCCCTCTTGTTACGGACACGTTTCGACGAACAAAGACCTTTTATCTCCTGCGTTAATCTAAAAAAAAAAAAAACTTCTACGCGCTGTTCAAATTCGGAACCAATTTATTCTAAAATTGCCGGTATAAGAGCATGTCTAGTAGTACCCTCGAACCCTCGAACCCCTAAAATTCTTTTTTACGGTTTTTGATGAAAAATTTCCAAAGATTCGAACCCCTAAACCAGTAAAACAAAATCCAGGCTGGACCCGGGAATCTCCTCCCAACCTCTAAAAATAAGGGTTGGAGGGTTTGACCCTCACCAACCCGTATCCCAGCCGCACGCACGCGCGGGAGGGAGTTTTCCCCAACCGCCGCCGCCTCCCTCCGCACCGCCGCCATGGCCGTCGTCCCCGACGCCGCCCCGGCCCCTCCCGCGCCGTCCCCGACCCCGGCCGCGGCCGCCATGGCCGCCACGGCCCCTCCCGCGCCGGCCTCCGCCCCTCCCGTCCTGGCCCCGTCCGCCCCCGCCCCTCCCGCCGTCGCGGCTGTGATCGCCGCGTGCGTGGGCGCCAAGCGGTAGCGGGCGGGGAAGCACCTCGTCCCACCCCTCCCGCCCGCCCTGTCCGCCCTGGCCGAGCCGGTCCCGACCGCCCCATCCGCCGCCATGGCCGCGCCCGTCCCGGCCGCACCCAAAAGTCGCCCCAAGGCGACCGGGGCGGGGGCGCGAGGTGCTCCCAAGGACCCCAAGGCCGCGCCACACAAGAAGACCGTCGTGGCGAAGCCGAGGGCCCCGAGGAAGAAGCCCTTGGCCGTCGCCACCGCACCGGACGTGCTCGATGAAATGGCCGCCTCGTCCACATCGTTCATGGACATGCTCCATGAAGCGGAGGTGTGACATCGGGGCTCCACCACTCGATCCCTTTAGGGATGGTGATGACTTGGAGGATTTGGGAGGTGAGGAGAGAAAGGGGAGGATGATGACGAATTGGAGGAGATAGAGGAGGAGGCGTTCGCCGCCATTGCACAAATTGAAGCAAAGCGTGAGGAGACAAAGCGCAAGGCCGACTTGGAGGAGAGGTGAGGTTTTATGGTGGTGGTGAGGGTTCGAGGGGGTGATGGTGCCTACGAGATGGGCAAGATGATGATTTTGTGATGTAAAAACTATTAAAACCATGCATCAATGAGTTATTTTGTAGTATGTTTGATAGTTGATTGTGTGTGCTTTCGTATTCATATTGTGATGAATATGTGACAGTTTTAGAGGTTGGGGTTGAGACAAAGACTAGAACCCTCAAACCCAACCCTTAAAACGGAATATTCTGTTACAAGGGCTGGGTTTAAGGGTTCTAATCTTTGCCCCTGTTTTTCAACCTGTAAAAGTGTACAAAAAGACCATTTTTGGACCCTTAAAATGCTAGTGAGGGTTCAAGGTTTGGACACGTCTAGTGGGCAAACGTTTTCTCAAAGATCGTTCCGTGGCAATCACCCAGAAAAGGAAAGCCCCACCCCGCATTGTCCAAAAGAGGCAAGTTGCCCAATCCCAACTGCCCACGTGGTCCTCTATATCACATGGAGACAAAACCGCCAGCTACCAACTCTCTCACGTGGTCCAGCCTCTCTAATCACCATCCCCTTCCGCAAGAAACTACCTAAATCACGCGGAGGAGGACAGGACCGCCCCATCGCTCACCAGTTCATCGTCCTTCTCTACTCTCCCCTTCTATCCTCCTCTCCCCCTGAAGAAACATATCTGGTCCATGAAATTGGACGGGATCATCAGCAAAGATTGGTGCATATATAGAGGAAAACACCAATGGTAAGAGATCCTGCACATACCTCTGTCACCTATGTTCTTCTCTGTCATGCTTGGTTGTCTCAGCAACTAGATCTGCACAGTGAGTTTGTTTCCCCTGTTTGCAAGTTTTTGTACATATGTAGGCGGCTAGATCTGCCCAGTGAGTTTGTTTCCTTGTGACTGTAAGTTTGTGAATGGTGGTTGCAACTTTGTTGATTGGACAAGCAACTTTGTTGACTGGACAAGCAACTTTGGTAGTTTGTGTGGCAATCGAAACCCATGTGTGTGCAACTTCTAATTCGCATGACACATGGTGTCTGGTATAATGTTGCAACTTTTTACACAATTGTTGCAAATTCATGTAAGGACATTGGTGGGAAAGCAATTTTTTACCCTGAATGTAGATGAGTGAACTTGTAAGTCAAGAAAGGCAACTTATATAATTTTGTGTGCAAGTTCGATACTAAAATTAGCAAGTTAGGTTGCATTCTGTTGCAACTTTCCGTGGATTCAGTGTAAACAAGGACTAACCTGAAAAATTGGACTACTTCTGTCTGTGAGCAAGTATTAGAACAGCAGTGTACAACTATGGATTGTACTATTGTAACTATTTAGACAGAAAATACATGATTTAGCAGCACATGTTCATAGGTAGTGTGAAACTTTCATAGGTAGAGCAAAGCAAGTTTGGATAGGTATAGTTGCATAGAAATGGTAAAAAAAATTAGGAACTATGTAAACACCAGTTTGCAAGTATGCGATGTATTGCTTGTAACTTTCCTGTAGAAAAGTTGCATCGTTTTCTTACTTGTGTACATGGTTGGTGCAACTTACAGTTTTGATGCAAGCAAACTAAATAAAAATAAAAAAATGTTGCAAGTACAAGAAATAATTATGAAAAATGTAACAAGCAGGAACACGAAAACAGTGATGCCCTAGACATACCTGTAGAATTTGGTAGTAAGTTTGTAGATATACCATGATAAGAGAGACATTTGAACATAATAGTTGGAAAATTTATACACAAAATACAGTACTGCATGTCCTCGGCATTCTTATACAACTATATAGTGATAATGAGATTCTGTTTACAATA
This sequence comes from Alopecurus myosuroides, assembly GCA_028641055.1. Lineage (NCBI taxonomy): Eukaryota > Viridiplantae > Streptophyta > Magnoliopsida > Poales > Poaceae > Alopecurus > Alopecurus myosuroides. Next base: position 380,959,900 of record CM054059.1, read on the forward strand.
AATCCTTATGTGCCCCTCTGAGAAGGAGATCAACGCATTGGAGAGTGAACTTTCAGGAGAGGACCAGTGCATACGATTTTGACACAATGATCTCCAGTATGGCAATATCATGATGGATGAAGAGATCAAAGCACTGAACATTTGTTTGATGAACTGGTTCTTGCAAATTGTAACACAATGTCTTGATACCCGCCTGTTTTCATATAAAACAAACTTGAATTAGTGAACTTGTACGAAAATTGTTGGAAAACACAGTAAAAACAGTAAAAAGAGATGTTTGTCATGATCTAACTATAAGTTGTTTCATTTGTAGGATTGGATATTGGACCTAAACGAAGAGCCGCCTGACAACGACGCAGGCTCGTCATATGCAGATGGGTTTCATGCACCTGGTGAACCTTTATTGCAGACCCAGAACGCGAATGCAAGTGCTAATTAGTATTTGGAAGATGTGGGCGAGTCTCCTGATCCATTGCAAAACAACCCCCTGTTCCTTATGGTCCAGAAGCTAACGTCATGCAAAGTGGGACAATGGAGCAAACTACTACACTTCCAATGGCTGGTGCTAGCAATGCAGCTACAGATGAAGGTGTGATTGGTATTGGTCCTGCAGATTACCAAACCATTGATGGGGAAGAAGCTTTGTCTCAGCCACAAGAGCCATTTGTAGGCATGAGGTTTGATACTCTACTTGATGCAAGGAACCATTACAATGCATATGCAGAGAAGAAAGGGTTCTCCATCAAGAGTAACACAACAAGGACTTCAGTTATCGCTGGGAATCTTGAAAAGCAGCAATTTGTTTGTAATAAATTCAAGAAGCCAGTAGTTGACGATGGTTCAGAGAAAGTTACTGCAGCGCCAAAAGTTAACCTTGATGTTGTTGAGGAGAGCTATGGCGAAGAAGAAGATGTGTGCATAATAGAGGATCCAAAGAAGAAGAAACCAAAGAAGCGCAAGAGGGAGAAAATAAAACAAACGAAATGCAATGCCAAGATGATAGTGAAGGAAAAAAGAAAGGAGGTGGGAAGTTATCTACTACATAGCTGAGCACAATCATCCTTTAGTTACCAAACCCTCTCTCAGGAAGTACTTGCGATCACACCAGGGGATACCAGAAAATGAAAAGGAATTCCTGACAACACTACACAACTGTAATTTAACTACAGGTACTTTTTCTGACAGTCTGTATCTGCAACTGACATGTTGGTGTTAGTAGCAACTTTTGTGCTAACAGTAGGAACTTTGGTCAGTAGTTATTGCAACTTTGATACTGTAATCAAAATAATTGGTACTATATACAGAAAAGATGATTGTACTAGTAACCTATATACTACCAGTAGCAACTATGGCGCATGGTTCTGCAGCTTTTTGTTTCTAAAAAAAAGTAGAAAATTGCTATATTTAACTGCTCAATTTTAATCTCATTGTTGCACTAAGACAGAGAACTTCTTAGGTAGAATTGTTTTCTTATTTTTTGAAAGTTTGTATCTGCATCTGAACAAAAATAATGGAATTAGCCACTTTTATGGTTACAGTAACAACTTTGGTCCATTATTGTTGCAACTATAAACACAAGTTGTCGAATGTTTCTCATGTGCAAAACATTGATTGTTTTCAAAAAACAGGTCGAATGTTCAGCATCATGTCAGAATTCTATGGGAAAGCCGCAGCTGTGCCCTACAATCCTAGAACTTTGACCAACTTCCGTGCAACTTTAACTGCACCAAGTAGGGAGTTTGATTTGGCCAAGACACAAGAGTACTTCCATGCCCGTCAACAGGAAGATCCAGAATTCTACTTCAAAATGAAGTGGGATATTGAAGGAAAAGTTCAGAACATGTTTTGGGTGGATGGTGCAGCACGGAAAGCATATGCTGAATCCTACTGGGATTGCATCTCTTTTGACGCAACTTACCTAACAAATATGTACAACATGACGTTTGCTCCTTTCATCAGGATAAATCGACATGGACAATCTTTCATGTTAGGTTGTGGATTCGTAAGGCAAGAGCTAGCATCGAGCTATGATTGGCTGAACTCAACGTTCTTGGAAGCAATGAAGGGCAAGCAACTAGGCTGCATAATCACAGATCAAGACATAGCAATGAAAGTGTCTATTTAAAAGATATTCCCCTCGACGGTGCATAGAAATTACCGATGACACATTATGGGAAAATCAACTCAGAAAATGGGCTCGTTTTTGGGAAGACACCCGGAATTGGTGGCAGAGTTCAATGATATAGTGGACTTCAACATGTCAAGTGATGAGTTTGAGACAAGATGGGCGCTGTTTGCTGAGAAATGGCAATCAACTTGGCATCCGCATCTTGACAGACTTTATGGAATAAGGAAAATGTGGGTTCCATGCTACTTTAGGCATTGCTTTTTCCCATTCCTTCAGTCCACTCAGCGCAGCGAGGGATTTAACGTTGTTCTAAAGCGTTATGTGAACCCCCACAACTCCATTCTCAATTTGTCAAGCAATATGAGAAAATAAAACAGATGGCCCTACTGAAGGAAGGAGGCAATGATTTCAGAACAGACATGCTAGTAGCTGATACTTGGTCTCCTTTCCCAATCGAGGAACAAGCTTTGAAAGTGTATACTAGGGACATCTTCACCAAGTTCCACACTGAATTTGAGCTTATTGGAAGGTACAATGTACGCCCACAACCAAATGGATTGTATCAGTTGGTGCCAAACAGGACATTTGTCGCTAAGTATGGTTCCAGGGCTTATTTGGTTTCAGCTAATGTTGAACAGTCTGCTTACAGTTGCGAGTGTTGCAAGATGCAGAGAGATGGCCTGCTATGCTGCCACATTTTGAAAGTGTTTACGCATCTAGGTGTTGATGAAATACCCAAGCAATACATACTAAAGCGTTGGACACAAGATGCGGTAGAGGGGGAAGGTGGAGTAGGGGAACAAGATTATGCAGTCATGCCTGAGCAGTCGAAGAAAGATATTCGGTATGCAAATTTGTCTACTAAGTTCCAAAGGGCTGCAAAGAAATGTTGTGTGTCTGATGCGGCAGAAGCTGTAGCTAACAAGTATCTACTAGCTCTAGAGACTGAGGTTAACCAGCTAAACATGACAAGGAGAAAAGCTCACGCTGCTGCTGGTCCAAATGGACGGAGGACAAACAATGTGCCCTCTGCACAACCGGGAGGTGACCCACTAGAAGCTCCACCACAAGGTAGTGCTCCAGGTGCACCACCAGGAGGTCCATCTGATGCACCACCAGTGAGCTCTGTGCATACAGCTGCTCGAACTACAAGACGGGCAAACAATGCGACACACCGACCACAAGCTCCACCACAGGGTAGTGCTACAGGTGCACCACCAGGAGGTCCAACGGATACACCACCAGGGAGCTCTGTGCCTACCGCTTCTCGAACTGCAAGACGGGCGAACAATGCTACACAACCACCACAAAGGCCTACTGCTGCTACAAATGCGCGACGGGCAAACGACGCATAAACTACAGCGCCACCAGGTGAACCAACAACTGATGCAGGAGATGATAGTGACCGATGGGAACCACCTGATAGTTCACAATATGCAATGCCAGAAAGCTCTAGACCTAAAAATCTAGACAAGGTTATTACCAGAGGGAGGAAAAAGGCATCAAGACTGGTTTCGGCTCTAGAACTACAACCCAAGAGAGTGGTCAAGTATAGTTTATGTGGTTCAACTGACCATAATGCGGCCACGTGCCTCGCCAGGTTGTTATAGCTTGTATTCATATTATTATGTGTTGCAGACCAGTTTTCTTAATTTAAATGAATTTGTAAAATTGGTAATGAGTAATCCTCGGATTGTAATAGTTGCATTTACTCCACAAAGAGTTGCTACTGTAATATTTGAAGTTGCAAATTCCCTGAATTGATAGGAAGTGAACGAAATTAAAATGACTTTGTTCAGTGTGCTGTTCCCCTCTGTCTTTCAAAAAGAAAACTCTTTTTTGAATATTAGGTTCTTTTAATTTATTTGTTGCCAGGAAGTTATTAGTGCCTTATTGTAATTTGGTCTTTATGTATGAAGAGTTTGAATCATGGTGAAAAAATACACTGGAATTGACAACTAACGAAAGAATACACAATAATTGCAATATATATAGCAAAAATCACTAACACGGCCATTGTTGTTGCAAACAAAATTGAGTGCATAGAGAAAGGACTACAAAGAAAATGCAAGTCTATAAAACTTGCCCAGCCATCAATTTGAAATCATAGCAGTACAAAGAATGTTGCAACTCCCCACACTATTTACCTAAGTAATCTTGAGAATGCTTCTCCAAGCGATATCATTATGAGTTGATTTAATCCAACCTGCGGTGAGAATCTTCCTCATGTTGGGTATGTTTGCTGGTCCATAATTTGGGATTTTGCTTCCAAACCACAACTGGGCGTTCATTAGAGTGAAGATACCACAGTCATCTCTGTTTTTAAAAAAGAAAACAAGTAAGTCATGTGATCAACCATAAAAAAGTACAAGAAAATGCAACTTTGACATCCCCCATTGAGTAATTTTAGGAGTATGATGTAGGAACTTTAATCAAGAGTGCAACTTTAATCTACTAAAATAGCAACTTTTTGTATTGTTGTGCAACTTCTAAATAACTATAAATAGCTGAAGTAAGCTAGTACTGAACATCTGTAAAAAGATTCAGAGCTACAGTGAACCAAAAAAGTGTACATTTTGTAGACATGCTTGTAAGCACTTAAGCACATATGGGGTTGCAAAACTAAAAACAAGAGAGCAAAAAACATAGAATGATATTCGTCTCTTATGACTTGTTTTGCTTCGGTGGCTCCACATCAACGAGTTGAAAGGGGTCGAGGTTAACATCATAGCCTGCATAATTCTCATCCCAAAGTAGTCTGATTGCACTTATCAATGTGAGTGCACTTTTCTTAAGAGCTGGGTCGGCAATCGACCTCATCGAATCAAAAACTTCAAATCTCTTGTCCGGTATGTTCATTGTGAAAAGCCAGTAATGGTTAACTTGCACATCTCCTTGTGGATTAAGATCTTCTAAAACTGGAAACATGATCTGAATTGAAAATGAAAAAGTGTTGAGACTTAAATTAAGGAAACATGTTTTTGCAAAAGCACAAGGATAATCTGATTGTGAAAAGACATCACTATGATTAAAGTTACTCGCATATCCTATGTATAATTGTTGCAATAAAAATGTGTGGAAATTGCAAAAAAGAACTGGTAAACTGGGTATGAAGGTTGCAGCATTTTAGCACATATAGAAGAATTGGTAACTTATAAATGCATAAGATATGGGGAAAATAAAGACAAAAAATGTATAGAGTTTTACCAGATCTTTCTTGTCGAGCTTGTTACGCTTGTGAAACTTGGCAGCTATTTCAACGCAGTTTATTACAATCATTTGTAGACGTGTCTTGAAAAAATTGAAAAAGCATGTTTTGAACAAAAACATCAAAATTTTACATGAAAAGGTAGGAACATGTTTAAAAAGTTGCATGCTTACAGTAATTCTCAAAGGCATTATAATTTTCTTTGCAGACTTTGGCGTACTCAAATTCAAAGCTTCGATGCCAACTTCAACAACTGTGTTCTTGAGCCATCCTCCTGGTTTCATTGAATTTGCAAGTTCAACCAACGATATGAAATAATTGTTGTAGTTGACAATGTGTGGGCTGTTTGTAGCAAAAAGAAAATAGTCAGCATAATTGACTTCAAAATGAGTGCAGCACAAAAAAAGGAAGGAAAGAACAACAAAAATGTAGCCAGTTGAGTTGCATTGCAAAAATTATAACCTGGTGTCCTCTTCTTGGCTCCTTGATGTCCTTCTTCCAAGCCTCATTACAGCTGAATATATATTGTTTACTTCAGTGGTGCAAGCAAAAGTCCTCCTAGTTTCATAGTCCACATAAGGTGATTTTCCATATGCAGTTGGTTTACTTATTGGCCTCTCACGAGGAGGTGGAGCGCCCGGACCTGAACTGCTACTTGCATTGCCGCTTGAACAAGCCGTTCCTGTCTCTGTTCTCATAGGAGTTTTGAAGTTGCTAGGGGACACTTCTGGAGTTGCTATAGGAGAATTTCTAGTTGCTTCGGTCATATCTACAAGAGCGCAAGCTTCAGCATCCATTTCAGCATTCCAACCATCTACAAACTCATCAAATTTTCCAACAAAAACAGAATTATTTTTATTGGTCACTTGTGGGAGATCATCTAATTCCAAGTCCAAGTCAAAAGGTGGTGGATCACACGCAGCGTACAGGGTGCGTGAATCAGAACTGGTCCTTTGGATTTGGTCGGTAACCCCTTTCCCCTTCTCATCAGTGCACACAAAACTGTCAGATTTGCTTCGAAGTAACGTTGATCCTGGAGTTGGCTTAAGACACTTGGAGATTAATTTTGAAACATCAGGACTTGTGAGACCAATGCCTGTGTGTGCCTTATAGTTTGGAGGAGGACATGTTTCTAAGGTCGGAGCTGTTGGACTAGTTGTGAATTTTGGAGGCTGATTGCTTGAAACATGTGGGTTTACAGGTGAAGTTGCATATGGAAATAGAGGATTTGCAATAATATTAGCATGACTTGCTACACTGGATGGTGAAGTTGCAGTTGCAACAGAATTTGTCGAATATCCCAGAGAACTTGTTGGAGAAAATGATGAGCCCGATGATATTGTTGGTGAGTTTGGAGCATAAGATGTTGGACTCTGTGCAGATGGCTGTGCATATGGTGAAGCCACCGGTGAATTTGCTGGAGACCTTGGGGAAGTTGCAGATAACCTAGGGGAAGTTGATGTAACCCTTGGAGAAGTTGCTGGTACCCTTGGTGAAAAAGCCGGAACCCTTGGTGGTAATCCTTGAACCCTTGGTGATGTTGCTGGACTGTGAGCTGATGTTGGTGACTTTGTTGCATATATTGGAGCAGTAGGTGAAGGCATTGATGAACTTGCTGTAACCCCTGGTAAAGTTGCAGCATTTTGATCCAAAGTTAGTTCATGGACTGTTGGAATAGATGTTGTTGGATCAGCAGTTACAGAATGCCTCCGTGAAATTGTCGCAACTGATGGAAACGTTGTTGAACTTACTACACCTGGTTGTAAACATGGTCCAGATGAGAACCCTTGAGATTTTCGTTCAACAACTCTGTTTGCTTGATTGCCAAGATTAAGTGATGGTCTAGGAATTTTAACGGTCAACTTTGTACATAGAGTTGCAAGATCATCAACAGAAGTTGCAGATTTGCAGACTATAGTTGCACCCTTAGTCAAGTTAGTTGCTATTGTTTTACCTGCTAATGTATCCTGGGTTGGCACTGGCTGAAGTAGCTGTGAATAGTCTTGAGGTGGCATGGTTGTGCATTGGTTACTTGGAGCAACATCCAACGTTACCGCACATGTTGCAGATATTGAATCAGATGTTACAACTGTCTGTGTGCTAGTTGCAGGTTTACACTGAGGGTCTGCTAGTCTGAGATTTTTCTTGAAAGGCAAAGTCCCCTGAATCTTCTTTGTAATAGAACCTTTATCTGACATTTTGGTTTTAGAAGCCACATCTGGTCGCGCCATGACTTTTCCCTCAATATCATTCTTGAAAATAACCGATAAGCTTGTTGGTGGGGCATCACCAATCATGGGAGGGGCTTGAATCTGCAAATCATTTGCCTTTACTAGCTCACTGCTAACAATATCCTTGAAAACAGAAGAGTCTGTTTGTTCAAACATTTCACAAACTTCGAGCATAGGGATAGGGTTGGACGCCTTCTTTGGTTCCATTCGCACCATATCAAGCAATGAGGGTGCACCTTGCTCTATGATTGTCTTGCTGCCTTCTTGTAACCATGTATGGAGAGTAGGAGTTTCCTCGGAAACAGGGCTGTTTCCCCTTGCACAAGCTTCATCGCTTCCTCTGTCATAATCCCCTTTACCACTGCCATCATTTTCAGATCTACTGTCCTCACCGTCATCACTGTTTTTTCCTCTGATCCTATATTGTCATCTTCATCTTGCTCTCTGTCAGATTCACTACCATCTGCATCAAGCTCTTGATTCCCACCGACATTGTTGTTGTCATCAGAATCTCCATCATTGGAATGCTCTTCATCATCGCCTTCATCATCGTCCTTCTCGTCACTTCCATCAAGCTCATCCCCCTCTGTGTCTTCATCCTCGCTAACGTCTGCCTCGCTTTCTTCATTCTCCTCATCTTCACTTTCTGCATGCTCTTCAGACTCACTTTCAATAACTTCAACACGACGTCTCTTTTGTTTTTGCTGTGCAGCTATTTTGCTTGTTTCAGGTTCTTCAAAATCAAGCTTGCCAACACCTTCGACAAATTTACCCACTTCGCAAGTGATGTTTGCACATAGTACTTGCACCAATTCATTCAACTTCCTTTTTTTCTATACAGAAAAAGAAGGTACAAAGTTACAAGTGAGCATGGAAAAACTTTCATATTACAAAGACAATTGACTAGTAGTCTGCAGGGGAAAAATATTGCGGAACCTACAGTAGCACTATAAGTAGCTCGCAGTTTTGAGGAAACAAACTCTTCAAGCTGATCAACATTGCCAAAAATATTCTTCACCGGGTTATCAGCACTTGTAATTCTATACTGTTCTTTCAACTATTTTGAAACGTGCAGACAAAAAAACATGATCAGATGGTGTGCCATATCTTTGGATTTGCATTTAGTACATAATAAAAAAGTTGCATGAATTCATAGCAAAAAAGTTACATATTTATCTTTGGATTTGCATTTAGTACATGATGTTGCATCATGTAGTATCAGAAGTTGCATGTATTACAGAATTGGTTACAATAGTTGCATCGTAAAACCTAAGGGGTTTGCATCATGTAACACAAAAAACTGGCATAAAAATTCATGTTTCAGAAGTTGCAGATAAAATTGATATGACATAATAAAAAGCATGAGTAACATGTGAATGAAAACAAAACAAAGTAGGTTTTGGTGATTATGATTCATCTTACTTGTAGTTTACCAAAAACACCCGGCGATTTCATGTCCATTTTGATGATCTTGTTGATGAGTTTATTGTCCCATGCACTGACTCGTACTGGGCATTTGCTTATCCGCACATTATGTTCTAGTGAGTCAAGGTATAGAATCTACGGAAGTTAAACAGAAGAGTAATCACAAAGTTGTTTTTCTGCAAAATTGCAAGCCACATGTACTGTGCAACAATGAAATGAACAATAATTAGAAAAATGCCGAAAAAAGGAACTTACCACCAGGTGGTAGACACAACAGCAAACGGAAAGCCTCTTATCACCCATCTTCAAGAAAACTTCAACAATTTGATCCACAATAAATTGACAAATGTTGGTATTTTCCAGTAAATCAATATCCATGAAGCATGGATAGCACCTTGGGCTGATATTGACACTTGTTGTCGGACAAAGGAATGTTCCAAGAGCAACAATATAATAAGCACGAAGAAACTTCTCATCATAGGCACCTCCCATCCTCTTGATGATATCACACCGTTCAGTGAAGTCAGGAGCAGTACCCTTGGCAATTTCATACTCTTTGTTTATCCACTCGATAGTGACCTTGTCCAATACGTATGGTACCTTGCGCCCAGAGTTTGGTAAACCAAAATTGCGGTGCACACTGGCAGCGTTGACAGGAATCCTGCCTCTTTCTGGAATTACAAGCTCACATGTTTGTGGGTCAAAGCAGTGAATCAGCCACATACTGAGTTCCATAGGCATAGTTTCGTTTACATCTAGCAAGCCCGCACCATGGTGACCGTACAAATATCGTTTCTGGCCTGATGTTATTGCTTCGTTCAACTTGAAAAGCCTAGCAGGGGACGCCCTATTCCTCCCAATCTAAGGAACAAAAAATGAAGAAACCAACAGTTTATACACAAATATGTACAAAAATGAATAAAAAGAGAACCAACGAGTTCAGAATGTATGTTGGCATACCACAGAAGCATTTGATGTAGCACGTCGTCCAGCAAGATTTGATGGCCCGGTTGCTTGTTTTGTAGCAGCTGTTTTAACATGCTATGATTTCAGCAGGAAAACAAGAAGAAAAAAAAGTAAAACCTTGACGAAACTTGGGGATTTGAAAAATGCAAGATATGTGACAAAATTCATTTGTGCTGGAAGTTCCAAATTGCTACAAATAAGTTCCAAATTAGTATTACTAAGTTGCATAGATATCTTACCTCGGGGGCTTTCCCTTGGGCATGACGTTGAACAGGTTTTTTTTGGCTCCGGGTCATGGTCCTTAACCTGTGGTATATACCTTTATGATCACCCAGTTGAAAACTAAAAATCACTAAATATGGTAGTGGAAAATTGAAACAAAAAAAAGTTGCAACATAATCCCCAATAAAAATTGCAGTAGTTAGACTGAATGAACATATGCGTTGTATTGTTACAATTTTGAACATATCATAGAAGGGTCTCCTGTTTCACGGTGCCCGGCAATTGTTGATGACTTAGGTTCCTTGCCTCGTTCCGCTAGCGTATCCTGCGGGTATTGTTGTTTCACAAAACCATGATTATTTAGCATGCAACTTTTTTAAATTTGAACAAGTTGCAACCTGACAAGTAGATAATTGCATTATAAACATAAGAAACTGCGTGACTCCTAATATGCATTAGATGATATATCAGATAGACATGTTCGAAAAAAAAGAAATAGCCGATGAAAACAGATCTTCACCTCCTCATTTTCATTGTTTTGGATAACGTGGCGGGCCTTTTTAGATCTCCTAACATACACAACTTTTTTATTCATGTTTCTTGTAGAACCCTGAAAAGTGTAAAAAAAATAAGGACATAAATTGAAATGATTTGTCAAAAATTAAACCCTCTGGGAGAAATATGATTAAAATGTATAGTCATGAAATGTACATGGCAAAATAAAAGGGGGAGATACCTCTTGTTGATTGTCTTTAACATTTGCATGCTCTCCTTGATCACCAACCATTGTATTTTTATTTTTATTATAGAAAAACCTATAACAAAAAGTTTCAGTCAATTAACAAGAAAGAAAGGAAAAGGTATATGCACCTACACTTATACAGACTGTGATATTAACTATTTATGATTGCATATGTAACAAAGGAAATATGTGCTTGCAACTTCATCAAACTATGGATAAATCCATGCAGTTGCAGAAAAATGTAAAAGTACACATCCAATCAGATGCAACAATGGAGCTGTACAATTAGAAGTTTGTTAATTTAATTTGCAACAAATGTATCACACAAAACACAAGCTCACATAAAAAAATTAAAGTAACTATACATGCTGTTAACAGAGCATAAAGTCGTCACTGCTCAAAATTAAAGTAACAAATGTATCACACAACACAAGCTCACATAAACCAACAATGATGTCATGTTGTCGCAACTTCGGCGATTTGTGACAACAGAGCATAAACTCATCACTGCTAAAAATTCCACTAAAATTGGTTCAAACTTGCAAACAATCAGTACATAACATGGAGACGAGACTAACCAGAAGGAACTGAAGAAACGCCAAGCTTGTTTGCTAGTGAGAAAGGGGATACCTCACCTCTGCAACAAGTAGGCGCCAATCTGCTACAATTCATCCCAAAAATACATGGATGAGTATCATCCTAGGAATAAATCGCCTATTCGGCAAGCACAACGTCGTTAACAAGCATTGTACGAGCATGCCCAACTACAGGGATCTACGAATCTGGTAGAACACGGACCTGCAAAATCCCCTAGCGATTTGGCGCAGACGAACTAGGCGAATATGATGAGGATGGAAATCCGTAATAAGCACCTCGTCAAACCCGCAGCAACCGCGCCGCGCCCGAATCACAACCCCCGTCACCCTCCCAGCGTCTAACCGGACCCGCAAATCCCCTAATAGCCTCAAAATCTTCGGGGAACTCGACGAAAAGCTTCGAAAACTCTGGCGAATCTACGAATCAGTACCTCGTCAAGCTCGCAGCAGCCGTGGCCACTACTACAATAACCCCCGTACAGCTATACATACTTGGCAACGCTCTAAATATTGGTTGCAAAATTTTAACATAGATACACATATATGCGGTGGAGGATATCCGTTGTACAATATACATTTGTATACAAAAATAAAATTGTGAGCCCAGCCCACGAAGCACAACACAACCGCCCTTATTAGGTTAGCCCCACAATAAGCCACGATCGCATAGTCAATACTCCCGGAATCCCCTCGATTTGTGCTCCACCATCTCTGGCGATAGACTAGGTTTTGTCTCATCGAGATCATCTCCGGCGGCCCCGTGCTCCTTTTCCATCGAAGCCGTCGTCCACCCTTCGCCCTCCAGCCTCGTGCTCCCTTGCTGTCCTTGCTTCGTCCCGCAGCCGCGAGCGTTCTCTGACGATGATGTCCTACACGAACTCGCTGCCCACCCTCCTCTGTTTCTTGAGGGCAGAATATAGTCGCCTCCGTGCGCTCCCCCAGGGCGTCTCTCAGGTGAACGTTGGCGTCCGGTGAGGCGCGTCACGCTGACAAACTCGCGACTGGACCATACTGAGCGCATTGGATTTGGAGCCAAGGTACGGCAGCTGGATGGAATTTCTCCCTTTTCCCTTCCAAATTACTCTCCTTTTCCCTTTGCTGCATCGTTGCTGATTCCTGCCATGAGCCGCACATCATCAACAATCATTTTTTTTTTCATGTTTTGATTGGTTAGATGCCCAGCTTAGTGGCTCATATGTCTTTGTCGCTCTCAGTGTTAGTGCACAGATCATATTAACAATGCCATAAGTACTCTTTCCCCAAATATGCTATGCACTTGTATATTGCAGAAAGATGTTTTTTTGTGATATGACAGTCCGGGCAAAGCCATGTGCGAGACTGGGTATTCTATCAGTTTCCTTCTAATCCATTATTTATGCCTTTAATTTGCAGGGTTCTAGTAAGTGGCGGAGTTACAATAAAATTCAGAGGCGGGCCAGCCATAAGGACTGTATGTTTTGTCAGATTCTAAGCACTGATGCTTGGTGTCTAATGGTGTGCCACTCGATCACTTTCTTGAAAATTAAATACAATTTTGTGTGCTGCTAGTAATTGCTATACGATGCCCCCCTTAAAGTCCTAAATCTGAGTACAATGTCTCTATGCTGACAAGAAAGGAAAGGGCAAGATTGGTAGATGGAAGTAAAAACAGATAATTGCTATATATGGTGCTGGAAAAATGAGCTGGAAGGACTGCTAGATATTGCTATATATTGGTAGATGCAATTTTTCTTTTGAGCTGGGTGGGTTATGGCCTAGGTCTTCCCCAAGATAGCTCTGCCTCTGGTTCTAGAGTTGACACATGGAACTTTGGAACATGTCATATTTTACTGGGATGCTAGATTAGCTTCATACGTACTGAAATAACTTCTGCAATTTAGCATTGATTTTTGAAACATCAATTTCACCTATACATAAATATTTTAGTTGCCACTTTCTGCTAGGTAATGATCTCAGTCTAGTACTAATTACTAAACTATCTACTTATTTCCAGTTCTCAGCAATGAGCAGACTGCAGTACTAATTTTGTGCAAAGTTTGTTTCTATTTCCTTCTGCACCGAGGAACGGAAGGAGGCCTGGTCAATCAAATTTGATGACAATACTACAATTGCAGCGGAGACGTGCCAACCATATTGCATGACTGTGTTTCTTTTGATACAAACTGCAGTCTGTCAAGACACCATGACTTAGTAATGTTATTAACCTTGACCTATTTCTGGTATGTCATACACAAGACATGTGTGATGGTGCTTTAGGCAGAGGCAGCAGCGCAGGTCGCAGCAACACAGACAACAAGCCGCAAACGGGCGAGCATCAGCACTAACCACCAGCAGATATTAATTCCTCTCCTTTTGGTGAGTTATATCAAGTTCAAAACTGCTTCTTCTAATGTAATATTTCAATATGATTGGTTACTAGAACTCTAGAAGTACAGATTTAGATTGTGAACCATGAGAGTTTCAAGCGACATCTCAATTGCACTTGTATTTGTGCATTAAATCTTTTAAACCTTAAATATTGGCCCATGCCAACATCAAATTCTTGATCTGTCAGTACGCATTAAATTGAACTTATGCCTGTCACATATGAACTGTTTTGCTTTGTAATACTGTCACTTCTATCAATTAGTTAGTGAACATTTTTTTTTGATCCATTGTTAGATGAACAATCTAGTTAATTAGAGGAGTTTATCTGTCGTTTGATGGATTCATTCAGATCCCTGTTGTTTCTTATCCATATTTCCTTCTGATTTCCCATCCGTGTGGTAACCACTACGACTTGTGGGTCTGCTGAGCTATTTCAAATGCACATGATAGGAAAATTGTCTTGTGTACTCCGTGGTGACTTACCTTTGGAATGCAACCATGGTGTAGTATTCCCTAGCAAGTTCTAAGATAGTATTTAGCATAATTCACCATACACTTCTCACTGTATTTTGCCACTCTGATTCTGGAAGTGAAATTTTATATTTTGCAGGTCCCATGCATCAACAATACTTGAGAAATTCGGATATCAGCTCTGAACATGTTAGGCAAAATATTAGAACAAATGTATATAGGACGAGAGTAGAATGTTTGCTGCAAGATTGTAAATTGTCCACTCTTCAGATACTTTTCGTGTATGTGGTGGTGTTCCTGTAATGGGTAGAATTCCATATTTTGATCCAATGTTGGAAATTGTCTACTCTTCAATATACTTTCCGTGTACAGAATGGTGCTCCAATAATAAATAATGAATTATTTCGTATGCAATGCATTCATATTATCTGATCTATCTGTGTTGTGGTATGTTCCTATGAACTATGTCACCTTTATAAGAAAAAAAAGCTACAAATGCCAGAGCGGTCAAACCATCCAATATAAGAAATAATATTTTTTTTAATTAAAATATCCAATCCAAAAAGGATGCCTCTACCAACGGATATGGTTGTTGGTTGGATTGTGTACCTACATTGCAACGCATAACCTATTGGTTACCAACGCAGGTATATTTGTTGCAATGTACCCTAGCAACGCCTCATAACGCAACGGATTTATATCCGTTGGTATAGTCGCTAGCAACGCCTATATGGACCTTTAGATACGCATACCAGCGTTGCTGTAGATGGGGTCTTCTTGTAGTGGGCGCGCCCGAATCAGCCCCCTGTTAACCTCCCAGCAACCGCGGCGCGCCCGAATCACCATCGATCGCAGCGGCGGAGCATCGCCATCGATCCCCCGTCCACCGCTGACCGTAAATACACCATGCGCAGTAGCCGGCGATGATTTCCGGCGGGGGAATCAGTCGGGGAAGCAGCTTTGCCGAGGAGATTGCCGCCAAACCCTAGAGCTCGCTCTCTCTCTCCGTCGAGGAAGAAAATGGAAGCAAGCGGAAGGAACGGCTAATTGCCTGGCGCACAATTCGAGGTTCAAAACCACCCCTCACTCTGTTACAATGACAACTGGGCCCCACGAGACAAATACAGACAATATTGTGGCCACGTCACCCGACGTGCGACCGCGCAGTGCTGTTAATGAACTGTTTTGCGAGCAAGCAATCTGGGCCGTTGGCAAGAGGATTGACGGCGCGCGACGGTGATTGCCAGCAGTTGGCAAAATGAGGACGCCCTCTCTCTATCATTTAGGTTAAGGTTTCTACTAGACATGCTCTAAGTGCATTTCTGGCCACTACACCCTACCGGCTACCTATTTAACGAAATGTCCGGTTTTTTTTTTAAGAATCACTAGTACACGGCCACCGGGCCACTACTCTAGCCTCCACAACCCAAATCAGCTAGCGAGGCGTCGAGCCAGTCCACGGGCGTGCGAGCACAGGAATGCACTTGCCCCATGGAGCCACTACAGGGACGTCGTGCGCGTGGACGCTGCCGAGCTTGCTCTTGCTACGGTGCACGGAGCCGCTCCAGAGCATGAGCTCGCGGGCATGCGACGTTGTTGCGGCAGGGGCGCGGCCACGGGCGCACAGGACGCGTGGCCAGGCGCGGTGCACAGATGCGCGGCGGGTCCTCCTCCCTTTCTCCTCCACCACCCAGCGCACAGAGTCTGCACGCTCCAGCTCGTCCGGGTGCCCAAGCTCCGCGTGCGACACGGCCAGAGCTAGCAGCAAGGTCACCGACCAGCAGCCTTGTCCTCGCGGCCGCCGCGCACCGCCTCGCCCCGCCCCCATTCGTGTTCAGAAGCTCCCTGAGCTCTCCCGGCGAATCCTCCTCCACGGTTGCACATGTAGACCTCCACGCTGCCGCACCAGTCGGCGCGCGTCCCCTTGCAGCGCGCGAGGCGCACCTCGCCGAAGCTCCCGACGTCGGCCCGTCTGCAGCGAGTCGCGCGGAATAGGCCGCTGCCTTGGAGCCGCGCCACCCGGCGCCTCTCGAGCTTCACCTTGCCCCGCCGCCCAACCTGATGTACCCGATGGGAAACTCCGAACCAGAAGGAGCGGAGCAGCGCGGTGGCCACCGGGTGCCTGGCCTTCGTCCCCGACGCCAGCGAGAGCAGGGCCACCGCCCGTCCTCCGAGGCCCGAAGGCGTAGAGTGCGGCGACGGACCCGGAGAAGAGCACGGCGAGCTCCGCGGTGGTGAGCCAAAAGAGGCGGATGTGCGTCGAGTGGGTGCGCGGTCGGAGTCAATCCATGGAGAAGAATAGGGGAAATAGGGGAGAGAGGGGCACACGTCGGTGATAAAGTGGGCGGGCTGGCGCGGGCCTCTGCCTGGCTGCTTTCGGTCTGATTGTTGAGGAGCTCGGGCCTAGGAAGGCAGTATCTGAGCCATGTGTGCTGCAACGCCTTCGGAGGGAGCTTCACGGGTCCGACGAGGGCCTGGCCGGGCAGTTGGGCTGGTTTGCTCCGTTCGTGGCATCCGGTCTGCTACCGCCACTGGTGGTGGAGGTTGTGTCCTCCCACATGGTTGCGGCTTTGCCGTCCTCGTTTTGGTGCTTCTCTTCGGTCAGGCCGGCCTCACATCGGTTGCCGTAGTTAGACGGCGTGGACGGCTTCAAGACCTGTAGCGCATGGGTGAAGGTTAGAGGGGTGGAGCCAACGGATTTCCGGGACGGTGGGGTTTGTGGGTCGGGAGAAATCCCTGCTGGCTCATGCCGGCACCAGCGCGGTGACGCCTGTGGGCGTTACCATCCTTCTTGAAGGGCGTTGGGTACCCCCTTCCCCACTGTCCTACGTGTACCGGGAGAAATCCTAGGCGCAGTCCGGGCAGCAGCGTCAGCGTCATCGACATTGTCGCTTTCCTTCTTGAAGGCGGTGCTTGGTACACGACAATTCAGAGGATTTGGAGTGCGGCTCGCCTTCGGTGGGCGCTATGGTCGCGAGTTATCGCCGTTTTCGTTGTTCTGTCGGTGTTGGCTTTAGTTTCTTTTCTAGTTCTCTTCTTTTTCTTTTGGGTTTTGCTTGTGCTGTCAAGCCCCAGCTATGGTTCGCTTGTTGTTCGGTGTGGTTGCTATATTTATATAGCGGGGCGAAAGCCTGTTTCGTGATAAAGTGGGCCAGGTAGAGAAATTTAGGATAGAGTCGCGTGCGACAGCGTCAGCGCAATGCTCAAATCTGGACCAAATTTAGGCCTGATACGAGCGGTCCCAGGCACAAAAAAGGACCACCGTCCGTTTAGGCCTCGTTCGTTTATTCCATGGGACACAGAGACTGTCCTGGATTGCGGCATGTTCCTGGTTGTCCATCCCGGCGAGGTAAACTATCCAGCCCAACAAATTTGTATTCTTCGCTTAGCCCCCGTGGGGATTCCAGCCCAACGCATCCCGGCCATTTTCCATGTAGGCTGTTTGGAAAAAAAATTATCTCCACGTGATGTGTAGAATAATTTCCATGATACGTGCGTGAGCGAGCTAGCTAGCCAGCGAGGGGTGTGCGTCAGCGACAGTTGGGAATAACCGGATAGCTATAAACTACAAGGGATTAATTAGGAGGGTTAACTAGGGTTAGTGGGGATTGGGTGTATGTACGGGATCAACTCATTCCCTGCCTGGATCGATTCCAGATCTGGTTGAATTCCCAGTAAAACGAATGAGCCCTTAGGCAGCGCCGTAGGGGACTGATTTTCGGCCGGGCTGCTTAAAAGTGGTCTGTCCGGGCGAACTAGGCATCCCCGTAGAAGATGTCCTTAGAGCGCCTTTGGTAGGGTGCAGCAACCCCAGCCAGCCCGGTGGGTGCAAATCCATGCAGCCCGTTTGGTTGCATGCGAGAAGAATTTTGGGTTAGCACGAATTTTAAAACACGCTGAGCTAGGCCCGCTGGTAACTGTGGAATCGGCCGTTTCTCTCGGGCCAGACTGAGCGGAGAACACTGTGCCCTCTCTAGATGCAACGCTCACTCACTCTAAACCCACTTCATTTTCTTGCTTGTTACTAATGATATAATGCTCGAAGTGTTTGCATTTAGACCTAACACCTCGGGTGATTAGGGTTTCCGCCTCCACCCACCGGAGATATTCTTCGGCGTGGAGTCTGTGTCCATCCCATCGGCTCCCCCGACGGTGTTTGACTCGGCTTAGGTCCTTTGAACTGGTCAGGGTTTAAATCTCAAGGTTCGCTGAAGGAAAGGACGAACAGGAAGGTTTCTGATCGGGATCGCGAAAGCATCATGGTATCAGGTAGTGCAACAAGCTCGACGAATGGCCCACCGGTAAGCACGAAGGGAGAAGGCCCCCATGAGATGATACGACGCTTGGGTATTGACGAAGATGAGTATGATGGCCTAATTTTTGAGGATGAAACAGAGATTTCAAAGGAGGGGATCAAGTGGATGGCCCTCGTTAGGGTTCATACAATCAATCCGTTTAGCTCTCAGACTTTTGAACAACATACGTGAATTGCATGGAGTCCAGCACAGGAGATAAAATTCACAAAACTTGAGGATGAGCTATCTATTATCCAATTTTTTTTGCTTAGGGTATTGGTTGAATATCGATCAAGGAGGCCCTTGGCACTTCAGATAGAGCGCTATAAGCATTGAAACGTACGATGGTTTTGCTCCAATCGAATGTGTTGACCTCAACTTTATCAGAATTTGGATCCAAATCCACAAGCTTCCAATAGGATATCGTGACAAAACTCTCATAACAAATCTGATTGAGAAGCGAGTGGGGAAGGTTATTGAAACCGAGACGGATGTGCACGGGGCTGGTAATTTTGTTCGTGCCCGAGTTTGGCTAGATGTCAGTAAAGCTCTAGATCGGTTTGTTTCAATCTCAAGAGGAGGGAAAAGGGAGGTATATGAACTGAGGTATGAGAAAATTCCAAAATTCTGCGGGGCCTGTGGGATTATCAGACACACTCATCTGGAATGCGGTATAGGGGAACATGCGGCAGAAAACATCAAATGGGAAGACTCACTAAAAGCCGACTGGGCTACTTGGAGAGGGAGGAACCCTACATGTAATAGCGGGGGTTATGGAAGAGGACAAGGAGGTAGAGGTGGAGGAAGAAATTCAACAGATTTTGATGCAGGAAGGGGTCGTGACAACAACAATGTGAGTTGGCGTCTCAACGCCCTAAATACATCAGACAAGAACCTACCCCCCGAGGATCCTCTGAATGATACATGCACGAGCCCTATGAAACATCTTGATAGCGAGATTTCTGATCGGGAGAGCTCAGATGCAGGGGCACGAAAAAGACTCTTCATGAAGAACTTGGAAATAAATGAAGAGAAGCTTGCAAATGCAAAATCTGTCGAGAACAATGAATTGGAAATGGTTCTTGTGGGGGAAGCAGAAACTGTGGTTGACAATGGTAACGAGGTGACTGAAACTAGAAAGAAGCAAACATAGAAGGATGGAGCAAACTCCCCTTCGCTAGGATCGGCGGGCTTCCGTGAGGGGTCCGTCTGGTCATAATGAGAATAATATGCTGGGATTGTCGTGGTTTGGGTAATGCCGCGACAGTTCGAGCGCTTCTGGATGTTCTGAGGCGATATAAACCTGATGTGGTGTTCTTGTCGGAGACCCACCTTGAAGCTTACCCGGCTGTGTGTCTAAAAATAGGATTCGAATGGATTTTATGATTGTTCAGGCTAGTGATGGTAGAAGCGGAGGCGTAATGATGGTCTAGAAGCAGGGAGTTAATTTATCTCAGATTTTTGCACACCCAAACTATAATGAGATGCAGGTTGAGGACGAAAATCAGAGTTTGGAGACTTACATGGATGTATGGTGAACATAAATGGAGATATAAATATAAAACATGGGACAGATTACGATCAATTCATAGGAAAAATAATTTACCATGGATGATTATGGGAGATATGAATGAAATTTTATATGACCATGAGAAGGAGGGAGGAAGATCCAGACCAGACAGATACATGAAGGCTTTCCATGATGTTCTGGAGGAGTGTGAGCTTCACGATGTTGGCTATATTGGTGATACTTTCATATGGCATAGAGGAGGAACCCGAGAAAGGCTGGACAGAGGTTTGGCTAACCTTAGCTGGAACCAACTATATGAAAATGTTGCAATCATCCACCTGGAATACAATCATTCGGACCACAAGACGATTATGCTTGACACCAATTTCTATGCTACCCAGCAGAACAGTAATATGGAGAAGCCACTAATGTACGAAGCCAAATGGTTTCGGGAGGAAAACTTCAGAGATACTGTCATGAAATCTTGGGAGGAAGCAGGCGCAGGACAGTCGCCGATCGACGTCCTTGGTAGACTAAAGAACATGCGCGGGTATCCATGCATGGGATCAGACGGTCCTTAGGATTATTGCTACCCAGAAGTTGGAGGTTATTGCCGTGCATCCTGCCCACAAGTTGCAATAACATTCTGTGATCAAAACCAAGCTATAGGTAACATAGCACAGGAGATAAAGAAGCAGAAAGGTAAAGCATTAACCCAAGGATCATGATCCGGAGGAACTTACCAAAAACACTGCTGGTGATATCTCTGAGCAGATCCTTGACATTGGTGAAACTAGTACGGGTTTCCTCCAGGTCTTTCTCAGCTTTTTCTGCCCTTGAAATAAGAGCCTTTTCCCGGTTCTCAAAGTCCTGTTGCAGCACATACCAAGTCTTAGCTGCCTCAGTGTTTTGGTCTTCAAGCTCTCTTTGCCGGGTCCTGGCCTCCTTAGTTTTCTTCGCCTCTTGTGCTAGCAGGTTCTTCAGATTGGAAACCTCCTTTTGCGAGGAGGATTCAAGACTCTGCACAATTATTGGTTACATTAGAGCAAGTTATCATAAGGTTTCAATTATAAGCTAAAGGTACTTATGACTTGACATATTTTAACCCGCACAATGGCGATATCATAACCAATTATACCATTTTCAGAGTTATGTCTAAGTCCCGGGCAGCTGCAGGCTTGCAACCCGGCCCTTGGGGGCTACACTTGTTCAGTTTTAGCTATTGGATTATGAGTTATGTCTAAGTCCCGGGCAGCTACAGGCTTGCAACCCGGCCCTTGGGGGATACACAATTCCAGTTCAAGTCCTAAGGGTTAAATACAAACGAAGAACAAGTCCTGGTTTGCAATGAAATTACAAACCGGCACTTGGGGGCTACAGGCATTCAGTTTTAAAAAAGTTATATGGTAAAATCTTCAAGTATATATTACAAATATAAACTGGAAGATTGAGGGCTACAGGTTATGTACATCGAGGTTACCTCATATTTCTGTTTCACGAACTCTATGATACCATCGGTGCGGCGCCGGTTCTCAGAAAGTTCTTGAGTTAGCGCGTCAAAACCTTGGCCTTCAATGTTCAGGCTAGGAGGGGTTCTCTTCTCTTCTGGCTTCACCTTCAGGTCTTCAGTAAATTTGGAGAGCACTGTGGAAGTCCCAATGACCTGGGTAGCCTGAGATCCAGTGATGACCACATCCGGGTCTTGAACAGCTTCATTTTCAACCAGAAGATCATTACCCGGGACATTGTCAACCGGGTTCACCTCTTCTTCTTGTTATCCAAAGGTTACATCCATATAACCCGGCGATGGAGCAGCCAGTTCATCGTTCTCTTGTCCAAGGTCTCTCTTCTCAAGGTCAACAGCTGGAGCAGCAGATGAGACGGGGTTTACTTTCAGCACAGCTTGGGCTCTACGGTAAAGGGAGAACCATAAGTTAGATTGTATAACCAAAATGTCAGCAGAAATAAATAGAAGGTGGAAAAGCTAGCTTACCCAGAGTTAATGGAGAACTCACTAGCCCCGCTAAAGTGGGATGAATATGAGTTTGGAGAATCTGAATGAAAAGTATGACTCAGCTCGGTCCTTATTTTTCCGGCTAAGGGACGTGAAGCAGTGGGTGAAACTTGAGCTTGGGGGCCCCGGCAAAGCGGAGTTTTCTCAGACAAACCTGGTTCTTACTCACTGGAGCCGGAGCTTCGGGTCCTTCTTCTCTTGTTCCCCTCCTCATCGTCCTGCGTTTGCTCTACATGTGAGGATGGTTTCAAGGGATTTTCGGACAATCTAGAGATAGGCACCTTTGCAACTGCCTGCCGGGTCCTCTTGTGGCATGCAGGGGAATCTTTCTCAACCACCACGTTGGATCCGGTGACGGGAGTGGAAGGATTAAGATCTGGAGGGCTGTGAACCGGCGAGTCCAGAACCGGCGCGTCCTCAGTGGCTTGCCCCTCACCTAATCCGGCGTCCTCTTGCTCTACCTGCTCACCCTGCGAGTAACCAGCGTCAGCTAATTGATTTTGAAAGTGACCGAGGGAATAAAATTCGGAAACCTCATCCTCGTCGTCACTTGTTTCCTACGAGTCATCTTCTTCAGAAGGAGTGGCAGGATCCTCTGTGGTAACCCAGAAGGGGTTTGAGAGCTGTAAACCGGACAAAGTCAAGGTTAGATTATGCGCAGTTATGAAAGGCAAAAGTTACTCAAAACAAAAGAAACTTACAGGAGGAGCCGGGTTGAAGGAGCTACACGGTGCCAGACCAACATCGAAGAACTTATCTTGCTGGACTCCAACCAGGAGCTTTAAGGAGGTTATCATCTCTGACTTAGATACTATAGACTCAGAATATCGCATGGAGTCTAATGAACCGACATATTTGTGGAACAGCCCGTCCCTAATACTGAGGGGTTGGATACGCCAATCTACCCATGTTTTGGCTAGATCTAAACCCGTAAGCCCGTGAACTATCAACAAGGTTACGCGTTTCAGAAGAGGCCGGATTTTGATTCTATCAGAGGACTTGGCATAGGAATTCATGGTGCTGGTGTAGGTTAAACGTTCAGAACGGTAACCCGGAAGTGCCGGTTCACCTTCAGGAGAGGTGTTTTTAATATAAAAGTAGGATTTCTGCCACATCTTGGGGTGACTGGCTAAAGGAATGCCCGGATAGGCAATGTCCTTCCGCCTCTGGAATGACCCCCCCCCCCCCCCCCCGCAGTGTGTAAGTTCACCCCCAGCAACCTCTGGATGTTTGTTGCAATATAAGTACTCAAGAAAAAGATCTAAGTTTGGTTCTACTTGGAGGTAATCCTCACAGAGGACTACGAAGTTGCTAACGTTGAGAATGGAATTTGGTGGGAGGTCTTGAGGATGGAGGCCATAATAACTCAAGAGCCGGCGGAAAAAGAGAGACTCGGGTGGACGAAACCCACGGAGAAATTTTCCTCTTCCTAAACCGGCAGCTCCAGAACCGGAAGCCCCTCCGGGTTTCTTCTTCTTCCCCTTGCCGTCGGCCTTGGACGCCAAGCTCTTGTCTTTCACCATTTTGAGGCGAACGCCGATGATGCTCCGGCCGCGGCGGCGTAGGAAAGAAAGGGGAGCTCTCGAGCTTGGTTTGGTGGTGGAAGATGAAGTGGAGGGTGCGGAGAGCGAATGAACCCAGGGGGCCCGTACCCCTACTATTTATAGGTAGGGCCTAAACCCTAGGGTTAAGTGGTATTTTTTCACAAAGGCCCCTCCAGATTAACATTTTTGCAGGAAATATACGACGAGATTGGATCTGAGAATGAAGATTTTTTCTGAGGAAATTACGCGGAGACGAATCCGGGATAAACCAAAACTTTTTGGTTACCAAAATCTTGGTGATAAGATGCGGAGTTATCTTTCTATAAACTGGAAAGATATGATCTTGACGATAAATGACGATTCCCGAATAATCCGGAACATATATTCTGGGAGGTTATTTTTCTTAGACTAAAAGATTAGCATTAAAAGTTTCCTGAGAAAGCTTAACGTGAACTTCTTAAGTTCAAACTTAGGCGTTCATGTTAACCTGGGGGATAATGTTGGGGGAATAGGTAAGGGGGAGCCTTACCAGCCACCAATATAAGCCGGAGATCCTCCCATCCGGTGTAGGATACTTAACCCGGGTTATATCAAGAAGAGCCGGGTTAAGTCAATAAGAACCGGGTTACGGTGAGTATAACCCGAACTGGATGAAGGAACCGGCCCAAGGCCCGGGAAAGAAGACACGGAATCTCGGAAGCCCGGTGGGCAGTTCAAGGCCGGCAATGAGTAGCTGGGTCATGACGAGAACCAGAACGAGGTGGCCAAGAGCCGGAGGGATCTAGGACTCCGAGGACGGGTGTGACCCGTACTTCCCTGTAACCCGGAGGTATCGTCCATTATATAAGGCGAGACCCTGGGACGTAGAAAGACAAGTTCTAAACCAACAGCAAGGTAGCTCGAGACATCGAAAGCCGGAATCGCCATTTGTAATCGAAACCTTGTTCCCTGATAGTAAGAAGGCATGAGTAGGTTTATCCCTCAATAGAGGGGCCGAACCTGGGTAAACTCGCGTCTCTCGTTTCCACCTTAACCCTTTCAAAGTTTCGCTTAGAAGCAATGGCCTCGCAATCTAGTTCTCGTATGAGGACACTTGCTGTGACAAAACCACGACACGACCCAAGAGGAAGCTACGAAGGGCCAGCGGGAATTGGAACAGGTTATGTGAGGCCCTATGAATGATGAAATAGAAAGAAGGAAATTTGAACTTGCTACGTTGATTGAAAAATTATTGGAACAAGAAGAAATCAAATGGAATCAACGGTCTAGGGAGAATTGGCTGAAGAATGGAGACAAAAACACAACATATTTCCACAGTTTTGCCACGGCTAAGAAAAAAAGGAATTATATTAAGAAGTTAAAATCTCAAGAAGGGGACTTTGTGGAAGGTACAGAGGCTGTAATCCCTCTCATTCAAAATTATTTTACTAACTTATTCTCTTCTGAGATTAATGTTACGGATCCCCAATTCCTACAAAAGATTAC
Organism: Alopecurus myosuroides; assembly: GCA_028641055.1. Lineage (NCBI taxonomy): Eukaryota > Viridiplantae > Streptophyta > Magnoliopsida > Poales > Poaceae > Alopecurus > Alopecurus myosuroides. The sequence continues at coordinate 380,985,104 of CM054059.1, forward strand.
TCCTCGGGTAACTGAGGACATGAATAATAAACTGTTGGAAGCATATTCAGTAGAAGAAGTGAAAAAGGTTATTTTTAGCATTGGAGATCTTAAGCCCCCGGACCCAGATGGATTGCATGCAATCTTCTGTAAGAAGTTTTGGCACATAGTTGGGGATGATATAACACATGTTGTCTTAACAACTATAAATGACATAATCATTCCGAAGAGCTGGAACGAAACAGTGATTGTTCTTATTCCAAAGATTGATTCTCCAGAGGAGGTTTGTCAATTTCGGCATATTTCACTTTGCAATGTGGTCTACAAAATTATTCAAAAATGATTGCTTCAAGGCTAAAGGTAATCCTACCTGAGATAATTTTTCCTACGCAGAGTGCTTTTGTTCCAGGAAGACTCATTACGGATAATGTATTGGTTGCTTACGAGTGCATACACAAAATCAAGAACAAAAGGAAAGGAAAGACAGGATTATGTGCAGTCAAGCTTGATATGCATAAATCATATGATAGTGTAGAGTGGATTTTTTTACGAAATACGATGATTCAGTTTGGTTTTAACACTCAATGGATTGATTTGGTTACGGCGTGTATAACATCGGTTACCTATTCTGTCAGGTTCAACTCTGAAACAACCGATGGTTTCTCACCTACCATAGGTATACGGCAATGGGACCCCATGTCCCCGTATTTTTTATATTTGTGCATAAGGTCTATCAAGAGGTTTTTGCATGAAGAAGATGTTCGTGGCATAGAAGGAATATTGGTACAGGAATGCACCATCAGTATCACACTTACTATTTGCCGATGACTCTTTAATCCTATTGAAGGAAGATTTACATAATGCAACCTCATTGCAACGAGTTCTTCAGAAGTACTGTGCAAATTCGGGACAACTGGTCAGCGTGGCTAAATCTAGTATTTTTTTCAGCCCTAACACACATGTTGATTTGAGAATTGGAATTTGTGATGTTTTGCACATTGATAATGAAGCTCTCCCAGACAAATATTTGGGACTACCAGCGATAGTAGGGGCAGACCGGAGTGACTGCTTCCTTCACTTTGTGGAGAGAATTATGCAAAGAATAAAAGGATGGAAGGAAATACAATTATCTGTTGGGGGGAAAGAAATCTTATTGAAGGATATTTCTCAATCAATTCCAATATATGCTATGTCATTATTTCAGTTACCAAAAAAGTTTGCAAGAAGATTACGGATGTGATATCCTAATTTTGGTGGGGAGATGATGACCATGGTAAAAAAATGCACTGGTTTGCATAGTGAAAATTGTTTTTTCCAAAAAGTGAAGGTGGTATGGGTTTTCAGGATCTACACTCTTTTAATCTAACTCTCCTAGCTAAGAAAATTTGGAGGTTAATTTCAGAGCCCGACACCTTATGTGCACAAATTTCGTGAGCCAAGTACTACCCATTTGGGGACATTTTAAAAGCTGGACCGAAAGCGAGAAGTTCTTTTACTTGGTAGAGTTTGTGTGCATGCATCCAAACTTTTAGAAAAGGCTACATTAGGAGGTTTGGTAATGGCAGCTCGATTAACATATGGACTGACCCTTGGACAACACAAAGTGTGGACCGAAAAGTTTCTACACGACTAGGTAACTGCTTTATGACAAAAGTTGAAGAGCTTATATACCCATCCACGGGTCAATGGGATCATGAACTGATCGCTAGTATATTTAACCCAGTGGATGCTAATTGAATTCTACAAGTTCCACTAAATGTTAGTGCCTTTGAGGATTTCATTGCATGGAATGCAAACCGAAGTGGCAATTTCTCGGTAAAATCCGCTTATCATCTCGAATGGCAGCATCAGTATGAGGGACAAACTTGCCATAGATTGGTACATGGCACGGCTATGGACAGTGGAACTTGGAAGATATTATGGGGACTCAAGGTTTCGGAAAAATAAAAATCTTCTGCTGGCGCGTAATACATGGAATTATACCGATCAAAGCCGTTCTTTTAAGTAGGCATATAGGTGACTTTGGATTGTGTCCAATCTGCCAGGTGTATGAAGAGGATATGTCTCATATGTTGTTTGAATGTGAGCTAGCAATAAGAATCTGGAGAGAGCTTGGGATTATGGATACCATCACGCAGTTTAATATAGGAGATATATCAGGATCCATGGTGTTTGAAGAGATTTTGAGATTAAATCCAACACCTATCCAAAACTACACATCGCTGAATCTAAAGGAACTAATGGATACCAGAGCTTGGTACATTTGGTGGTTAAGACGTCGAAGATCTCATGGTGAGAACGGTCCCCCTTCACATCATCACATCAGTGTGCTATGTCCATCCGTGCCATCACTTCAAATTATGCAACACCGAATACACTGAGCCACACAGTTTGCAAACAAATGTGGGCAAAGCCAAAACAAAACTCGTGGAAGCTGAATGTTGATGCTACTTTCAATGAGGCTTCTTTTACAGGTGCAGTGGGATTTATAATCAGAGATGACCATGGGGTCTTTGTGGCTGGAGGGGCGATCTTCCTACCGTATGTAGCTTCAGTTTCCATGGCGGAAGCACTAGCAATGAAGCATGTCCTGGAGTTTGCACTCCAAAAGGGCGCAAATGTTGTTGAAGCCAAATCAGAATCGATGGATGTGATCCATTACTGCTCGGGTGTAACATCCCTACTTTTGTGTAATATGATGTTGAGTGTTGTGTACATGGCATACATGCATGAAAATGTGGGTCAAAAATTTGCATTTGAAAATAACAAGTGAAATGGTAAAAATCACTTAATCTAGCCACCCACGAACTTGTTCTAAAAGGTTCTCCAAAATGAACAAACCAAGTGATGGAAATGTGGCATTTTTTAAGAGCTTTCCAAAGAATATTTTTGTGCAATTTTTGCTTTACAAAAAGGCCCCCAAAAGCTCAAAACTGTTATGTTTTCAGCCACATAGCGACCTCGTGGTAATTCTTAGAACTTCCAGGGGGTTATCCGGAATTTTTCTTTTCTTTCTTCCTCTTCTCCGGCCAGAAGGACGAGAGAGCGACGTCGCGGTGGCCTTGCCACCTCCTGCTTCCAGCGTGATCGAAGGATGAGGACGTCGGGTGCCGTCCAGATCGATCTCACGCTCGCAGAAACCCCCCTCGAACGCCTTTCTCTCTCTGTCCCTGAGCACACTCGAACCCTAGCTCATCGGAGATCCGCCGTCGCTGTCGATTCACTACACCTGCGGCCCTATTGAGGAGCTCCAGAGAACCGCCGCAGTCCCCTCTTCCACCACGAGCACGCGTAGAAGCCGGGATGGCCTAGGCGTCGCAAATTCCGTCGTCTTCTTCCTCTTCGGTCGCCGGCCCTCTCTGCACGGCGTCGCCATTCCCGACCATCACCGGCCCCGCTGACCAGCTTATCGAGTTCGTGGTGAGCTAAGCTCCCTTCCCATACCCTCTGTTGCTGTGACGCCCCGAGATCGGGCACTATGCAGATTTCAGCATTCCCGCCAAATCCGCATAATAACCGATTCCAGGTTGCCACTTATGATAACATTACAACAGTTCACGAATATTCCACAATTACAACAGAAGCAGATAGATACAAGATGACTCAGACGAGCCAGGGGGTGAAAGTTTAAATTGTTTTGAATTTTGATTTGTTTTGAAAAACAGAATGCAATGCTCATGGGATGCATATGATGCAAGCCAAAAAAGAAAACAAACACTCTCTAATAGGGTAACACCCCAGGTGTTACAGACGACACCACTAACAAGGGATTGCGCCCTCGCAATCCACCTGCTAACCCGGGAGGGGAAAGAAGTTCGACTATCGATTCTTCGTGCTTCCAGTTGATTTTCTCGACACCACTAACAAGGGATTCTTGCTCGGAGTGACGACGATGTTCTTCCACCAGGAATCTTCCGATGATCGAACCTATTAGGTTAAAGGCTCAGAAAACGTCCACCCACGTAGGATCCTAACACTTTGAAAGGTAGACAAGGGGGGAAAACTCCAAAACAAATAAGATGGGAGGGGAAATAGAATAGGGATAAGGAGAAAACAAGAATCCTATCGAGATGTTTTTCCAAAATAGTTTAGCAGAAATAGTTTTTGACACTCTAGAAACAACGACCGTTAGCGAGGTTATCCTACAGGCTTTGCGGACCCGTTGCTTCGATAACCATTCGTATCGAAACAATCTCGGGAATCGGAACCAAGGCTCTGATACCATTTTGTGACGCCCCGAGATCGGGCACTATGCAGATTTCAGCATTCCCGCCAAATCTGCATAATAACCGATTCCAGGTTGCCACTTATGATAACATTACAACAGTTCACGAATATTCCACAATTACAACAGAAGCAGATAGATACAAGATGACTCAGACGAGCCAGGGGGTGAAAGTTTAAATTGTTTTGAATTTTGATTTGTTTTGAAAAATAGAATGCAATGCTCATGGGATGCATATGATGCAAGCCAAAAAAGAAAACAAACACTCTCTAATAGGGTAACACCCCAGGTGTTACAGTTGCCCACTCTGTGGCCGGAATCATTGTTTTCGCCGGAGACTCGAGAGCGCCGCTGCCATCCATGCATGGCGGCTCGCCGTCGTTGACCATAATCGGGCGACGGCGCCTCTAGTAGATAGGACTTGATGAGACGCGTCGAATGGTCCCTCTCGTTCGAGCCAATACGGCCGGGATCGCCGCCGGAGACCGTGGCCGCCCACTGCCGGCCACCGGCTGACGTGGGGGTCACGTCAGCATGATGTCACCTGTCCACATGTCCTCTCCTGGTTATTTGGAGAAATAAGAAGAAAAAGAATTTAAACTGACACGTGGGCCCCACTTTGATATAATTACAGAAAATGATTAACTCTTGTAAATTAAATAACTTTTAATCTATAAGTCCAAAAATTATGAAAAAAATATCCAAAATGTTTAGAAAATTGTACTCTACATGTTTATATCATTTTCAACAATTTTTTTTTGACAAATTTCAAAATGAGGTCCTATTTGAGTTTGAATTAAATTCATTAAAATAATGTTTTAGTTCAATAAATTCAGAAATTAAGTGTAATATACCAAAATGATCAGAAGGACAAATGCAACCTAGTTATGGGGTTCTCCAAGTCATTTGTGCAATTTATTTTGAACACACCTTTAAAGTAAGGAATTCCCCCTTAGTTGATCATCGTTTCACAACTTAAAAACCCTAACAATATGTGCTACTTTCTTAGGGCTCACATCCATTGCATTATTTTGATCATGCATACATATTGTGCATTGCACGATTACCATGTATTGAGTGTTTGTATTCTTTTCGGTGTTCCTCGTTATCAGTAGACCGTGATCCGAAGGTTGATCCAGCCTTCTACGACAACCTCGGTTCCACCTTCGACGAGCAAGGCAAACACAACCTCATGGCTTTACCCATGTTTTGATTCATTTTAAACCTATTACTCATGCATGCCAAGTTTTGGGTCCTAGTTAGAGTTATCCTATCCAATACATGATCCCCTTTATGTTGCCTTCATACATGTTTTCCCTCCTAGTATGACTAGGGTTGTTTGAGTATTGCTAGAGCCTTGTGTGTTCTATGCTTAGCCATGCCTAGTGTTATGATCTACTTCATCCGGTTGATGATTTGGGTCAATTCGATAATCCTTTATGTTGGAATGTTCATGAGCGGTGATCATGTGAACTGACTAAGGTTTGCACGGGAGGCTACTTGGGAAGTGGTTATTCGTTCTGTACTCGCCAACCCTAGGAAATAAGGTCTCGTCGCGGAAGCGAACACTGAACGTGCAGCCACACGCGGGGCCTAACAGACCGCGCTCGGTTAACTAACTTGTCTAGCCACTTCCATGGGTCACATAGTTTGTGATTTCCATTTGCGGGTGTGTCATAAAATGTTTTGGGGAAAACTAGGACGTGACCGGGACCAGTGATGGACGTACACGGATCTTGTACCGACTCACAGAATAAGTATCGTCAGGAGGTGGCCAACTCCCTATTGACGGGGTGGCCCTGTTTGGGTTGACTCATGGATAGGGTTAAGCAAGGTAAAGGCCGTGGTCAACCACACTCTGTCGCGCTCTTAGAGAGGAGCGTTACCGTGTGGCATTAAGAGTCGATTGATACGTGTGGGTAAAGTGTACCACCCTGCAGGGATAAATCGTTCGGAAAGCCGTGTCCACGGTTACAGACGACTTGGTGAAAGACATGAGGTCATAGATAACTTTAACGGAATGACTAAAACTTGTTGACAACGAATGAAGGATGTCTCCTCGACTATGTCGAGAGGGGTGATCCTTGTAGCATGAGATAGTCTGGGAATAAGAAACAATTGGTGGGAAAAAAGAAGATGATGATCTCAATAGTTGAGTAGCTTTCTCTTCTGTTTTAGAAATGCTCTATTACACGTGCTTATTCTTCCTCGACTCCGGAAAACAAAAGTGGCTTTATGCAAAAAGAACTTAGAAGCCAAGTCTTGCCGAGTACCTTTTGTACTCAACCTTGCCTCGTTTTTTGTACACACTTCGGTGCCGCAGCTGATGAAGGTTTCTACCTCGATGTCGATGAGTAGTTCGGGGTTCCCAGGTGGCAGCCTAGTATCTGTAGTATGGTTTGACAATGTTGCTTATGTTTGGACTCTTAGTCCTTTTGCAGTCTTGTTGTATAACAACATAATTTGCTTTCGTTGTTTTGTAACTGTTGGGTTACTTGACCTATGTTGGTCGTGTAGCCTTTGCGTGTAATGCTATACTCTAGTAAGTCTTGTTTAATACACTTTCATGTCTAGAGTGCTGCTTTGATCGGTTGTTGGTTTTGAGCACATTGTTATACAGTTTTTCTATGCCTGCGTAGTTGTCACAGTCGAGGGGTTGTGGAGCCGATGATCCATGTCCGAGCACGCCTGCCGATGTGATTCGGCCTGGGGCTTGGTAACCCCAGTAACCCTCGATCGTTGTTGCACTTCCTAGACACATAACATCTCGGTATAGCTTTGGTCCCGTTCCTTAAGTTTCATCCGACTCGTGGACGCTTTGTTATGCATAATTGGTTATGACTAGCATGGACACAAGAAGTAGTAAAACTGAGGTGATCCGGCCTGTGTGCCGATGAATCTGGTCTGTCTGCCGTTGTTTGTTGCGGCCGGGGCTGGTAACCCTGAAGCCCTTGTAGGTCCATGACTAGGAGCACATAACAATATGTATATCTCTAGGTCCAGGGTCCGACAGGTCTTGGTATCAGAGCAGGACTGCATGTAAGAAACCCTTGCTTCTGGCCGATATCGAGTCTAGAGCTTGTGAAAACTATTTTGAAATGACAAAAGAGTTGTGAAAACCTTCTTAGGATTTTTTTACTCCTTACCTGGTATCTCTCTAACTCTGAGTTACCGTATCTCATTTGATTTCAAATGTGTTACCTCCCACATGTTACCTTCAAAATTAGGAGAACAAATCGTTGGGTGTTTTCTTTCTGGTACTTCGTGTCAGGTTGCTAACCTCTCAAGTTCTAACTAACTCAAGTCATCCCATCTATCAAATTCATGGTTGGTGTTGCATCTCTATGTGATCCATCGGTTGTCCCGTATAAGTGATGTGTCTTGTTCCTTCCAAATCGTTTCATGTACTTTGTCTCCGTTGAAACTGTCATGTACCATTCCATTGTTTCCTCTTATCATGGATGTATTGATCATGATTCTTCTTCCTTTTACTCAGGATGTCTGGTGGTACTCGTGGTCGTGTTGGTAACAATCCTCCTCCTCCTGAGGCAACACCTCCGCCGCCTCCCTCAATGGCGCAGGTGCTGCAGAGTATTGAGAACAATCGCTTGAGGAATGAATATCTTCTGGAGCGTGTGGCCCATAACACTGAACGCCAAGCTGCCGGTGTTACACTTGTGGATTTCCTCAAAGCTCAACCACCATACTTTGCTGAATCTACGGAGCCTCTTGATGCTGATGATTGGCTTTGCACTATTGAGTGCAAGTTTATGGCTCTCCGTGTCCATGACCGTGACCGCGTGAACTTCCCCACCTACATGCTAGTGGGTGCTGCTGGTGCTTGTGGGAAGGTTTCTTGGCGTAGCAGGCACCAGATCATGAGGTCACTTGGGCAGAGTTCCGTACTGCTTTTCGTGAGGCTTACATTTTGAAGGCGGTTATGGACAGTAAAAGGAAGGAATTCCTTGATCTTACTCAGGGAAATATGGGCATTGACGCCTATGGTCATACTTTCACCCGTCTGGCCCGCTATGCTCCTCGTGATGTCACCAATGACGAGGACAAGCGGGATCTGTTCCACAAGGGCCTGAACCCAACTATTCGTTATGAGATGTTGCCCTTCAAGTTCCAGAGTTTCCAGGAACTATACAACCAAGCCATCACTCTTGAGCGTGGCAAGAAGGAGATGGATACTGCCATGAAAAAGAGTGCTGGAGATTCCCGTGCATCGCCTTCTGGCCTTAAAAGGAAGCGACGTGTGTTCATTCCAGACAACATTGTGCCCAGGGCTCCGTATCAACCAAGGCCATCTGGATATGTTCCTCGTCCGTCTGCACCACATGCTACATCAACTTATGGTGGTGGACAAAGCTATTGTCCTCCAGTTGCCCACCTAGCAATGTCTGCTTCAAGTGTGGCCAGCCTGGTCACTTCTCGAGGGAGAGCCCTCAGAATCATGGTGAACATGTAGCTCGTCCTCCCAAGAAAGTGGTGAAGCCCGCTGGTGCTGGACATGGTCGTCTTAACCACGTGACTATTGAGGATGCTCAGGAAGATCATAGCGTCTTACTGGGTACGATTCGTGTCAACTCAATTTCGGTTTTAGACTTATTTGATTCTGGAGCATCGCATTTTGCTAAAATGCATGGGATACCTTTTGAGAAGTTGTCAAAACCGTTGATGGTAAACTCCCCCGGTTGCAAATGGCAACCCACCATGGTTACGCTGGAGCTCATGGTAAATGTGGGATATTTACAATTCCCCGCAACCTTCATTGCACTATAGTCCACCGACCTTGATGTCATACTGGGCATGGATTGACTCTCAAAATATGGATCCATACTGGATTTTGTAACGAAATCCCTCACTTTGAAACATCCTTCCGGTGGCACCATTGAGTATTGGTCAGAGTTCACCATTCCGCCATCAGCACGCACACAACTTTCTCCTGAACTGCAGTTATACTTCATGCAAGGTGATTATCCTCCTGAAATTCATGAGTTACCTGTAGTCAGTGATTTTCCTGTTGTGTTCCCTAAAGAGTTACCTGGCATGCCACCTGATCAAAGTGTGGAATTTGCCATTGAGTTAGCCCTGGTACCGCTCATATGTCCAAAAGACCTTATCGTATGGCCCCAGAGGAGTTAGTTGAATTGAAGCGCCAAATAGAGGAGTTAGAAGAAAAAGGTTTCATCCAACCTAGCACATCTTCTTGGGGTTGTCCCACTATCTTTGTCAAGAAGCGGGATACAAATGCTCCACGCCTGGTTGTTGATTATCGGCCACTAAACGCACTGACCATAAAAAACAAATACCCTCTTCCAAGAATCAATGATATGTTTGATCAGTTAGCTGGTGCAACTGTCTTTTCTAAGATGGACCTACGATTAGGATACCATCAAATAAAGATCAGAAAGGAGGACATTCCTAAAACGGCGTTCACTACTCGTTATGGTCTTTACGAGTACACCGTCATGTCTTTTGGTCTTACCAATGCTCCAGCTATCTTCATGAGGCTTATGAACTCGGTATTCATGGAGTATCTTGATAAGTTCGTCGTGGTCTATATCGACGATATCCTGGTCTATTCCAAACCGAAGATGAACATGCCGAACATTTGCGTTTGGTGTTGTCCAAACTCCGTGAGCACAAGTTGTATGCCAAGTTCTCCAAATGTGAGTTCTGGATGAAAGAGCTCGTCTACCTCGGGCACGTAGTGTCTGCTGAAGGTGTTGCCGTCATTCTAGACAGGGTCCAAACCATTCTGGATTGGGAAACACCTAAATCAGTCAAGGATGTTTGGAGTTTTCTCGGGCTGGCAGGTTATTACCGTTGTTTCATCAGGAACATATCCAAAATTGCCAAACCTATGAATGAACTTATTAAGAAAGGAAAACAGTTTGAGTGGTCAGAAAATGCAGAGGAAAGTTTCCAAAATCTGAAAACAAACTGACTACCGCTCCCGTGCTTGTTCTTCCTGATACGAGCAAGGACTTTGTCATCTTCTGTGATGCCTCACAACAAGGACTCGGTTGCGTGTTAATGCAAGAAGGTCATGTGGTGGCTTATGGTTCCAGTCAATTGAAACCACATGAGTGCAACTATCCAACTCATGACCTTGAGCTAGCAGCCGTGGTCCATGCTCTCAAGCAATGGCGTCATTATCTTCTTGGTAACCGTTGTGAGTTATACTCAGATCATCAGAGTCTGAAATATCTGTTCACCCAACCTGATCTGAATCTCAGACAGAGAAGATGGTTGGAAGTAATCAAGGACATTGACTTGGGTCTCAACTATCAGCCTGGCAAAGCGAATGTCGTTGCTGACGCGCTAAGTCGGAAGTCTTATTGCAACAACTTGATGATACAACAAGCCCAACCTTCTCTTCATGAGAAGTTCTCCAAACTCAACCTTGAAGTTGTTCCTTCCGGATATCTGCCCAATCTGGAAATAAAACCTTCTCTTGAAGATCAAATAAAAGATGCCCAGAAGTGCAACTTAGGAATTGCCAAGATCAAGAAGAACATTGCTAGCGGGGTTTCTAAGTGTTTCTCTGTTGATGATCAAGGCGTTGTTTACTTCAAAAACCATTTGGTTGTGCCCAAGAACCAAAACCTGAGAAAGCTAATACTCCAAGAGGCTCATGAAACACCTCTCTCTATTCATCCTGGTAGCACCAAAATGTATCAAGATCTACGTCAAAGGTTTTGGTGGACCCGAATGAAGCGAGAAATTGCTCAGTATGTTTACGAATGTGACGTTTGTCGTCGTGTGAAAGCAGAACATCAAAGACCCGCCGGTGTTATTCAACCCCTACCTATTCCTGAATGGAAGGGGGATGAGATTGCTATGGATTTCATTACCGGCCTTCCCAACACCAAGAAGGGTCACAACACTGTCTGGGTAGTGGTTGACTGTTTGTCAAAGGTTTCTCATTTCCTTCCTGTTCGTGAGAGTATTCGAGTCTCTGAGCTGGCAGATCTATATATCTCACGAATAGCCAGTCTTCATGGAGTCCCAAAAAGTATTGTCTCAGACCGAGGCAGCCTGTTCATCTCCAGGTTCTGGGGAAGTCTTCAAGAATCCATGGGAACTCGTCTATCCTTTAGCACCGCCTACCATCCACAAACCGGTGGTCAGACATAAAGAGTCCATCAAATTCTTGAGGACATGCTCCGAGCTTGTGTTATATCATTCGGTAAGGATTGCGAAAAGTTCCTTCCATTTGCCGACTTCACCTATAACAACAGTTATCAATCTAGCTTGGGAAAGGCTCCTTTTGAACTTCTGTATGGTCGTAAATGCCAAACTCTGCTGAATTGGTCTGAAACCGGTGAAAGCTCATTATTTAGTCAGGATACAATCAAGGAAGCCGAAGAAACCGTTTGCATCATTCGTGAACGACTAAAAACAGCTCAATCTCGTCAGAAGAGTTATTATGATTGTCATCATCAAGATGTTCATTACGAAATTGGTGAGAAAGCTTATCTTCGAGTCACTCCTCTGAAAGGTGGAAAATGTTTCGGAATCAAAGGAAAACTTGGTCCTCGTTACATTGATCCATTACCCATCATTGGAAAACGAGGTCAAGTTTCATATCAGTTGCAGTTGCCTCCAGGATTTCCGGATGTTCATGATGTCTTCAATGTCTCCCAACTCAAATGTTGCTTCAAAGATCCCATCTGTGGTGTAGAACACGAGACTCTTAAGCTCAAGGATGATCTCTCTTACAAAGAGGTTCCTGTCCGTATTCTTGATGAGGCCGAACGAAGAACCCGCAGCCAAACCATCAAGTTCCTCAAAGTTCAATGGTCACATCATTCCGAGAACGAAGCAACCTGGGAACGAGAGGATCGTTTACGACCTAATTACCCCGACTTCTTTTCTAAAACCTAGGAATCTCGGGATGAGATTCTTGTAAGGGGGATAGACTTGTAACATCCCTACTTTTGTGTAATATGATGTTGAGTGCTGTGTACATGGCATACATGCATGAAAATGTGGGTCAAAAAATTGCATTTGAAAATAAAAAGTGAAATGGTAAAAATCACTTAATCTAGCCACCCACTTGTTCTAAAAAGTTATCCAAAATGAACAAACCAAGTGATGGAAATGTGACATTTTTTAAGAGCTTTCCAAAAAATATTTTTGTGCAATTTTTGCTTTACAAAAAGGCCCCCAAAAGCTCAAAACGGTTCTGTTTTAAGCCACAGAGGGACCTCATGGTAACTCTCAGAACTTCCAGGGGGTTATCCGAAAAATCCCTTTTCTTTTCTTTCTTCCTCTTCTCCGGCCAGAAGGACGAGAGAGCGACGTCGCGGTGGCCTTGCCACGTCCTGGTTCCAGCGCGATCGAAGGATGAGGACGCCCGGGTGCCGTCCAGATCGATCTCACGCTCGAAGAAACCCCCCTCGAACGCCTTACTCTCTCTGTCCCCGAGCACACCTGAACCATAGCTCTCCGGAGATCCGTCGTCGCCGTTGATTCACTCCACCAGCGGCCCCGTTGAGGAGCTCTAGAGAACCGCCGCAGTCCCTTCTTCCACCACGAGCACGCGGAGAAGCCGGGATGGCCTAGGCGTCGCGGATTTCGTCGTCTTCTTCCTCTCTGGCCGCCAGACCTCTCTGCACGGCGTCACCATTCCTGACCGTCCCCGGCGCCGCTTACTAGCTCATCGAGTTCGTGGTGAGCTAAGCTCCCTTCCCATACCCTCTGTTGCCCTCCCCGTGGCCGGAATCATTATTTTTGCCGGAGACCCGAGAGCGTTGCCGCTATCCGTGAACGGTGGCTCGCCGTCGTTGACCATAATAGGGCGGCGACGCCTCTAGTAGATAGGACTTGACGAGACGCGTCGAATGGTCCCTCCCGTTCGAGCCAATTCGGCCGGGATCGCCGCCGGCGACCGTGCCACCCACCGGCTGACGTGGGGGTGACATCATCATGACGTCACCTGGCCACATGTCCTCTCCTGGTTATTCAGAGAAATAAAAAGAAAAAGAATGTAAACTGACACGTGGGCCCCACTTTGATATAATTACAGAAAATGATTAAATCTTGTAAATTAAATAACTTTTAATCTGTAAGTCTAAAAATTGTGCAAAAATATCCAAAGTGTTTAGAAATTGTACTCTACCTGTTTATACCATTTTCAACCATTTTTTTTTGACAAAGTTCAGAATGAGGTCCTATTTGAATTTGAATTAAATTCATTAAAATGATGAAAATAATGTTTTAATTCAATATATTCAGAAAATTAAGTGTAATATACCAAAATGATGAGAAAGAAAAACGCAACCTAGTTATGGGGCTCTCCAAGTCATTTGAGCAATTTATTTTGAACACACCTCTAAAGTAAGGAATTCTCCCTTAGTTGATCATCGTTTCACAACCTAAAAACCCTAGCAATATGTGCTACTTTCTTAGGGCTCACATCCATTGCATTATTTTGATCATGCATACATATTGTGCATTGCACGGTTACCATGTATTGAGTGTTTGTCTTCTTTCCAATGTTCCTCGCTATCGGTAGACCGTGATCCGGAGGTTGATCCAGCCTTCTACAACAACCTCGGTTCCACCTTCGACGAGCAAGGCAAGCACAACCTCATGGCTTTACCCATGTTTGGATTCATTTTAAACCTCTTACTCATGCATGCGATTCAACTAAGTTTTGGGTCTTAGTTAGAGTTATCCTATCCAATGCATGATCCCCTTTATGTCGCCTTCATACCTGTTTTCCCTCCTAGTATGACTAGGGTTGTTTGAGTATCGAGGTAAAAGAGAATGCCATAACTTCACCATTAGGTAGGTCCCAAGACCCTTTACTTTTTGGTCTCTTTACAGAAGACCCCTATCGCTTCTTCTTTGATCAATAAGCACTGGACTTTCCGCCTTGATCGTAGTAGTATGTAGAGCCTTGTGTGTTCTATGCTTAGCCATGCCTAGTGTTATGATGTACTTCATCCGGTTGATGATTTGGGTCAATTTTTATGTTGGAATGTTTATGAGTGGTGAGCATGTGAACTGACTAAGGTTTGCACGGGAGGCCACTTGGGAAGTGGTTATTCGTTCTGTACTCGCCAACCCTAGGAAATAAGGTCTCACCGCGGAAGCCAAGACTGAACGTGCAGCCACACGCAGGGCCTAACAGACCGTGATCGGATAACTAACTTGTCTAGACACTTCCATGGGTCACTTAGTTTGAGATTTTCATTTGTGGGTGTGTCATAAAATGTTTTGGAGAAAACTAGGGCGTGACCGGGACCAGTGATGGACGTACACGAATCGTGTCCGGACTCACATAACAAGTGCCGTCAGGAGGTGGCAAACTCCCTGTTGATGGGGTGGCCTGTTTGGGTTGACCCATGGATAGGGTTAACAAAGGTAAAGGTCGTGGTCAACCACATTCTTCCGCGCTCTTAGAGAGGAGCGTTACCGCGTGGCATTAAGATTCGGTTGATATGTGTGGGTAAAGTGTACCACCCTACAAGGATAAATCTTTCGGAAAGCTGTGTCCACGGTTACAGACGACTTGGTGAAAGACACGAGGTCATAGATAACTTTAACGGAATGAATAAAACTTGTTGACAACGAATGAAGGATGCCTCCTCGACTATGTCGAGAGGGGTGATCCTTATAGCATGAGATAGTCTGGGAATAAGAAATAATTGGTGGAAAAAAAAGATTGCTGATCTCAGTAGTTGAGTAGCTTTCTCCTCTGTTTTAGAAATGCTCTATACACGTACTTCTTCTTCCTCGACTTTAGAAAACAAAAGTGGATTTATGCAAAAATAACTTAGAAGTCAAGTCTTGATGAGTACCTTTTGTAATCAACATTGCCTCGTTGTTGTTTTTGTTACATACTTCGGTGTCGTAGCTGATGAAGGTTTGTACATCAATGTCGATGAGTAGTTCGGGGTTCCCAGGTGGCAGCCTGATATCTGTAGTATGGGTTTGACTATGTTGCTTATGTTTGGACTCTTAGTCCTTTTGCAGTTTTGTTGTATAGCAACATAATTTGCTTCCGCTGTTTGGTGTACTGTTGGGTTACCTGACCTATGTTGGTCGTGTAGCCTCTGCGTGTAATGCTATACTCTAGTAAGTCTTGTTTAATACACTTTCATGTCTAGAGTGCTGCTTTAATCGGTTGTTGGTTTTGAGCACATTGTTATACAGTTTTGGCTATGCCTGCGTAGTTGTCGTAGTCGAGGGGTCGTGGAGCCGATGATCCATGTACGAGCACGTTTGCCGATGTGATTCGGCTTGGGGCTTGGTAACCCCAGTAACACTCGATTGTTATTGCACTTCATGGACACATAACATCTCTGTATAGCTTTGGTCTCATTCCTTTAGTTTCATCCGACTCGTGGACGCTTGGTTATGCATAATTGGTTATGACTAGCATTGACACAAAGAGTAGTAGTACCAGGTGATCCGGCATGTGTGCCGATGAATCCGGTCTGCATGTCGTTGTTTGTTGCGGCCGGGGCTGGTAACACTGAATCCCTTGCGGGTCCATGACTAGGAGCACATAACAATATGTATATCTCTGGGTCCGGGGTCTGACATCGGGCCATGAACAGATATGGAATGACGCTGCAACAATGTATGTGGAGATCTTTTCAAATGCAGGAGCAATAGGAACAATGGAGTATGCTCATTGCAAGAGAGATTGTAACATGGAATCACATAGTATAGCTAGGAACTGCTTTAGCTCACAATACAATTGTATTTGGGTCGATGAACCCCCTAGCTTCCTCCTACAAACTCACTTAGGTGATGTAACTATGTTATGATTTGGCAACAGCAAGTTTCAGACACATTCTTTTTCTTACTAGGGGACCGGAAGGTTTTTAATGAGGGGTCTTGCTAGCTTAATGTATTGAGTTAAATTTTAACAAAATGATATAATACTCGGTTTAAAAAAATGTACATGAAAATAGAACGCAATGACTATATGGTTTCATTCCGGCAATCATTTTAGACTTTCGTCCACTGCCAACTATGAATTTCGCATTCATGTCTGAACCTTATTTAGATGAATTTCGTCAAATTAATCACGTACAAGCGACCGTTTGAAATATCCTTTGAGGAGTAGCTTCCCCTTACTACTTCACACAACTCTCGTATTGTAAGTTTTTTTTTGTTTCGGTGGTTGTACACCTCACAGTGTACGTATGTGTATTTATAATGTGCTTCATGTACGTGTCTTCTTCAACCTCCGCTCGACCGCCGCAAGCCGTCATGAACTCCGTCCTTCTATCAGTACTGTCATATATATCTTTGTGGGATGCGCTCAATCGCTACCGCTCGCAGCTGCTGCAAACTCTATCGTCATTGGAGTTGTCTGTGTTAACTGAACATATTTGTGGTGTGTTAACTGAACATGTTTGTGGCCTGTTACTCAAAATATCCATGGTTCTCGTGGTGTGTTGATTACTAAACTATGCTCTCCATCGCCGCCATACGCAGCTGCCACAAACTTTGTCGATGACCTCCGTCGCCAGCGACATCCTCGTGCTTGCCGCTCGTTATGGTGCTTCCGTGTCTCACTTCGACCTCTATGATGTGTGCATTTCACTGGTCTCGTTCGTCGCTGCTAAATCCATCTGCACCGGCCTCCATCGTCGAGCTCATGGCCTAGATGGCCGAGCTCCACGGCGTGCCCACTAGCCGCACATGCTGCGCCGCCGGGGCCCTGCTCGTCGGATATGCGAGTGTGCCGCCTCTTCGCCCGCGTACGAATTCGCCGCCGCCGTGCCTGCGCGATGCGTCCGCCATGCCAAGCGCGCTAGTCCGCCGCCAGCATGTTGCGCCCGCATAATAAAAATGTAGTGTCTTGAAAGGTGACCTCATAATGGTGTTGATAAAGAAGGGGATGCCCAAGGCATCCCCAAGAGTTGGCACATGTACTTATTGGATATTTCTTGTGAGGCCATTGGGAATCCCCAAGCTTGAGCCTTTTTCCACTCTTGATCTTATCATGAATAAGATCAACAATATAACTATCACATAAAACATCATTATTATGATCCACATGAATCAAAGAATTATTACTCTTCACATAAGTATAGTCATTATCATTAATAGTAGTGGGAGAAAATTCAACAAAATAGCTATTATTGTAATTATCGTAAATAGGAGGCATATCATAATCACAATAAAATTTATCCTCAATTATAGATGGACTAAAAATATCATATTCATCATTGTAGTCATCATATATGGGATTCATAGTATCATCAAAGTAAATTTTATCATCCCATCTTGTGGGACTAAGAATACCATGCTCATCAAAACTTACTTACCAAAGTTTAAAGTTTTCCATAGCATTAGCAATAATGGTGTTCAACGAATTCATACTAATAACATTGCTACCATCATGCAAGTAAAGTTCCATAGGTTTTTAAATTTTCTCTTCAAATACTTCATGTCCTAGTTCTAGATAAATATTATAAAGCTCTCTGATATTTTTATTGTTTCCATTAAGCCTAACTAGTAAAATAAAAACAAGAAGCAAGAGGTTTAAAAAAAAAGAAGCAAGTAAAAAAGAAAGAGTGTACTTACAACGTGAACTTATAGAAAAATTTATGCCCCCCGATAATTGCGCCATAAAATAGTCTTGATAACCCAGAAGTGTAGGGGACCGCAACAGTCTTCGAGGGTAAGTGTAACCCAGATTATTGATTCTACATAAGGGAAACCAAAGAATACCTATAATCCTTAGCAGCTGAGTTGTCAATTCAATCGCACCTAAGAAGCACCATAACAAAATATATTAGTAACAAAAGGTGGAAAAAAAATAGTTGGTGGCATTGTGATGGGATGATTCTCTTGCCTCGTCAACACACCTAATACAATGGTGATTGTATAGATGCACTGGTTCAGCGAAGAGATGATAACTACAGGTAATATGGAGGGTAACACAATGTATTGTAAATCTATAATAAAAATGGCAGCAAGATCGCAAGTAGCAAAACTGAGAGCAATCGGTATAACAATAGTTGTAAACAAGACCCAGGGAACATACTTTCACTAGTGGTAACTCTCAACAATATTAACATAATTAAACACAATATTAACACTATGCATGATGGACGTTACTCTGGAATCGTTCCTAATGGATCAAATAGGATGAGAATCGTGTATGGATAAACAGGCACACCTTAAAGTTCATGTTCCACATCTACGGACATCCCAACCCTATCACTTTGAGCATCCAAATATAGTATTAACAAACACCATAACCTATCTCTTGAATAGTTTCTCTTTAATACATACACAACACCCGCACTGTCACCTTGGCACTATAGATATTATAGTTAACACAAACATCAAGAAACCTCATGATTCCATAATTCAATCCAACAAAATAAGAACAAGTTTATGATAAGTATCCCTCTAATCCATAATCCATAGAGTCACACACGACGCCCACACTCTCACCGTGGCATTGTGGGACAAAGGTGACTCCGGAAGATTATACCACACACGACTCACTCTCCGGGTGTCCTTCTAGCTTCAGAACTCTTCCGGTGAATAAAAATTTCTTGTAAATTTTCAGCTCATTCCGAGCACTTTCATTTTTATACCTTTTCTGCAATACACTAACAAAATAAACAGAAACGGGCACTGGGCACTAGATTAGTAGTTTAGTCCAATAAATGATAGAAAACATAAGAAAACATGGGAAAACATGTAGATAACAAAGTATGGAACATAAAAAATTATAGATACATTTGAGATGTATCAGGCACGAGTAGACAACAAAATGTCTAACCAATCCACTAGGATGATGGGGTTGAACAGCCCACCATGACCATTAGATTTATGATTTGGACAATTGGTTCAAAATATATTTGAATATGCAAAAAATAAAAATAAAACCCAAACACGTCTATGCTCTCTCCACCAGGGGATTACCCACAGTGTGCTAAGTAGCATGTGTTGGTTTATCCATGGGTAGGGGAACATCAGTTGGTTTTCATTGATTGGTTGCCAATTCCTTCCACGAGCGACGAGAGTGCTGCCTCCTTCCACACGTGGTCTTTGTTACTTCCTTTTTAGGACATCTGTGCCATGATCCTGGTGATGGACTCCTTAAACAATCGCTTTAGCGGGCTCATGCCATCTGCCTCCAACACCACTCACCCATTTTGGGACTATAGAAGAAGAAATTAAACACGTGTTGAAGTGTGGATGTAAAGTGAACAACACAAATCTAGAACATGAAGTGAATGGAAGAGATAAGGTCGGGACATCAATATAGTTGTGGAAGAATGCGTTTGGAGGTGAGTTGCGCATTATTATGGAGAATTTTTTTTTTCACGTGTTAGATCTCTAATGTCCTATTGACCACTAACAGTATGCCCACACTCCTTTGCAACTCGTAGGTTCTAATTACCAAATTGCCATCCAACAGAAGGTGCTTCTAATAGCAGTGGAACACAACACCATTAGGGCATCTGATATTCAAAACGATGTTTCTCGCACTCATAATGCTCTTGTCTGAAGAAGAGTTGTGTGCACTAACGCAATGGTGGTAGGTAGCATAAGACAAATTAGCAGATGACCAAATTGGTTATTTGGGCTTGCTTTGAGGTTGACCTTGAGTTGGTAACCAGCCATTGAGCCGTAAAACTTATTATACAACTTCACAACATCAGTACGAACTTACCCACGAGGACCTATTTAGGTAGGGGATTGAATTCGATATTGGAACTAAATCCCAATACTACAGAAATAAATTAGACCACTGAAAGACACTTGAAATGATTTTTTTGTTGCTTTTACTTGGTTAAGTATTGAAGCACTTACTATGATTTTTATAGCAACCCAACAAAAAAAATTCATACTTCATAGTCCAAGTTTAACTTAACGATACACTATTTTTTTGCGAAAACTGAATATCCGAACAACCCCTTGTCATGCTTGGGTTCAATGTTATTCATTTGTTTGTTTTGTCCCTTTCAACAGGCGGTGGGTTGTATATGGTGATCAAATTTTATGCCCCGTAAGGTGGAGTTCTACTAGTCTTGATATATCCATTAGAATTCGTACTGGAGTGCATGAATATTGAGACAACTAAAGGCACATATGCTCTTATTGGAGATGATGGTGGGGAAAACGATAATGAAGACGATGATGTTATGGTGAAGAAAATGGTGAACATGAATCTTAAACCGAGAACAAGTTGCATGCTTATGAGCTAAACAGACTAAGGTTAGCAACAATTCATAGATATATTTTTGTTGATTATGATCTTGTTTATTTATCTGGTTGTCTAGGACTTATGAGTAGATTTTGCAGGAATTGCTTACCATACTCCATAATCTTCATGTTGTTTAACTTAAGCATTGATCCTATCCGTAAATGTAACTATGGTGGCTTTTGCTTCACATGTTTGGGATGGCGTGCATGTGTCCAAATAGCCTTGTCTATCCCTCTTTCATATGAACCATATAACAATGTTACTGTTTGCCAATGGTTTCTCATTAAGCTTTCAGATGATTATGTTCATTTTGCTGTAGGTACTACTCTGCAAGTGTGGTGTGTGATTCTAGTGTAACTACAAATCAGCTATACACAATTCTTGCTGGTACCGAGTTCTTGAAACCAAAAAATGTGTTTGATTTGCGGTTTATTCATAACTCCGTGAAGTTCACGCACCCTGGTCGTGAGGTACCTTACTTGAGCAGATTGTATCTGCATCCATATTGTTCATGGATATATTAAACTGTTGGCACCCCCAAGCATCAAAATTTCTATTTTTCAGTAGCGACTGATTATATTCTTCTTCTTTCCATATTGCTTTCCAAAGTTATGATGCTATCCAGGTACAACTTCAGTAGCGGCTGATTATATTCTTCTTCTTTCCATATTGCTTTTCAAAGTTATGATGCTATGTAGGTACAACTTGCCTTTCACTTTTGCCAAAAGAGGTCTTCTCAGATCGTTACTTGTTTGACTTCATGCAGGCACCTCCTAAATACAAAAGCCTGTTTTTGAAACTTGTGATTTGCAACATGGCAAAGTTAAGATCATATGGGATGATGATCAAGTAGGCCATAAGAAGATACCGAGGTGGATTAGCTCATTTTGTTTGCTAAAAACTGAAAAATCAGTTTCTTCTTGATTTTATAAACATCAATGGAAGAAAGCAGAGTGTCAAGATAAGCATTCAACACTAGTGAATAATAAAGGAGGAAATACACGGTCATAGCAGACACTCTTGTATTTCTTTTAAACTATTCTTGCAACGGGTGTGATTTCTATGGTTAATATTCTTACAAAATCACATAGCTTGACAATGTTGCCACATATCTTTTCTAGCTTATTGTCTCATGGAATTTTTCGATATGTTGGTCATTATTTTTTTGTCCTTTTATGTTTTTTCATCTTTGATGTCTTCTATTTTTCCTGTTGCAGTTAGATGACCTTACTGCATATTTAGGAAGTAATGACAACGCATTAGATAATGGGGTAGATTATTTTGGCGACGAGTCTATGCCAAATGGTGGAGCGAAAAGAAATTCAACAAATAAGAAGTGGTTTGGCTGTCATGGAATTGTACATTGTCATTTGATTTGAAATTCTAGAAAATACCTATTGTGTGTTATGTTAATTCTAACCACTAACCTTGTCCAAATGACATCATTTCATTTCTGGCAAATGAAATGCATCATTTTGTTTTGTACCAAATGAAATGAAATGACGGGTGTCAAACGAGGGCTCGTTTGACTCCCATCATTTGGGTCAAATATGTGGAATTCATTTGACAATTCCATGGTAAAACCTGTTAGGCTGTCACGGAATTAGACATGTCATTTTATTTAGAATTCCAAAAAAATGCTTATTGTGTGTTATATGCCAATTTCTACCACTAGTTACTAACCATGTCATTTCACTTTCCAAATGAACTACCAAATGAAATGAAATTATGGCTGCCAAATGAGCTCTATAAAGGAACCTTGCTGTGTTAAAAAAAACCAAGCAGGAATGCCCGATAGAGAAGTTGTGTTTGGCTTGATGTAGCCACGAAAAGAAGAGAAAAGTCTGCAAAGAATACAACCATTCTAACCATTCTAAAAAGAAACCTGTGACCAAATATATTGTATGATGATCCTTGCCAGGTGAGACGTGACCGGTTACTCTATCGTATAGAAAACAGGATAATGAACATGCTTCAAAACGGCTACTTAACGTTGTCCCATATTCGCAAGCTATGTATAAGTAGTACATTTCTTGGGCAAGTTGACATATAAATATGTCGCCGTCATCAGCAATACAACTTGGGAAGCTGCGATTGGTGTTCATAATGTCAACTTATAGTTCCATCCGAAAGTATTTCCCCAAACTAACCAACCAAACAAAAACGGAAAAAATAAGCGTGGCAACAAAGGCCACACACACATGGCTCCCATCATTTGGGTCAAATATGTGGAATTCATTTGACAATTTCATGGTAAAACCTGTTAGGCTGTCACGGAATTAGACATGTCATTTTATTTAGAATTCCAAAAATGCTTATTGTGTGTTATGTGCCAATTTCTATCACTATTTACTAACCATGTCATTTCACTTTCCAAATGAACTACCAAATGAAATGAAATTATGGGTACCAAATGAGCTCTATAAAGGAACCTTGTTGTGTTAAAAAAAAAAGCAAGCAGGAGTGACCGAACAGAGAAGTTGTGTTTGGCTGCAAGAAGCCCATACAACCATTCTAGAAAGAAACCTAGCTATGATCAAATATATTGTATGATGATCCGTGCTAGGTGAGGCGTGACCGGTGACAATATCGTATAAAAAACAGGATAATGAACAGGCTTCAAAATTGCTACTTAACGTTGTCGATACAGGTAAAATTGGTTAATAGCCCAATCACATCCATGCATGAGCACCAAATCATTAAATTTAGAGACAACCTCTAACAAACAATGCGTTGGACTAGTAGTCTCTTAAATTATTAATGCACCTATTGTAACGTGCTAAGGGCATCTCCAGTCGCCCCCCAGAGCCTCAGGCGGCCTTTTTAGCGCCGAAAGCGGCAAATAGCGCCGTTTCCGCACCAGCCGTCCCCCCAGAAGCCCAAATAGCGCCGAAACGGCGCTAATTCGCGCCGCTGCACCCAGGCGAAACCCAGCCCGCTGGGTTCGGCTTGGGGGGGGGGGGGCGAAAAGGCGCTGCAGCCCACGCGGGCCAGCTCTGTCAGCGACGCTGGGAATACCGCGGGAACAGAAACCTGCCCCATGATCTTCTTCTCGGCTCCCGCGTCGGTCAAAGGCTGCCGGTGTTTATGGCGTGGCGGCCGGCCAGTGCATGCGCCCGTTCAATGGCTGCCGGAGTAATGGCGTGGCGGGCGGCAGCGAGGGCACGCGGCGCAGTAAATGTCCGCCAGGCTACAAAACCCCCCTTGCCGCTCGCCACTCTCCCCGTTCTTCCTCCTCGGCGCTCTCCCTCCCCCGTTCTTTCTCCTCGCCATGTCGAACTACGACGATGCCGCCGCCGCCAACGGCTGGCACCGCCGCCACCTCCGCAAGCACGAAGCCTGGGCTCTGTATCGGGCGGGCTATCCGTGCCCGCCCGACATACGCCTCCCGAGCGCCGCCGGCGGGCAACCACGCTGGCATCTCAGCGTCGGCGGGTCCCCGTGCCCCCAATCACCTCCACCGACGCTGAGTTCCGGCAGGCCATCGGCGAGGTCCGTCGAGGACTGCCGGCGGACGAGGCCGCGCGGCTTCACTGGAGGCCGCACGGCCAGGACGCGTTCTGGTGGCAGGAACTGCAGCGCCGCCACGACGCGGACCTCGCCGCCGAGGGCAACAATGACCCTGTCGAGGGCCGTGCCAACAGCGTGGGACGCATGCGGTGGTGGGGAGGCCAGCACCGCACCCTCGAGTGGGTGCTGGATTACATCAACGCCGGCAACGAGCCCCGGCTGCAGATGCCGCCCCGCCCGCACACCTCGTGGGCACCGCGGCGGATGGGTGGGTCGTCGTCGGCCACCTCGAGCTCCTCCGGCGCCCAATCTCTTTCCCTCACCCCTCCTGTCGAATCCGCTGTTCGGCAAATCCCTCAGGTGACCCTATCGGGTTTCGAGTAGGAGAACCCATGAGCGCTGGTGGCGATCGTCGGCTAGACAGGGGGCGAGATTTACCCAGATTCGGGGCCCTCGTAGAGGTAAAACCCTTACTCCTGCCTCTGTCGATCTGTATTAATGAGTAGATCGGTTACAATGGTGGTTGCTCGAATCGAGAGTATGATCTCGAGTTCAGCGTTTTGGTGTTGTGGTGTTGCTTGGTCCTCTGCCGGTGGCTCTCCTGGCCTTATATAGGTGGCCAGGTCTCAAACCCTACCCGGAGAGGACTCGAACTCTAACCTTAGGTCGGTTACAGGTTTCCTAACCTATCCCGCAAGACAGTGCGGGTGGGCTTCGTGTGGGCCTTCTGGAATACTCCAAGGGTTCCTCTTCTTGGGCCTTGACCTTGGGCCTGAGACGGGGTGTCCTTACCCGCGGGGTCTAGGATCTATGTCTTCGTCACCTCCCATTCTCAACTCCGGGGCCCCTGCCCCCAGGCGCAGCGGCGGCGCCCTGCGCATTGGCGAGCCGCGCCAGCGACACGACGCGGGCTTCGAGCGCGTCGTGCGCCCGAAGACGGAGGTGGAGGAGGACGACGAGTGGCCGGACCTGAAGGCCGCGGAGGAGCTCTCGCGCAACACCATCCAGTCGGTCCCCGACGACGTCGCCGATGACTGGAGTCTGCGCGACAGCACCAAGGAGGAGCTAGAGCTCCAGCGCCGTCTCCTCGCCGAGGCCGAGCAGCGGAAGGCCCAGCGCGAGCAGGAAGCTGCTGCCAATGCGGCCCGCCGCCGCGTCCCTCCCCCTCCGCAGACGAGGGAGGTGCCCTACGTCGTCCTCGACCCCGACAGCGACGAAGAAGCCGAGCTCCAGCGCGCCCTAGCGGTGAGCAGGTGGGGCGACGCTGGCGTAGGGCCGAGCAACCCGCACTGCCGCGATCACGGCGAAGGAACGAGCAGGCGGGACGCCGGCGGCTCGGACGACGACGACGACGGGGACGACTGCGACTACAGCCAGGCGATCGCGGCGAGCCTTGGCCTGCAGTAGCTGTAGAGTTTTTTTCTTAATGTTTTTTAGTTAAATTCCTGTCGAACTTTATGAATTTGCGTCGAATTAATAAATTTGGGTCGAATTTAGTTTTTTGAATTAATTTGGGCCTACTGTTGGGCTGGGGGGCGACTGCAAACCCTTCCGCCCAGGTTTCAGATTAGCGCCGTTTGGCGCCGCGATGGCCCCAAAACGGCGGCGTTTTGGGCCCTTGAGAGGCGACACGGCTAGACATGCCCTAAGAAACTATGCATTGGGACAGGCCTAAGTACATTTCTTGGGCAAGTTGAGATACAAGAATGTCGCCGTCGTCAGCAATGCAACTTGGGAAGCTGCGATTGGTGTTCATAATGTCAACTTATAGTTCCATCCGAAAGTATTCCCCAAACTAACCAACCAAAGAAAAACGGAAAAAACACGTTTGACAACAAAGGCCACACACACATGGCGTCCACAGCTGTAGCTGTTCTCGCGCTTGCGGTACTCATCGGCACCTTCCCGCCGATAACTGCCGCGATAGATGATCATGGTTTTCGCGGCTCCCTCACTCGCATGCACAGACACTCCAGCAACTACTCCGCCGCGGTACACCGCGATGCGCGCCGCCTCACTTATCTCGCTCCCGCTCCAACGACGAACCCCACCCTTGCCCTCCAGGTGCTGGCCGAGAACGGCGCCGGAGCGTACCACGTGAGCCTCTCCATCGGCACGCCGCCGCTCACCTTCCCGGCGATCCTCGACACTGGCAGCGACCTGGTCTGGACGCAGTGCGCGCCGTGCACCGAGTGCTTCGCGCAGCCCACGCCGCTGTACGACCCAGCGAGCTCTTCCACCTTCTCCAAGCTCCCGTGCACGAGCCCGCTCTGCCGGTCCCTGCCGACCCCCTTCCGCGCGTGCAACGCCAGCAGTTGCGCCTACAACTACCGCTACGTCTCCGGCTTCACCGCCGGGCATCTCGCCACCGAGACGCTTGCCATCGGCGACGCCTCGTTCCACGACGTCGCCTTCGGGTGCAGCACGGCGAACGGCGGGCACATGGACAACGCGTCAGGCATCATGGGGCTCGGCCGCGGCCCGCTCTCCCTCGTGTCGCAGCTCGGCGTCGGCCGGTTCTCCTACTGTCTCCGCTCTGACTCGGACGCCGGCGCCAGCCCGATACTGTTCGGCTCCCTGGCGAACGTGACAGGCGACAGCGTCCAGTCCACGCCACTCGTCCAGAACCCCGCGGTGCCGGTGCCACGCGCCCCGTACTACTACGTCAACCTCACAGGCGTGAGGGTCGGCGCGGCAGACCTCCCGGTCACGACCGGCACGTTCGGTTTCACGAGTACCGGCGCCGGCGGGGTGATCGTCGACTCCGGCACGACCTTCACGTACCTCGCCGAAGCGGGCTACGCGATGCTGAAGCGGGCGTTCCTATCGCAGACAGCCGGCCTGCTGACGAGGGTGAGCGGCGCGCGGTTCGACTTCGACCTGTGCTTCGAGGCTGCCGACGTCGATGCGGTGCTCGTGCCAGATCTAGTGCTGAGTTTTGCGGGCGGCGCGGAGTACTCCGTGCCGCGGCGGAGCTACTTCGGCGCCGTGGACGAGGAAGGCCGCGTGGCGTGCTTGCTAGTGTTCCCGACGGGCGGATTGTCCGTCATAGGCAACGTCATGCAGATGGACCTGCACGTGCTCTATGATCTGGACGGCGGGAGGATGTCCTTCGCGCCGGCCGATTGTGCTAGTGTTTAATGGAGTTATGAGTTTCATCATTACCTTGTACAGTTTCGTTCAAATTTTACCCTGAGTACGTTTTTTTAATCACCGTACAGTTAGCGCTGCATTTCATTGATATTCAGGAAAAAAAAAAGTAGCTCGGCTCATAAGAAAAAACAGGCTAAATACGTTGAATATATGAGCATTTTTCATAAGATTTAATCCATGAAAACAATACTGTATATATATCTTGAGCATAAAAATAGAGATCAAACTAGACATGCAAACTAGGAAGGAATACAACATGTCCAAACGATTGACAATAGCAGTAATTCTAACTGTGGGATTATGCGGAAAAGCTGTACCTTTGGTCTCGGTACGCCCTGCGTGTTATATAAGCCAATGGCATAATGTCGGTACAAAGTTGTTATGGAAAGAGAGAATACAGGGGAAGGTTTAGATACTACTTGATCTACAAGGAATAGATACAGAGAGAAGACCCGAGAGGAAACAACTCCTTCGGTTTACAAAAACAGTACTATAACAACTCTAATACCCTCCCTTAGGGCATCTCCGGTCGTTGCGCCCCCCAGGGCCCAAAACGCCGCCGTTTTGGGGCCGCCGCGGCGCTAAACGGCGCTATTCTGGAACCTGGGGGGGCGCGTTTCCCAGTCGCGTCCCGAGCCCAAGAATCGGCCCAAAACAAACGCAATTGCAAAACTAGTCGAATTTTATTGAAATTTGGAAACTGCGTACATATTCGGCGCGAATTTAAAGCTAGAACGAAAAATTTAAACTAAAACAAACTATTTAAGGCCGAGGCTGGCGGCGATCGCCTGGCTGTAGTCGCCGCCGTCGTCGTCATCGTCGCTGGGGGCGTCGCCGGGGCGCTTGCTCCCCCCTGTCCCTCGTCGCCGCCGCCGCAATCCCACCTGCTCGCCTCGAGGGCTTGCTGAATCGCGTCCTCGTCGTCGGAGTCCGGGTCGAGGATGACGTACTCGGTCTCCTTCTGCGGCGGCGAGGGAGGGACGCGGTTGGCGGCGGCCTCACGCTCGCGCGCCGCCTTGCGCTGCTCGGCTTCAGCCAGCAGGCGGCGCTGAAGTTCGAGCTCCGCCTCGGTGGTGTCCCGCAGGCTCCACCGAGCGGCGGTGTCGACGTCGAGTGGCTGCAGCGTGTCCAGCGACAGCTGCTCCGCGACCTTTTGGTCGGGCCACTCGTCCTCGTCGTCGTCGCCGGCGTTCTCCGTCTTCGGACGAACCACGCGTTCGAAGCGTGGCTCGCCGATGCGAAGCGCGCCGCCGCTGCGCTTGCGGGCAGGCGCTCCGGCGCTGAGAAAGGGGGGGAGGTGGAGACAGAGTGGCCGGCGGAGGAACTCGAGGTCGCGGACGAGGAAGACGCGCCGGTCCGCCGTGCCACCCACGGCTGGGCGGCCTGCGGCGGCGGCATCTCCAGGCGCGGCTGGTTGCCGGCGTTGATGTGCTGGAGGACCTCCTCGAGGGTCCTGCCAGGGGCGCTCCACCAGCGGCGCCGCCCGTGGGCGTTAAAACGCCCGTCGACATGGCCGTTGTCGTTCTCGGAGTCCAGCTCCCGGTCGCGGCGTGTCGTGAGCCGCCCCCACCAGAACTCGTCCACGCTGGTGAGCGGGTAGTTCTGGGGGTTTGCCATTCCGTCGCGCATCTCGCGGATGGCGCGGCGGAACTCGGCGTCGGAGGAGGGAAGGGGAGGGACGGGGACCCCGCCGGCGCTGAGGGTCCAGCGGCTCGCCCCCGCGGCGGAGCTAGGAAGGCGCGTGTCCGGCGGGCAAGGATAGCCCGCGCGGTACAGCGCCATCGCCTCGCTCCGGCGCAGGTTGTGGCGCGGGAAGCCGTTCGCCGCAGCTCCGTCCGACATCTTCGTGGAGAGAGGGGAGGAGGAGGGCGTCGAGAGGAAGATGGGACTACAGAGCTCGCCGGTGTGAAGAATGGTGGGGCGCGCCGCGCGGCCGGGGGGTTTTATAGCGCGGCGAGCGGCCGGGCATTTACTGCGCGCGCGCGTCCCCTCGCTGCCGCCCGCCACGCCATTACGCCGGCAGCCTTTGGGCGGGGCGCATGCACTGGGCGGCCGCCACGCCATAAACGCCGGCAGCCTTTGACCGCGCGGTAGCCGAGAAGACGATCACGGGCGGTTCTGTTCCCGCGCTTTCTCGTCGCGTTGCTGACCGAGCTGGCCCACGCGCGCGGCCGCGCAGTTTCGCCCCCCCAGGCCGAACCCAGCGGGCTGGGTTTGGCCTGGGTGCCGCGGCGCTATTTAGCGCCGAAACGGCGCTATTTGGGCCTCTGGGGGGGCCGAGTGGTGAAGAAGCGGCGCTATTCGCCGCTTCCGCCGCGAAAAAAACCCCCTGGGGGGGCTCTGGGGGGGAGGGCTGGAGATGCCCTTAATCAAAACTTGTATAAGTTTAGATTACACTTGAATGCTTCTAATTCTCTTGTAGGCAAAGGTTTGGTAAATCCATCTGCAACTTGGTCTTTGGAAGAAATAAATTTAATATCAAGCAATTTCTGAGCCACTCTTTCTCGAACAAAGTGAAAATCAATCTCTATATGCTTTGTTCTGGCATGAAAGACAGGATTGGCAGAAAGATAAGTGGCACCCATATTGTCACACCATAAACAGAGATTCTCTTTTAACTTAATGCCAAGTTCCTTGAGAATTGTTTCTATCCATATTACCTCAACTGTTGCATTTGCCAAAGATTTGTATTCAGCTTCTGTGCTTGATCTAGAGACTGTGGCTTGTTTTCTGGCACTCCAAGAAATTAAGTTAGGTCCAAAGAATACTGCAAACCCTCCTGTGGACCTTCTATCATCAATACACCCTGCCCAGTCTGCATCAGAAAAAGCACTAACCAAGGTAGACTTGGATCTTCGAAATGTAATACCAGTGGTGATAGTATCCTTAATATACCTAAGAATCCTTTTTACTGCTGTCCAATGTACTATAGTAGGAGCATGAAGGAATTGACAAACCTTATTAACTGAGAAACAGATATCAGGTCTAGTTAGTGTCAAATATTGCAAGCCACCCACAATACTTCGGTACCTAGTACAGTCCTTGGGTCCAAGAGGATCTCCTGCATGAAGAGACAGTGGACCCGAGGCAGAAAGAGGTGTAGAAAAAGCCTTACATTGATTCATACCAATCTTAGCCAACAGCTCAGTTGCATATTTTTCTTGAGTAAGAACAATTCCTTCTGCAATCTTTCTGACCTCAATACCCAAGAAGAAATGCAATTCGCCTAGATCCTTAATAGCAAAGTGTTTATTAAGATCTTGTATCAAGGTGGAAATAGCATGAGAAGAAGATCCAGTGACTATGATATCATCCACATAAATCAAAATATAAATGGTGACTGCTGACTGATTATAGATGAATAATGATGTATCTCCTTGAGATGGAAAAAATCCCAGGTCTTGAAGTTTGGAACTCAACCTGGAATACCATGCTCTTGGTGCTTGCTTGAGACCATATAAAGCTTTATCAAGTTTGCATACGTAGTGGGGATTATCAACATCTTCATACCCAGGAGGCTGTTTCATATAGACTTCCTCTTCCAGAACACCATGTAAGAACGCGTTCTTGACATCGAGCTGACGAAGATTCCAACCTTGAGAGACAGAAATAGACAAAACAAGACGTATAGTGGCAGCTTTAACAACTGGACTAAAGGTGTCCTCATAATCTATGCCAAATCTTTGCCTAAAACCTTTCGCAACAAGACGAGCTTTGTATCTTTGAATGCTACCATCAGGATTTTTCTTAATGCGAAACACCCATTTGCAATCAATGATATTTTTGTTACCAAGAGAAGGAGAAA
The DNA here is from genome assembly GCA_028641055.1 of Alopecurus myosuroides. Classification (NCBI taxonomy): domain Eukaryota; kingdom Viridiplantae; phylum Streptophyta; class Magnoliopsida; order Poales; family Poaceae; genus Alopecurus; species Alopecurus myosuroides. The sequence goes on from CM054059.1 coordinate 381,015,986, forward strand.
CCAGGTGCCATGTCTTGTTCTTTATAAGAGCATCATATTCCTCATCCATTTCTTGACACCACTCTGGAGATCCCAATGCCTCAGTCAAATTTACTGGTTCACCTGCAGCACAGACAGAAAAATTATACCGAATGGTTCCATCTTTCCAAATTTTGGGGCGTGTAATTCCATTCTGTAACCGGGTCCTGTGTGCAGGAGGTGATGTAGCAGGAGGAGCCGCAGAAGATCCCTGCGATCCAACAGCAGCAGGTGGAGTAGATGATCCATGTGGCTCCTGCTGTGGAGCCTGGGGCGCTGGCGTGGCCGCAGACGATCCTGTAGGCGTGGACGCTGTCGGGTCGGAGGAGACACGGTGCAGCGTACAGGGGCGTGTGGCAGCATGCGAGTCGTCCGGCGTATCAGGTGCACGCGGGAGACAACGCTGACGCTGCGCGGGACCCACCGAGTCTGCTGCAGGCAAATCTGTACGGGGATCAGCAGAGGCAGGTTGATTCGCCTCGGATCGCGAGACAGATACGCGATCAGCTTCGGGATCAGCACTGGTCGGGTTGTCACGTAGTGACATACGATCAGGGATGAATTTTGCTCCGTTCTGACTCGTTCCTTCACTGTTTTCAGTCAGATTTTTTCCTGTAGCCTGCAAATCGTTAGAGGAATCCAAAGGTTCTGCATGATTAGTCAAATGATCATCCATATTAATACCCTCTTGATAGGAGATTAGGTGTTTGGGAAGTAGAAGGATTTCTTTGCGCAAAAGGGCACCCGCATTAGGATGTAGAGAGGAAAAAGGAAAAATGTTCTCATCAAACACAACATCACGGGAAATATAGATTCTGCCAGTGGAGATGTCTAGACACTTTACCCCTTTATGCCTTATGCTATATCCAAGGAAAGCACATTGTTTTGAACGATAAGAGAGCTTGTGTGAGTTGTAGGGGCGCAAATTGGGCCAACATGCACATCCAAAAACACGAAGAGATGTATAATCTGGTGAGGAACCTAGAAGACGTTCAGCAGGTGTGGAATTGTCAATAACTTTGCTAGGTAGAAGATTTATAAGATATGTGGCTGTAAGGAATGCTTCATCCCAAAACTTTAAGGGCATTGATGCATGAACAAGTAAAGACAACCCAACTTCAACTATATGACGATGTTTGCGTTCAGCTGAACCATTTTGTTGGTGTGCATGAGGACATGAAACATGATGTGTAATTCCAAGTTTTTGAAAGAAAGGGTGGAGTTTTTCATATTCACCTCCCCAATCTGTTTGCATAGTAATGATTTTCCTATCAAACTTTCTTTCAACAAAATGCATGAAATTTTGGAAGACATCAAATACATCAGATTTCTTTTTGAGAAGATAAATCCATGTGAATTTACTATAATCATCTATGAAGCTCACATAATAATTATGACGACCTACAGATGTAGAGGCAGGACCCCAAACATCAGAAAACACTTGTTGCAAAGGAAACATGGAAACACTAGTAGATATTGGATATGGAAGCTGATGGCTCTTGGCCTTTTGACATGAATCACAAATAGTCTCAATTCTAGAGGACTTCTCATAAGGAAGACAAAACCTATTTATTATTTGTTGAACCACTGAGTTTGAAGGATGTCCTAATCGATGATGCCATCTTTCTGTTGAAGGCTTGGAAGCAACACAAACTTGCTTGGGGAAGGAAGATGATGATGACACAATTGGATAAAGGCCTCCTTCACATTTTACTTTAAGAAGAATTTTCCCGGTTGCGCGATCCTTTATAAAGAAATGCCAAGGGTGAAATTCAAGAAAGGCATCATTATCAAGAGCAAGTTTGTGAACAGAAAGAAGATTTTTAGTGGTGCTTGGAACATGTAGAATGTTTTGTAGATGAAGATCACAACTAGGGGTTTTAATATATGAATGACCAACATGACTAATATGCATACCTTCACCATTAGCAGTTTGAATGGTGTCCTTGCCGGGGTATTTGTTCTGGATCATCAAGTTTTGAAGATTGCCGGTGATGTGGTCGGTGGCGCCGCTGTCGGGGTACCAATTGGTATCTATACCATAGGCATAGGCACTGTTAGCACTCCTGTCTGGTACACGTTCAGGTGCAGGTGCAGGTGCACGCTCGGGAACTTGTTCGCGGTCAGGTGCACGGTCACGCTTGTCAGTAGCATACCTCCAGTAGCATTGATTCGCTGGATGGCCCATCTTCTTACAAATTTGGCACTGGATGTCTTTCTGAGGTGGGCGATCACCGCGGTCACCACCGCCCCGATCACCGCCCCCTTGCCAGCGCTGGTCACCGCCCCCTTGCCAGCCGCGTTCTTGCCGCCACGGTTCCTGCATGTACGGGGGACGGATGTAGCCACCTCCATAGGGCTGTTGGTTCTGCGGTGGGCGACCATAGCCACCACCATAATACGGTGAAGGGCCACCGTAGCCTCCTCCATAGGGCTGGAGCTGAGGCGGAGCGCCGTAACCACTGCCTCCTCCATAGGGCTGGAACTGAGGAGGTCCACCATAACCGCCGCCGCCATAATTCTGAGGTGATACACCATAGGCGCTGCTGTCACGTCCATCTTCCTTTCCCTTCTTCTTCTTGTAGTCACCACCACCGCAATTTGCTACATTGGCAGAGGACTGAAACCCCTTTGCATCGCCACCCGAGAGCATATCCTGACGAACATCATGGGCAGCCAGAAGACCATGAAGATCCGTCACGGTGCAGTGATCCATAGCATTAACAGCGGATACGAGACCATTGTAATCCTCATCGAGACCATTGAGAATAAATTCAACTAATTCTTCATCATCAATGTCCCTTCCGGCAGCAATGAGTTCAATAGCAAATCCACGCATCTTGGAAACATACTGATCCGCCGTCATGTCCCCCTTCTTTGTGTTGGAAAGCCCTCCACGCAGGCTTGTTCTGTTGGCTTTTGATCTGGATGCAAACATCGAGTTGATGAGTGCCCAAACCTCTGCGGCATTATCCATGCCAATTGTCTGTGCAAGAATATCTGTCGAGAGAGAGGAGAGGAGATAACTCAGGACTCTCTGATCTCTCTCAATCCAGATTTCAAAAGCAGGATTATCCACCGTTTCTGCCTTCCCATCCTTGGTGGCGACAATTTTCTCGGATGGTTTGATCTCCTTTCCATCTGCAAGGCCGAGCATCCGTGCGCCCCGGAGCGCTGGTATGACCTGGGCTTTCCACAGCAAATGATTCGCCCTCGTGAGCTTCTCTGATGGAGGCTGTCCGAGTCCTTGAGGTGTGGAGTTGGAGGAGGCCATGGCTAGGTTTCGGTGGTGATAGTTCTAGGGTTTATAGATTGGTTTTTCGATGTCAGGGAAGAGGCAGCTCTGATACCATGTGGGATTATGCGGAAAAGCTGTACCTTTGGTCTCGGTACGCCCAGCGTGTTATATAAGCCAATGGCATAATGTCGGTACAAAGTTGTTATGGAAAGAGAGAATACAGGGGAAGGTTTAGATCCTACTTGATCTACAAGGAATAGATACAGAGAGAAGACCCGAGAGGAAACAACTCCTTCGGTTTACGAAAACAGTACTAACAACTCTAATACTAACATGGTGTGCAACATACGAGAACACATACGGTGCGTTGGACGAAGACCCGTTCCAGGTGTCATCATTGGCAGCCATGCCATCGAGGATGTTGTAAACGTCGGGGGAAAGTAATCGTTGTTGGAAAAGTAGCTTGTTGGAGAAGAACGCGTTAGTCGCGCGAGAGTGCCTTAAAAGCTTATGTTGCCCCTCTCCCGTATGGAATCACAATAGTCGGGGTTTCTTAGGTCTATTTTATTGTCTCTCGGCGCACCAAAATAGGGATAGGGTAGTCGTGACGGTGGCGCAATGCTCTGGAACAAGACAATCTCATGCATATATGCATTGTTGTTTGTGGACGAGGAGACATCAAAATGTCTAACCGAAAATGAGGACGAACAACTCACAATGACCATTCGGTTCATGATTTGGACAATTGGTTCAAAAGATTCTTGAATATGCAAAAAATTAAAATAAAAACCTAAACACGCCTATGCCCTCTCTATTAGGAGATTACCCACAACGTGCGAAGTAGCACGTTGTTGTTCATCCCTGGGTAGGGGAACATTGTTTTTTTTATTGGTTCTCGAGTTCTTCCACGAGAGTGTTGCCTCCTTCCAAACGTGGTCTTTGTTTTTTTATTTTTCGGACATCATCTGTGCATGGTCCTGTTGATGGGCTCCTCAAGCAACCGCTTCGGCGGGATCATTCCCTCTGCCTCCCACACCACTCACCCATTTTGGGACTATAGAAGAAGAAAACTATACAAGTGTTTGGGTGTGCATGTAAAATGAATAACATAAATATTGGACATGAAGTGAATGAAAGTGATAAGGTCGAGACACCAATATAGTTCTGAAAGACTACGTTTGAATGGAGCCGTTAGGGGATTCCCAGGGCATCTCCCTAAGCGTCCAATCTGGTGAGGCTGCGACGGCTGATTTTGCCAGAGAAAGGCCATCAGGACCCGATTTCCATCTTCAGGCCTTAGCCGCGGTTCGCAGGGGCGTCGGTGGGCGATTTTGGTGATGATTCAGACATGGAATCTGAGATGGAGAAGGAGGCTGTGGATGGATCGACTCGGGAGGGGGGGGGACAGTACTTTCTAGAGTTCATGACCCCATCACCGGCGTCATCCAGATCGATCAAGGTGGGATCTTCAAGGTCAAAAAAGCGTATGCCGAGCGAATCGGTCAGAGGGCAGCCGCCATGGCGATGTGCTCGTCGTTGAGAAAGACAGCGTCGCCGCAAGAGGTTTCATGTGTAAGTCGCAAGTCTCTTCGCATGCCCAGACTGCCGGTGATGCCGCCATCGTTGTTCATTGAATAGGAGGAAGACCCGTCATGGATCATGGTGGTGCCGCGCCGCCGACGTCCTGCCGCAGTGGTACGTTCAACGTCCAACAATGTTCAAAATTCAAAATCCCGAGTTTTGGGGATTCCCAGATCGGATGGATTGATTCCCGAGAAGTTCCAAAAAAGGCCAAATGGGCCAGGGTCCAAAAGAATAAAATCCACCTCGTAGACTACCAATATACAGACTGGTTAAAGGTCTACGTGCTCTTCTAGGGCAGACTTGGAAGGCACACGCAAATTCGCGATCGAACGGATCTGTATCGACTGCAATGGCGGCAGCGGGAGGAGGTGGTGGCGACCTCGGTCATGGGGGAGCTAACCGTGAAAGGGGCGCGGTCCCTGTGGGTCGTGGTGTTGCTGCACCTCAACCTGCGGCGGCGGAATACGTCCCACGCTTCAACAACTTCGAGACCGGTGGCCCTAGTGGCACCGCCAATCAGGGCGGCAATGGTGCCACCGGTGGTGCGGTTCCTTTTCAACCCGGGACGGGGTTCCGGGGGGGAGGGGGACGGAGAGGTGGATAGCGTGGAGGATTTAGGGGCTATCGAGGGCGCCGTGGATTCAAGGGACAAGGAGGCGGCAATGGCTACCACCTTGGACGTGGCCGACCTAGGGAAGAAGAAGACCCCAATCTTCATCATGGTCACAGTGTTAGAAGACGTTTTGCTGGTGGTTACGCTCATGGAGTTGGTCGTGGAGTGGTGCAGCCGGTTACTGCCACGGTTCTACAAGGAGGAGCTGCGGCGGGGGTCTTGGACATGCAGGGTCTTGCTGCCGGGGGCCCTCATGCGGGGCACGCTTTTGCTACCGCAGGGACTTCTGCTGGTTCTGCTGGGCAAAGTTCTGATACCGCTGTGGTCCCTGCTGGCCAGGTCCTCTCGGCGGCTACGGGTGCTGCTAGCTTTGTGCAAGAAACGCTGGTTTCGGTTGATCAGAAAAATAAATGTTTTACATGTGGTGTAGCAGGACACCTTTCTGCAGATTGTAAGGCTATTCTGTGTGATGTGTGTGAGGGCCCGGTCATCCTAATGGCCAATGGGGATAGTAGATGCCCTTTGTTGACCACACCAAAACCTCAGCTGATGATGTATGGATATGGGCACGAGTCTTTGATCATGTTTGAGATGATGTGCTCTGATAATTATCGTCCAAAACTGGAAAATGTCCGTATGGCCTCTTTGGTGGTTACTGGGGGTTTCATGTCTATTGATCAGATTGTCACCTGGCTGTAGAGGCTCGTTCCCACATCTTCTTTTTGTTGGGAGGTAGTGCATGTGGAGAACAATTTGTATAAGGTTCACTTCCCCTCAAAGAACGAGTTAGAGAGGCAGAGTACCAAACAGTCCATGTGAGTTGACATGTGATAGTCAGGCTCATGATGAGGAGCCAGAAGAGGCTCTTCCTGAGATCTGGGTTCGTGTGAGAGGAATTCCAAGAAGGCATAGAGGTGATTGTTTGGCCTTATGGACAGTTGGATTCATGTTTGGCAAAACTCTAAAAATTGACATGAAATATACAGGGAAGCATGGGGTGTTGAGGATCCTAATTGGATGCCTAGATTACACCAAGATCCCACGTTCGTTTCCCCTATTTATCAAAGATGGCATGTATAGGATTTCCTTTTTTGTGGAGGACCAGGATAGCTATATCTCGGATGACCTCATGGTGGATCCAGGGCATGGGGGAGATGATGATGTTGATGATCATAAATTGGGTGATGACTTTAAAGATGCTCTAAATGAGGGAGATCAAAATGCTTCCACAAAAGATAACAATGATGGTTTGGCTCCAATGGACACGCCGGATTCTGGATCGGCTCCTAATGCTCCTCCCATGAAAGAGGTCAAGATAGGAGTTGTTTTCTCGCCACTAGTACATAGGTACTTTTAGAAAGCAATGGAGATTCATTCTGTCCCTATCACTAATGATGTTGTTAATGTGGGTCTCGGCTGTACTCCACTCGAGGAGGTGAGTGCACCTCTTAGCCACAACCCAAGCGAGGTTGTGATAGCTGGAGCATGCATTCTGACCAACCAGGAGGTGCGTGGGTCATAGGGAGAGCTGATGAGGGAGAGAGATGGAGTTGTGTCTGTTACTTCTGCCGGGCATAAAACAGTCAAATTCTCTGCCGGTCAGAGCATGGATAGGACAGTGGCGGGGAAGGTAGAAACGGAGGTTGCTGCTGATACGGATCATGGGGCTTGCGTGTATGAGTACTCCCCAGCACCTATGGGCCCGCTGTCTACGTTAAGTCAGGCATCACCTCGGCCCGTGGGAGGAGGCCATGCCTCGGGTGCTGCTGGTTGTTTCCACCATTGATCGCCTTGTACTCCAGGAGGGGGTGCGGGCTCGAGTTCGGTGGAGACAACCATGGAGGCTACAGCTGCGCGAACGGCGGAGTTGGAGGCTGAGAGTATCAAGCGCAAGGTGGTGTAGTTCGGAGGGATTCTTGCACCTTCGCAGGGCTTACGGTCTAGTGATTGGCTTCAGGCTCAGCCGAATGCGACCGATCACATTATGGGGAGGGCTTTGGCGATGGCTTCTAACCGTGATCCACCTTCAGGTACAAATAAAAACCTTTCGCCATCTTTACTGTCTTTGCCTAAAGATAATATTGTTAGTACGGCTAGCTCTCTAGAGGTTTTGTTGGGGGAGTCAAAAGACAAACAATTTATTTCAGCTAGCAATATTCTTGACTCTAAAGCCATAAGACAAGTTACAATTTTAGAGAATACTCTTTCTAAACGTGGTATGGATGATGGGCTAGCGAGTCTAGTTTTAGCAAAATCCTCGAGTCTTTCAGAAGACTTTGAAGATGATGAAAACGTGGTAGATCAAATGGATACTCCAGTATTTTCTCAAAAGTTAACCACGCGTCGTAAGAAAAAGGTGATCTCTAATTCTAAGAGAAGAAGGAGTGCAAGGCTAAGAAAAAAATATTAATAAGATGCCGCAAGGTTTAAGAGGCTGTTTTTGGAATAGTGAGGGTTTTAGAGATCCGGGCAAACATTTCTTTATTCAAGAGATCGTAAGAGAGCAAAAATTGGACTTCATTGCCTTGTCGGAGACAGGAAGAGCCAGGTTTGCTTCACATTTTCTTTCCCACTTAGTAGGAGGGTTGGACTTCTACTGGTTTTGCTGACCACCTCATTGGAGGTCTAGGGGTATGCTAATTGGGATTAATGCTGCAACTATTGAGGTCCAAAAGGTGGATGCTAGGATTATTGTGTTAAATTACATGTGAAATCGATGTTAGATGGGTTTCTAGGGGTGTTAGTTGCAGTTTATGGTGCTGCACAAGATGCCTATAAACAGGAATATTTAGCAGAGTTTATTCAGTTGTGTGAGAATGAGACTCTTCCCATGTTGTTGGGAGGGGATTTCAATATTATTAGATCTCCTGAGGAGAAGAATAATGATCGGTTTTGCCCACGATGGCCTTTTTTTTAATGCTATCATCCAAAGTTTGAGTATGAAATAAATAGAGCTTTCTGGAAGACAATACACTTGGGCGAATAGAAGAGAGGATCAGACTTTCGAGAAATTGGATAGAATTCTCACAAGAGTGGAGTGGGAACAGAAGTACCCATTGGCTACGGTGAGAGCCCTACCAAGGTCTGGGTCAGACTATACTCCATTGTTATTGGACACTGGAAATGGTGCTCATGTAGGTAATACAAAGAAATTCTCTTTCGAGTTATCATGGATGAGACATGAAGGTTTCTTTGACATGGTAGCAAAAGAGTGGACTGCTTTTAACAAAGGTAAAACACCTATTGTGGTGTGTCTTGATAATTTAAGGCATGTTCGCCCTTTTTTAAGGGCTGGGAAAAGGTTCAGAGCGGGAAGTACAAAATGGAAAAAGAAAAGCTAATAAAAATAATTGACGTTTTAGATATAAAAGCTGAAACAATGCAGCTCAATGTTTCTGAACGAGATACATTGAGAAGAGTGAACGATAAACTATGTGCGCTAAGACGGGATGAGGAGACCAAATGGGCTGAGAGAGCGAATGTAAAATGTGTGCAAGAAGGAGGGAATAACACGAAGTTTTTTCACCTTATGGCAAATGGAGAACATAGGAAAATGATGATTTTTCAGCTTGAGCAAGATGAAGGAACCATTATAGGGCACGATAACCTGAAGAACTATATTATTGAGTATTATAAAAAAAAATTGGAGCACCGGCTCCAAGTAATTTCTCGTTGGATTAAAACGTTATACATGATATGCCTCAATTGTCCACTGAGGAAAATAGGACCAGAAAGACGGATTTCTCTGTGAATGAAGTTTATGAGGCTATTTTCAAATGGAAAAGAACAAAGCTCCCGGGCCTGATGGGTTCCCAGCTGATTTCTATGAAACCTTTTGGGATGTTATTAAGAAAGATTTAATGGCAATGTTTGGACAGCTAAAGCAAGGGAATTCACCTTTATACAAATTAAATTTTGGGGTAATTACTTTACTTCCTAAGAAGGAAAATGCGGTGCAAATTCGGCAATATAGGCCGATATACCTTTTAAACGTTTGTTTTAAAATCTTCACTAAAGTGGCAACTAATAGAATAACGACAATTGTTAATAAAATTATTAAACCAACACAAACGGAATTTATGCTAGGGAGACACATCTTGGAAGGAGTTGTTATTCTCCATGAGGCTATACACGAACTCCATCGTAAGAAAATGGATGGGGTTCTGTTTAAAATAGATTTTGAGAAGGCTTATGATAAGGTTAAGTGATATTTTCTTCTTCAAGTCCTTCGGATGAAAGGATTTGATCCCCTCTGATGTACATGGATTATGCAATACATTCAGGGTGGAAGTGTGGGGGTTAGAGTGAATGATGACATCGGTCATTATTTTCAAACCATAAAGGGTCTACGTCAAGGAGATCCTTTTTTGCCCATTTTGTTTAACCTAATGGCTGATATGCTTGCTACCCTCTTCGCTAGGGATAAGGAGGAAGGGCAAGTGGGAGGTTTGATACCCCATCTGGTTGAGGGGGTGTCTCTATACTGCAATATGAAGATGATATAATCTTGTTCATGGAACATGATCTTGCAAAAACAATGAATATGAAGCTTATCCTTTGCATTTTTGAGCAATTGTCGGGTTTAAAAATCAATTTCCATAAGAGTGAGATATTTTGTTTTGGAAAGGAAAAAGAGAATGAGGACCAGCACAGACAAATATTTGGATGTGAGGTAGGATCATTCCCTTTTAAAAACCTAGGGGTACCAATCCATTACAAAAATCTCTGTAATGCTGAATGGTATCCAGTAGAGGCTCGTTTTGAGAAAAAGTTGAGCTACTGGCAAGGAAAATTAGTGTCCTATGGGGATAGACTTGTCCTTGTAAATTCAGTATTAACAAGTCTTCCTATGTTCATGTTATCTTTTCTTGAGATACCTATTGGGGTAAGAAAAAAATTAGATTTCTATCGCTCGCGTTTTTTTTGGCAAAGTGATGAAAATAAATGCAAGTACATGTTGACTAAGTGGAACATGATTTGCGGACCAAAGAGCCAAGAGGTTAGGTATTGAAATTCTTGAAACTAAAACAAATGCCTTCTAAGAAAATGGTTGTTTAAATTGTTAAACAAGGAGGGTGTTTGGCAGGAGCTTCTAACCAATAAGTATCCAAAGAATTACACTTTGGCTCAGGTAGGAGCCAAACCAACCGACTCACCTTTTTTGGAAAGGATTGATGAGAGTGAAAACGGAATTCTATAGTAGAGGTTTTTTAAGCTTGGTTCTTGGTCTACTATTAGCTTTTGGGATGGTATTTGGTTAGGTGACACACCTCTTAGACAACAATTTCCATCCTTATATAACCTTGCTAGAAGAAAGAATGCTTATGTTCAGGAGGTTATGTTAGATGCGCCCCCTATAAATTTGAGCTTTAGAATGACACTGATTGGACCACTTTGGGATGCTTGGTCTTGTAGGTGCCAAAAATTAATGGAGATCACGAGGTCGCAGGACCCTAACTCTTTTGTGTGGAAATTAACAACTAATGGTGTCTTCACCGTTAAATCTATGTACGAAGACTTAATGAATGGACATACTGGATATCTTCGCAATTACCTGTGGAAATTGAAGATTCCACTAAGTTTTCTTGTGGTTTCTTAATAGAAAAGTGTTGCTTGCTAAAGATAATCTTGCTAGACGAAACAGGCAAGGATGTACCAAGTGTTCTTTTGTGACTCGCATGAGACTGTAGAACACTTGTTCATATCATGACCTTTTGCTAAGCTTATTTGGAGAATTATTTCGCCACTTATAATATCACACCACCTGCTAATATATCTAATATGTTTGGTAATTGGTTGAATGGTGTAGATAGGAAAACAAAGGCTAGAATCCGAATGAAGGTTTCAGCGTTGTGTTGGTCAATCTGGAACTGTCGAAATAATATTGTCTTTAATAGATCCAAAAATGTTCATATTTTGCAGCTTATCTCTATGGCGCAGTACACTGGATTTAACAATGGCCTTTGCTTCTCCCAGTGGACCAGTGAAGACTTATGGATACCGGGTGTTCTCGGCTCCTGATGGTCACTCAGGATTTCTTCAGCTAGGCTTCGTGGCGGCATATTAATTGACTGCGAGATGGGTAGTTCGATGATGATGCCTTCTTTTCCGATGGTTGAGTCATGTTTTCACCTAGATTATTTTTTCGGGTTTGTAATGAACTGATACTTGCTTGAATTCTGCAATAAAAAGCCGTGTGCATCGATCGATGCAGAAGTTAGAGCTTTATCCCCGTTTCCAAAAAAAGCGTTAAAAAGTGAGTTGCGCATTATTGTGGAGAATTGTTTTTCACCATGTGTTAGATCTCCAATGTCCTATTGACCACTAAAAATATGCCCATGCTCCTCTTCAACTCTTTCGTATGTGCTATAAATTTTCTTGCTGGCTAGTCACTTAGATAAAGAGAAAAAAGCAAAATGGCGCTCCCCCTAGGGGAATGATTTCCGCTTCCTTCTCTTTTCCTTTTTCTTAATTTTTTTGCACATATGTTTTAGCGAATAATATTCATGAACCCTTAGCAAGTAAGAATTTGCTTTTTTTTTACTGTTGTGATCCACATTTCACCGCCAAAAATGTAATTTTATTGGTTAATTTGTATGTTTAGATGTAGGAAATTCTAGTTCATATAAGATTTTTTTTTGAAATTCTGTATCATCTATGGTATACATTTAGTATAGTGAAAATATATAGTTTTCTCAATAAACATGGTCCAAGTGATAGAGTATACAAAATTTCTGATTATATAAGAAATATCTAGGTCATGTTTAAAAATATTTCCATATAATAAATTGGATCATATAAGAAATTTATGCTCATGTAAGAAATTAAAGCAACTTTTTTTAGTTACTAGGCCTAAAGGCCTTGCTTTAAATTAATAAAGCACATTCACAAGGTTTTACAAAAAAAATTGCGGCATACAACTTAGCCAGGATCGAAAGAAATTGCGGGGCCCGGCCTCCCCACAACACGACCGGAGCTAGAAGCAACACTAGATAAAGCTCCATCATTTCATGGCGAGATCGGAGTAGAAGCCCCTCAGCTTTGCCGCCGGTTCCCCAAGATGCCCCTGGTTGGCCTCCTTTGAGAGCACTATCCATTGCTGCAGGAGAATGAGAATTTTAAAAATAATATCAGAGGGGTGGGGCGGAACTTTGAATTCGAAAGTCAGCTCATTACGGACAAGCCAGAGAGGCCAACACATCGCCGCAAACACCAACCAGCTAGCGCTACGGTGAATCCCCAATAGCGACCGAGAAATAGCGAAAAATTGGAGGAAGTTGGCCAGGCACCAGCACCCAATCAGCGCACGCACCACACTCCACCCAAACTTAGCAAGGTGGAATTTGAAAAACATCTGAGTCAGCGTCTTCTTCGCTCCCGCAGAGCGTGCATTTTTCATTGGCGGGACCAAACCTATGTGCAACAAGTTTGCTAGAGGGGAGCCGGTCCAGCGCTACCTTCCAGGTAAAGATTTTGATCTTAAGGGTAGCCTCGCCTCCAAAATGATCTCACAATAAGCAACTGTTGCCCTCCTGGAGGTGGAAAATTAAAGCAACTCCATGTATGAAATTCTAGGTCGTGTAAGAAACTTTCGTTCAACATAAATCTCTGTTCATAATTCTCTATCATGCTCTAAAAAAATCACAATTGTAACTGATATTGATAATATAAGAAATTATTCTGGTTCAAAACAAAAGTCAAGCAAAAAACTGAAACTTTTTCCAAAGCGTTATGTTTAATCATTACAAAATGAAGTGGAAAAGGAGACATGGAAAAATTTCAATGTACTGCTCCCTCCGGTTTTAAAAGGTTGTCTTAGATCATCTACACCGGCACTCATCAAATTCGTGTCCGGCACCCTCCAATTGAACCCCCTTGGGGGCGCCGGACCGGTGTCCGCGATTTTTGTGTGTGGGTGCCACAGTGGCGTCCCCAACCGGTGATCAGTATTTCTAGGGTATAAACGCAAACACCTTGTGGACACCTAAACCGGCGATTTAAATTTGCAATTTCATTCAAATTTAGAAATATTTTACATAATTTGAATAAAATTGCAAATGTGCCGCCGCAGACCTAACACTCAACCTAGCCTACTCGTCGTCACCCCAGTCAAAGTCGTCGTTGTCGTCGAGCACGACAACTTTTCCCTTGGAGGAGGCTCCGGCGTGGCTGGAGGAGGGGGCGTTGCGGGTGTGGGTGTTGGAGGTGGTCGTGGCCACGCTTCTGCAACCGCCGCGGCTGCCGGATGCATCGACTGTGGTGGACTGTATCGTCTGCAGCCAACCCGGCGAATCCTACTCCAGCATGGCCACCGACCTGGCCATGGCAGCGAGGAGACCGGGGCAGTCGCCGTCCATCGGATCGCGCAACGGCGACGGGAGGCTATACGCCTCCTCGTCGAACTAGGACTCCTCCTTGACCCGAGGCTCCTCCTTGACGGTGGCGCGCAGCTGTGGCTTCGGGCGCCGTTGGCGGAGTAAAAGGCTGCCCCAAGGTGGAGAGCGCCTGCGGGGAGGGGTACGGCGGCGTGGAGGGGTGCGGCGGCGTGAACCGTCGCGGATGACGATTCCTGGGGCTCCCCGCCTCTGCTCGATGGGGGCGCGCCGCGGCGGCAGCGGCAACAACCAGAGCGGGAGGATGTTCCCCGTCGCGGCGTGCTGCCTCGCGGCTTCGATCCCACCAGTGGCTGATGGCGTTCCACCGCGACAGGAGGACGTCTGTGCCATCGACGATGTTGATGACGGCCTGCCGCTCCTCCTCGAAGCTGTCGATCCAGCGCCCCCAGTTGTGCTGGCCGTCATCGTTCTCGGGGAGGCGGCGCTCTGCCGGCGTCATCCAGCTGCGACGCCGGTTGATGTAGCGGCGGACTTTCTCCGCCGTTCGGGGGACCGGTGGGATGACGAGGCCGCCGTCGGAGATGCGCCACTCCTTCGGGATGCAGCAGTTCGGAGGGGCGAGGAGCCCGTATCGGTAGAGGTCCCCCGCGTCGTCCGTATTGATGGTGTGCCCGCTCGTCAGGCTGGTGCCGGAGACCTCCGGGTGTTGGCCATGGCGCTGGCGCAGAAGGCGAGGGAGGGAGGCGATGTGCACGGCGAGGGGGAGGGGGCGCCTTTTGTCCTTGATCGAAGAGCGGCGATGCCGTAAATGCCTCGCGTGGGGAAGACGCAGCGCCAGCACCGGAAGCATCACGTTGTGTCGCTGGTGTAACTCGCTGGCGTGTTGTAGGCCGGCGTCCTGTCGCACTGGGAACTGGCGAGCGGCATTAACACGCACCGGCCGCCTGCACGGCGCCTTAACTCACGCCGGAGGGGTTGTGTCGCTGATGGGCGGGGCCGCCTGTCGGGTGGGGTGATCGGACAATGTCCGGCGCCCAGGCAGGCCCCCAAATTTGACGGGTGGGCAGGGGGTCCGGACACAAATTTGGCGGGTGGACAACTTTGGGGGTGCCGCTGCGGCATGTTTTTTTGGTCCGGGCCATCATTTGGGACCGTTTTGGGGTGCTCGTGGAGACGCTCTCAGATTGTTGTGAGTGGCTCGGCAAGACAAGTTTTCACAACCGGAGTGAGTATCATGTGTTGAAATATTTGGCCCATATGAGTGTGCTGAAATATTGGGCCCATATGTGGGTAACCCAATAGACAAATCCCGAAATCTCAAAATGGCCCATGTGTACAAGTGAGTGGTTGGAGTGGGAAGTTTAGTCCCACATTGGAAGTTTGAGGAGTTGCACACCACCTTATAAGGTGGAGTGTTGTAGGTATTGTATGTGAGTGAGAACAAGAGAGCCTCTCGCGCACTCTTCCTCCTCCTCCGCCGCCACTCGCTCGTCTCGACTCGACACGTCGCGATCGCGTTTCGTGAATCGAGCCTCGAGCCGAGACAATAATTATCTTTATTTTGCTGTTTTGAAAAACCGATTTCGTAGTCGTGACGGACGCGTCACAGCTGAGGCAGTTCGGGTCGCTCCCGTATCGCCTGCTGCAACCGACTCGGACGTGCGGCGTGGGCCTCCCACGTCGCACACGTTAGGGTTTTCCGAACCGCACTAAAAGACGCGCACTGCGGGCGCTGTACACACACCTGAAACCAATCTAGGTTTTTCCACACCTCGTTCCTTGCGCCGCCACCGTAGTCTACTCCATCCCGAGCGCCGGCGTCCACCGTCGAACGGGAGAGCAGGTCTCCGAAACCAGTCGCCTTCGTGATCCTGTACGGGAGAGGATGAATTAGGTTTTTGGGAAGCGCTTCGCGCGACTGCTCGCTGCTTCCACGACGGCTCGTCTGCCAAACAAGTCAGGCGGTGCTGCGTACCGTCGCCTCAAGCGTCGTCTACTCCGACCCGTCATCGCTAACGTTGTCATCAACAACGTTACTACAAACGATCGGTACGGAATCTGTGTCCTGATCTGTCTGTTTAACATGTCTACTGTTTACATGTTTAGAGAGATCGTGTTGCTATTATTCATGTTGTCTGCTGCATCTAGTATGTTCGAGTTCTACATGTTAATAGCTGCTTTTGTCATGATTTATATTCTGGAATTAATCGTGGAAATTATGCCTAATTACTCAACAATCAAAAAACCTAATTGTAGGCAATTTCCTGAACTAACTATGGCCCACTTAAGTGATTCAATGAAACCGGAAAGGTTCAATGGTACCACCTTTAAGAGATGACAACTGAGAAACCAACTGTGGCTCCAGTCCATGAAAGTGTGGGACATTATTATGAATGACCTTCCTGAAGGAGCTTCTGACGAGGTTCAGAATAAGTTCAAGGAAGCCAATAATAATTTCAAAGGCTGTATTCTGAGTGTCCTGGAGGGACGTCTGTGCGATGTGTATATGCACATCGAAGACGCTAAGGAGCTCTGGGATGCACTGAATACTAAATTCGGTGCGTCCGATGCTGGCAGTGAGCTGTATATCATGGAGAGTTTTAACGACTACAAGATGGTGAATAACCGTTCTGTAGTCGAACAGTATCATGAGATACAGTGCATTGCGAAGGAGCTTGATCTGCTCAAGTGTGTGATTCCTGATAAGTTTGTGGTTGGATGCATTATTGCAAAACTGCCTTCTTCATGGAGGAGTTTCGCCACATCTCTCAAACATAAGAGACAGGAGATATCAGTTGAAAATCTGATAGCGTCTCTTGATGTTGAGGAGAAAGCTCGGGCAAAAGACACAACTGAGAGAGGTGGTGATTTGCAGTCTAGCGCCAATATGGTGCAGGAAAATCATCACGTCAAGAATAACAGCAAGAACAAAGGGAACTATAAGCCCCAGTTCAATGGTCATGTGAACACTACTGCCTTTAAGAATAATAAGAAGAAGAAGGTGCTGAACAAAGCTGGGCTCGAGTGATTTACGTGTGGAGCGCTCGGCCACTTTTCTGTTGACTGCCCAGACCGTGCAGACAAGAAAGGGAATAAAGGCTCCAAGAATGTCAACGTGGTGACCGCTAGCAACACTGATGGGTACGGTAATATACCGATGGTACTTTCAGTTCTTCAATCTCCATGTTGGTGGATTGATACGGGTGCTAATGTTCATGTGTGTGCTGACATCTCTATGTTCACTTCTTATCAGGTCGCACGGGATTCTTTCGTCCTAATGGGGAATGGGTCACATGCTTCTGCTCGTGGTGTTGGCACGGTAGATCTGAAGTTTACTTCGGAAAAGATCGTGC
The DNA here is from genome assembly GCA_028641055.1 of Alopecurus myosuroides. Lineage (NCBI taxonomy): Eukaryota > Viridiplantae > Streptophyta > Magnoliopsida > Poales > Poaceae > Alopecurus > Alopecurus myosuroides. The sequence continues at coordinate 381,033,128 of CM054059.1, forward strand.
AGCTGAGGAACGTGCAGCATGTCCCTTCTATGAATAAGAATCTCGTCAGCGGCTCCCTTCTTTGCAGAGATGGGTTTAAAGTAGTGTTTGAGTCCAATAAAGTAGTTGTGTCGAGATTTGGACAATTTATTGGTAAAGGCTATGAGTGCGGAGGCTTGTTCCGCTTTTCTCTTTCCGATTTTTGCAATAAGTCAGTAAACCATATTTGTGGCAATGTTGATTCAGATGCTAGTGTTTGACACTCTCGTTTATGTCATGTTAATTTTGGTTTACTGTCTCGGCTATCCAGTTTAAGTTTAATTCCGAATTTCACCATTGCCAAAGGTTCTAAGTGCCATAGCTGTGTGCAATCTAAGCAACCTCGAAAGCCTCACACGGCAGCCGAGGAGAGACACTTGGCACCTCTAGAACTCATACATTCTGATCTATGCGAGATAAATGGTGTGTTGACAAAAGGTGGAAAGAGATATTTCATGACACTCATTGATGATGCTACTAGATTCTGCTATGTTTATTTGTTGCAAACTAAAGATGAGGGTTTAGACTACTTTAAAATCTATAAGGCTGAAGTTGAAAATCAATTAGAGAGAAAGATCAAGCGTTTTAGGTCGGATCGTGGTGGAGAGTATTTCTCTAAAGTGTTTGATGAATTCTGTGAGGAACACGGTATTATTCACGAGAGGACGCCTCCCTATTCGCCACAATCAAACGGAATTGCTGAGAGGAAAAACCGCACGCTGACCGACTTGGTGAACGCCATGTTGGACACTGCTGGTTTATCTAAGCCATGGTGGGGGGAGGCTCTGTTGACTTCGTGTCATGTCCTGAATAAAGTTCCTAACAAGAATAAAGAGAAAACCCCTTATGAAGAGTGGGTTGGGAGAAAACCATCACTTTCCTATTTGCGTACTTGGGGATGCTTGGCAAAAGTCAACGTTCCAATTCCAAAGAAACGCAAACTTGGACCAAAAACAGTGGATTGTATCTTTCTAGGTTATGCTCAGCGTAGCATTGGTTATAGATTTCTAGTGGTTAAATCCGAGGTACCTTATATGCATGTTGATACTATTATGGAATCTCGTGATGCAACATTTTTTGAGAATATGTTTCCTATGAAAGATATACATAGCTTTGCTAAATTTTCTTCTGAATGAATTCCGGAATCTAGTACATCTAGTGATCATACTGAACCACCACATGATGAGAACGTCCTTGAGAAGGATGACAATGAAGCTCTTAAACGAGTAAGAGACAGAGGATTGAAAAATCTTTTGGTGATGATTTCATTGTGTACCTTGTGGACAATACTCCTACGTCTATTGCAGAGGCATTTGCATCTCCAGATGCAGATGACTGGAAAGAAGCTGTCCATAATGAGATGGACTCCATTCTTTCTAATGGGACGTGGGAGTTATCTGAACGACCTTATGGTTGTAAGCCAGTGGGTTGTAAGTGGGTGTTCAAGAAGAAGCTAAGGCCTGATGGTACTATTGAGAAGTACAAGACACGGCTTGTAGCCAAGGGCTACACTCAGCGAGAAGGCGAAGATTATTTTGACACCTATTCACCTGTTGCTAGACTGAACACCATTTGTGTACTACTTTTCCTGGCTGCCTCTTATGATCTTATCGTTCATCAAATGGACGTAAAGACAGCTTTCCTTAACGGAGAGTTGGAAGAGGAAATTTATATGGATCAGCCTGATGGGTTTGTGGTAAAAGGTGAAGAGAGAAAGGTGTGCAAAATGTTAAAATCTTTGTATGGACTAAAACAAGCACCTAAGCAATGGCATGAGAAGTTCGACAGAACTTTAACTTCTGCGGGCTTTGTCATTAATGAGGCTGACATGTGTGTATACTACTGCCATGGTGGAGGCGATAGTGTTATATTATGCTTGTATGTTGACGACATACTGATTTTCGGTACACGCATAAGTGTGATCAATGAGGTCAAGTCTTTTCTATCAAAGTGTTTTGATATGAAAGATCTGGGAGAATCTGATGTAATTCTGAACATTAAGCTTATTAAGGATGAGAGTGGGATTACGTTGACGCAATCACACTATGTTGAGAACATCTTGAGCCGTTTCGGCTTTATTGATAGCAAGACTTCTCCAACACCTTATGATCCTAGTGTGACGCTTCGAAAGAACAAGAGGATTACGAAAGATCAATTGAGATACTCTCAAATAATCGGTTCACTCATGTACCTTGCGAGCGCGACGAGGCCTGACATCTCTTTTGCTGTGAGCAAATTGAGCAGGTTCATGTCAAATCCGGGTAATGATCATTGGCATGCACTTGAAAGGGTCATGCGCTATCTAAATGGTACTATGAGCTATGGGATTCATTATTCAGGGCACCCCGCTGTGCTTGAGGGATATAGTGACTCTAACTGTATTTCAGATGTAGATGAGCTCTACGCCACAAGTGGATATGCATTTCTTCTTGGAGGTGGCGCAATGTCATGGAGGTCTTGTAAACAAACCATATTGACGAGGTCAACCATGGAAGCAGAACTTACTGCTTTAGATACAGCCACTGTTGAGGCAGAATAGCTGCGTGAGCTCTTGATGGACTTGCCGGTGGTTGAGAAACCATTACCGGCTATCCTCATGAACCGTGACAATCAAACGGTGATTGCCAAGGTGACCAGTTCTAAGGATAATGCGAAGTCATCAAGACACGTCAAAAGACGTTTGAAGTCTGTCAGGAAATTGAGAAACTGCGGAGTAATTACTGTTACGTATATTCAAACAGACAAAAACCTGGCAGATCCCTTTACGAAGGGACTATCACGTAATGTGATAGATAGTGCATCGAGGGAGATGGGTATGAGACCCGTGAGCGTTACACCATAGTGGCAACCCAACCTATGTAATCGGAGATCCCGTGAATTAGGACCTGGGAAGAACAAGCTAGTGGTTTGACTGAGGAGAGTATTTGATAAACCCTCTCTAAGTGATGATGCATAACTCTCAAAGAGCTGTAAGGCAGGTTGGTAACATGCCTTAATGTGTTTATGTTGGCTATTTATAGCAAATATGTTGTCCTACAGAGCATTCTTGAAAAAACATACCTATGTGAGTCCGACTGTAAACGTCGCAGTCTATGAGATTTGGGTGATCTCTAGTAAACTCATGAAGAGACCACGGAGTACGACGCATATGCTCCACCCGCGGGGTAGGCTACTGGCAGCCAAGTACTAGTTATGACTTTGAGTAAAGTTTATTGGCACAAAACTTGCAATTCAAGGCATAGTCCATTGTTCAAGTTGCTGATAGATGTAGCTTAAGGCTCTAGACGGAAGTTCAACTTAACAATCTCTGCTGAAACACTGGTATATAAACAAGTAGCGAGGATTGGCAAATTTTCAAATGGGCATTTGAGATCTGGTGGGGAATTGTTGGAATATTTGGCCCATATGAGTGTGCTGAAATATTGAGCCCATATGTGGGTAGCCCAATAGACAAATCCTGAAATCTCAAAATGGCCCATGTGTACAAGTGAGTGGTTGGAGTGGGAAGTTTAGTCCCACATTGGAAGTTTGAGGAGTTGCACACCACCTTATAAGGTGGAGTGTTGTAGTGATTGTATGTGAGTGAGAACAAGAGAGCCTCTCGCGCACTCCTCCTTCTCCTCCGCCGCCGCTCGCTCGTCTCGACACGACACGACACGTCACGATCGCGTTTCGTGAATCGAGCCTCGAGCCGAGACAATAATTATCTTTATTTTGCTGTTTTGGAAAACCGATTTCGTAGTCGTGACGGACGCGTCACAGCTGAGGCGGTTCGGGCCGCTCCCGCATCGCGTGCTGCAACCGACTCGGACGTGCGGCGTGGGCCTCCCACGTCGCACACGTTAGGGTTTTCCGAACCGCACTATAAAAGACGCGCACCGCGGGCGCTGTACACACACCTGAAAACCAATCTAGGTTTTGCCACACCTCGTTCCTTGCGCCGCCACCGTAGTCTACTCCATCCCGAGCGCCGACGTCCACCGGCAAACGGGAGAGCAGGTCTCCGGAACCAGTCGCTTTTGTGATCCTGTACGGGAGAGGGCGAATTAGGTTTTTGGGAAGCGCTTCGCGCGACTGCTCGCTGCTTCCACGACGGCTCGTCTGCCAAACAAGTCAGGCGGTGCTGCGTACCGTCGCCTCAAGCGTCGTCTACTTCGACCCGTCATCGCCAACATTGTCATCAACAACGTTACTACAAACGATCGGTACGGAATCTGTGTCCTGATCTGTCTGTTTAACATGTCTACTGTTTACATGTTTAGAGAGATCGTGTTGCTATTATTCATATTGTCTGCTGCATTTAGTATGTTCGAGTTCTACATGTTAATAGCTGCTTTTGTCATGATTTATATTTTGAAATTAATCGTGGAAATTATGCCTAATTACTCAACATCATGTATGTGCTTCACAAACAGGGACCTGCCTATCAGTTTGTACTTAGTCACGGTGTCTTTGTCGTAAAATATCAACCAATCTTAGAGAATATAAACAGATGGATTTAGGAGTATGACAGTATGTGATAAGGGCGGTACCTGACTATATCCAGGTAATCGTAGAATGTTGTTTCATCATCAACACAAATATAAGCACAATTTAAAGCTCGCCGCATTTGGCAGGCTCGAACGACAAGACACCATTCTCGAGATCGTACAGGACGTGCATGCTCTGCTGCTGCAGGCTGCCCAACACCGACATACCCCGCATGCTCACCATCCCGAGGCACGCCACACCGGCGCTCCGGTCCTCCACCACGTAGCTCTCCCTGGGAAACACCATGTCCGCGCCGTCGAAATGGAACACCAGGCGCGGCACGTCCACCACCTCGGTCTTCCCCTCCGGCGCAGCGAAGCAGAGGCTGAGCCCGAGGTGCGCGCCGCTGGCCAGCGGGAGCCCCACGCGTGCCGCGACCGCGCGGGCCAGCACCACGAACGCGCGCTCCTCCAGCGCCGTGAACGTCGTGCCGGAGTCGATGATGAACCCGCCGCCGCCCATCGGCGACAGCTGGAACACGGCGGGGTCGATCGGCAGCAGCGTCTCGCCGACGGTGATCCCTTCCAGGTTGAGGTAGTAATAGGAGCTCCTGCGCCCACCACCGGATGGGTTTGGCGCGAACGGCGTGGACTTGGCGGCGGCGGAGACGGTCGCGGACGTGCCCAGGAAAAGAGGGCTCGCCGCCTTGTCGTTAAAGGGCGTGAAGCAGTAGGAGAACCTCGTGACGCCAAGCTGAGACACCAGCGACAGTGGCCCCCTTCCCATCCCAACCAGACCGGACGAGTTGTCCGTACTGCCGAGGTTCTTCGTGCCGCAGCCGAAGGCGATGCCGCTCACGCTGGCGCCTGAGCCGAACGCCAGCGTCTCGTTGGCGAGGACGCCGTCCGTCGAGGTGCCGTCGCCATAGGAGAAGTAGTACGGGCAGCCGGGCTCGGCCGCGGAGCAGTGCGAACTCGGGTAGCGGAACGCGTCGCACAGCGGGGAGCGGCACGAAACGTTGGCGTAGGTGACGGACCTGGCCGGCGCGTACAGCGGCGTGGGCTGCGGGAAGCACTTCCGGCAGGGCGCGTCGCACTGCGTCCAGATGAGGTCGCTGCCGGTGTCGAGGACGGCAGTGATCGGGAGCGGCGGCGTGCCGATGGCGAGGTCGACGAGATACGTCGCCGTGCTCGCGTGCACTGCCGCTGTTCCTTTAGTACCCAGCGTTGTAGAGGATGAGATGCCCGTGTCGACGAGGCCGTTGACTCGACGGTGGCCTCTGTCGGCGGCGCGGCGGATGCGCTGTATCCCCGTGAAGTCACCGCGGGTGTCGGCATGCGTTAGCTCAAGACGGATGCCATGGCTCAATGCGGTAAAAATGGCAAATGGCGGCAGCAGGAGGAGGGTCCAGAGGAGAAGATATCTTCCTGACGCCATTGTCACGGCTTGTTCTTGTTCAAGATCGTGGTGGTCTGGTGGATATGTTGAACTGACGAATGACGATCTGTTCTGGACGAATCATGGATAGTGGCTCCGAAGTGCATCCCCACGTCGCTACAAACATTGGCATTTGCCTCTCTGGCTTATTTTTTCATAATAGGAGGCCTTTGTATATGCATTATTTTAGGCCTCTGCCTCTTTTTTTTTTAAGGACAACGCTCCGTTCCAGCCGGACCGCGCCGTCCTCCCGCACGCGGGCCGTTAGATCCGTCGAGATCGTACGGTACCCAAGTAGCCACGTCGACCCGTTATTTTCTGCGCCACGTCCAGACAAATTTTGCTGCAACCCCCCCCCCCCTCCCCCACCCATCGCCCCGTTACGCCTAGAGCGTGGGTTCAAGAGAGGAACCGCGGCGGGGAGGCGACAGCGGGAGCAACCCACGCGCCGCCGCCGATTCGTCACTCCTTCTGCTCCGGCCACCGCATCGAGCTTCTAGAGGTTACTCCCCACCCCCTCCTCCTCCATGCGCTGTCCCTCCCCGCCATTTTGATTCGATTTCTATGTACTTTATGCGACAGCGACCCACGACCGCCGCCGTCCATTCTCGGCAGTTTTTCGGCTCCGACCACCGTTCGGAGCCGTCCAGGTATACACCGGTCGTTGTCATCCTCTCCCCCATCTTCTTTTGCTCTCTAGTAGCTCTGATTTCTCATCGTCGTAGGTGACCGGATCGAGCGCATGTCGCCAGCGTCTGAGAAGCTTCCCTTTGGTGAACTTTCTCCAGCGAGTTTGTACTCACACGCCACCACTCATGATCGAACAGCTCTATTTTTTGTTGCCGTGTTGTTTATTTTTGTTGCATATGAAGATGACTTCTCCCAGATCTGGGTTGTTTCTGTGTTGGAATTGGCCAGGTTGAAACAGTGGGCGAAAACTGCAGTTGTTCCCCCTGTGTTTGTCAACATCCTAACAATGGCAGTGAGTTCCTTCTCCACTCTCAATCTAGTACTGGTCTTTTTAGCATAAAATTTGTTGTATCCAGTTGCTTAGTTTTTTTGTGTAAAGCAGTTTTGTTGTTAATAGCAGAAACAATGCCATGCTTGTTCAGCAGAAAATTTGAAATAGATTGTAGATGTGTTTTTATTTTCCTCATTTTTGTGATCAATAATTATGCGTTTGTACCCATTGTTTTGTTGCTGCAATTCGTGTGTCATCTATGTTTACTTGACAAGCTTTTGAATTTTGATGCATTGGAGTTGGAAATATCAGTAGCAAGCCAAGCAATCTATGTATTTTTCATCTAGTAGCATTTTTTAATCAATATTCATACTCTTCTACCCATTTTTTGTTGCTGCAATTGTATATGTTGTTTATGTTTTTATCTAACAGTTTCTAGACTTCTCTTGTTCTTTTTGGAGGCGCAATTATGTTTAACTAGTGAAGCAAGCTAGGTGTTAAGCAATGTAGATGTTGAGCATTTATGTTTTATGTTTTTGTGCATTTATGCTTCTGTAACTGTATTTAATTTTTTGCTAATCTGAAAGTTGTTGAGTAATTTTTGTCATGGGAGCTGCAAAAATAAGTATCTAGTGAAGCAAATACAAGTGCTTACATCAATAGTAGTATTGTAAAAGCAAGATAGCAACAATTTGATTCCTCTTTTTTTTTTGGCTTATGAGAAGGATGCTTCGTGGTGCTCAAGGGACAGGTTTGCTGTAAAGCGCATGCGCTCAATTGCAGACAAACTTAGCCCAAGGAAGAGAGCAGTAATCGAGGAACATAGTGTCTTTCGGTCACTACTGAACATTGCTTCTTTCACCGTACTGAGCCGGTTGATTGACTATGTTACAGTGAATACAGATGCTAAGTTGTGTGAATTTAGTCACAACTTCAGAAGGTTTGTGTTCACTAAAGGAACGGTGAGCAAAGTGTTTGATCTACGCTCAGGTTCCAAGCTCGTCGTGTTGCTGTCTGCTACGCCTTGATGGTGCCTTGACGGGGAGACTTCTTGATGATGATGAATTTTAAGTCTCCGGCCACGGCGACAAAAATTCCTTGATTGCTATTTGATAGTGTGTTGGAAACCCCAAGAGTAGGGTGTGATGAGCAAGCGGCAAGAATTTCCCTCAGTTAAGAACCAAGGTTATCAATCCAGTAGGAGGAAGATGATCTCAGGAAGGTTGATGCCACTGACGGTGGTGTTGGCACTTCACCGGTGTCAGCAACAACGTGGAACCTGCACACAACACAACCAAAATACTTTGTCCCAACGGTTCAGTGAGGTTGTCAATCTCACCGGTCTTGCTGAAAACAAAGATTAGACGTATAGTGTGGAAAATGATGTATGCTTGCAGTAAGTAAAGAAAGCAGGAAATAGTTGTGTTTTGTTTAACAATGTGGAAAAATGGACAGGGGTTCATAGGTTCACCAGTGGTGTCTCTCCATAAAAGATAGCATGCTGGGTGAACAAATTATAGCTGGGCAATTGACAAATAGAGGTTGCACCGTAGTGCACATATATGACATGAAGACTACTATGATATTTAGTGCGGGCATTACAACAATATACATAGACCGACATCCATCTGCATCTATGACTAATAATCCACCCTCAGTTTATCATCCAAACCCCTTTAGGTATTAAGTTGCAAGCAACAGATAACTGCATTAAACAAAGTGTGTAACGTAAGCAATGATTATGCACACGGACACTCTCGCCGCTGTTTTCTCCCTAATGGCAACAACACATCCTCCCTCTTCACATTTCTGTCACTCGAGCAAGGTGGTGAGGAGGCATGAACCCACTATCGAGCATAAATACTTCCTCTTGGAGTCACTAGCAACTACTTGTCCAGAGCAACCACTAGCAACGGAAAGCATGCAAGATCACAAATAGCATATGCAAATAAAGACTATAATCAACTTGGCGTAAGTTCAATATTCATCGGATCCCAGAAACACAGCATATAGAATTACATAAGACCAATCTCGATCATGATAGGCAGCTCACGAGATGTAAACATGGAGGCATATGAGGAGAAGACAACCATCTAGCTACAGCTACGAACCCGCAATCCAAGGATGAACTACTCACGCATCACTCCGGAGGCAGGCATGGTGATGGAGAAGCCTCCGGTGATGATCTCCTCTCCGGCGGGGTGCCGAAAACAGCTTTAGAACCCCTCTGATCTAGGGTTGACGGTGACGGCGGCTGCGGAACTTTTCACGGATTTTTGATCAGGTGTTTAGGGTTTTCCATCCGGGGGATTAAATAGGCGAAAGGGCAAAGGCAGTGGAGCTCCAGGGGACCCACACCCATAGCTGGCGCGGCAAGGGGGGCAGACCCGCGCCACTCTATGGTGTGGCCCCCCTAGTGCTCGTCTTCGACTCTTCTTCGGTGTTCTGGATGCTTCCGGGGAAAATAGGCACTTCGGGCTTTGTGGGGTCCAATTTCGAGAATGTTTCCAGAACAACTTTTCTGCAACCAAAAACAGCAGAAAAAAGGGAACTAGCACTTGGCATCTTGTTAATAGGTTAGTCCCAGAAAACTTATAAAAATGCTATAAATAAGGAGAAAACAAGTAGCAATTGACATAATATGATCATGGAGCATCAGACATTATAGATACGTTGGAGACGTATCAAGCATCCCCAATCTTAGTTCCTACTCGTCCTCGAGTAGGTAAACGATAAAACAATAATTTCTGAGGTGACATGCTACTAACATAAACTTGATCAATCTAATGTAAAAGCATATGCATGCTGAGATCATAGAACTTCAAATACAAACATGATAAATTGAACTTTAATAATAAAGCATAGCAATTACTTTGCATCACGAAGAGTATCTCAAATAAAGGATCATGAATAATAATGCAAAGAAAGGTAGACATTTGTTTCAGGTATAGAGAAAGCATGGCAAAGTGATATTTCGCTAGTCCTTAAGAGTGGGGAAAAACATAAATGCAGGACACCTTCAAAGTTTATGAGGAAGACTAGAACAAATAATTTAAGAACAAATAATATCACATTATGAAGTAATTATTGATGTTTATGGGACAAATGCACATAGAACCCAGAATAGCAAAAATGCTCTCTCAACTGTGCATAAAGTTAGAAGATGGAGACTCAACATAAAAGTAAAAGAAAGGCCCTTCGTAGAGGGAAGAAGGGATCACTCATGTGCTAGAGCTTTTATTTTATTAAACAAATGCATTAAAAGTTTGACACTAAGTGTCTATATTTTGGGAGATGTATGATAATGTCAACGAATGGTAAACAAAAAATATAGTACGTCACAAGCCAACTGGATTCACAAGAGCGGCTCCCATGGTAAAGGATGCAACTGGTGTAGAAGGTCATCCCTCTTTCTCTTTTATTTACATAATTATGCTTTGACTGATAAATCAGGGGCAAAAATAGTAAAGAGAATTTTCTTGTATTAATTTGGGTCTCGGCAACCTGCTCCATCTCTTCTATCATTTGGATAAGCGGATGAAGCCACTAGTCCAGTGTCACACCCCAGTTTTTGGAATCTTGTACTGTGTTCAAGAAGACAAAAATTAGAGCCAACAATTTTTTTTCTAACAACATGATTGTTTGAAATGACATCTGTTTATGATCTAAATCATATTTGCAACACAATTTTTGTTTCTTGATAAAACCAATATCAAAATTTTCTGAAAACACTTTTATAATTTTTCCCTGTTGTTTTCTCTATTGATTACTTGAGTGAATTTTATTCCAAGACTTAGATCATTCTTGTTTGCATCTTAAAACAAACATTTAACTTTGTTGGATTCAAGAAAACAAAATTTCAACATAATTATGGAAGATTTCTTTTAAGTTTTCTATAGAAAACATTCCCTCAAAATATAGCCAATTACCTGTTTTCCACCTTTGTTTTCACTAGGCTATAAAATGTTATTTTATGTTTTCTTGACTTTTGTTTGTTCCTTGATATATGGACTACGAATCCATAAGCTTGGTTTTATTTTTTATTAATAAAAATAATCTCTTGCTTTTTGTCTTTGTGATATAAAACTAAGAGAGAAAAAGACATTTTTGGAAAACAGAGAAAAACAGAGAGTATACCTTTTCCAACATTGTTTTCATAGCCTTAAACTATTTAAAATTTGTTTTCAAAAGATGTTTCTGAAAGTTTATAACATTCTTAACAAACTCCAACTTTGAAAACAAATTTTGGAAAACATTTGGTCCTTGAAAACAAACCCAAATGTTTGCTCATTTCATCTGTTTTAAACACTTAGAAATTTTCACAATGTCCTTAACTAAATTTTCTGAACTTTTTAGGAACAGTGGCTGATAAACTTTTGGGACGATGTTTTCTTTGATTTTCTTTGCAAGTACTGATGAGAGTTGTTGTCTAGTGTGTTGACTAAGTGATGGACTTGAACCAGGATGAGTTTTCCTTCTTCTAGAAGCCTTGAGTGTGAAGAAACCAAAGGAGAGAGAGTGAGATGGCTTGGTGATGTGGCAAAGGCATGGGCCTCCATACCTTGCATATTTCCCTCTTGACTTGACTCCCCTAGCCCCCAAAAGCCATGATTTGACTTCCCCCTTGATGGTCTTGGCCTTTGGCAACCTGGACATGAGGTAGAGGAACCAAAACAGCCCTAGGGCGCAACCATGCCATCAAATGGCATCAACCTGAGCCACCCCTTATCCCTTTCCCTTTTCCCCCACGGATACAAGCCACCATAGCCCTACTCCTTGCGCCACTGTCCTCCTCCACACTCACACGCCCCCCAAGTCGAAATCGAGCCCTGCCCTGGCCCCTTGGAGCGTGCCCGTGCTTGTGATCTCGTCGATCACCGCCGGGAGCTCGAGGTAGTCCTCCCCCTCCCCCGTGACTTCCCTTTCCCCTCCACCGCCCTGGATGGACTCCTCGTACTCCCCTGACCCCGCCTGACCACTCCCCTTGGCCTCTGCTCGCAGGAACAGACTCCGTCGAGCTCACCGCCGAGAGCACTCGGTGCCCGCGCCACCGCCTGGAGCCGCGCCGCGCCTGACCACCGCACCCCTCGACGCCCCTCAACCCCTGGACCTTCCCCCAGCACGAGCCACCACCCCTGAGCCCCCAACGGTGAGCCACCGTGAAACCCTGCCGCCGGACCTGTCGAGAGAGAGAGAGAGAGAGAGGAGAGCGCGGAGGAGGAAGAGAGGGAGAGGACCGTAGATCTAGAGATATACGGCCACGCTTGAACCGCACCGTTCCTGCACTGGCCGCGCGCGCGCTGCGCGTTTGGTCCGCACCCGTGAGAAACCCCAGCCCGCACCCCATTTCCTTTTCCTTTTGAAAATTGACATAGACTTGCTTGTTTGCTTTAAGCTTGGGAAAAATATCTAGATTACAAAACAAATTCAACCAAAAATCTAGAACCTAGTATTATGTTTTCCTAACAATTTAAAATTTGTAGATCTAAGTTTTGACTTATATTTTTATCACAATGTCTGTTTGTCCACAGAGTGTCTGTAAAGATGTTTTTGGCATAACTTTTTGGATCTGTATCCAAAATGGTAAAACTAAATTGTTTTGGATATCTTAGGACTAGATCTATCACTAGGACTTTGCCTCACATAAAGGTGAGTTACAAAATGGAAATGCCATCCATTTTGGTAAATGACCAGTAGGCTTTTCTAGGATTTTTAGAATGAGTTTAAAAATGATTTTTGAGGTGAATCCAATTGGATGAGTTTTGTATTGACTATATCTATCTAATCCTATCTTGGATTAATTTTTGGAGTCATAGATTAATTTTGGTGAGCAAATCTAGAAACATCACTTTTTTGTTTTCTTGTTTATTTGCTCATTTGTTTGAATGAAAATGTGGGATTGTTTGAATCTTTTTTCCTAGAATGTATAGAGTTGTTACCACTTGTTATTAGGTTGTTTTATTGCAGTACATCTACCTTAGAAAGTGTGTGCATGTTTGGAAAGTCAAATCAAAGTAGGAATATCATTTGTTTATTTTCTAGTTTTATTACTTGATTATTGTGTGCACCAAATCTTTGTGTGCTTGGTATCTAAGTTTGTGCTATGCTAGAGTTGAGTCCAGTGCAATTTTGGTACTTATATTTTGAGGTTATTATCTCTGTTAGCTTGCAACTTATTTTATAGCAAAGCATGTGTAAGATTTGTAATTGTTTTCACTAGTATGAATAGCCTTGTATTGATTATTTTGGTATACTAATTTTGTCATGGGTAACCAGAGGCTTTGTACCTATTTTGCCTTGGTATTAGTGGGCCCATAACCCACTGGTTCCATTGCATCTTGGTTAAGGATGAAAATCCCCAACCATACCTGTCGTGGGATAACCACGGCAGACGTTACCGGGGGTAACTGATCTTGGGGCAAGACGACACAGGCGTTTGGGAGAGGGTTTAGCTCGGAGGAAAACATGATGGAACTCGATCTGGTAGCCGGCAATCAAGTCGCCGAGTCTCCGATCTTAATATATTAACTCGATCTCTCGTATACACTGGATGCTCGATATCAAGCGGTACTGCTAGGGTTCTTAGATCTCCCTCAACTAGACCTGGGGGTTGGTTTATAAAGCACCCGTACCCCCCTGGCTTGCTCTCCAAGGCGCATCCTGACTCCTACCCGGACACCGCATACAAACTCTAACTTTCCTTTACCGTGACCCACAATCCGGGTTACGAGGCCTACAAACTTGGGCCTTCCAGAAGTTTCTTTACCCTTAGCCGGACCTTGCGCAGCGTCCTTTGGGCCGGGTTATGCCTTGGAGTTGGCCTACCGGGTTAGCATCCCTCCATCAGTAGTCCCCAGAATAGCTTGGGCTTCACGGATCCTTCCTTGAAGCGCTTGCTATTCCATGAAAAAACATCAAATGCCCAAATGCATGAAGGCTGGGTTAAAACGCTTCGATAAACAGCTAGGCCCAACTCCACGGTGGCCATATGGTAACCCGGCTCCTCTCCAAATACCCGGCTTAGCTTTCCGGGTCTAAGCCCTGATAAAAGTGTCAAGATCCTGCACTTTACTCGATAATTGATCTTGATATTATGAAGAATATCTCCTTCTTATTTCTGCCCAGATATCACGTTCAACACTTAAAGCGTATTTCGCAAAACTCAAACAGATAGCCGTTACTCCGTAATCCCCGGCTCCCGCTCGTGGAACCAAACTTATCCACATGAACCATTATAAATATGCTCGTAGGGGTAACCCTAACCCCAACGGCTCACTTCCCCCCATTCCTCTTCCTTTCTTCCTCCGTGATCAAGCTCACAGAGCGCCACCACGGAAATCCCGCGCGCATCACCGGAGCCTATTGGCCGCCGGCTACGCTCCGCCACAGCGCACTCTGCACCGCCGCCAAGATCCGCCGCCAAACCCCCAACCGGCCCGTCGGGAATCGCAAAGGGGCACCAAACTTGCGCGATTTGCCTCCGTCGAGCTTCACTTCGATCTCCTCCAGTAAGCCTCCCATACCCGTTAACTGGCCTCCGCAATTTCTTGATTTTCTTCAGATTAGATCTAGGTCAACCCGCCGGTCATTTTCCCGGTCATGCCGAATTAAGTTACTTGTACTCACTCTAGTTCACCCAATGGATTGGATACTAACTTTACTTTACTTCCCTACCGTCCATAGCTGTTAATTTTGCCACAAATCCGGAAATGGAATCTCTAGCCTGGGCTCGGGCCGCCCAATTTTTCCGTCCTCACCTCTATCATCCGGAAAATCTTCCCTTTTCCGACCCCCTTTATTTGTAGTAGGTACCTGTGTAACCATCCATCACCCTCGAACATCCTTTCAATGCATAAGCCTTCATGATTTTTATAATGATGCTTGATACCCGGATAGCTTGAACCTTGCTCCACGAAATAACACCCGGATAGTATGTAACTTCCATATTGTCTCGATGCCACTCACCAATACTCGACCAATTTATGGTTTCCGGGTCTTATTCCTTGTATCCTTCTACCTTGTGCTTTGCAGGTCAATCACATGGCTCCCAAAAAGCAGGGAAAAACACCAGCCAAGGCCAAGACCACCAATTCCATATCCGCCAACTGGGCGCGATCTTCGGTCACCAAGGCCAAGTTAGAAGAACTAGCCAAGTTAGGGGTTCTACCCCCTCAAAAGGAAATCCACTGGAGGGTGCCGGGCAACGAGACCCGGCCTACCCCGGCGAAGGACGAGGTAATATGTTTTGTGGAACACGTGACCCGGGGCTTCCGTCCTCCGGGTCACCCTTTCTTCCGTGATATTATAAGCCATTATGGCCTTCGCATTTTTGACATAGGGCCTAATTCCATATTAAATATCTCCCACTTCATCGTTCTCTCCGAGTCATACTTGTGCACTCCGCCAAGTTTGGCTCTTTTTGTCGAGCTTTTCCAGTGCAAACCGTGCCGCGAAAGCGGTGACGGGGCACTTCTCGCTTGCGGTGGGGTTTCTATCCAGCGCCGCAAGAATTCTCTGATGCCACCCCTCACTCTCAACTCCCACGTCAAACACTGGCAACTCTCGTACTTCTATTGCCGAGACACCTCCCCACCTGGCCAAAAGAAACTGCCGGGTTACTCGGAAGGCCTTCTCGATATCTCCGAGTCTTTTAATGCCTTTGCCCCTGACTCGGACAGGGAGGCCATCCGGCCTTTATTAGCCAAAATCTCTGTTCTGTCGGCCCAAGGTCTCATTGGGCTTAACCTGGTGAAAACTTGGGTCGATTTCCGGATCCAACCCAACTCCATCTGCACTAAGTTAATGTGCGAGTATTCAGGGCACGCTACGGACTCGCTCCGGTACTCCACCCACAGCTTTGCAGCCGGAGACACCAACAAAACTATCAAGAGCTTCTTGACAGAGAAGATGGAGGTAATCCGGAACATAGCCGGGTTAGAACCCTTCACTCGGGAGAACCCAGCCCCCAAGGTAAAGACTCGATTTTCATACTCTTTCTTTCACACCTTCCACTCGATATGACTAATAACCCTTACTCTTATACCTTCCTCCCAGGCTGATGATCCCTTTTGGAAGATTGAAACTCCTCCTAACTCCGAAAACCCATAGGAGCAAGAGGATGGCATTAACTCGGATGAAGGTACGTTTCGAACTTCACGTAATTCCCTTGAGTTCATCGTGTCCCGTTCTTCATTTTCCAACTGTGACCTTGATAACTTCCAGAGTCAGAGGACAAAGACGAAGGAGAAGAGACTGACGGCAAAGTAGAATCCGCCAGTGACGAGGAGGAAGTGGAGCCGACAGTCAAAGTCGGATCTAAGAGAAAACCCCGAGGGGCCGCCCCCAAGGTTTCATATCGCCTCCTTGCATTCAATTCGTATTCCTTTGATGATATACATGAGCTAACTTGACGTTATTCCACTGGCCATATTTGAAGGAGTCGCCCATGACCAAGCGCAGAGCGACTCGAAATTACCCGGGTGATGATGCTCTTAACCCGGGTATTTCATTGTCTCCGACTCGGCGGGCTGGTATTTACCCTATCTTTTCTCGGACGAAACAATCTTCCTGAACCATTCCCTTATGAAATCTTGCTTGATACTTTTCAGTTTCGCCCGGGTCTAGCAGCGAATTCCCTTCGGACTTTGCGGTGAATACCGGGTAAAATCCCTTTCCTGATGCTCTATCACATTTTCATCACCCTTTCCTGATTGTACACTAACTGCTCACTCATAATATCTATAGGGCCACGGTCGTTATTAGCGACCAAGAGGATATGGAGACCGATGACCCGGGTAAGGGGAACCCGGCTGATAAGACAACAGCCGCGTCTAGCGGCGAAGAACAAGCGTCACCAATAAACCCGGCCAGACAAGAAGCCGAGTATCCGATAGCCTCTCATGCAAGCAAGAAGGGAAAGACTGCAACTTCGGGTGCGGGAGAGGGAGCATCAGATTCCGACATTCGAATGACCCGGATGCCGCCTTCTGCTAAGAAGAAAACTCCTTCTCCGAGGTTCCAAGGCCCCGGGTCCTCTAATACGGGTAATGATACCTTTGATGAACTGATGAGCGCTCTCCTCGGTATGAAGACCTCAGAGAGCAATATTCTGGAGCGCATGGCCGCCGAGCACCAGGTAACAACACTTGATATCTCACAGTATACACTTAGTCCCCAAGTTCCGAGCATAACTTTGTTGAAGTTATGCTTGGTACTTTATACGATAGTCGGCTTGCCATGATACCCGACTGATACTTGTGCCCCTTGTTCTTTACAGGCACAGATGACCCGGTCTGACGAAGTTTTGCTCAAGACCGAACAACTTCTTCTTGCGGAGGTGAAGCATAGAGAAGCCCTTGAGGCTGACGTGGAAACCTTGAAGAAGGATGTTTCGAAATACAAAAAGAAGTGCACTACAGCTCAAACCGCACTGAAGAAATTATCAGACCAGGTTACCGATACCTATCGCATCTTGCTTAGTAAGTTTTTGCTGCCGGCTGACTACATGCCTTTACTTTATTACATGATACTCGGGATTACTGATACGTTCTTCCTTTATTTCAACTGCAGGTGCCAACCTTGCGGCCCCAGAGGAGGATGCCATTGCAAAGGCTAGAACCTTAAAGACTGTCCTCCGGACTTTCTTTGCCGGCACGAAGTTTATACTGGATGCCGTGAAGTGGCCTACTGAGGTATATCCGGGTGAAGAAAATCTCATCCAAGCCTGCTCCACTGTGCCTGCCTGGATTGAAATCTGGAAACGCTCGGCATGCCGGATTGGTATGACCCGGGCCTTTACCCTGGCTAAGGCTTATTTTCCGAAGCTTGATCCGGCAAAGGTAATATTCGGGTTTCCAGAATTCAAGGCAGATGGTTCCAAGTTTACACCCAAGGACTTCAAGGTCATACAGTCCGCAGTGCGTCACTCGGCCACCACTTTGGCCGATAGTATGGATCTGAACACAATTATGAGCGCATACGATGCTGAAGGCAAAATCGTTACAGAGGACGCACCCCCGCCCTTTGATATTTTGGAGAGATGGGCTGCTGACTCGGCCAGGAAGAGGGAAGAAACTGCAAAGAGGGAGGCCGAGTTAGGATCAGGGCCAACCACCTCTACACCAGCTGTTCTTCCGCCTGTCCGTCCTGCCTCGAAGAATCCGGGTGATAATGCCGATAAAGCCAAAGAGCAAGCCCAGGAGAAAGACCCGGAGGCCAAGGGCAAAGATGTGGACCCTACTCAGGAAGCCGAATAGGCGGATGCCATCGAAATACTTCGATCATCTGATACTTTTATTCGAAACAAGTATTCTTTTGACAGTGCGCCTGTGCACCCTTGATACTGGTGTCGCAACTTGTAACGCACTTTAATTCTGTGATGCACTTCGTGCCTTTCTAGGCTTTTTGATGAACTTGATACTTGTCTATCTTATTCCTGATAATCCAACTTTCTTTTCATTTCTTTTTATTCCCCTCTTTATTTCCGAGTATCGCGAGTTTTGACAGGTGGACTTTTCTTTAAGTCCCCAAGTCCCCACGACTCAGACATTGGGGTCTTTCGAGCTTAGCAACGAAATAACTTGATCCTGCTTCGAAACCCACAGTCCCCAAGGCCCGAATATCCGAGTCTGTGGTGTGCGGTCTTTTCGAAGAGACCAAACTTGTTGTTGCTAAGCCGAAACCCGGAATTATTTCATACAGATAATGAAGTTATGCTTGATAAACGTTGAGTTTCCAGCTATTAGCCTTGTACTCTGCATAACTTGTGGTTTAGATGACCCTTTTGACTATCTTGTACTGTAAGCCGGCTTTCGCGTGGATACCATGTTGTTACATCTATATGAAAACAGGGTCAGGCAAGTCCCATTGGGCTTCATGGCTGATTGTAATCGTAAGCGAGCAAATCATGCCACTTTAGTGCGAGTCACATCGAGCTTAAGTAAGAAAAGTCAAGAAAATTTGGCTCCTTTGTCCGGTTATAAGATTGCAGCCGTACTCGTTTGCGAGTAATCAGCCCTTATAACTCATAGGCATCAAGGCCGGGTCTTTGGGTTTGTGGCCGTGCTATTTAAGCAATCAGCCCCCGAGACCTATATATATTCAACATACTTAATGATACTGATGTATTGGTAGCAGTGGATACTACTAACCTGTAACTGAAGTAAAGATCGTAACAAAATAGGACTTGATAACCATCTCTTTATTGATATGAGAAAGTTTGGATCAGCAGGCCGCCTCATTAAAAACCTTCCAGTCCCCTTAGGTACCCTGGGTAGGAAAAGAGCGCGTCTGAAACCTGCTGCCCGTTACATTGTTTAGTTCTTCTTGGGAACCGGTCCCGGGCTGACGTGACCGAGACACATTCTCCATTTGCTGGACTTTTTCATGATGAGTACCGGGTTTACTAGCCAACCCGGGTGAGGTGTTTCCATAACGCGGCTGGTTGTGAGCGGCCGTGCAATTTCTTCTCCTATGGCAGATTGTTTGGGGGAATCATCCTTGATAAAAGCCACCATCTTAGCATCTTGTGCTGCCTTGGACTTTGCTCTTTCGGCTTCAGTACTCGGCCTTTTTGATGTGGTTCTGTCCTCCGGGTCTGCTTGAGACCGGTAATGCTTGAGTTCCTCCTTTCTACAGGCTTGCTCAGCCATTGCTGCGTCTCCTTCATCGCATTCAGCTGCTATATCTCGATTTCCATGTATGGTAATGGTCTTCTTAGGACCCGGGATTTTTAGCTGTAGATACACGTAACACGGCCTAGCCATGAATTTGGCATAAGCCGGCCTTCCGAATAACGCGTGATAAGGACTGCGCAATTTGACCACCTCAAAAGTGAGCCACTCAACTCGATAGTTATCCTTTGATTCCCCAAAAGCTACCTCCAATGTGATTTTTCCCTCGGGGCACGCTGAATGACCCGACACTATCCCATGAAAAATTGTTGAGCTTTTTTGTAGCTGAGACTCCTTGAGGCCCATGCGTAAGAAGGTTTCCCAATACAGTATATTGATGCTACTTCCACCGTCCATCAAAACCTTTTTCAGCTCATACCCATTGACCTGTGGTGCGACTACTAATGCTAAGACTCCCGTGTGTTCCACTCTTTCCGGGTGGTCCCTTCTGCTCCATGTTACATCCTGTTCTGACCATCTTAGGTATCTCGGGACAGCCGAAGAAACTGAATTGACCGCTTGCTTCAGTATCTTTTTGTCCTTGTTAGAACCTCCTGTGGTATGCACATGATATTGACCCAACTGTTTGGGGTTAGCCTGGAAACCTCCTGCTCCCCCTTGGTTATTACCTTGATTTCCAGCTGCCGGGTTACCGGCTGGGGGTGGGCCGTTGCCCGGGTTTCCCCCTGGACCCGGTCCTCCTCCCCGTCCTGCACCTCGCATGGCTCTGTTCACTTCCTCATTCTTCCATCTCTGTAGGTCGGCGCACTGCTCCAAGGAGTGGTTAGCTGGCCTACCGTTCCTGCTGTGCTTCAGGCATGCCATTCTGAATATGTCCCAATTATTACTCGGCCTTGGTGGCCCTTGATAGTTTCCTCCATTGTGATTTCCAGCATTGAAATTTCCTTCTGCCCTGGGTCTGGAAGATCCAGCTTCAGTATTGGCGACAAACTCGGAGCCTCCTTCAAACGGACACTTGTTCTGGCTGTTGTTACCCGGCGCTGATCCGTTGCCGGTTCTTCCATTACTACTTGTGTTTGCTTTTGCTTTTTTATCATCAGTTTCCTCTTCCGTAGTGTCCGTTGCGGCATGTTTGTTGCATGCATCCATCAATTCTCCCATTGTAACCTCCGAAGCATTCCGACTAGATTTCATGCGAGTTAACTTGTGTACTAAAGGTGTGTACTTGCAGGTCTTTGCCATAGCTTGCAGTGCATCCTTGGGCTGAATATCCGTAGATGAATGAAGAATTTCCATAACCCGGCGGACCCAGCTGCGCGCCGATTCTCCCTTCTTCTGAACACATCGCTCTAAGTCGTCAATAGTGAATAACTTTCTACACGTCCCGTGAAAGTGCTTGATAAACGCAGTTTTCAATTCTTCCCATGACTTAATAGATCCTTCCGGTAGATTGGCGAACCATAACTTTGCTGCTCCCTCGGACATCATTAGATACATGAATTTGGCTTGAAGATTCTCGGACGCATTGCGAATCGACATGGCCATCTCATAGCTGCTCAACCATGTTTCCGGATCCATAGTCGGCTCATAATTCACCACTTTACCTGGTTCTTTGAACTTTTCCGGGTAAGGTTCAGCTCTGATGCTATCCGAAAGACACTTAGGCCCTGCAAGAATGGTTGAAGCTGGTCTTACTCGGGAAACATGTGATCCTGCAGGGGGTACAGCTGGATGCGGTACCGCTGGTGGCCCATGTGCCGCAGACCCGGCCACGGCTCTCCTGGCTCTGGAACTATCCACGATGGCCTGTGCTGCTGATGCTGCTGGTACTGCCTGAATGTGTGGAGGAGGCGGCATTTGCTGCTGCTCTTCCCTCCGCCGTGCCGAACTTGTTTGGATGTTTCCAGCGTTACCTTGTTGTTGGCTGACATATGGCGTCCCATGCATTCCACTTCTGTGATCCGGGTAATTAACCTGTTGCGCCACCGCGGTGCTCAGCATATCTATCGCCCGCCGGGTCTCCTCTGCGTGGGGTGACTCTCTCACGGGGATTTGATTTAGTGCAAGCGTTGCCGCGTACACGTTGTCCATGGGATTGTTGTAATGACCCGCTGGTGTGCGAAAGCGCGATGGTGGTGGTGGTGGTGGTGGTGGTGGTACAGTATTGCCGGCAGTAACTCCAGTCTGTGGTGCGGGCAATCCGGCCTGCGTATCTACCGGCTGTACTCCTCCGGTTGTCGGCTGAGGGGCGGTTCCCAGATTTGCCGCTGGAATCGGCTGATCCTGAGGCGTAATAAATAGTGCGGCCGGGTTTATGACTCCTCCCAATGCTGGTAATCTAGTTTGGTGCCTTTGATGTATTCTAGTCGTTTCCTCTCGGAGCCGAGTTTCCAGTGCATCCAGCTCGCGTTGCCGTGTGGCCATCCCTTGCCTTTCTTCTTCTACTTGCCTCCTCTACTGCTCCAATGCACGACGGGCTACGTCCAAATCCCTAACACGTTCCGCCGCGTTCTCTGGAGTGATAACTGTGGCAAGAACCGTCGGATCTAGGATCAGATTGTTGTCGAACAAGGCCGGGTGTTGTGGATTGGAAGGACCCGCTCCTGGTGTCCGGTTTGCTAGGAATCCGAACGTGTTCGCGTGTAGCTCGTTTTCTGGTGCTTGACTGGTAACCGATGCGGACTCTCCGTCAACCTGGGCCAAAACCGTGTTTCCGTTAGCCGGCCCCTGCTGCCGGATTAATGCTTGTGCTGACCCGGCCGCGGCCGCGGTCACGGTCTCTTGGTTGAGATTGGTCGCGGGAGCCGTGTAAACCGCGACTCGGCGTATCATGCTTGGCGCGAATTCATGTTGTTCCCCTTCGCTGTTATTCTCCTCATACCGGTTTTCTAGCAGATCCTGGATGGACTCGGTATCATCCTCTCTTTCGACCCGGTCGCGCGGGGTCCATGCCGGTTCCTCCGGCTGTTCCCACTTCGCGATGGGTTCTTCTGTCGGATATGTCGTTCCAACTGATTCTTCTTCATCTGATTGGATATAAGTGTCCTCCCCTGACACAGAATCAGATCCAAAATTGTCAGGGATCGAACCGGAAGTACATACCATACCGATGAAGACGCTGATCCGGCCGATTGTCACGACGGATCCGGATTCGAGGTGATCCGACTCTGGCCCCCAGCCGGAATCGTCCACCGTCTTTTCTCCTTTGTGGTCGATGTAGATCTCGCCGACGACAAGATTCTCCATGTTCTTCCGAGCTTCTCCCGTGATGTAAACACCTTTGGACGCAGGCCCCACGGTGGGCGCCAACTGTCGTGGGATAACCACGGCAGACGTTACCGGGGGTAACTGATCTTGGGGCAAGACGACACAGGCGTTTGGGAGAGGGTTTAGCTCGGAGGAAAACATGATGGAACTCGATCTGGTAGCCGGCAATCAAGTCGCCGAGTCTCCGATCTTAATATATTAACTCGATCTCTCGTATACACTGGATGCTCGATATCAAGCGGTACTGCTAGGGTTCTTAGATCTCCCTCAACTAGACCTGGGGGTTGGTTTATAAAGCACCCGTACCCCCCTGGCTTGCTCTCCAAGGCGCATCCTGACTCCTACCCGGACACCGCATACAAACTCTAACTTTCCTTTACCGTGACCCACAATCCGGGTTACGAGGCCTACAAACTTGGGCCTTCCAGAAGTTTCTTTACCCTTAGCCGGACCTTGCGCAGCGTCCTTTGGGCCGGGTTATGCCTTGGAGTTGGCCTACCGGGTTAGCATCCCTCCATCAATACCTTTGGGTGAAAATAGCATGTCTTATTATATGATTGATTATTATTTTCCACCAAGGAAAACAGATTGTTTGTTTCACTTATGAAAGTGAAGAGTTTAGTTCTTGTTTGTTAATACTAGTATGTTTGGGTGTGATTCATTTTTTAGCATAATATTCCTTAGGAGTATCATTTTAAGGAATGCTTCACTATTGTTTGCTTAAATTGAATTGTTTGCTAAAAGAATAATTCCTTGTGATTGATAGGTTATTTGTGAATGATTTTTATTGAGCGTTTGGATTTTTGATAGTTTTTATTTGATCTTTTTTTGAGGGAATAGCTACTAGTTGTGTAGTTTATACTTTGATTGCTTGCTATTTGGTTGAGTAGAAAAGCATGTATTATTAGAATTGGTTTATGCTTGCTTAGTAGATGTTTTCATAGAATTATTTTAGTGTTTATGCTTACTAGAATGTGTAAGGTGTATGTACTGTTAGTAGGTATTTACATTCATGAGTTGCTTGTTTAGGATCATGCATCCTTGTAGTGATGTTTACTTCTCTAGTGATGAACTAGTGTCCCCACTAGAAATTATGAGTTGCTCTAGTATTATTGTCTTTTTATTTTATAAGTGTATGATCATTCTAGCATGTTTAGGATGTTATTACTTATGTTATTATAACATTACTTGTGGAGTTTGCTTGTTGATATTAGTTGTAGAATGCAATTATTTCTTATAGCATGCTTGTGTAGAATTCTCATAATAGTGTGCGATTAGTGCATCCTGTTTTTATGTAATTTGTTAGGAGCATTATCTTGTGTGATGATTGTGTTTTAGATTATATTTTACGACTTTTTAACCATTGATTTAGCCACTGGTTTGTTTTGTTTATTTTCATGTTTAGACATTAGCATAGTCTATAACTAGTTTATTCATCTTTGGTTTGTTTGTTTGCTGTTTGGAATTTGTCTGGGTAATTACCTTAGCATGGGTATTGTACTTATGCTGTGTTTGTGCTAGTGTGTGGTTGGGCTTATTATTATTTTGCAACCTATGCATTAATTAATCATGAACTTGTTTGGTGATGAATTGATTGTGTGTTGCCAATACCCACTGCCATGGGTACTGTTGTGATTGATTGTTATTATTTAAGAAATCTCACCTTTGTACCCACAAGCTATAATTTTAGCTTCTTGGATATCTTATTATGAGAGTGGTACACCCACTCCATATATGGTATGTAAGATGTGGGATGTGGTTTTCTCAACCATATGTTTGTTTGGCGACAGTTTTGCACCCTAAGAGTTAGGTGAGATAGTTTTCTCGATAACGTTTGAGTGAATGCGCTAGTATAAGTTTTGCTTCCTGTATGTGTTGTTGTTTTCGTTGTTTGGTATTTAGTTCTGAGTGTGCGTCTTTTATTCTTTTACGACGCTAGAAAACGAAGAAGAAGAAGAAGAAGAAGAAGAAGAAGCAGTTGTGGAGCTGTGCATCAAGTTCAAGTTACTTTAAGGCCAGAGACATTAAGAGTTTTAAGTCAAGCCATCCTGATGCTTGCTGTTACTACACTTATCATTATCTATCATGCATGTTTTACTTCTAAAAAGTTTTACAAAACTTTGATTACCAAAAACTATTTTTGAGTGACTATTACTACTATTAATATTATATATATCATTATTATGCCATTAGTTGATACTTGGTGTTACCAAGCCCATAGCCATCATATGGTATTTATTACCATCACAAGTATTAGTGCCTAAGTGGAAACCCCAAAATAGGTTTTTGCAAAACAAAGGCTTTATGGAAAACCCGGTGGACGGCGAAGCCTTATCCACCGGAGGATTGTGGAAGTGGTCATTTTTGGGAAAATGGTGTTTTTACAAAAATGACACATAACCTAGTCTTCGCCGGACAATCTTTACCGTACTGCCACCCTACCTCAACATGGGCACGAGGCTTAACTTGAAGTTTGTTCTTGTTAGTGTGTGTTCTATCTCAATTTGCTATAAGAGTCGTCGTGCCCTCAAACCGATTGCCACCAAGTTATGAAACTTGTGACATGCAAAGTGAGGGATTAAGTTACCCCCCGGTCGCAGCAGTTGGGGCTCCTGTCTTGGCGGGGATTAGCCCGGTGCCGGGGATGCATACACTCGACTGAAGAGATAGGCATATCCTAGCTTGATCATAGTGGATGGTTAGGATCAGTTATCTGATGTTCACATACTGTTGTTATAGTCCGTGGTTGTTCACGGCGGATGTAATGGATCTGGTGGATTGTGTACACCTCTGCAGAGTCAAACTATTCTGAATAGCCGTGTCCTCGGATATGGACAGTTGAATGGCCATGTAGCTAGCATTGTGTCTATGTTTTCAAAAAGGAGTTTTCAAAAAGGACTTGGACATATGAAGTACTGAAAGGAGGAAATCTTGTACCGTGGAGGTACCGTTGATGAAAGCCAGAAGTTGTTTTACAAGAAGTTTTCTGAAGAAAATCTTTTCCAAACAAAAACTTGAAGTTGATTCCAGGAAATTTTGCAAATAGAAAACCTTCTTTTAACAAAGTTTTACAAAACCTCTTGTACATGTGATATCTACAAGAGAGAGAAAACTATACTGTTTTCTTTTGAAGTATCTTTTTCAACGAAGATACAAAGATTGTTTTTTCAAAATCAACTATGATATATCTTTCATATATCATTGATAGTGAATCCTATGTATAGCCTACCTATTCCACTATATAAGCATTCTTGCATCTCGGTAAGCTACATGATGGATTTCTTGCTGAGTACATTCAAATGTACTCATATTGGTTTCGCCCCTGGTATTTACTTGCCAGACATCCAGAAGGAGTCTTAGAAGGAGATCTACGAAGAGGAGTACGGAGCTGATGGTTTTGCGAACTAGGATCGTCTCCCAGTCAGCAGCCTGTAGGTTAAGGCGTGACTTGGGCTCTGTTACATTTGTGTGTGTTTAGTCTTCCGTTGTGTGTGTGTTGTGTGTTTGCAATGCGTGGTAGTTGTGTTAGACTTGGTCATGTGACCATGTCTCTTTGTAAGAGTTTTATGCAATCGTGTAATGGATATTGTATCTGTGTACCAACTTGATATGTTGTTCACGACTGGTGTGATCTGGGATCGTGAATGTATGCATATCGGAGGTGTCCTTGAACAGTGGTTCTGGGGGACCTTACAGAGTTGGTATCAGAGCTATCCTGACCTTAGGAGACCTTAGTTAGCATGGACTTTAGCTAGTACTCTAATGATAAAAGTTAATAACACCAGTTCACTAAGATGACCATTTACCAAAACAATTCTATATGTTTCATCCCCTCTGTGTTTTAGAAAAACTCTACTTACACTAAGTGACAATTGAGCATCTTAAAATTTTGCAAACTGTTACCTAACACAATCTACTCTAAAAATCTTGTGTAGATGTAAGTTGTCTTCACCAAGTCCTTCCGGCTGGGATCGCATGCACCTTGCTACCACCGCTTTGAGGAGGATTTGATCAAGATGACTCGCCGTATCGGTCGTCCCCTACCTGAGTTGAAGGGAGCCCATATTCACCATGATGGACGAGAATTGTCCTGGTTGGTGGTCTGCACCATCCATGCACCCTTGCTAGCACCGTCAACCCCAGAGATCACTTGGGAAGTGGTGGAGAACAGTTGGGAAGATGGTATCCTTAGAGTGATGCAGCTGATCATTGCCAAGCTCGCGAACTTCTTTCGCCGCAAGTTTGAAGGCACCCCCTATAGATACTATGGAATACGCGACGAGGATGACAAGCTCATAGATGTCACTGGAGACTTTGCCTTTGCTCGTCATTTCCAGCACATGGAGGGACAGCTGTACAACACCCATATCTCCCTTGATAAGCTTAGGGGAGATTACGACCTCCGAGGCAGAGAGATAGACCAGCTAGAGAAAGGCCTGAATGTTTCTTCTGCTACCGAGCGTTGTCTCAAGGTACTAAAGAAAACCATGAAGTACACTGACTCTCAGCACAGCGCACGAGTGAGAGACCTTCAGCTTCAGCTTGCAGCTAGCAAGACCAGAGTTGAAGAGTTGGAGGAACATCTACGCGTTTCCTCGAGCACTTAGGATTGCCGCAGGATGTTAGGAGTGATGTTATTTCCACCCCAGACGCTTGTTTGTGTTGTGTTGTGAACTCTTCTAAAGAGCTATGTGCGTGCTAGTTGTGTTGTAAGCCTTATGTCCTTGCCATGTGAACCTTAAAGTTAGGTTATGCTTGTTGAGACTCTGTTTCATGTGTATGTTAGTCTTTGTTTGTGACCATGATTGCTTCTTAGATGCTTGTTTGTTGTTGTGTTACCTACCGTTCTCATCTCTGTTATGAGCCGGTATGTCTCACAAGTTTTCAAAACAAAACCACCCTTTGTTTACTCTCGTCTTATGCCGTCCTTTTTCTTCAGCATGGCTAGCGATTTACCTCCACCGGTGGAGCCGACAATTTCCCAACTATTTGCTCTGATCATGGAAGAGCATGAAGCCGCTCATGCTGAACGCGTTGCCACACATGCTACCATGGAGCATTTGACTCAGCTTGTCACCATCAATGCTGAGAATAATGCTATCCTTATGAGAGAGTACCAGCGCCTGCTTGCTAGAGAGAGTCGCAAACGGAAGATAGTGACGCCAGGGAGAACCTAGTTCTGGTGTGACTCACAGTACCTGACCTGTGATGCCACTATCTTCAAGGAAGCGTGTGAATGTCAAGCCTAGAACCACGGGTTGCTTTACCTGTGGACAGGAAGGACATTTCACTTGCGATTGTTCCAAGAAGAACCGTGTTGTAGTTCATCCTGATGAAACCCAAGAAACCCAAGGTCTAGCCCCGAAGAAACGCAAGAATCTGATGAGTCGACCGCAAGACCAAGATGATGTTGCAGAAGCACCTGTGACTCATGCCATAGCCAATGGTACGTTCTCGAACCAAACCTGTGAACCCATAGTTGTGTTTGTCTTCGTACCCTGAGAAATCTGACGTAAATGGAACACTAGAAGTGTCACGTCGGACTAGAAAAAGTATAACTAAAATTAACAATACTAACGTAACTTCATCTAATTTTAGTTTAATACCTTACAAAGTTGGTAGCTTAATACCTAACACCAGTTTGAAAATTTCTAACCAACTTTTCCCAAAACCAAAGAGAAAGGCGCCTTAGGATGTTCTATAGCTGTTTGAAAGAAGGATGAAAGGTTGGAAAAAAATATTGGATTGATGAGCTATGATTGTTGCTACACAATAAGATTTTTCGCGTATATTTTGGAGGAAATAGATTTTAGAATATGAGATGGTAGAAATGATTTTAGGTTTAAAAAATATTGGTGGAAACTATTGGATTTTCGGAAGCACTTGTTATATAAAGAGATTGGATTGATTCGAAGTGGTAGGCGAGAATAATTTGTGATATGGGAATGATGATGATAATGTTTTGCCTGGGTGATTCTTATCCTGGATTTTAGCAGAAAGAGTGAGTGTAGTAAAAAAGATTATGTTGGATTGAGATAGATATAGGATTTTTATTAAAGATGGATTGGAGGAATATTGTATTTGATATCGAGATAAATTGGTGGATATAAAAGGATGATTCTTGATTTTAGGAAAAATCAATATGACTTGGATGTAGTAGATGATTTATTCTTGATGATATATTCTCGGAGCTTGTCACGCTCTATTGAGATTGTTTGGGGAAAATGATTTAACATTAATCATGAGATAGGAGTTTGGAGAATTGGAAAAGATTTATAGAAGTAGTACAGAGTTGGTATATGAATGTTGGATTTGATGGTTTAGCTTAACAATATGAACTTGGTGAAAAACCTTTGAGGGAGACGAATTATTTGAGAATTGATTATATTAGATTAAGAGGAAATATAGTGGTATGATATTCTTATCAGAATGGAAACAAGTAGATCCTTTTTTAAAGGATAACCCCTGGTATGATATTATGGTTTTGAGGAACACTAAGTTTGATATTTAGAACATGGCACCCAGACTTTTGGAAAACTAACCTGCCGGTGGATTTTGGTAAGATTAATCAAAGGGGGGAAGCACTTGTGCTTAATGTTACCAACCACCAGCACTTGTTTTTGAAAACAAATGATCTAACATTGTTGTTTTGACCAAACCCTCTTTTTGCTTGCCTGCGAATCTCGGGACGAGATTCTTTTAAGGGGGGGGGGGAGGTCTGTCACACCCCAGTTTTTGGAATCTTGTATTGTGTTCAAGAAGACAAAAATTAGGGCGAACAAATTTTTTTCTAAAAACATGATTGTTTAAACTAACATTTTTTTATTATCTAAATCATATTTGCAACAAAAGTTTTGTTTCTTGATAAAACCAATATCAAAATTTTCTGAAAACACTTTTATAATTTTTCCCTGTTGTTTTCTCTATTGATTACTTGAGTGAATTTTATTCCAAGACTTGGATCATTCTTGTTTGCATCTTAAAACAAACATTTAACTCTGTTGGATCCAAGAAAACAAAATTTCAAAATTATTTATGGAACATTTCTTTTGAGTTTTCTATAGAAAACAGACCCTGAAAATATAGCCAATTACCTGTTTTCCACCTTTGTTTTCACTAGGCTATAAAATGTTATTTTATGTTTTCTTGACTTTTATTTGTTCCTTGATATATGTACTACAAATCCATAAGCTTGGTTTTATTTTTGTATTAATAAAAATGATCTTCTTCTTGTTGTCTTTGTGATATAAAAATAAGACAGAAAAAGGCATTTTTGGAAAACAGAGAAAAACAAAGAGTATACCTTTTCCCACATTGTTTTCATAGCCTTAAACTATTTCAAATTTGTTTTCAAAAGATGTTTCTGAAAGTTTATAACATGCTTAACAAACTCCAACTTGGAAACAAATTTTGGAAACCATTTGGTCCTTGAAAACAAACCCAACTTTTTGCTCATTTCATCTGTTTTCAACACTTAGAAATTTTCACTAAGTCCTTAACTGATTTTTCTGAACTTTTTAGGAACAGTGGCTGATAGACTTTTGGGCTGATGTTTTCTTTGCTTTTCTTTGCAAGTATTGATGAGAGTTGTTGTCTAGTGTGTTGACTAAGTGATGGACTCGAACCAGGATGAGTTTTCCTTCTTCTAGAAGCCTTGAGTGTGAAGAAACCAAAGGAGAGAGAGTGAGATGTCTTGGTGATGTGGCAAAGGCATGGGCCTACATACCTTGCCTCTTTCCCTCTTGACTTGACTCCCCTAGCCCCCAAAAGCCATGATTTGACTGCCCCCTTGATGGTCTTGGCCCTTAGCAACCTGGACATGAGGTAGAGTGACCAAAACAGCCCTAGGGCGCAACCATGCCATCAAATGGCATCAACCCGAGCCACCCCTTGTCCCTTGCCCCTTTTCCCCACGGATACAAGCCACCACAGCCCTACTCCGTGTGCCATTGCCCACCTCCACACTCACACACCTCCCCCAAGTCGAAATCGAGCCCTGCCCTATCCCCTTGGAGCGTGCCCGTCGTTGTGACCCCGTCGATCACCGCTGGGAGCTTGAGGTAGTCCTCCCCCTCCCCCGTGCCTTCCCTTTGCCCTCCACCGCCCTAGATGGACTCCCCTGACCCCGCCTGACCACTCCCCTTGGCCTCTGCCCGCAGGAACCGCCGCCGTCGTCGAGCTCACCGCCAAGAGCGCTTGGTGCCCGCGCCACCGCCTGGAGCCGCGCCGCGCCTGACCACCGCACCCCTCGATGCCCCTCGACCCCTGGACCTTCCCCGAGCACGAGCCACCGCCCCCGAGCCCCCCACGGTGAGCCACCATGAAATCCTGCCACCGGCCCCGTCGAGAGAGAGAGAGAGGAGAGGAGGAAGAGAGGGAGAGGACCGTAGTTCTAGAGATCTACGGCCACGATTGAACCGCACCGTTCCCGCGCTGGCCGCGCACGCTGCGCGTTTGGGCCGTACCCGTGAGAAACCCCAGCCCGCACCCCATTTCCTTTTCCATTTGAAAATTGACAGAGACTTGCTTGTTTGCTTTAAGATTGGGACAAATATCTAGAGTACAAAATAAATTCAACCAAAAATCTTGAACCTAGTATTATGATTTCCTAACCATCCTAGCTTGGATTAGTTTTTGGAGTTATAGATTAATTTTGGTGAGCAAATCTAGAAACAACACTTTTCTGTTTTCTTGTTTATTTGCTCATTTGTTTGAATGAAAATGTGGGATTGTTTGAATCTTGTTTCCTAGCATGTATAGAGTTTTTAACAATTTTTATTAGGTTTTTTTATTGCAGTACATATACCTTAGAAAGTGTGTGTATGTATGGAAAGTCAAATAAAAGTAGGAATAGCATTTGTTATTTTCTAGTTTTATTACTTGATTACTGTGTGCACCAAATCTTTGTGTGCTTGTTATCTAAGTTTGTGCTATGCTAGAGTTGAGTCCAGTACCATTTTGGTACTGTTATTTTGAGGTTATTATCTCTGTTAGCGTGCAACTTATTTTATATAAAAGCATGTGTAAGATTTGTATTTGTTTTCACTAGACTTGTTTTCACTAGTATGAATAGCCTTGTATTGATTATTTTGTTATACTAATTTTGTCGTGGGTAACCAAAGTCTTTGTACCTCTTTTTCCTTGGTATTAGTGGGCCCATAACCCACTGGTTCCATTGCATCTTGGCTAAGGATGAAAATCCCCAACCATACGTTTGGGTGAAAATAGCATGTCTTATTATATGATTGATTATTATTTTCCACCAAGGAAAATAGATTGTTTGTTTTACTTATGCAAGTGAAGAGTTTAGTTCTTATTTTTGAATTCTCGTATGTTTGGGTGTGATTCATTTTTTAGCATAATATTCCTTAGGAGTATCATGTTAAGGAATGCTTCACTATTGTTTGCTTAAATTGAATTGTTTGCTAATAGAATAATTCTTTGTGATTGATAGGTTATTTGTGAATTATTTTTATTTAGTGTTTGGATTTTTAAAGTGTTTAATTGATATTTTATTGGGGGCATAGCTACTGGTTGTGTGGTTTATACTTTGATTGCTTGCTATTTGTTTGAGTAGAAAAGCATGTATTATTAGAATTGGTTTATGCTTGCTTAGCAGATGTTTTCATAGAATTATTTTAGTGTTTATGCTTACTAGCATATGTAAGGTGTATGTACTGTTAGTAGGTATTTACATTCATGAGTTGCTTGTTTAGGATCATGCATCCTTGTAGTGATGTTTACTTCTCTGGTGATGAACTAGTGTCCCCACTAGAAATTATGAGTTGCTCTAGTATTATTGTCTTTTTATTTTATAAGTGTATGATCATTCTAGCATGTTTAGGATGTTATTACTTCTGTTATTATAACATGACTTGTGTAGGTTTCTTGTTGACATTAGTTGTAGAATGCAATTATTTCTTATAGCATGCTTGTGTAGAATTCTCATAATAGTTTGCTATTAGTGCAGTCCTGTTTTTATGTAATTTGTTAGGAGCATTATCTTGTGTGATGATTGTGTTTTAGATTATATTTTATGACTTGTTAACCATTTATTTAGCCACTGGTTTGTTTTGTTTATTTTCATGATTCAAGGATTCCTTTACTTATGAGGAGACATTAGCATAGTCTATAACTAGTTTATTCATCTTTGGTTTGTTTGTTTGCTGTTTGGAATTTGTCTGGGTAATTACCTTAGCATGGGTATTGTACTTATGTTGTGTTTGTGCTAGTGTGTGGATGTGCTTAGTATTATTTTGTTACCTATGCATTAATTAATCATGAACTTGTTTGGTGATGAATTGATTGTGTGTTGCCAATACCCACTGCCATGGGTATTGTTTTGATTGATTGTTATAATTTAAGAAATCTCACCTTTGTACCCACAAGCTATATTTTTAGATTCTTGGATATCTTATTATGAGAGTGGTACACCCACTCCATATATGGTATGTAAGATGTGGGATATGGTTTTCTCAACCATATGTTTGTTTGGCGACAGTTTTGCACCCTAAGAGTTAGGTGAGATAGTTTTCTCGATAACTTTTGAGTGAATGCGCTAGTATAAGTTTTTCTTGTTGTATGTGTTGTTGGTTTAGTTTTTTGGTATTTATTTATGAGTGTGTGTCTTTTATTCTTTTACGACGCTAGAAAACGAAGAAGAAGAAGAAGCAGTTGTGGAGCTGTGCGTCAAGTTCAAGTTACTTCAAGGCCAGGGACATTAAGAGTTTTAAGGCAAGCCATCCCGATGCTTGCTGTTACTACACTTATCATTATCTATCATGCATGTTTTACTTCTGAAAAGTTTTTAAAAACTTTGATTACCAAAAACTATTTTTAAAGTGACTATTACTACTATTAATATTATGTATATCATTACTATGCTATTAGTTGATACTTGGTGTTACCAAGCCCATAGCCACCATATGGTATTTATTACCATCACAAGTATTAGTCCCTAAGTGGACACCCTAAAATAGGTTTTAGCAAAACAAAGGCTTTATGGAAAACCCGGTGGAAGGCGAAGCCTTATCCACCGGAGGATTGTGGAAGTGGTCATTTTTGGGAAAATGGTGTTTTTACAAAAATGACACATAACCTAGTCTTCGCCGGACAACCTTTACCGTACTGCCACCCTACCTCAACATGGGCACGAGGCTTAACTTGAAGTTTGTTCTGGTTAGTGTGTGTTCTATCTCAATTTGCTATAAGGGTCGTCGTGCCCTCGAACCGATTGCCACCAAGTTATGAAACTTGTGACATACAAATTGAGGGATTAAGTTACCCCCCGGTCGCAGCAGTTGGGGCTCCTGTCTTGGCGGGGATTAGCCCGGTGCCGGGGATCCGTACACTCGACTGAAGAGATAGGCATATCATAGCTTTATCATAGTGGATGGTTAGGATCAGTTATCTCATGTTCACATACTGTTGTTACAGTCCGTGGTTGTTCACGGTGGATGTATTGGATCTGGTGGATTGTGTACACGTCTGTAGAGTCAAACTATTCTGAATAGCCACGTCCTCGGATATGGATAGTTGAATGGCCATGTAGCTAGCATTGTGTCAATGTTTTCAAAAAGGAGTTTTCAGAAAGGAGTTGGACTTATGAAGTACTGAAAGGAGGAAAATCTTGTACCGTGGAGGTACCGTTGATGAAAGCCAGAAGTTGTTTTACAAGAAGTTTTCCAAAGAAAATCTTTTCTAAACAAAAACTGGAAGTTGATTCCAAGAAGTTTTGCAAAGAGAAAACCTTCTTTTAACAAAGTTTTACAAAACCTCTTGTACATGTGATATCTACAAGAGAGAGAAAACTATACTATTTTCTTTTGAAGTATCTTCTTCAACGAAGATACAGAGTTTTTTTTTTCAAAATCAACTATGATATATCTTTCATATATCATTGATAGTGAACCCTATGTATAGCCTACCTATTCCACTACATAAGCATTCTTGCATCTTGGTAAGCTACATGATGGATTTCTTGCTGAGTACATTCAAATGTACTCATATTTGTTTCGCCCCTGGTATTTACTTGACAGACATTGAGAAGGAGTCTCAGAAGGAGATCTACGAAGGGGAGTACGGTGCTGATGGTTTTGCGAACTAGGATCGTCTCCCGGTCAGCAGCCTGTAGGTTAAGGCGTGACTTGGGCTCTACTATGTTTGTGTGTGTTTAGTCTTCCGTTGTGTGTGTTGTGTGTTTGCCCGGTGTGGCAGTTGTGTTAGACTTGGTCATGTGACCATGTCTCTTTGTAAGAGTTTTATGCAATCGTGTAATGGATATTGTATCTGTGTACCAACTTGATATGTTGTTCACGACTAGTGTGATCTGGGATCGTGAATGTATGCATATCGGAGGTGTCCTTGAACAGTGGTTCTGGGGGACCTTACATCCAGGGTGTGAAATCCAATCAACAAGTGAGATAAAGATTCTCTATTGACGTCCTCATGAGCAAAAATAGGAACATAAAGCAGGAGTAATTTTGAAGGTTTTAATGGTAACGCATGAGCAATTTACTTGGAGTGGCAGTTAAATACAACATGTAGGTAGTTATGGTGTACACAATGGGAATTTTTTTGGTTTAAGGGAGTTTGGATGAACGAGTAGAGCTCATACTCAGTACAGGTGGAGGCTAGCAAAAGACTGGGAGCGACTGATATGGGGTGGCCCAATCTTCTCGATGAACTCAAAGATAACTTCTGTATGATAACTAGTACGCCACTAAGAACTCTCCCGGCTGATCCCTGATGCCAATGCAACAGCTAGCAACCCCAAGGATATTCTCAACTCCACACTCTTGCACAAGTAATCCACCGACTACAAGTGGTCATGTACCGTCTTATTCCCAGTGGAATAGCAGGTAACACGAAAAGTTTGCAGATGAACTTCCAGATGAATGCTTACAAGCTGTTTCAATCTAGAGGTCTAGGATTTATGTTTTAACGTAGTATAACCTATGTAATTCGCCCCAAGGGGTTTATATGAGGGGGTATGGTGCGGCCACAAGTGTAATTGCGCAAGCATCCATCCCTAACCCGAATAGGACCCACTTTGGACTCTGTTTGGACTTGGACTCGAACCCAACTGATACAAACCGACCCACCATTAAGGGGTGCAGCCTAGATGGTATACAAACCATGCCTATTAATAATAGGACTTCTACATGGCGCATTTGACCTTGATGGAGGCGCCGTCCCCTTGTTATTCATCAAATAACAATTGTTATTCACTGTTATTCCTTGTTATTCCAGGAAATAACAATTGTGATTCTTTGTTTTCATCCTTGTAGCACTTGTTTTCCAGCTCCTCTTCATGTCCATCTTCATCCATGCTCAGCTTCTCTTCATGATCATCTCCACTCATTCTTGTGTTATCAACAAACCTGAGAATATTATAAGTGCATGGATTTAGGTAGTATAAAGCTCTCATGAAGACAAACAATATTTATTACTAGGAAAGAATTCACCTTATAATGCACAATAGTGAGGCTTAATCTTTCCTTCCAACTCAAGCATGAATAAACCTCATGGACCTCAATTATGTCCCCTATCATCCCCCCTTTCTTCAAGAGAAGACGTCCCGGATTCTGGTAAGCTCAAAGTGGAAGAAACAAAAAGAACAACGTGTATGCACAATACAAATATCTATAATGGGGTGCATTGGTTGTTAGAAGCTCATAATTTTTTTCACATGACATGTGACCACGAAATTGGCATGAAAACATCACATAAATGTCATAGCATCTCATAAAATAGCAATCATAATGGCAAATATAAGTGAAGCTCATAAAATCATGATCAAAAGGAGAGACATCTATGTATAAATTCTTATTGTTTAGTATCAAACTAAGTATTTTCACAGAAGATCTATGATCAAAATTGGTGGTAGTAAAGTCAAAACAATCCAAACAAATTAACTCATTAGATAGTGGATACCATGCTTCAATTGTGCTACTCTGATATGTATAACAAAGTAATGGCCGAATAGTAGTACACTTAATTTTCTTCTCATGTTTAGTATAATCATCATGTAAATTGCAACTCATTTTGCAAATATAAGTGAAGTATAAATCAATAGCATATGTACTTATCAATTTTTGATGTAAATCAAACATATGTGTAGAATCATGCTTAGATTTAGCAAATTATACACAATCCAAACGAGGTAACACAATGTTTAATTCAGCAATTTTTTCACAAGTAATACATATGTGATCCACCATAAAAATTTCATTCATGTTATAGTCACCAACCAAATTAAAAGTGAAGCAAGTAGCATATGTGCTAGAATTGATATATGAAATTTCAGCAATCCTATTCATAACACATTGCACATTAATTCGTTCATGTAACATGATGGAATACACAATATTAATAGGTGGTATTTTAGCAAGCACTTCTTTATCTGTAATCAATACCACATGCTCAAAATTAGAAATAGTCAAATTATCACATGGTGGTGAACTATATGTGGTTATCAACTCAGAAGAATTAACTAGCACATTAGTAGACTCGGATTGGATGTTTTTGGTGGAATTTTTGGTGGACTCTATGAAGAACACGAAGAACCCTAACCCTAACTTGAAAATAGAAGACACAAAAGGAGAAAAGAAACACGAAAATCAACAGGAACAACAACTAGGGATTGCAAATTGGGGATGATCTAAGGCTATGGCATGAACTACAACTATTTTTGTGGGGCAATTTTCTGTATAGGAATAAAAACACTCGAATCTAAGGGAAATATGATAGCTCACCGAGGCAACCTGTAGCTCTGATACCAAGATGATATGGAGTGGCCCAATCTTCTCGATGAACTCACAGATAACTTATGTATGATAACTAGTGCGCCGCTAAGAACTCTCCTGGCTGATCCCTGATGCCAATGCAACAGCTAGCAACCCCAAGGATATTCTCAACTCCCCACTCTTGCACAAGTACTCCACTGACTACAAGTGGTCCTGTACCATCTTATTCCCAGTGCAACAGCAGGTAACACGAAAAGTTTGCAGATGAACTCCCAGATGAATGCTTACAAGCTATTTCAATCTAGAGGTCTAGGGTTTATGTTTTAACGTAGTCTAACCTATCTAATTCTCCCCAAGGGGTTTATATGAGTGGGTATGGTGTGGCCACAAGTGTAATTGCGCAAGCATCCATCCCTAACCCGAATAGGACCCACTTTGGACTCTGTTTGGACTTGGACTCGAACCCAACTGATACAAACCGACCCACCATTAAGGGGTGCGTCCTAGATGGTATACAAACCATGCCTATTAATAATAGGACTTCTACATGGCACATTTGACCTTGATGGAGGCGCCCTCCCCTTGTTATTCATCAAATAACAATTGTTATTCACTGTTATTCCTTGTTATTCCAGGAAATAACAATTGTTATTCTTTGTTTTCATCCTTGTAGCACTTGTTTTCCAGCTCTTCTTCATGTCCATCTTCATCCATGCTCAGCTCCTCTTCATGATCATCTCCACTCATGCTTGTGTTATCAACAAACCTGAGAATATGATAAGTGCATGGATTTAGGTAGTATAAAGCTCTCATGAAGACAAACAATATTTATTACTAGGAAAATATTCACCTTATAATGAAAATAATGAGGCTTAATATTTCATTCCTACTCAAGCATGAATAAACCTCATGGACCTCAATTATGTCCCCTATCAGCGACAAATCAAGAGAGCATAAGAGCCATAATCATGCATAGCGACATAAGCATCATTAATTAAAACATAAGCAGTATCACAAGTTCAAAAACTAAGTGGTCATGGAGGCTATTCGTGACTGGTTTGTAGTCATAAACATGGTGTGAGCATGCGCCAAGTCAACCAAATAAAACATTCGAAAGAGAATACCATATATTGATGCTTTACTATGACAAGAACAACTCATGAATCTTTCAAGACATATTAAACACTCTCACCTATTTGAGGCTATTCATGCTACTCAATAACCACAAGTCTTTAAAACTAAAATAACATTTAGCATGGCATGAAAAAGTTCTAGCCACAGTCTATACAAGCTTCTATTAGTATTGTTATAAATTCTACTTCAAGCATCAGTTTTCTTCTCCCAACAAGCACCATACAAAACATGCTTTAACAAAAATACTCTTTATGATACATCAAGAAAACATGAGAGTACTCACATAACACTACTAAAACTAACAGTTCTAATAATAGATGCATGCAAAACAGGAGCTAAATAAATGCAGCAGCC
Source organism: Alopecurus myosuroides (assembly GCA_028641055.1). Lineage (NCBI taxonomy): Eukaryota > Viridiplantae > Streptophyta > Magnoliopsida > Poales > Poaceae > Alopecurus > Alopecurus myosuroides. The sequence continues at coordinate 381,072,148 of CM054059.1, forward strand.
AGACAAAATTAAGAATAAAAAGTATTCTCATGAAAAAGAGGGGCGTGTCACTCTCCAATAAAAGAATTCTGGGGTCCAACCAAGCTTATTGAAAAAGTAAAAATAAACTGAAAGCAAAAACAAAAACAAACTTAAAACAAAAAAAAGACGTTCCAAGTAAAGCACATAAGATGCGACCGAGTAAAAATATAGTTTCACTAGAAGTGACCTGATAATTTGTTGATGAAGAAGGGGATGCCTTGGGCATCCCCAAGCTTAGACGCTTGAGTCTTCTTGGAATTTGCTGGGATGTACTACCGGGGCATCCCCAAGCTTAGGATTTTCACTCTTCTTGATCACATCATATCATCCTCTTCTATTGACCCTTGAAAACTTCCTTCACACCAAAATTCTCACAATCTTCATTAGCAACTTTAGTGCAGTTGAAATTATAAATTCACATGGTTCAGTTTCAAAACAAGTCTAACACTCAAAAACACATTAGCTACTGTCACAAATTCTTTTAAAACTCTTTTCTCTCAAAAGAACACCAAAAGAAAGAGATTAAGAAGCAAATGCAATAAATGGCAGAAATCTGTCAAAATAGAACAGCAGGTAAAGATCAATTTTTTCAAAACTCTTATGTTGCTCAAATCAAAAAGTGGTAAACTAAGAAAAGTTTCACATATAACTCAGGATTACGCAAAAAAAAACTCAGGTCATTTTGAATTTTCTTTGTTTTTTCACGGAATTAACAGTGGACAACAGAAATCTGTTTCCTGCGCAGAAATCCGAAATATAACCTCAACTTTCCACTAGAGGCTTTACTTGGCTCAACAAAAACACAAAAGAAAAGATACAGAAGGGTTGTTAAGGAAATAGACACACCCAGGTGCAAAGCACACCAAATAAAACGAAATAAAACGGGTTGAAAACATCGGAATAAAACGGGTTGTCTCCCGGTAGCGCTTTTCTTTAACGCCTTTCAGCTAGGCATAAAAGGGCAACTCAAGTATTTCCAAGTGAAGAAGCATCCTCTATAACTTCCTCTAAACCATTATTTGCAGCAATAGGCACTCTAGATGTTTTTGAAGATTCAACATGGAGGTCAATCTTAGTTTCATTAATTGTTTTAGCAATTTTCAGCACATATTGAGATTTGGGTTTAGCCATCTTGGGAACATACATGAATCTTTGCTACTTTCCTACAAAGGCTTTCTCCTTTTTGAATTTAAGAGATGAAACGGTTGATCTTAAAGTTCCCATAGCATCCTCTAGTTTACCAATCCTAAATTTTTTATTATCATGAGTGTTGCTAGCTTCTAGAGCAGTGATTCTTTTTATCAATAGTAATTATTAATTCATTAACTTTGCTAGAATTATCAAGGAAAATTGATAAGTTCATTTCCAACGAATTTATTTTATCAATAACATCCTCCAAAGTGATCTCAGTTTTAACAGTTGTAATGGGGGGGTGCTCCAACTAAACTTTCAATCAAATTGCAGGCTTCTAAAGCAGGAGTTCCTAGAAAATTTCCACCCGTAAGAGTATCTAACACATGCCTATACCAACCATAAATACCAACATAAAAGTTCCTCGGGAGTATCAAGGTAGAATATTTTTTTGTACATTTATTATGAACATCATTTATTCTATACCAAGCATTTTTTAAACTCTCTCCCCCTGTTGCCTAAAAGAACGAACCTCAACTTCAGGAATACTCATTCTAGTGAAATAAAAGCAAGAAAATAAATAACTGCTATGAAGTAAACTAATTTTGTGTGTGTTTTTAATATAGAAAATAAAAACAAAACAAAAATAAAAACAAGAAAATAAACAAAATAAATAGGTTGAGAGTGAGAGACTCCCCTTGCCATAAGACATCTTACTCCCCGGCAACGGCGCCAGAAAGTCTTGCTACACCTTGATGGTGCCTTGACGGGGAGACTTCTTGATGATGATGAATTTTAAGTCCCTCGCAATGGCGCTAGAAATTCCTTGATTGCTATTTGATATTGTGTTGGAAACCCCAAGAGGAGGGTGTGATGAGCAAGCGGCAATAATTTCCTGTCGTGGTGGTGTCACGGCAGATGCCATAGGATGGCTAAAGATGTGGGGACGATGGACGCTGGAGGTGTCCGGGGAGGGATCACGCGACGAGTAGCCGCGTGAGGTAAGATCCACACAACACAAACAACACGATGTACCCAGGTTCAGGGCCCTCGTGAGGAGGTAAAACCCCTACTCCTGCCTTTCTCTATGTATTATGATGTCTCTCCGAGTAGCCACAGTACAAATGAAATCTCTACCGAGTAGCCTTTCTCTCCTCTCCGAGTAGAGCTAGGTCAAGAACTTAGGGTTTCTAGGGTTCCCCGTGAGCCACGGTTAGCGTATGCCTCGCGCAGGAGGCGGCGGGGCACCTTATATACACGGTGCCCAGCCGGATACGTCCAAATCTAGACAAGTGTCGACATAGTGTGCACATCGTCCTTTCTCCGAGTACCCGCTGACAGCTTTGGTTCCTAACCTTGGCTGCTTCTGTAAAGTCGTTGGGAAAAACTAGGGGACAGACTGGTATCACTGTACCTAGGCACAGAGTAGGCCCCCTTATCCTGTCACCGCCTGCTTCCATGCTGTCACTGTCAGGCAGGCCGGCCCCAGGTGAACAGTAGTTCGAATGCTGCCAAGTACGGACCCAGGATACGCGGGATCCTGTGTCAGAACGGCTCCTTTGACTTTCTGGCCCGAGTAGGTTCCCGCCAATTGTTCCCGCCAATTGTACTCGGGCCAATCCTTCTACTCGAAAGGATAGAACTTGATTGATATCTCCTTCTGGTCATCTTGAGGTGAGACCGAGTAGCAGTCGACCGGGTAGCGAGTACCAGGTAGTCGGCTACTCGACCAAACCTCTCTTCCGTAAGCTGTCTTTACCACCTGTCTTTACCCTACTCGGGGGTAACCCCCCGACAGCAGTCCCCGAAGCTGGTTGAGTCTTGCGAACTTGTTCACTAGGCTCTGCCAGCTTAAAACCAGCCTTTGCATCTCAGCCCTTGAACCTCAAGATGCCGAGTAGAACCTCCGAGTAGCTATCTGGAAAGTACCTTGAGTTTCCTCTCTTCCGAGTAGCACTTGCTTTCTACTCTGTAACCGAGTAAAAAGACTTAGAGAAATTACTCAGATTGAGCCTCTGCAGCACAGAGCACAATCCAGCCCTTCGCGCAGCAACTGCACACGTGTCAAGCATCCACGACCTTGTCGTTTCGTTGCCCAGGACACGACCTGCCATGCGTCCAGTTTTCACGCAGTGGGCCCACCGGCCGTCTTGTCCCATCAAGTGCAGTTATAGGCCACGATTCGGTGGTGGGATCAACTGTGGCCACTACGCGCGCAACCGGCGCTTGTGTGCGTTTCTAGCCGGCCACAGGATCCACCACACGCCACAATCGATCCCACTTCCGAGACGGTAACGGTAAACTCGCGGAGGGGATATAAATACCACCGCCGGTAACTTCCTTTTCCCCTTCCCTCGCACTATTCCTTCTTCGTCTCCTGCTCTTCTCCGCCACCGTGCTCTCCGCCGCCGCGCAAGCTCTCGCGCCACCGCAGACTCAATCCACAAACCAACTCCCCTCGAAATCTTCCACCTTCCCAACTCGCCACAATGGCCAAATCCGGCTGGGCCGGCTGCTCCGTCACTGCGGAAGATTGCGCCTGGCTCGTCAATACCAGGCGATTCCCTCCCGGCGTGGAGTGCCGGGCACCGGACGGTGAAATCGTGCCGTCCCCGCGGGAGGGAGAGCGCGTCGTCTTCCTGGCGCATTTCGAGCGCGGGTTCGGATTGCCCGCGTCCGATTTCCTGCGGAAGTTCCTCAACCACTTCGGCATCCAGATGCACCATCTGCCGCCGAACGCCGTCGTCTTCCCCGCCTACCACGCCGTGGTCTGCGAGGCCTTCCTCGGCATCCGGCCCACGTGGGAGACGTGGCTCAGGTATTTCCACCTGCGCCAGCAATCCACCGGGAAGAAGGACTCCGCGGGCGTCGCCCGCGCCACCGACACCGGCTGCGCCATGATGGTGCAGCGGTCCGGGACGAACCACCCCCGCATCAAGGGGCTGGACTCCGTCAAGCTCTGGCAGAAGACGTTCCTCTACGTCAGGAATGTTGCCGCCGCGGAAGGAGCCTCGATGAATGATAGAATCAACTTGCCCGTTTGGTGCAACCGCGCTCCAATCGGGATGTACTGGAAGGACAAGCCCGTCAACGATGACGACGCCATCGAGATGGAGAATCGACTCGGCTGGCTGAAGGCGGAGGGCCTCAAGAACGACGACCCGGTGGCCTGCTGGATCCAGCGCCGAGTACTGCCCTTGCAGGAGTGCTGCCATCTCATGTGTTACATGGGAGGGCCTCGCGACTGCACCAGGACAACCACCATCGAGATCGACAACATCGATGTCCCCTGGCACGCAAGAAACATCTTGACGACAAGCCTTGGCGACCACTGGCAATACGGGTTCGTCCCGTACAGCCGCACAAAGCCGATTGAGCGGGTACGCCTTCCTTACTTTGCTCTTTGCATACACTTTCCGAGTAGATAACTTCTCATTCTTGCATCAACTAGCAATTGCCTTGCGTTCCGAGTAGGACATCTAGCCGAATCGCCTTAGGCTTAGTATGCTTTGTGTTTGCACGCCTCGCCGGATAGCCTTCCCGAGAATGATTCTTAGGCTTGATGTGCTTTTTACCTGCACGCCTGTCCGAGTAGTACATTTCGGCAAACATGCTTAGGCTTAGTATGCTTTGTGTTTGCACGCCCATCCGAGTAGGATGCTTAGTAAACTGCCTAGGCTTTGTGTGCTTTGTTCCTGCACGCCTATCCGAGTAGAATTCCTTCCTGATACTCGGCTAATCAGTGATCCTTCTCTGCTTTTCAGGTCCTCACTCGTCAGATAATCGAGAGCTGCGAGGTCTTTGAGGGCAACTGGTTTCCTGATCGTGAGGAGGATGATGTGCCCTCTTTCGATGCCGTGGAGCAGCCCAACCTTTCTCGCTCCCCCATTGCTGACAAGCGCGATGCTCTCCGCACTTGGTCTGATGAGGACTTTGACGGTAAGTATACTTCCATTCTGTTTGCTTCCGAGAAGCACCAATCCCTCGTGTGCTGTTTCTGATTCTTTCCTCTTTTCTCTTGGATTCTCAGATGAAGTTGCCGCGGACAAGGACGACGAGGACGAAGACGAGAACGAGGGCGATGCGCCCCTAGTCGTCAAGCCCCTGTCCATCGCCGCTCCTGAGACCCGCAAACGGGCTGGTAGCGGAGCACCAGCGCCCCCTGCCAAGAAGAAGAAGCCCGCCGAGAAGAAAGTGGTCGTGAAGAGGTCCAGGCGAGAGCTCAAGTGCACCACCGCGTAAGCTCTCTTCTCGGTCGCCTCCCTTCTCGCGTTGTGCTACTTTCCCCCAATCTTCTTCTAATTTCTGTTTTCCCTTTCTCTGCAGACCTCCTATGGACGCGAACGCAGCTCTCGCGTCTGATCATACTAAGGAAAAACCAGTACCTCTGGTCAATCTGGACGATGATGATGAGGACCACACCGCCAATGCTGCTGCTGCCAATCCAGCACAAGGAGCAGCGTCAGAACCAGCAGCACAGGACACTGCCGTCCACGATGAGAGACCCCCTTCTCCTCCGGCTTGCAATGCCGAGGAGAACCAAGATCAAGTGATGCAAGACAACACCGCCGCCGAGCGGCCTGAAGCAGAGAAAGAGCAGCCCGCCACAGGGGCTGCTGCACAAGAGAACCTCGCTGCCGCGCAGCGAGTAGAAGACACCACCGCCACGGATGCCACTGCTTATCCATTGAGCAGTGTGCAACCGGGCGTGACACCGAGTAGCGCCCAGCCAGGAGCTGCACAAGGCGACGGATCTGCGGCGCCACCAACTGCACAAGGCCCTACACCACCAACTGCGCAAGGCCCTACTCCTCCAACTGCGCAAGGCCCTACACCGCCCACTGCGCAAGGCCCTACACCGCCCACTGCGCAAGGCCCTACACCGCCAACCTCCTCCTCGCCGCCGAAAACCAAGGATACATCCAGCCCTCCTGCCGGGCGAGTAACCAGGCAACGAGCCCTGGATGCTCTTAGGGGTGAGGTTGACAGAAGGGCAGCAGAGAAGGAAGCTGCTGAGAAGGCCAAGGCCGAGGAGGAAGCCGCCGAGAAGGCCAAGGCTGAGAAGGAAGCTGCTGAGAGAACCAAGGCCGAGAAGGAAGCGGCCGAGAAGGCGAAAGCCAAAGCTGACGGGAAGAAAACTCAAGATCCCGAGAAGGAAAGGACGAAGAAGCGGTCCAGAGACCAAGTGCCGCTACCAGCCTCAGGTGGAGCACTAGTGATCCATGAGTCTGGCCCGATTCCCGCCGCGATCTCAGCCGATGCTCGCGCTGCTGGCCAGCCTTGCTACCCGGAGTACATGATTGAGGTTAGCCATCAGCACTCAATCGGCTTCCCTCCCAAGGACAAAGCTTTAGCTATCCAGAGGGGAAGGAAAGTTGTAGCCGTGAACTCCCCTCCTCCAGATCCAAGCCAACCCCAATCTGTCAACATCGCTTCTCGTGGAGTCCAAGATAAACCAATAACCTCCAAAGGCCTTGAGCAGGTACTGGACACCATTGGCTTCATCGACGCCAAATGGGATAGCAAGGTTCTCGGCGTGGAGAAGTGGCACGGTCTTAGCCTTGGCGGCATCGACCACATGCGCGTGGACTGGAACAAGGTTGACCTGGGACGCAATCCCATGTCCGTCTCCACCGAGACCGCGACACTCGCAGCCAAGATGTTCCTGCACCGCAAGAACGCCGAAGACATCGAGCAGTCCTATGCAGTAAGTCCTTCTTGCCTTTTCCGAGTTGAATTTTCTTCTCTTCTACTCGCCTTTCTTCTTTCTTACCATCACCCCCAGTCCCCGAGATTCGGGTCGAGTAGACGGATACTCTCCGAGTAGCCTCCTACTCGGGCTGAATCTTCTCTGCTTTTTCTAACTTGCTTCTTCTCGCTTTTCAGGATAGCGTCCTGAAGCGGACCAACCTGTACCGCCATCTTCTCTGGAACCACTCCATCGCCAGGAGGCGAATTGCTGCTTTGGAGAAGGAAAAGGCAGCTGCAGAGGCAGCCAGCAAGAACGCCAAGGACAGCACCCAGCAGCTGACTGAAGTGCAAGGTACGCTTTTAGCTGTGCGATTCATGCGTTTATGTTTACGCTCGCTTATGCTTTCTTATGCGCTAACCTCTCCTTCTCTGCAGAAAAACTGAAGGCCTTAGCAGACGAACATGAGAAGTGCCGCAGCTTCGTGGAGAACTCCGAGGCCACCATTAAAAGGCTAGAAGGTAAGCTTGTTGTTTACTCGGTTTGACTTTGAATTTGCTTCTTCTCTGCTCCTCTGCTAACCTCATCTATCTCTTCGCAGAAGATTACAAGTTGTTTGCTGAGGCACACCAAGACTGCGTCAAGCCAGCAGAGGTGCAGAAGCAGCTGTCCGATCAGGCCATTGAGCTGTTGAAGGACCACACCACGGAGACCGAGAAGCTGCAACTCCAGTTGCAAAAGGCACTCCAGGATGCCGTCAAGATTGGCGCCGAGAGGGACAAGGCAATCGCCGAGAAGGCCAAGGCCGAGACCACTTTCAAAGCCAAGGAGAGGGCCCTTGAGCAGGAATGCGAAACTTTAAAGAAGACCAACGCTGATCTCTTCGCTCAGATGGATAGCTTGCGCCTGATCCAAGAAAAGCACATTTCTAACGAGGAGTCCTGGAGGACCCAGCTGCAGCGGCTGCGCAACGAACTGTCCGGTAAGTCTTTTCTTCGCTGCTTCTTTTCTTCTCGGTCGTATTTCTTCTCGGTGTTCCTCTACTCGGTTCTTCTCTTCTCGGTTCTGAAGTTACCACATGCTATTTCAGAGATCTGGCCTCATCTTGATTCCCCTTCTGCGCCTAAAGTGGCCAAGGCCCAAGCAGCTCGCCTTGCAAAAGGTGAGGCAGCAGATACCAGAGCCGGGATCGAGGACAGCTTGCTGGTGCTCAAGGACTATTTCGAACAGCTGGCTGGCGTCGGAACTGACTTGGTGCACGAGGGCTTCGAGCTCCACAGGCTGTTTTGGCCTCATGATGATCGTCCAACCACCATGAAGGGCCTAGCCTTCAAGTTGAAGAATGTGAAGAAGGAGTTGAAGAAGTGGCGTGCCTCGGGCGCCCGTGCTGGTGCAGACGTGATGCTTCTCTGCATAGCGTCCTGGTATGAAAACCTCAACATGCAGCTCATCCGCGGGAAGCGCAATAATTCCAAGTGGGAGGTAGATCCCGACTGCGTGGGCACACGCAAGCAGATCGCCTACGAGGTCGCGGAGTGTGCTGAGACAGAGATCTTCATCGATGGCCTCCCCGAGCCCGACACCGAGTACGAAGAGGACGAGGAGGAGGATGACGAAGTGGAATCCGACTTGGAAGGCCACTTCGAATCTCCTGAGGGCAAGGCCGGGAAGGGGAAGAACGTCGCCGTCGCGAGTAGCGATGAGGACGAGTACGCCCACATCGACACCGCCGCACTCGACTTTGGCACCTCCTCAGGTGCTGCTCTCGACGACACGGTGCCCCCTCCTGGCCAAGCTTCAGGTTCCTCCTCGGCTCCAGGACCCGTCTCGGTGGCCACAGCCACTTCCGATCAGGCGGCCACCCAGGATGATGCCGAGATGACGGAATCCGCCACCGTCCAGACGGGAGCGGATGCCACCCAAGCCAGCACCGAAGGAACAGCCGCCACGACCGTCACTGAAGAAGCCGCTGCCAAGACCGCCGCCGAGGAAACAGCAGCCAAGGCCAGCGCCGAGAACCCTGCCTCCTCATCTTGAAGCAACCTGCACTCTCTGTTACTCGAAAACTTATCAGATCCCCGGGATGCCGGGAGCAGATGTAATAGACTATCTTTACTTTGCTTGCTACTCAGTTTTTATGCCCACTCTTGTTTGTTTCCACATTAATCAATTTGAACGACGCTGGCTTGATGCCGAGTTGCGTTTCCATGCGAGTCCCCGAGTTGCATTTCTTATTCACCCTATCTTTTCATCTCTGCTCTACCCGCGACTTGTCGCTTTTTTGGTATTCGAGTCACAAGAATCGAGTAGTAGGGCTGCAAATACTTAGCCGCTAGAAACAATCATGGTAACGCAGCCCACCACATCGCCGAGAAGACGAAAACAGGGAACAAAAGTAACCAACAATCTACTCGGTTCCTGCACTCTTTCTTCCTTAGCGATTTTCGTGTGCTCATTGACCTTTTGCTTGTTCTCTTGCTTGCCATGAAGCCGGGTTTTGGACAGCAGCAAAGTCGAAGAGTTGGCATATAGGTTTAAACACACTACTCAATGCACTTATGAGTTCTGAAGTGGAGCAACCGAATAGACAAAGGAATAAGCCGAGTAAAAACACTTAGAGCAATTTTGGACGAGGGCAGTCCCCGAGAACAATTTCAGATTGCAGAGTAGAATTTCAACTCGGATAAGAGGGTACATACACATCTTTGCTCACGAATGAAAACGACGAAGTAGGGCTACATTCCAAGGGCGCTTGGTTTCCTCTCCAGCTTTATCTGCCCTGTTCGCCTGCGACGGGCGCACATCTACAAGATAGTACGCGTCATTGTGCAGCGCTTTGCTGACAATGAAAGGCCCTTCCCATGGAGGAGACAACTTGTGCATCCCGGCTGTGCGCTGCACAAGCCTAAGGACCATGTCTCCTTCTCGGAAAACCCTTGGGTTCACCTTTCGACTATGATAACGCCGCAGGTTTTGCTGGTAGATAGCCGAACGTGACAGAGTCAGCTCTCTTGCTTCTTCAAGCAGGTCAACGTCGTCTTCTCGAGCTTCTCTCGCCTCCACCTCAGTGTAGAGGGCTACTCGGGGGGAGTCATGCTCTAAGTCTATTGGCAACACGGCCTCAGCCCCGTATACCAAGAAGAATGGCGTGTAGCCGGTTGACCGGTTAGGGGTAGTCCTTAGACTCCACAACACCGCTGGCAACTCTTCTAGCCAACACCCAGGTGTTTTCAGCAATGGCTCAATCAGCCTTGGCTTGATGCCTGCCAGTACCATTCCATTTGCTCTCTCAACTTGCCCATTGGAGGCAGGGTGCGCGACTGACGCAACGTCTAGTCGGATATGCTTATCTCTGCAGAATCGCACCATTGCCCCCTCTGCAAAGTTGGTGCCGTTGTCGGTGATGATACTGTGCGGGTAGCCATATCTCATGATCACATCCTTCACGAACTTCACAGCTGTGACCCCATCGCACTTCCGAATAGGTTTCACCTCGATCCACTTGGTGAACTTGTCCACCATGACCAAGATATGTGTCATATTGCCTTTAGCCGGCTTGAAAGGACCAACCATATCCAAGCACCAAACAGCAAATGGCCATGTGATAGGAATTGTTTTCAACTCGGAAGCTGGCATGTGAATCTTACTTGCGAACATCTGACAGCCGGTGCACTTTCTCACAATATCTTCAGCTTGCTGCAGTGCAGTGAGCCAGTAGAAGCCATGCCGAAAAGCTTTCTTGACCAAAGCCCGAGATGAGGCGTGATGCCCACATTCCCCTTGATGTATCTCCACCAGGATTTCTTCTCCTTCCTCTGGGCTCACACAGCGTTGCAGTACACCAGTGGCACTCCTCTTGTGCAGCACATCTCGGACTATAGTGTAGCCCTTGGATCTTCTCTGAATCTGCCTCGCAGTCACCTCATCTTCAGGTAAAGTGCCGTCCCTTAGAAAGGATAATATGGGCATTGCCCAACTCGGTGTCTCCCGCATGGGAAACACTGGTTCGTCCATTTCCATTGGGGCAGGCTCTTGTGGTTGCACAGGAGGAGTAGGAGCGCTTCTTTGCAGCCCAGACCGATTAGCGAGAACCTCTTCAATGAATGCGACAGCCTCTGGGTTGAGGGTGGCAGTCCCCGAGTACGGAGTGGCAGTCCCCGAGTAGGGAGCGGCAGTCCCCGAGTAGGGAATAGCAGTCCCCGAGTAGGGAATGGCAGTCCCCGAGTAGGGAATGGCAGTCCCCGAGTAGAGGACGGCAGTCCCCGGGTAGGGAATGGCAGTCCCCGAGTAGAGGACGGCAGTCCCCGGGTTCCCTGCAGCACTCTCCCAGTCAATCTCCATTGGGTCAGATTCTTCACTTGGTAGAGAAGGAACAAAGATGGATTCCGAGTTGGGGGAAGGCTTGATGGATGGCTTCCTCAAATGTTCCAAGGCAATCCCTGCTGGGATGGACTGCCGAGAAGATCCCAACTTGGATAGCTCGTCTGCTGCTTCGTTCTCTGCTCGGTGAATGTGCTGGAACTCACAGCCTTCGAAAAACCCAGTCATTGACTGCACCAAGAAACGATACGATGCCATGTTGGCATCCAACGCATCCCAGGTACCCGAGACTTGCTGTACCACCAGATCTGAATCACCATAACATATGATGCGCTGCACGCCAACCTCCTTTGCTACTCGCAAACCATGCACCACTGCCTCGTACTCGGCTACATTGTTGGATGCCTTGAAATGAATCTGCAGCACGTACTTGAGTTGATCCCGCTTGGGTGATGTAAGCACAACACCAGCACCAAGGCCTTCTTTCACCTTTGAGCCATCAAAGTGCATTTTCCAATAGTTGGAAACTGGAGCAGGAGGTTCATACTGCATCTCGGCCCAGTCCACAAGAAATTCCACCAGGACCTGAGACTTGATTGCTTCTCTTCTCGTATACGCGGGAGCGTACGCGGCTAGCTCAATCGCCCACTTGGCTACTCTGCCACTCGCCTCCTTGTTTCCCATGATATCCGAGATGGGAGCCGAACTCACAACGGTGATGGGGTGCTCTTGGAAGTAATGTTTCAGCTTCCTGGCGCCCAGGTACACACCATATGTCATCTTCTGGTAGTGCGGATAGTTTTGCTTGGAACTAGACAGCACTTCACTGAGATAATAGACTGGGCGCTGCACACTCTTGCCTTCTTCTTCTCGCTCCACCACTATCACCACGCTGACTACTCGGTTAGTCGCAGCAATGTACAGCAGCATAGGCTCCTTGGGTAGCGGACTAGCCAAGACGGGAGCGCTAGCCAGCATTGCTTTCAGCTCATTGAATGCCACGTCCGCTTGCGGAGTCCAGACAAACTTGTCGCTTTTCTTCATCAGCTGGTACAGAGGCAGAGCCTTCTCGCCCATTCGGCCCAGAAAGCGGCTCAGAGATGCCAGACAACCCGTGAACTTTTGCACATCCTTCAATGATCTCGGCAAAGACATGCTCTCAATAGCTTTTATCTTAGAAGGATTGGCTTCAATGCCCCGACTAGAAACCAGAAAACCGAGTAGCTTTCCAGCTGGTACACCAAAGGTGCACTTACTCGGATTCAGTTTCATTTTGTACCTGCGTAGGTTAGCAAAGGTTTCCTCCAGGTCGGCAAGCAGAGTATGTGTTTTATTCGTTTTGATGACAATGTCATCTACGTACACCTGCACATTCTTGCCGAGCTGGTCATGCAAGCATTTCTGCATGCATCTCTGATAGGTTGCACCCGCATTCCTCAGGCCAAAACACATGACACGATAGCAATAAGCCCCGTACGGGGTAATGAAAGCAGTCTTTATTTGATCAGCAGGATTGAGTCCAATCTGGTGGAAACCAGAGTAGGCATCTATGAAAGACAACAGTTCACAACCAGCAGTGGAATCGATCACCTGATCGATGCGAGGTAGCGGGAAGGGATCCTTGGGGCATGCCTTGTTCAAGTCGGTGTAGTCGACGCACATGCGCCATGCAGTGGCAGCCTTGGGATCTTCCTTTTTCTTCTCGACCATGACCGGGTTGGCTAACCAGTCCGGGTGCAGCACTTCCATGATGAAGTTACTGATCAGCAGCTTGGTGATTTGATCACCGATGGCCTTCCTTCTCTCATCTCCGAAACGCCGCAAAGCCTGCTTCATGGGCTTGGCGTCAGGACGCACATGCAAAGAGTGCTCAACCAACTCCCTCGGGACTCCTGGTAGATCTTCATTGGTCCAGGCGAACACATCCCGATTCTCACGGAGGAAGTGGATGAGCGCGCTTTCCTATTTCTCCGCCAACCCGGCACCAATGATGGCCACGCGCTCCGGGAACTCGGGGTCAACCTGGACTGTCTTGGTCTCCTTGGCAGCTTGGAAAGCTGTACCATGCTGGGTACTCGGCACACCTTGCGCGCCAGCTTGTGCGGACTGAGCCATGGCCACCACCTCGTACATCTTCTTCTTCTCGGCAGCAATCACCATTGATTCCGCCAGTTGGGAGCTAGCAGAGGCACACTCCATGGACTTCTTGTAATCTCCCGAGATGGTGATGATGCCATTGGGACCAGGGATCTTCATCTTCAGATAAGCCACATGGGTGGAGGCCATGAACTTGCTCAGAGCAGGCCTGCCGAGTAGAGCATGATAGGGGCTCTGATGATCCACCACTTCAAACTGCAGGCGCTCTGTGCGGCAGTTCTCCCGAGTACCGAATAGCACATCAATCCACACTCGGCCAATCGGGTTGCATGAGATCCCGGGCACAATGCCATGGAAGGTGGTCTTGCTGGGCAGCATCATGTTCTCGGCCAGGCCAAGCTTCTCGAGTGTGTCCTTGTACACAATGTTGATGCTGCTGCCGTTGTCGATTAGCACCTTGCTGAACCTCACATTCTTCTCGGGACCCAGGAAGGTAGGATCCAGCACCAAGGCATAGGTACCCGGATTGGGCATCACCTTAGGGTGATCTGCCCGAGTCCACCTGATCTCCTGGTCACACCAATACATGTAGTGAGGGACAGCAGGAATCACTGCGTTGACCTCCATGGCCCGCCTGTGCTGTGACTGCTTGTCGACTGCCTCAGAAGTGAAGATCATATAGCTCTCATGGTGCTCTTGGTACTGATTGGAACCATTGCTCCCGTTGTTGCCATTGTTGCCATTGTTGTTGCCCTGATAGTTGTTGTTGCCTCTGTTGTTGTTGTTGCGGTTGTAGTTGTTGTTGTTGTTGCGGTATCTCTCATTGTTGAAGTTCCGGTTGGCTCCTAAAGCCACTTGGTTGACATTCTCCCTTCTCGGGTACACCGGCGGCCGAGCTGCGGGTGCGCGAGTAGGCTGAACAGTAGCATTGGCGGCTGGCAGGGGAGGAGGAGGAGGCAAGCCATCACTCTTGATCACATCCCACCACTCGCACTGCCGAGTAGTGTGGTTGGCAGGCCTTGAGGGGTGGTGAGTGTGAAAGCTACACGGACCATCCTTCATGTCATCAAAGACAAACTTCTTCGGCTGCTCGGAGTTCCCGCTACCCGGCTGCGCAGTGCGGAACGGTTTCTTGTTGCCCTGGCCCTGGTTCTGGTTCTGCCCGTAGGCTCCAGCAGGTTTCTGCCTTTGGCCACCACCGCCTCCGACATTCACTGCATTCACCTCCTCAGGGTCATACCGAGTATCTACTCGGCGCTTGTTGCGGAACTCGTTGCGCTTGCTGCTGTTGAAGTTTCTTCTCGGCTCAGAGGAGTCCATCAGTGGCTGAGTAGGATCACCGAGTGCGTATTGATCCGCAATCTTGATGGTCTCGGCCAGGGTGTTCGGCATCTCCCTCTGCAATCTCTGCCAAAGCATGCTGCCATGTCGGCAACCCTGCGCAAACCAAGTGATGGCCTGTGCTTCATTCACACCCTCACAAGTGTTTCTCAAGGTGCTCCACCGAGTAAGGTACTCGCGGTCCGTCTCATCTTCTCGCTGCCTGCAAGCCGACAGCTGCTGTGGCCTATTCGGCCTCTTGTATGTACTCGTGAAGTTGCTGACGAAGGCGTCCGAGAAGTCCAGCCAGCAGTTAATGCTGTGCTTGGGCAAGTTGTTGAGCCAAGTGCGAGCTGGACCCTCTAGCATCTGCGGGACGTACCGCACTGCCCATCTCCTGTTGCCACCCGCAATGTGGACCGCGGTGACGTAGTCATTGAGCCAATCTTCAGGCTTGGTGCTACCATTGTAGCTCTTGGTGCCTCTTGCAAGCTGGAAGCCCTTCACGGAAGGCTCGTTCATGATGCGCGGGCCAAAGCACTCGGGGCCAGGAGGACCCGTGCTCTCAAGCCGCGCCGACAAGCTGATGCGGTCCAGCTGGTGCCTCGCATCTCCAAGCGCCAACACGCGCTCACCAACACGGTCATGGATATCATAACCAGCCATCTCCATAGCCGAGTAGCCATCATCATACCTATCCACCTGCATAACTGCGGGCTGCTCCACCGGGTTGGCGACTGGTGCCACTGGGCGCGGCTGCTGCCTCTGCCGAGTAGGCTGAGCTGCGGGTTGCCGAGAAGTACCCGGACGCGCGGCTTCTCGGGCACGGCTTTGAGCTTGATGGGCTTGAGAGCCTGCTCTTGCAGCGTTGTGTTCCTGCCCGGGCTGCTGCGGCACAGCAACCTGTTTCGCGGCAGCAGCAGGGTCATACACCTGCATTTGCCTGTCTCTACCCGAACGCCCGCTGCGGCTCTTCTCGCGGCTAGGATGTGGAGACGAGGCCTGATCGTTAGATCTAGCCGCGTGCGAGTGAACCACCTGCGAAGCTCCAGCTCCCGGGTTGGCCTTGCGGAACTCCTCGTTCTGCCTGGCGGCCTCCAGCACCAACTCATTGAGCCTCTCCTGCTGCCTGAGACGCGCCTCTCCATCTAGGCGCGGCAACTCGGCAGCCACGGCCTGCGCAGCTCTGAGCGTCTTGGCGGGTGTGCTGTACCTTGGCCTTGTGAAGGTGTTTGCGGTGGCAGACTGCGCGGGCTCCTCCGCAACTGTCGCCATCTCGGCACCCAGGTTGCGCCGCGTAGCGCCTACCCTGCTGGGCCTCCTGGCGACCGGCGTGAAGCCGTGAGCCTTGTTGTACTCGAGCTGGTCCAAACTCAGCTCAAGCCTGATCTTCTCCAACTCCGCCTGCTCGGCAAGCAGCTCCTGGCGTTGCCGCTCGAGCTGCTCCCTCGCGGCTAGGATCTCGATGTCGGTGGGAGTGGGCATACCAGTTCGCGCAGCAGATGCGGGGATGACCGTAGACGTGGAAGGCGGCAAGTTGCTCTCCTTCTCGTAGGGCCGGTGGTTCCTGCCACCAGCAGGCGGGTCGTCAACCTCCTCGACGACGGCCGCAGCGCCAGTAGCGGCCGCGCCAGTGTTTGCCGCCAAGCCCGTCACCATCACCTCAGCGCAGCATGCAGAGCTACATGCAGGCCTTCCGCGAGCAGCAACCACCGCGGGAGGATCCTCCGCGTCATGCACCAGCTCGGGGTAGGTGCTGTTGGCGACGGTGGCGACGTAGACGAGGTGAGAGCCGAAGGAGATCACCGAGCCGCCCTCGGGCATGGCCATACCGCCGAAACAGCCGGCGTTGTCGGTGACGAAGTCAAAGGAGCCGAAGCTGTGGACAAGGCCACAAACTACGCGCTCCGCCGAAGAAGATCCCGTCCGAACAGAAACTCCAGCCAGCGCCGCTGGTTGCCCCACGGTGGGCGCCAACTGTCGTGGTGGTGTCACGGCAGATGCCATAGGATGGCTAAAGATGTGGGGACGATGGACGCTGGAGGTGTCCGGGGAGGGATCACGCGACGAGTAGCCGCGTGAGGTAAGATCCACACAACACAAACAACACGATGTACCCAGGTTCAGGGCCCTCGTGAGGAGGTAAAACCCCTACTCCTGCCTTTCTCTATGTATTATGATGTCTCTCCGAGTAGCCACAGTACAAATGAAATCTCTACCGAGTAGCCTTTCTCTCCTCTCCGAGTAGAGCTAGGTCAAGAACTTAGGGTTTCTAGGGTTCCCCGTGAGCCACGGTTAGCGTATGCCTCGCGCAGGAGGCGGCGGGGCACCTTATATACACGGTGCCCAGCCGGATACGTCCAAATCTAGACAAGTGTCGACATAGTGTGCACATCGTCCTTTCTCCGAGTACCCGCTGACAGCTTTGGTTCCTAACCTTGGCTGCTTCTGTAAAGTCGTTGGGCAAAACTAGGGGACAGACTGGTATCACTGTACCTAGGCACAGAGTAGGCCCCCTTATCCTGTCACCGCCTGCTTCCATGCTGTCACTGTCAGGCAGGCCGGCCCCAGGTGAACAGTAGTTCGAATGCTGCCATGTACGGACCCAGGATACGCGGGATCCTGTGTCAGAACGGCTCCTTTGACTTTCTGGCCCGAGTAGGTTCCCGCCAATTGTTCCCGCCAATTGTACTCGGGCCAATCCTTCTACTCGAAAGGATAGAACTTGATTGATATCTCCTTCTGGTCATCTTGAGGTGAGACCGAGTAGCAGTCGACCGGGTAGCGAGTACCAGGTAGTCGGCTACTCGACCAAACCTCTCTTCTGTAAGCTGTCTTTACCACCTGTCTTTACCCTACTCGGGGGTAACCCCCCGACATTTCCCTCAGTTAAGAACCAAGGTTATCAATCCAGTAGGAGGAAGAGGATCTCAGGAAGGTTGATGCCACTGACGGTGGTGCTGGAGCTTCGCCGGTGTCAGCAACAACATGGAACCTGCACACAACACAACCAAAATACTTTGTCCCAACGGTTCAGTGAGGTTGTCAATCTCACAGGTCTTGCTGAAAACAAAGATTAGACGTATAGTGTGGAAAATGATGCATGCTTGCACTAAGTAAAGAAAGCAGGAAATAGTTGTGGTTTGTTTAACAGTGCGGAAAAATGGACCGGGGTTCATAGGTTCACTAGTGGTGTCTATCCAGAAAAGATAGCATGTTCGGTGAAAAAATTACAGCTGGGCAATTGAAAAATAGAGTTTGCACCGTAGTGAACATATATGACATGAAGACTACTATGATATTTAGTGCGGACATTACAACAATTTACATAGACCGACATCCATCTGCATCTATGACTAATAATCCAACCTCAGGTTATCATCCGAACCCCTTTAGGTATTAAGTTTGATGGAGGGATAATAACCCGGTAGGCCAACTCCAAGGTGTAACCCGGCCCAAGGGACACGGCGCAGGATCCGGCTAAGGATAATGAAACTTCTGGAAGGCCCAAAGTTTGTAGGCCTCGTAACCCGGATTGTGGGTTGCGGTAAGGAAAGCTAGGGTTTGTAAGCAGTGTCCGGGTAGGATTCAGGGTGCGCCTTGGAGGGCAAGTCAGGAGGGTACGGTGCTTTATAAACTGACCCCTACGTCTAGTTTGGAGAGATCTAAGAACCCTAGCAATATCGCTTGATATCGAGCATCCAGTGTAACCCGAGAGTTGAGTTATTATATTAAGATCGGAGACTCGGCGACTTTGATTGCCGGCTACCAGATCGATTACCATCATGTTTTCCTCTGAGCTAAACCCTCTCCCAAACGCCTGTGTCGTCTTGCCCCAAGATCAGTTACCCCCGGTAACGTCTGCCGTGATTATCCCACGACAGTTGGCGCCCACCGTGGGGCCTGCGTCCAAAGGTGTTTACATCACGGGAGAAGCTCGGAAGAACATGGAGAATCTCGTCGTCGGTGAGATCTACGTCGACCACGAAGGAGAGAAGATGGTGGACGATTCCGGCTGGGGGCCAGAGTCGGATCACCTCGAATCCGGATCTGTCGTGACAATCGGCCGGATCAGCGTCTTCATCGGTATGGTATGTACTTCCGGTTGGATCCCTGACAATTTTGGATCTGATTCTATGACAGGGGAGGCTACCTATACCCAATCAGATAGAGAAGAATCAATTGGAACAACAGATCAGATAGAAGAACCCATCACGAAGGGGGAACAGCCGGAGGAGCCGGCATGGACCCCGCGCGACCAGGTCGGTGGAGAGGATGATACCGAGTCTATCAGGGATCTGCTGGAGAACCGGTATGTGGAGAATAACAGCGAAGAAGAACAGCATGAATTCACACCAAGCATCGTACGCCGAGTTGCGGTCTACACGGCTCCCGCGGCCAACCTCAACCAAGAGAACGCAACCGCGGCAGCAGTCGGGGCGGCTCAGGCATCGGTCCAGTAGCAGGGCGCGGCTAACAGAAACCCGGTTCTGGCTCGGGTTGATGGAGAATCGGCATCAGTGACCAGCCGCGCAGCAGACGAGGAGTTGCACGCAAATACGTTCGGATTCCTGGGAAACCGGACACCAGGGGCGGGTCCTTCAAACCCGCGTCACCCGGCCTTATTCGATAATAATCTGATCCTAGACCCCACGGTTCTTGCTACGGTTATCACTCCAGAAAACGCAGCAGAACGTGTCAGGGATCTGGATGTGGCTCGTCGTGCGTTGGAACAGCAAAGAAGGCAAGTGGAAGTTGAGAGACAAGGGATGGTTACACGTCAGCGCGAGCTGGATGCACTGGAAACCCGGCTCCGAGAGGAAACATCTAGAGTACATCAAAGGCATCAAACTAGATTATCAGCAACGGGTGGGGTTATTAATCCGGCTGCTTTATTTATCACACCTCAGGATCAGCCGATACCAGTGGTGAACCAGGGAACCGCACCCCAACCGGCAACAGCGGGGGCACATCCGGCAAATGAGCAGGCCGGGTTACCCCTACCACAGACTGGAGTCACAGCCGGCAACGATCTACCACCATCGCCACCATCACGATTTCGCACACCAGCAGGTCACTACAACAATCCCATGGACAACGTGTATGCAGCAACACTCGCATTGAATCAAATCCCCGTGGGAGAGTCGCCCCATGCAGAGAAGACCCGGCAAGCAATCGATTTGTTGCACACTGCGGTGGCGCAGCAAGCCAATTACCATGATCATAGAAGTGGGATGCACGGGACGCCATACGCCAGTCAGCAACAAGGGAATATCCAAACAAGTTCAGCACGGCGGAGGGAAGAGCAGCAGCAAATGCCGCCTCCTCCCCGCGTTCAGGCAGCATCAGCAGCACATGCCGTTGTGGGTAGTTCCAGGGCTCGGAGAGCCGGGGCCGGGTCTGCAGCGCGTGGATTACCTGCAGCACCGCGCCCAGCTGCACCCCCCGCTGGATCACACGTTTCTCGAGCAAGGCCAGTCTCGACCATTCTCGCAGGACCCAAGTGCCTCTCGGACAACATCAGAGCTGAACCTTACCCGAAAAAATTCAAAGAGCCAGGAAAAGTAGTGAATTACGAACCAACTATGGATCCAGAAACGTGGCTAAGCAGTTATGAGATGGCAATGTCGATTCGTAATGCATCCGAGAACCTCCAAGCCAAGTTCATGTACTTGATGATGTCAGAAGGAGCAGCAAAGTTATGGTTCGCCAATCTACCGGAAGGATCTATTAAGTCATGGGAAGAATTGAAAACTGCGTTTATCAAGCACTTTCACGGGACGTGTAGAAAGTTATTCACTATTGACGACTTAGAGCGATGTGTTCAGAAGAAGGGAGAATCGGCGCGCAGCTGGGTGCGCCGGGTTATGGAAATTCTTCATTCATCTACGGATATTCAGCCCAAGGATGCGCTGCAAGCTATGGCAAAGACCTGCAAGTACACACCCTTAGTACAAAAGTTAACTCGCATGAAATCTAGTCGGAATGCTTCGGAGGTTACAATGGGAGAATTGATGGATGCGTGCAACAAACACGCTGCAACAGATACTACAGAGGAGGAAGTTGATGACAAGAAGGCAAAAGCAAACACAAGTAATAGCGGAAGAACCGGCAATGGATCAGCACCGGGTAACAACGGAAATAGCCAGAACAAGCGCCCGTTTGAAGGAGGCTCCGAGTTTGTCGCCAACACAGAGGCCGGGTCTTCGAGACCCAGATCTGAAGGGAATTTTAACGCTGGAAATCACAATGGAGGACACTATCAAGGGCCTCCAAGGCCAGGTAACAGTTGGGACATCTTTAGAATGGCATGCCCAAAGCACAGCAGGAACGGCAAGCCGGCTAATCACTCCTTGGAGCAATGCGCCGACTTACAAAGGTGGAAGAACGAGGAAGTGAACAGAGCCATGCGAGGTGCGGGTCGGGGAGGAGGACCGGGGAAGGGTGGAAACCCGGGCAACGGCCCACCCCCAGCCGGTAACCCGGCAGCCGGAAATCAGGGCAACAATCAAGGGGGAGCTGGAGGTTTCCAGGCCAACCCCAAACAGTTGGGTCAATATCACGTGCATACTACAGGAGGTTCCAACAAGGATAAAAAGATACTGAAGCAAGCGGTCAACTCAATCTCTTCGGCTATCCCGAGATATTTGAGGTGGTCAGAACAAGATATAACATGGAGCAGAAGAGATCACCCGGACAGAGTAGAACACCCGGGAGTCTTAGCATTAGTAGTTGCACCACAGGTCAATGGGTACGAGCTGAAGAAGGTCCTGATGGATGGAGGAAGCAGCATCAATATCCTATACTGGGAAACCTTTCTACGCATGGGTCTCAAGGAATTTCAGCTCCAAAAAAGTACGACAGTTTTCCATGGCATAGTACCGGGTCACTCAGCATGCCCCGAGGGAAAAATCGCATTGGAAGTAGCTTTTGGGGAATCAAAGGACAATTATCGAGTTGAGTGGCTTACTTTCGAGGTGGTTAAGTTGCGCAGTCCGTATCACGCGCTGTTTGGAAGGCCGGCTTATGCTAAATTCATGGCGAGGCCATGTTATGTGTACCTGCAATTAAAAATTCCGGGTCCTAAGCAGACCATTACCATACATGGAAACCGAGATGTAGCAGCTGAATGCGATGAAGGAGACGCGGCAATGGCCGAGCAAGCCTGTAGAAAAGAGGAACTCAAACATTACCGGTCTCAAGCAGACCCGGAGGACAGGACCACCTCAAAAAGGCCGAGCACTGAAGGAGAAAACGCAAGACCCAGGTCCGAGCAAGATGTTAAGATGGTGGCTTTCATCAAGAACGATCCCTCTAAACAATCTGGCATAGGAGAAGAAATCACACCGCCGTTCACGGGTAGCCGCGTTATGGGAACACCTCACCCGGATTGGCTAGCAAACCCGGTACTCATCATGAAAAGGTCCGACAAATGGAGAGTGTGCATCGGTCGCGTCAGCCCAGGACCGACTCCCAAGGAGAACTAAACAATGTAACGGGTAGCAGGTTTCAGACGCGCTCTTTTCCTACCCAGGGTACCTAAGGGGACTGGAAGGTTTTTAATGAGGCGGCCTGCTGACCCAAATTTTTCGTATCAGTAAAAGAGATGGTTATCAAGTCTTATTATGATCTTTGCTTCGATCACAAGTAAGTAGTATTCACTGCTATCAGTACATCAGTATCATCAAGTATGTTTTATATATATAGGTCTTGGGGGCTGGTTGCTTGAATAGCACAGTCACAAACCCAAAAGGCCCGGCCTTGATGCCTATGAGTTATAAGGGCCGACTACTCGCAAGACGAGTACGGCTGCAATCTTATAACCGGACAAAGGAGCCAAATTTTCTTGACTATTCTTACTTAAGCTCGATGTGACTCGCACTAAAGTGGCATGATCTGTTCGCTTACGATTACAATCAGCCGTGCAGCCCAATGGGACTTGCCTGACCCTGTTTTTCGTATAGATGTAACAACATGGTATCCACGCGAAAACCGGCTTACAGTACAAGATAGTCAAAAGGGTCATCTAAACCACAAGTTTATGCAGAGTACAAGGCTAATAGCCGGAAACTCAACGACTATCAAGCATAACTTCAGTACCTACACGGAATGGCTATAGGTTTTCGGCTCGGTAAAAAACAATTTGTTCTCTGAGAAAGGCCACACCCCCCTGACTCGGACTTTGGGCCATGGGGACTGGGGACTTCGAAACAGAAACAAACCACTTGGCTATCGAAGCTCGAAAGACCCTAGCATCTGAGTCTTGGGGACTTAAAGAAAAGTCCACTTATCAAAACCCGTGATACTCGGAAAACCGAGTCTCACAAAGGGAGCCAAAAAGAGAGTCGGGTATCGAGAATAAGTTCAAGAATAGACAAGTATCACGATTATCAAAAGGCCAGAAAAGGCGCAAAGTATATCACGGACTAAAAGTACGTTACAAATTACGATACCAATATCAGGGGTGCACAGGCGCACCATCAAAAGTATACTAGTTTTGAATACAAAGTACCATGTGATCGAGGTACTATGATGGCATTGCCCTATTCGGCCTCCTGAGTACGGTCTTCCGGGTCTTGGTCCTGGGCTTGCTGCTTAGCTTTCCCGACAGCATTACCCGGACTCCCCGCATCAGGGCGGACAGGCGGAGGGACAGCTGGTGTAGAGGCAGATGGCCCTGATCCTAACTCGGCCTCTCTCTTAGCAGTTTCTTCTTTCTTCCTGGCCAAATCAGCCGCCCATTTTTCCAAAATATCAAAGGGAGGGGGTGCCTCCTCCAGTATGGTTTTGCCTTCAGCATCGTATGAACTCATAATCGTGCCCAGATCTATCTTATCGGCCAAAGCGGTTGCCGAGTGGCGCACCGCAGATTGTATGGCCTTGAAGTCTTTGGGTACAAACCTGGAGCCATCAGCTTTATATTCCGGAAACCCGGAAGTTACCTTTTTCGGGTCAAGCTTCGGAAAATAAGCTTTAGCCAGCGTAAAGGCTCGGGTCATGCCGATCCGGCAGGCTGAGCGTTTCCATATCTCGATCCAGCCAGGCACTGTGGAGCAGGCTTGAATAAGGTTTTCCTCACCCGGGTATACCTCGGTAGGCCACTTCACGGCATCCAATATAAACTTTGTACCGGCAAAGAAGGTCCGGAGTACAGTCTTCAATGTTTTAGCCTTGGCAACGGCATCTTCTTCTGGGGTCGCAAGGTTAGCGCCTGCAGTTGAAAAAAGGGAAGAACACATCAGTAATCCCGAGTATCATATGATAAAGTAAAAGCACGAAGTCAGTCGGAAGCAAAAACTCACTAAGCAAGATACGATAAGTATCCGCAATCTGGTCCGATAAATTCTTCAGTGAAGTTTGGGCAGTATTGCACTTCTTCTTGTATTTGGAAACGTCTTTCTTCAAAGTTTTAACGTCAGCTTCAAGGGCCTCTCTTCGTTTTACCTCGGCAAGCAGGAGTCGTTCGGTCTTGAGTAAAATCTCATCGGACCGGGTCACCTCCGCCTGTAAGGAGCAGAGAGCGAAAGTGTCAGTCGGGCATTATAGCAAGCCGAATGTTGCACAAAGTACCAAGCACAACTTTAACAAGTTATGCTCGGAACTTGGGGACTAGGCGTATACTAAGAGATATCAAGTATTGTACCTGATGAGCTGCGGCCATGCGCTCTAGGATACTGCGCTCTGAGGCCTTCATGATGAGGACAGCGTTCATCAGCTGATCAAAGTTATCGTTACCCGAGTTAGAAGACCCGGGGTCGTGGAAATTTGGAGAAGAAGTTTTCTTCTTAGCAGGAGACGGCACCCGGGTCATCCGAATGTCGGAGTCTGCTCCTCCTCCTCCCGCGCCCAAAGTCGCAGCTTTTTCCCTCTCGCTTGCGTGCGAGGCTATCGGATACCCGGCTTCTTGCCTGGTCGGGTCTGTTGGCGATGCTTGTTCTTCGTCGCCAGCTGTGGCGAACGCATCGTCAATCGGTCTCTCTTTACCCGGGTCATCGGTCTCCATGTCTTCCTGGTCACTAGCAATGACCGTGGCCCTATAGAAAGTATGAGGGAGCAGTTAGCGTATAATCATGAAAAGGCGATGGAAGTGTGGTATAACATCGGGAAAAGAACTTTACCCGGGATTCACCGCAAGGTCCGCAGGGAATTCGCTGCTGGACCCGGATGAGACTGAAAGATACCAAACAAGACACGAGATTACCCTGTGAAGGAATAGTTCGGAAGGATTTCTATGTTTAAAGAGGGGTATGGTTAATACCAGCGTGCCGAGCCGGAGACGACGGAATACCCGGGTTAAGGGGGTCATTACCCGGATAGTTCCGTGTCGCCCTGCGCTTGGTCATAGGCGACTCCTTCAGGTACGGCCAAAAGGGTAATGCCAGGGTTAGTTCATGCATATTATCGCAGGAATGCGAGTTGGACGCAAGGAAATCGTATAGAACCTTGAAGACGATCCCTTGAGGTTTTCTCTTAGATCCGACTTTGACTGTCGGTTCTGCTTCGTCCTCATCGCTGGCGGACTCCACCTTGCCGTCAGCCTCCTCTTCCTCGTCCCTGTCTTCTTGTTCTGGAAGTTACCAAAGTTACAGTTGGGAAATGAAGAACAGGATACGACGAACTCAAAGGAACTAAGTAAAATTTAGAACGTACCTTCATCCGAGTTAACGGCATCCTATTTCTTCTCCGGGTCTCCGGAGTTAGGAGGAGTGTCAATCTTCCAGAAGTCATCATCGGCCTGAAACGAAGGCATAAGAACAAGGGTTATTAGCTGTATCAAGTGGAAGGGATGAAGTTGAAAATGTGAAAACCAGGTCCTTACCGCGGGGGCCGGGTTCTCGCAGGTGAAGGGCTCCAATCCGGCTATATTCCGGATTACCTCCAGCTTTTCTATCAAAAAGCCTTTGATGGTTTTATTGGTATCACCGGGCGCGAAGCTGTGGGTGGAGTACCGGATCGGGTCCGTGGTTTGCCCCGAGTATTCGCACATTAATTTCGTGCGGATGGAGTTGGGCCGGATACGAAAATCGACCCAAGTTTTCACCAGGTTAAGCCCGATGAGACCTTGAGCCAAAAGAATGGAGATTTTAGCCAATAAAGGCAGGATTGCTTCCCTGTCCGAGTCAGGGGCAAAGGCACTAAACGTCTCGGAGATATCAAGTAGGCCTTCCGAATAACCCGGCAACTTCTTTTCGTCGGGTGGGGAGGTGTCCCGACAGTAAAAATACAAAAGTTGCCAGTGCTTGACGTGGGAGTTGAGGGTGAGAGGAGGCATTAGATAATTCTTGCGGCGTTGGATAGAAACTCCGCCGCAAGCGAGAAGTGCACCGTCACCGCTTTCGCGGCACGGTTTGCACTGGAAGAGTTCAACGAAAAGAGCCAAACTTGGCGGAACGCACAAGTATGACTCAGAGAGGACGATGAAGTGAGAGATATTTAACATAGAGTTAGGCCCTATGTCAAATATGCGAAGGCCATAGTGGCTCAAAACATCGCGGAAGAAAGGGCGAACCGGAGGACGGAAGCCCCGGGTCACGTGTTCCACAAAGCATATTACCTCGTTTTCTGCTGGAGTAGGCCGAGTCTCGTTACCCGGCACCCTCCAGTGAATGTTTTCTTGAGGGGGAAGGACCCCTAACTCGACCAATTCTTCCAACTTGGCCTTGGTTACCGAAGATCGCGCCCAGTTGGCGGATATGGAGTTTGTAGTCTTGACCTTGGTCAACTGCTTCCCCTGCTTCTTGGGCGCCATGGGGTTAACCTGTAAAGCATCAGGTAGAAGAACATGAGGAATGAGACTCGGAAGCTGTTAGTCGGTCGAGTACTGATAAGCGATATCAAGACAACATGGAAGCTGAGTATTATCCGGGTATCATTTTGCGGAATGAGGTACAAACTATCCGGGTATCATGTATTGTTATAAAAGCTATGGAGGTTCATGTATTGATAAACATCTGGGGATGATGGATGGTTGCCCGTACGTCTATCACGAGCAAAAGAACCGGAAAAGGAGGATTTTTCCGGCTGGTAGAAATAAGGGCGGAAAATTTGGACGGCCTGAGCCCGGATTGGAAATTCCATTTCCCGATTTGTGGCGAAATTAATGATTGCAGGTAGTAGGAGAGTGAATTGAAGTCTATATCTTATCTATTGGGCGAGCTAGAAAGAATACTAGCAACCTAATTCGGTGTGGCCGAGAAATTATTGGCGGGTCGATTTAGATCTAATCTGAGGTGAAATCAAGAAATTGCAAGGGCAAATTAATGGATGCAAGAGACTTACTGGAGGAGATTGAAGTGAAGCTTTGCGGAGGCAAATGGTGCAAGCCTGGTGTCCCTTCGCGATTCCTGGCGGGTAGGTCGGAGGCCTGGCGGCGGATCTTGGCGGTGGGGCGGAGCGCGCCGTGGCGGAGCGCAGCCGGCGACAGATGGGCTCCGGTGATACGCGCGAGGTTTCCGTAATGGCGCTCTGCGGGCTTGCGCACGGAGGAAGGAAGGAAGGGAAATGGGGGAAAGTGAGCCGTTGGGGTTAGGGTTATCCCTAAGGGCCTATTTATAATAGCTCGGGTGGAAAAGCTCAGTCCAACGGGCGGGACCCGGAAATTGCGGGGTAGCAGCTACCTGTTCGAAGTTTGGGAGATATGCTTCACATGCCGAGCGAGATATCCGGACGGAAAAGAGAAGGGGATCCTCTACGTGGCATCGGGATCAGTTATCAAGTAAAGTATAGAGTTTGGGCACTTTTATCAAGGCTTAGACCCGGAAAGTAGAGCAAAACGTCTGGAGAAAGGCCGGGTTGCTATATGGCCACCATGGAGTTAGGCCTGGCTATATATCAAAGCACCCTAACCCGGCCTCCATACACTTGTGCGTTTGATATTTTTGCAGGGAATAGCCAGTGCTTCAAGGAAGGATCCGTGAAGCCCAAGCTATTCTGGGGACTACTGATGGAGGGATAATAACCCGGTAGGCCAACTCCAAGGTGTAACCCGGCCCAAGGGACACGGCGCAGGATCCGGCTAAGGATAATGAAACTTCTGGAAGGCCCAAAGTTTGTAGGCCTCGTAACCCGGATTGTGGGTTGCGGTAAGGAAAGCTAGGGTTTGTAAGCAGTGTCCGGGTAGGATTCAGGGTGCGCCTTGGAGGGCAAGTCAGGAGGGTACGGTGCTTTATAAACTGACCCCTACGTCTAGTTTGGAGAGATCTAAGAACCCTAGCAATATCGCTTGATATCGAGCATCCAGTGTAACCCGAGAGTTGAGTTATTATATTAAGATCGGAGACTCGGCGACTTTGATTGCCGGCTACCAAATCGATTACCATCATGTTTTCCTCTGAGCTAAACCCTCTCCCAAACGCCTGTGTCGTCTTGCCCCAAGATCAGTTACCCCCGGTAACGTCTGCCGTGATTATCCCACGACAAAGTTGCAAGCAACAGATAACTGCATTAAACAAAGTGTGTAATGTAAGCAATGATTATGCACACGGGCACTCTCACCGTTGTTTTCTCCCTAATGGCAATATCACATCCTACCCCTTCACGTTTCTGTCACTCGAGCAAGGTGGTGAGGAGGCATGAACCCACTATCGAACATAAATACTCCCTCTTGAACCCGTAGTCCAAGGATGAACTACTCACGCATCACTCCGGAGGCAGGCATGGTGATGGAGAAGCCTCCGGTGATGATCTCCTCTCCGACAGGGTGTCGGCAACAGCTTCAGAACCCCCCTGATCTAGGGTTGACGGTGACGACGACGACGTCTATGGAACTTTTCGGGGATTTTTGAGCAGGTGTTTAGGGTTTTCCATCCGGAGGGATTAAATAGGCGAAAGGGAAAATGCAGTGGAGCTACAGGGGCCCCACATCCATAGCTGGCACGGCCAGGGGGACCCGCGCCACCCTATGGTGTGGCCCCCTGGTGCCCGTCTTCGACTCTTCTTCGGTGTTCTGGATGCTTCCGGGGAAAATAGGCACTTCGGGCTTTGTGGGGTTCAATTCCGACAATGTTTCTAGAACAACTTTTCTGCAACCAAAAACAGTATAAAACAGGGAACTGGCACTTGGCATCTTGTTAATAGGTTAGTCCCGTAAAACATATAAAATTGCTATAAATAAGGGAGAAAACAAGTAGCAATTGACATAATATGATCATGGAGCATCATAAATTATAGATACGTCGGAGACGTATCACTGTCAAAGAGTGACCAGTCTGATATACGTGACACATACAGAGGCGACCTTGTTAGGCTTCCAATTACAAATGCAACCAATATGTTACACCACTTTCCTGACGACGATGGAAAATTTCCATTATCAGAACATGAGACCTTCTATGTGTGGCAACTGTTAATAGAACCCCGGCTCTGGCAACATGATGTGTTTGGAGTACATACAAAGCATGAATGATCCGAAAAGAACTTCCGAATATGCATGGGATGAGCATATACTGGATGTAGCCATGCAGCATGTAGAGAAGCTATAGAAGAAGAAGGAATAGCCGCTGGTGGCGGTGGATGGCAAATCAGAATATGAATTCTAGATTTCTGTCCCATTGCCCCTTCTTACTGCAAGTGCTTTTGCAAACTATTTTTCATGCCATCCCATTCTTTTGCTGCATGTATACACATTGTTGTTGTACCTCAAGTGTTGTTTTGTGCATTCCATCTATGTTATGTAGATTGTGTATATGGACCACTTGGAGTATCCACCGAACATTCACAAATTCAAGTACTCGGTGCCAAGGGCATGTTTTGTCAATACCAAGGACTTTGCTTTTGTTGTGCAAACTGACAAAAACAACTTGATTCTTAACAACAAAATTGTCTTTGGGAGGCGCTCGGTGAGCAACGGACATTTTTTGTAAACGCTCTTTTGGTGTATTCTGACACTTTTTTCTTGTGATTTCTCACTTCCGGAAATGTTCTATAGTTTGTTCATCCGTCCAAAACTCCATATGAAATGGTCCCAGTTAACACGCATGTTGAAGACACTGAAGTCAATTCATCTGCATCTCCCAATGAATGGCTTGTTTTCTCCACTATGCAGGAATTGAAGGTTTGTTTTCTAGTGTTTTATGCTTTTCTATAGTTCATTTTTTGTTTTTATATCAGTAGCTTTTTTAGGGTGTTTTCCTTTGATCTTTGCATGATTAAATTTTTTGCTATTTTTAGTTTACCTTTTTGCTATCACTTTGTTTTTTTTTGCTACAATAGTTAACATTATCTGTTTTATTTTTTGTCACAGGTCCCAGATCGCTTTAAGTTGTTATACGAGAAGCATAATGTGATTTTTGAATCTGATGTGGATTCCACCATGAAGACACTTGGTGCTAGTTTTAAATCCATGCAGTCCCAACGCATGGCTTGTTTGTTGAACGATGTTGAAGAAGCAATGAAGAACGGTGATGGTCCAAGTGTTGTGTTTCAAACTGACCGAGCTCGAGGCGACAAGGAGAACACCAGCAACGACAAGGATCCTGATCAGTTGTTTGAAAAGGATGTTGTTGATGAGCAAGAAGACAGTGATCAAGATTCTGACAATGGAATTGAATTTGAAGTGGGTGCAGCAAAAGACGGTGATGAGCAAGGTCGCGCAGAAGCAGAAGACGTTATTCCACACACAAACTCTAGCCCTATCATACCAATTGTGCCTCTACAAACTATGCCAGACCCTCTACAGGAAATAGTACCAGATGTTCCACAGCAAGTAGTTGTCACTGACTCTGGCCGCCTGGTTGCCGGTGTTGGTGATGACGATGATGTCAGTAGTCCGATCAGGGTTCCTTCCCCTACGTGCCAAAGGGAGATATCACCAAGTTATTGGGATGATTTTCCAAATTGAGAACTATGGAGCCAAGACCAGGATTTTAACCGTAGACAGAAATCTGACGCTGCTACCATTTGTGCAGAGGAGGGGCCAAATGTTGATGCCATGCCATCTGCTGGCAAGAGTGTTGCAGCATGTATGGTGTTCTCCCCTTTGTCTTATTCGATTCTTCTCCTTTTTCCAACGTGTTTTCTTTTGAATGTGCCTTCTCATGTTTTCTTTTTCTTTTTCCAGGCCCTATTAATGCCGAAGATCTGAATGGAGTATCGGAGCATGTACCAGAGGCTGCAACACCGGTTTTGGAACCACCTACAGGTTTTGTGCGAACATTTGTTACTGTCCCATGATTCTGGCTTTCCTTTTATTTTTTAGTTGTACTTTTTGTTGAAAAATACTTTTTTTCAAAGAAATGTTATCATACTTTTTTTTGTTGCTAATTTAGATAACAATGTATGTTTGCCTTAGTGTCTTTATGTATTCCCATATTTTATTTTTATTCTTGCTGCAATGAGTTTAAAGTTTTGCTCTCGTTCTAGTTTTATTTTGCTAAGTATGCCACTTGTTGCTGATTTTTTATCCAAATTTTTGCTGCAATAGGTTCTTTTTCATGCTATGGTAGTGGTTTTGTTTGCTAATATAATTCAATGATTATCTTTCATGACAGACATCTTTTCCTCATTTCTTATACTTTTTCAAAATATTTTCTATTGCCGCAATAATCTTACAGTTGTGTTACCATCGTGGTTTTTTTAATGTTAATCTAGTTGATTGGACATGTTTTCCTTACTTTTATATTTGTATTTATACATAGACACGACTTCTGCCAGTGACAAAGTGGAACAAGAAGGTACTGGCCTAAAAACCTTTGAAATGAGGACTAGGTACAAGAGGGCAAGGAAGGAAGACTTGGAGATTGCGGTGGTGGAGAAGATTAAGGTCTCTCAAGATATTATCAATACATACGACAAGTTTGTCTATCACACTTGTAAACTAAAGACTGACCGGCGGAAACCGAAAAAATCCATCCCGTTAGTTTCTATTTGTTGCACTACTTTAGTTTGTTTGCTTTATACTTTATATGTTTTTGTTTGTTTCTTGTTATCTTAAGTATCTTCCACTCGCTGTCCATCATGTTTTCTGTTGTACAACCTTTTTTTTCTATGTTAGGATATGCATTTTGTTATTCAATTGGGGATTTTTAACTTTTTTTTTTCATTTGTGTGTTTTTAGGCCCACTTTCATTATAATTGGTCGTTTCCATTGTGAATACAAGAGCTTCCATTCCTCTATGCGCCATAGAGTCTGTGTTGACACTCAGGTCATGGGTGTGTGGTCCGAGTGTATCAACACAGATTCAAAAGCAGCTTCTGACAGCAGCAAAAATGTCTTAAAGAAGTACATTTTCTCCTACTATATGAAGGTCAGTTGACATCTGTAACCCCAGCATATTTTCACTTTTATTGTGTTTTTTCTTATTGTTTACCTTGAAACATGCTAATTTTACTCTTTCATTTTGCATTGCAGGGGAAGCTTAATGTTGATCCTAATGACTTTGACCCAAAGGAGGTATTGAAGGAATTCAAGAGCAATATCGCGGAGTTTAACATTATGATAAATGATCTGGTGATTTTATGCACATTCCCAATATTCATTTTCTTTTTTATTCCTTTTTGCTGATGTTTTCATTGTTCCTAGATTAAGCTTTCTTCCACCTTTTTTGTTTTGTTTTTTCTAATTCCATTTATTTGTAACTGTGCAATGTAGCTTTACTTTACTCTGGTAAAAAACAACCACTGGAAAGTTTGCACGGTGAACTTACTATGCAACTAGTTTCATATATTTGATTCCATGAAGACCTCAAAGAATTGCATCTTGTTAGAAGAATCAACAAACAATCTCGTAAGTTGCCACAAAGACCTCCACATTTTGTGTCATTTTTGTTCGCTAAACACATTATTTTTTTGTCAACCTAGTTCATGAACTTCTCGACGTTAACGATCGCTACAATATTGAAAAGGCCTGATTTCTCAATTTTCAAACTTACAACCCCCGACTATCCGAAACCGAATACTCTGTGAGCTTTCATCCTTTTTTATTTTTATTCTTGCCGCAATCAATTTAAAGTTTGCTCTTATTCTAGTTTTTTTTGCTAAGTCTGTCACTTGTTGCTAAAATTTATACCCACATTTTTGCTGCAATGTGTTCCTTTTTCATGCTATGGTAGTGTTTTTTTTGCTAATATAACTCAATGATTATGTTTCATGATAGACATCCTTTTCCTCATTTCTTATACTTTGTAAGCTTTCCTCCATTTATTTCTTTTCCCGGATCTATAATGTATCAGCAACAGTTCTTTTCCATGCTCTTCATCAAACACTTCAATGCGAAGACAATGGCAGAGTTTAGCAAGGAAGACATTCCAAACTTTCTCAAGTTTGTAGCATATACGCTCATTGAGGCTAGGGA
The DNA here is from genome assembly GCA_028641055.1 of Alopecurus myosuroides. Classification (NCBI taxonomy): domain Eukaryota; kingdom Viridiplantae; phylum Streptophyta; class Magnoliopsida; order Poales; family Poaceae; genus Alopecurus; species Alopecurus myosuroides. The sequence goes on from CM054059.1 coordinate 381,105,015, forward strand.
GAACAAGGATAACCTCATCGAGCTTATGGAAGCTGAGCTAGATGCTTAGATAGGGGATTTCAAAACTCTGTAATTGCCCATCACCTTGGTGATTTTGCTCGAAACTTTGTAATCAGGTGAAACATGACCTACCATTTGTCCTTTTAGCGTGTGACACCATAACCCCACCGTGAATTGTTGACATGTTTATTTGTGCAAGGATATGTGTGTTTCTGGATGTTTTTATTTGTTTGCACAATATGCTTTCCTTTTGAAATTATAACGCACAGTTCTAGGGAGCATTTTTTCTTCAGTTATTTTTCTTCCTGCGATTATCCTTCCCTGCTTTGCTGCAAATGAAGTTTCAAAATGCTACAAATTAACTATGCACGTGCTGCAGATGAAGATACAAAATGTTATATAAAAAAATCCCAAAACCCCCTACTACCTTAACATTTTCTAATTTTAAATTTATGTCATTTATTCGATTTTTTTTCTTATGAAAAACAAAATCAGTGCTTATAAGCACATAATTGTTTGATGTTCATGTCAGAACTGGTTGCTACCAACCTTTTCCTAACAAGGAAATACAAAAAAATGAAATTGTTCCATTAGTGCAATAAGGTTGCTCAATATGCTTAGCAAACAGGTCTCATTTGTGCCTCCCTAAAGAGATGCTTGTTGTATCCTTATTCCATAAATTTTATGCTTATGAAGAACATTTTTTTTGCTGCATTTCGGTTATTAAGTTGTTCTTATAGTTCAAATATATTGTTGCAAACAACTCTGGCTAAATTTAAAACACTTTCAAGAAAAGAACAAAGGCTCGACAGTTCACTCTCTTATAATTAATGTGCATGAGCAGATAAATGTTTATAGTACAAGTATGTTTCCTATAGTGTTCTTTTTCCATAGCACAATTACATTTTTGCTTTTTTTGTGCACAAAAACGTGTTTCTGTAGCATTGTGAGAGTAGCTAAAGCTTCAATTCTGCACCAGCAGCAATAGTTGCTTCTTTGAATTTTCAAATCCTATATCTTCACATTCTTTTGTTTCAATATGTTCTTCCTTTTAGCACCATGGGCATTTTCGAACCCATTTCTTCCTTGGTGCCTTGGGCTTTTCTTATTTTTCCTTTGGCTCTTTAGACTTCTTTCGTCTCTTTCCAGCCATTTATTCATGCTGCTCGAGCAAGGTCTTCCTCCTTTGCTCCTTTATTGTTGGACGATCTTTAGGTTTCACCCTTTGAGGGTTTTTCAGGTTTCCACTGCTAGGAGTAAAATTTTGATTCACATCAGGTTGCATGTCTTCATTATGATTGTTTCTTTGCCCCTGGTAACCTGCTTCGACATTTGCTTCGTCAACTTGCTGCTTGCTATTGCATCGAGCTCTTCTCATTGCAGCAACTAGCTTTACAGTTTCATCGGTCATGCTTGACACAACTTCATAGGTATCGTCCGCAAAACAGGCATCAGAGGCTAGATCATTTAGTTTCCTGCAAAGTTCATTGTATTTCAGGGTGTTTGTCAGTGGTATACCAAATCTGATGTTGTTTGTACCAGGAGCAGGCAGAGGTGTCGATGCTGCAGAAGACCATCTTCGGAGCATGTATCTCTCCGGAATTTGCTGCACATTAATGTGAACCATAACCCTGATTATATGTGGGCATAGCAGCCCACACATCTCAAATGTGTTGCAACCACAGGATAACATACCTTTCTGAAGGACCACCCGAACCCGATATATTTTCATTTCTAGCTCAGAATTTGGAACAAGATCAAAACAATTGTCATCTTCCGCTGATTGTATTGGATAGAACTTTGTTGATGCAGAAATCATTTTTTGAAACCTCTTGAAAATTTCCCGTGTGTAGAATGACAGCCCTTGTTTCTCGGTGGAGTAACTGCATTTTAAAAATATTGCTGCATTAGAATGGAAATTTTTCTATGAAAGGATGTTACTGCCATTGAACTTTTTTGTTTTATCGACATTTTTTTAATGAGATTTAATTTTTGCTACTCTAGGTTCATCATATTGCTACATTGGGTTATTACCTTTGCTATCATAGCATCTTTTAAATGTTACAGAACAATGTACCAGGAATATACTTCTTTGTGCTTTTTGTACCACATGAAAGGTGGATACGACATACCTTCCCCAGAGAGGTGATGTGGTTGTCTCCATTGTGAAACCAGAGTTCTCTTCACGGTCAAGCATCAAAACCTGACATAACTCATATTGCTGCACAAAATTCCACATCGAGTCACTTGGACGGATCAAAGTTTTGAAATACGAGTTCAGCCCTTCCGATCTCCCCATTGTGCTTGTGAATGGAGAAGAAGCAATGCCAAAAATACACCGGAGCTCAAGTTTTCCTTGTCTTCCACATGTTTTGTAGATGTGTATGCTCAGATATTGCATACACTTGAATCATATGCTGCCAGCATGACCCAAAATCGTCCACCATGTCTGGGCCATAAATGCACGAGTAGAATGCATCGGCAAACGGGTTTTCCTCTGCCAGATTTGCACCAAGTTTTGTTGTCGCAAGACGTAAAATGTGGAACACGCAGAATCTGTGTATTGCATTTGGAAAGACCCCATCGCTTGGTCCTGATCCGTCATTATGTTGCCAGGGTCAACACCATTCATTGCAAGCATCCAATGTTGGAAGACCCACTCGAAATATTCAATTTTTTCACCCGAAAGCAAAGCGCACCCAAGAACTAATGTATGTGTATGATTGTCAATACCAACGATTGGTGCGAATGGCATATTGTACCTGTTCGTGCAGAATGTAGTGTCAAAAAATACACAAACACTGTATTTTGGGTACAAGGCTCTCGTCATTTCATCTACCCTGTACAGAGTTCTCATAGCATTGTTGTCATCAACCAGCAAAGCATAGACAAACTCCGGAATCTCAGCTTGTCTTTGTTCAAAGTAGTCCATCGTCATGGCCATGTCCTGGAGTGTTACCTCGTTGCGCAGCATTGTTATGATATTCAAGAAATTTCTTTTGACATAACCAAGGCATCTAGGATCCCCATCATGCACACTCCCAAGGCAACCCATGATTTGAGAAGTGCTAATATTCTCGTTGTGGAGTGTTTGCAAAAACTGAAAGTCCTCTTCTGAAACCCTTCTATGATATCTGTAAAATCTGCGCCTCCCAACATTCTTAACCAGGGGGTGAGAGTGCTCTTCTTTGAATACCGTCATAGTCCAAACCCTATTCCTCCTACCAACAAGCATGTGAGCTTTACAGTCATACCGAGTATATATGTTGCGCTATCTTGTGTTCGTCATATCCATATGCAGGCCAGCTTGCTTCCCATGAGGTTTCTGCCTGTTGTGGAAGGTCATATCAATTGTTGGATCATGCTCTAATGCAGCAACTTCAGATGTGTTTTTTTTCTTATCTGCCGTTGGCTTCCCACCGTGCACACACTCAAATAATCGACTCAGAATTGTCATTGCGGGTGCATTTCCTGCGCTGCTGTATTTTATGTTGCCAATGTGAGTTCCGAACTTCATCTTCAAGGAGTAATCATTGTACACCTTTTTTGCTTCTTCAATATGTTCAAAAGTCATGCCAACAAATGGAACCACGGGCTGGGATGAAATTTCCTCACTAGCTTCTTCTTTAGCATTCGTAGCAGTACCACTTGTCTCACTATGGGGTCCAGGGGCAAATGTGTTAGCAGCAGTTTCTTCTTGCACACGAGCATTATATTCTTATTCATAGATGGGTTGGTTCAGATCAAAACCACTTAGCACTCCATCCGCAACAAAATCATGCTCATTTGAAAATCACGCATTGTAGCATGTCAAAAATGTTTGTGCAAAAATCACACATTGTAGCAGGTCAAAAATATAATTATAAATCAAATATGATGCTGCAAGTCTAATTCTGGACACAGTAATCATGCTCTTTTACTCTTTTACTTCTGCTGCAATTATGTTTTACTTTTGCTTAACTCACAGTATATGAGCTATTTGTTTTTTCTTTGCTAAATTACTTCCATACATAATTGCAAGAATGTTGAATTTTTGTGATAAGATAGTAATCCATGAAGCAATTCACGCAGCAATTCCTTCTTATACAAGGGTGTTCACGGATGCAAGCTCGTTAAGCATTTTTCAATAAGGTATAGTGACCAAACAGTTTATTTTTTTTTTTTTGCTATTTTTAGTCCATAGAGGGGAGATACAATGCTGAATTTCATTTTTTTTCATGGCATGGAGCACAAATTTTGGTATGATAGCAATTCCATGAAACAATTGTCTTGAGAAAATTCATGTAGCAACTTTTATCTAGTTTCCCCTGCAATTTCTCGAGCAAATTCTATGGAGAAAGTCATGAAGCATGGAGGAAAATATGTAAGAAATTTACATGGGACATTTGTTATGAAAAAAGTATCTTAACATATGTTTACACAGTTTTTTGCTGCAATAGAAGGTGCAGGGAGTTAGAAGCAACAAATAATCGTGCACACCACAGGTTTTACAAATGAAATCAACCATAGAAACAAATTTTAGGGGAGAGAGGAACAAACCATGGATGGAGGTCTTTTTGTTTCTGGGTCACGGGTGTAAAACACATGTGGATTGTTAAGTTGGTGGAGAAAACCTTGCAGGAACCCAGCACCGGCGCTGCCCCTCGCTGTTCCAGTGAGTATCCTCCAGGGCGCTGGTTTGGAGCTCGAGCTTGAAGCAACTACAAGAGGTGTGCAGAGGTGAGGGGATAACCTTGCGGAGGGTACATGATGCTACCAAGGAGGTGTGCCATTGTCGGAGGAGCACCGGTGGCCACCGCCGCCTCTAATTTTTCGCCCCTCTACACGAGCTCTTTCCGGAAATCACGCAGATCTCACGCGGTCTCGTTTTTGCTGCACGGAAGAACGATTTGCTGTTGTTGCTTCTGTCGGAACGGACGCCGCGCGCTTGCTTCATCGTGCGGTCATGGCAGCTAGCATCGGACGGCTGTGCGTGTGGGGGAAAGAACGAACCTTTCCCCAACGCACGCCTTTTGTCAAAAAGACCTTGCGTACTGAAATTATCCAAAGGAGCACGAAAGCTCCAGAATTAAACAGGAGTCGCAAAAGGGTCATAGATAAGGTTTAATTGGACAACTGCCACTACAATTCTTGTGATTTCAAAAAACGTCAATACAATTTTCAACTTTTGAAAAATGGCACTCCATTTTTTAATACATCTAAAGATATCATTTCAGCCATTTGAGCTTATTTTTTTTGTCAAACACTGCTAAGAAGGGAAAACTTCTCTGTTGCTTCACTTCTATATTCGTCTCCTCCCATACCGGCAGTCAAAGAACCTTAGACAGGGCCGCGCCTCCACAATCCTTCCGTCTGGTGCCCTGATGGAGCCTTGACGCCCTCGTTGGTAAACCCCAAGAGAAAGGTTTTGAAGAGTGCAGCGGCAAGTTTTCCCTCAGAAAAGAAATCAAGGTTGAATCGACCAGTAGGAGGACAAGCAAGCTCTAAAGGTTGATGCAGCTGAGGTGGCAGGGAGCACTAACGGTTCAGCAGCAACGTGGAACTTACACAACACAATCAAATCACTTTGCCCCAACAAAGTAGGGAGGTTGTCAATCTCACCAGTTTTGCTGAACACAAAGAGGTTAAACGTATGGTCTGGAAAACAGTAGGAAAGCAGTAGAAGCAGTACGAAAGCAGTGTGAAAACAGTGTGTGTGTTATCAGTATGAGAAAATGGACCGCGGTCCATAGTTCACTAGTGGTGTCTCTCCGTGAAAGATAAATAACATGTGTGGTGAACAAATTACAGCTGGGAAATTGATAGAAATGAAGGCTGCACCGTAGTGCGTATGCAAGACATAAAGATTACTATGTGATTGATGCGGGCATTACAACAAAATAAATAGACCGTCATCCAACTGCATCTATGTCTAATAATCCACCCTCCGAATATAATCCAAGCAAACATTGGGTATTAAGTTGCAATCAGCAGATTATCGCAGTAAGCAAAGTGTGTAATGTAAACAATGTAAACTAGGTAAAACCAGTTGTTTTCTCCCTAATGGCAACAACACATCCTCCATCCGTCACGTTTCTGTCACTCGAGCACAGATGCAAAGGAGGCATGATCCCACTATCGAGCATAAATACTCCCTCTTGGAGTTACTAGCATATACTTGGCCAGAGCATCTACTAATAACGGAGAGCATGCAAGATCATAAATAACATAAGCATGAAGATAACATGATAGATTGATAATCAGAAAACATAGCATTCAACATTCATCAGATCCTAGCAAACACAACATGTACCATTACATAAAGATGATCTCGATCATGTGAGGCAGCTCACGAGATCTAAACATGAGGTACAAAGTGGAGAAGACAACCATCTAGCTACTGCTATGGACCCGTAGTCCAGGGATGAACTACTCACGCATCACTTCGGAGGAGGGCATGGTGGTGTAGACCCCTCCGTTGATGAATTTCCCTCCCGGCTGGGTGCCGGGGAGAGCTCCAGAACCCTCCCGATCTCGGGATGACGATGACGGCGGCCTCGGGTGTTTCTTGGGACGAATTGGTATATTTTTAGGGTTGATATGTCGGGGGTATAAATAGGCGAAAGGGGAAAGGCGGTGGAGGCCTAGGGCACCACACCACCCCATGGCGCGGCCAGGGGGCGCGCCACCCTATGGTGTGCCCCCCTGTGGCCCCCCTCCGGGTGTCTTTGGCACTCTGTGGAACCTTCAGGAATTCTAGGACCTCTGGACTTCGAATTTTCCAATTCCGAGAATATTTTCATAACAACTTTTCTGAAACTAAAAACAACAGAAAACATGGAACTGGCTCTATGGCATCTTGTCAATAGGTTAGTCCGGAAAATCGATAAAAATGACATAAAGTGTATAGCAAACATGTAGGAAACAACATGAAAACAACATGGAACATCAGAAGTTAAGGATACGTTTATGACGTATCAATATCCCCAACCTTAGTTCCTACTCGTCCTCGAGTAGGTAAACGATAAAAACACATAATTTCTGAGGTGACATGCTACCGACATAAACTTGATCATCAATAATGTAAAAGCATAAGTAAGATGAGATCATAGAACTTTAACACAAGCATGATAAATAGAATTTTAACAATAAAGCATAACAATCACCTTGCATCATGAGAAGTAACACAAATAAAAGATCATGAAAAACAATGCAACAAAAGATATACGGTTCTTTCAAGTATAGAGAAAACATGGCAAAGGGATATTTCCCTAGTCCTTAAAAGCGGGGAAAAACATAAATGCCAGGACACCTTCAAAGTTCATGAGGAAGACTAGAACAAATAATTAGAGAACACGAAATAACACATCATGAATCAATTAAAAATGTTTCTGGGACAAATGCACATAAAACTCAGAATGGCAACCATGCTCTCTCAATTGTACATAAAGTTAGAAAATGGAGACTCAACATAAAAGTAAAAGAAAGAACCTTTGCAGAGGAAAGCAGGGATCAACTCATGTGCTAGAGCTTTTATTTTATTAAACAGAGGTATAAAAAGCTTGACACTCCTCCCATCCATCTTACAAAAACCATGGCTAACTGAATCCTCGGGTGCCTGCCAACAATCACATACCGTGGAGGAGTGTCTATTTTTTAGAGAGGTGTATGCTTATGTCAACGAATGGTAAACAGAAAATATAGTACGTCACAAGCCAACTAGACTCCACAAGAGTGGCTCCCATAGAAGGACGCATTTGGGTAGAAGGTTATCCCTCTTTCTCTTTTCTTTACACAATTATGCTTTGACCGATAAATCAGGGGCAACAATATTGAAGAGAATTTGTTGTTATTAATTTGGGGTTGGGCACCCCGCTGCCAGCTCTTCTATCATTGGATAAGCGGATGAAGCCACTAGTTCAGGGTGTGAAAGTCCAATCAACAAGTGAGATAAAGATTCTCTATTTACGTCCTCATGAGCTAAAACAGGAGCACAAAATAGGAGTAATTTTGAAAGTTTAAAAGGCAGCACATGAGCAATTTACTTTGTAGTGGCGGTTAAATACCACATGTAGGTAGGTATGGCAGACACATTTGATAAACTTTAGTTTTGGGGAGTTGGATGCACGAGTAGAGCTCATACTCAGTACATGTGGAGGCTAGAAAAAGACTGAGATCGACAAATCAAGAGACCATAAGAGCCATAATCATGCATAGAGACATAAACATCATTAATCAAAGCATAAGTGGCACCACAAGTTAAAAAACTAAATGATCATAGAGCCTATAAGTGACTCGTTCATAGTCATAAACATGGTGTGAGCATGCGCCAAGTCAACCAAATAAAACATTCAAAGGAGAACACCACAAATTTATGCTTCAATATGACAAGAACAACTCATGATTCTTTCAATGGCACATTAAACACTCTAAACTATTTGAGGCTAATCATGCTACTAAATAACCAATAGGCTTTAGAATTAAAATAACATCTAGCATGATATGAAAAAGTCTAGCCAGAGTCTATACAAGCTTCTACCTGCACCGTTATAAATTCAACTACAAGCATCAGTTTCTTTTCCCAACAAGCACCATACAAAACATGCTTTAAAAAAATATCTAAATGCTACATAAAGAAAACATGAGAGTACTCACATAACACTACTAAAAATAACAACTCTGAACAAGAGATGCAATGAAAACAAGAGCTAAACAGGAATTTTGCAGCAGCTAGAAGAAAAACTAAGAATACTAGCATATCAAGTATTCAAACGAAAAAGCGGAGCGTGTCTCTCTCCCAAACAAGGAATAGGGTACCAATATATTATTGAATCAAGGAAAAAATAAAACAAAAGAAAAAAAACAAACGCTCCAAGTAAACTTCATATGATGTGACCGAATAAAAATATAGTTTCACTAGAAGTGACCTGATAGATTGTTGATGAAGAAGGGGATGCCCAATGCCTTGGGCATCCCCAAGCTTAGATTCTTGATTCTTCTTAAAATATGCTTGGATGAACAACGGGCGCATCCCAAGCTTTGACCTTGCACTCTTCTTGATCACATATATCACCCTCTTCTCTTGACCCTTGAAAACTTCCTTCACACCACACTCAAAGAGTAATTCGCATTACAGGGTTAGTGAAACAATCAAAAATACATGGGTCACGTTCTATTGATACTTTTAAACATTATATACAGCTACTGATTTTTCGTGAAGCAAAGAAATCCACTTGACATCGTAAAAGAGCAAATGCAAGAAAAATGGCAGAATCTGTCAAAACCAAAACAGTCTATAAATACGAATTTTTTCGGGACACTTGCGTTGCTCAGCTCGAAAAACTTAAAGAACAAAAAAGTTGCGTAATTAGCCTAGGAATAAGCACAAGAAATTTTAGCTTATTCTGAGTTTTCTGTGATTTATACGAGTTTTTACGGTGGACAACAGAAATCTGTTTCCTGCGCCGAAATCTAAAACCAACTCCAATTCTCGTCAGAAACTTTACTTGGCACAACTAAAACATGAAAAGAAAGATAAAAAGGAGTTGCTACAGAAGTATAGAAGCACTTGACTCAAAGAAAACATATAAAAACAAAGCAAAAAATAAAACCATGGGTTATCTCCCATGAAGTGATTTTCTTTAACGCCTTTTAGCTAGGCCCAGAAAAGTGGAATCAAGTGTTTTCAAGTGGAGAGGAATTAAAATCAAGATTTGGCAATTCATTAATAATTCATTGTATTTTATCTAGATGATTTTCAGAGGCTCCTCTCTTAGTGCTTTTAGGCTTACTATTCTCATCAAATAAATTCTCAGGAACAATCTAATCAAAATTATTTTCTTGGGCTTCATGTAGCGTTATCAATTTAAAGGGGATTGGTATTTTATCCTCCTTTTCATTATTAGATTCAGTTATTTCAAGACCACCAACAATATCTACACATGATCCTAGCATATTGAAACAATCAAAGACTTTTCTAGCTTCTATAGAAACATCTTCAAATTCTTTAAGCATGGTTTCTAAAATAAAGTTCCGTTTCTCAATATCACCAATGTTATTCAAGTTGAGGAACATATGTTGTAATATGGGATGAAGGTTAATAAATCTAGCTTCTAACATGTGAACTAAAGAAGTTGCAACAGTCTCATAATTTGGATCAAGTTCTACTATGGATTTTTCCTCAAAATTATCATGCTTACTAACATGATTAAAGAATTCTTTAATGGTATCCTTTCCAAGTATAGAACCACTACCAACTGGAAGGTCTTTCAAGGTAAACTTAGGGAACAACATGATGAAAAATAACAACGAGGTAACAAAAGTAACAACTAGAATAAGAACTATTTTTTTTGTGTTTTTTGTAAAGAGAAGCAAACAAGAAAAAATAAAATAAACTAAGGAAAACAACAAAATGGTAAAGAGATTGGAAGTGAGAGACTCCCCTTGCAGAAATCCTCTTCCTCCCCGGCAACGGCGCCAGAAAACTTGATGGAGCCTTGACGCCCTTGTTGGTAAACCCAAAGAGAAAGGTTGTGAAGAGTGCAACAACAAGTTTTCCCTCAGAAAAGAAACCAAGGTTGAATCGACCAGTATGAGGACAAACAATCTCTGAAGGTTGATCCAGATGAGGTGGCAGGGCGCACTACCAATTCAGCAGCAACGTGGAACCTACCCAACACAATCAAATCACTTCTCCCCAAAGAAGCAGTGAGCTTGTCAATCTCACCGGTTTTGCTGAACACAAAGACGTTAAACGTATGGTGTGGGAAACAGTAGGAAAAAAGAATGAAAGCAGTAGCAACGGTATGAAAGTAGTGTGAAAACAGTGTGTGTATTATGAATATGAGAAAATGGACCGGGGTCCACAGTTCACTAGTGGTGTCTCTCTGTGAAAGATAAATAACATGTGTGGTGAACAAATTACAGCTGGGCAATTGACAGAAATGAAGGTTGCACCGTAGTACATATGCAATACATAAAGATTACTATGTGATTCATGCGGGCATTACAACAAAATACATAGACCGTCATCTAACTGCATCTATGTCTAATAATCCACGCTCCGAATATCACCTGAACAAACGTTGGGTATTAAGTTGCAAGCAACAGATTATCGCAGTAAGCAAAGCGTGTAATGTAAATAATGTAAACTAGGTAAACGACGTTGTTTTCTCCCTAATGGCAACATCACATCCTGCATCCATCACGTTTCGGTCACTCGAGCACAAATGCAAAGGAGGCATGAACCCACTATCGAGCATAAATACTCCCTCTTGGAGTTACTAGCATCTACTTGGCCAGAGCATCTACTAATAACGGAGAGCATGCAAGATCATAAATAACATAAGCATGAAGATAACATGATAGATTGATAATCAGAAGACATAACATTCAACATTCATCATATCCTAGCAAACACAACATGTAGCATTATATAAAGATGATCTCGATCATATGAGGCAGCTCACGAGATCTAAACATGAGGTACAAAGTGGAGAAGACAACCATCTAGCTACTGCTATGGACCCATAGTCCAGGGATGAACTACTCACGCATCACTTCGGAGGAGGGCATGGGGGTGTAGACCCCTCCGGTGATGAATTCCCCTCCCGGCAGGGTGCCGGGGAGAGCTCCAGAACCCTCCCGATCTCGGGATGATGATGACGGCGGACTCGGGTGTTTCTCGGGACGAAGTGGTTTATTTTTAGGGTTGATATGTCGGGGGGTATAAATAGGCGAAAGGGCAAAGGTGGTGGAGGCCTGGGGGCCCTACACCACCCCATGGTGCGGCCAGGGGCGCACCGCCCTATGGTGTGGCCCCCCCTCCGGGTCTCTTCGGGACTCCGTGGAACCGTAGGGAATTCTAGGACCTCCGGACTTCGAATTTTCCAATTCTAAGAAAATTTCCAGAACAACTATTCTGAAACTAAAAACAGCAGAAAACAGGGAACTGGCTCTGTGGCATCTTGTCAATAGGTTAGTCTGAGAAATTGATAAAATGACATAAAGTGTATAGCAAACATGTAGGAAATAATATGGAACATCAGAAATTAAGGATATGTTTATGACGTATCATGCCCGCAGCTCTAACTTACGCCGCCATGCAACTCCCAACCACCTCCGCCACCCCGTAGCTCCAGCTGCCGCTGCACAATAGTTCCCAAACACATGCGCCACCACACCCCTCCTACAACCTCGTCGATCTGGTACGCCTCGAACCAAACCGATCTCACCATGAGCATCATTGTGTCTTCATTGATCTTCCAGCCAACTAAATCGAGCCAGGACGCTCGGATATGGGCTAATCGAGTTGTTCTTACCCGCCCCAGGCCGAGGCTTCGCTGGACCATTACGTCGCCGGCATCCCTTCTCAGATCCTCCTGATGGGATTCATAGTATAGAAAAAAAAAACGAGTCGCATACGAAAAGACAATAACTAATCTAGGAGAATACTTGTAACGAGGGAGATTAGATCTACATACCCTTGTAGAACACGGCCGAAAAGGTTTTACAACGTGGTTGGTGCAGTCATACTAGTTTCGCTATCCAATCTGATACAGCGCCGCAACAAGAGGCACCTCCGAGATGTGCACACGTATAGCTCGGTGACGTCTACTCCTTCCTTATCCATCCAAAAGGCTTAATACAAGTTGTTAGTGCGCACTGGACTAATCTGGGCCGTCCATTTTGTCCGTCCGACGGCGAGATTCGCCGTTGACCGACGAAACGGACAAGAACGGGCAACTACGATTCTCGTCCATCGGACGAAACGGACGGTCCATGATTGATGATGCGTGCGCTAACAACTTCACAAAATCCGCTATGGTGGAGATGGGACATAGGCCAGCAGCACGTCGGGACGGTGGCTATGGTGGAGTTCACGCGACGGGGCTTCGCCAAGCCAAGTGCACGAGAGGTGGAGGAGCAGCTGGGGTTGCCGGCTAGGGGAGGTGTGCCTCCTATGGCACCTCCCCTCTATTTATATAGGAATGGGCAAGGGGTGTGCCCCACCCTTCCTACGGCTGACGGCCAAAAGGGGAGGCAAGGGGGAACTTTGCCCCCCAAGGCTCCCCTAGGGTTTTTCCCCTCCTCCCCTTTAGCCACATGGGCCTTGGGGGAATTGTGCGGCTGGACCATTAGGGTTTCTACACTCCCTTTGATCCATGTGGGCCCTCCAAGGCAAGTGGGCCCCCCGTGGGACCCTCCGGAACTTTCTAGAACATTTCAATACTTTGCCTAAAAACACACTTTCTTATAAGAAACTTTATCTCTGGACTCTTCCGGAGCCCCTCGTGTTCTCTTGGATCCTATCTGAGACTCCGAAAAAAATTCCTTTTCACCATTATAAATATGCCCCAACTACTCCAGTTTTACCGAATGTAAAGTGTGTGACCCTACGAGTTCGAGAACGTGCGGACATGGCCGAGACACCTCTTCGATCAATAAACATCAGTGGGACCTAAATACCCATGATGGCTCCCACACGTTAAACTAAAATGTGTACCTGTCTGAACCACTATGTCGAGGATTGAAACAATCTGGGTTCTATTTATTTTGTCTCATGATTATTTTAGTTACCCGAGATTAAAAAAAAATGGACTAGGTCTCGTCTTATCGAAAACTAACTTCTTTTTTCGCAATATCTAATTCTCAATCTAAGAGAATCCATCAGGATTTAGTCACAAATTTTCCTAACATGATTTCAAGAAGTATACAAGTTAGCATTCTGAGCTCGGCCAAAAAAAAATTAAAGAATCGAAACTGTAGAAAAAAAATGGTGAAAAAACGTATGTGCAGCCAGACATATCTGTACACGCCTCTTCGTCAGAGCGTGTTGCATTTGGCTGGAGTAAACGATAGCGTTCCCTTCTGGACGTCGTAGAGTAGATGAATATTCTGTTGCTGGTAGTTGCCGAGTGTGCTCATCGCGGCGACGGTCTGGTTCCGCATCGCCAGGCACCACACACCGGAACCCGAGATCATGTAGTTCTCCACCGGCAGCACCATGTCCGCGCCGTCAAAGTGGAACGTGATACTCGGCATGGCTGGCGGCGTCGACGTTCCGGACGGCAGCGCGAAGCATAGGTCGAGCCCCGTGGAGTCGGACCCGTCAGCCAGCGGCAGCGTCATTAGAGACAGAACCGCTGCACGGACTTCCTGGTACGCCGCGTCGACCAGCGACGTGATCGTCGTGCCGGAGTCGATGATGAGCCCGCCGGTGCCGTCGGCCCCCAAGGCGAACGTGTTGGGAGGGATGGACAGGGCCGTCGTGCCGACGGATATGCCCGTGAGGTTTAGATAGTAATACGTGCTCATGGGCGCCTTGGATGGGCTGGCGACGAACGGCGTCGACTGGACTCCGCTGCCGTTGAGCGCGGCCGACGGTCCGAGGAGGAGCGTGCTGGTGCTGTTGGTGTCCTGGAACGGCGTGAGGCAGTAGGAGAACATGCCGGCGCCGAGCTGCGAGACGAGCGACATGCTTCCCCTGCCCAGCCCGACGAGGCCGGACGACCCGTTCCAGTCGTCGCTGCTCGCGTTGCTGCAGCCGAAGGCGATGCCGGGGACGCGGGACTGGTCCGCGGGCGTCGAGCCGAAGGTGAACGTCTCCTCGCTCTGGACGCCCGACGTCCACCCCGTGCCGTATGTCTGGTTGTACATGCAGGAGCAACCAGGAGGCGGGCTCGGCCCGGCCAGCGCAGCGCACATGCTCGCCGTGCTGTTGCAGGGGAGCACGCCGAAGGTGGTCGAGCTCGACGGGTTGTAGAGCCGGCCGGGCTGCTTGAAGCACTGGCTGCCGCAGGGCGCGCACTGCGTCCAGATGAGGTCGCTGCCTGTGTCGGCGATGGCCGAGTAGGATAGCGGCGGCGTGCCGATGGCCAGCGTCATGAGGTACTCCCCGCCATTCGGCAGGTCCTTCCGGGTCGGCGCGGCGATGGTGAGGCCGCCCGAGGACGCAAGTTCCTGAGTGAACCGGGCGTGACGGTGCATGTCGCGGCGCACGGCGTTGCGCACGAACTCGGTCGCGGTGACATCGGGGTTGGAGTGGATTCGCGTCAGCCCGACGCGGACGGCGGCGGCATTGGTGGTCAGAGCTGCAGAAACGAGCAGGACAAGCACCCCGAGTGACGCCATTTGTACGCACGAAGTCTGGAGCTAGCTAGACGATGATGCAGTATACAAGAATGATAACATGTAATGAAATGGTTTGGATTATATACTATTAGTACTACACATCTTGTGCTGCAGCTGCACTATGACGCTTCTTCATACTTGGTCAAGCACGCCATTTTGTGCTGGTTCTTTTGGTATGTTGCCTGGAAAGAACTGTAAAAAGTTTATCCTTTGATTCTAGTCACATCACACAAAGAGAGTGTGTTATATACGATTACGTGCAGGCTAAATATTTGATAGATTAGGTGAGCTATTTGTTCGGCGTGCAGGGAATAAGAATTCAACTTGCCTTCGAAATTGAACACGAGACTCGTGGTCGTCGGATAATTGCCTTTGTCATGGTCCAAAAGCAGGTATAAGATGCAAGAATTGACTGAATCCAATCAGATGAGAGAAGCAAGCGCGTACAAGCAGAGCCTGTCAGACTACATAATCGTCAACGACAACGAGAGATCAATGACAAGGAAAATATTGGTGACTTGTACAGTCCTCGAAACGACCGTTTCTTTTCTGAGAGTCGCTTACAATTATTTTCAGGTCTCAAAACAACCTTTCGTCTCGCTTTATAAATAAAGCAACCGCCCAAACATCCATACAAAGTACCGATACAACGCACATACAAAGCTGGAGCAACAGCACAACAAAGCCCAAAATACCATACAGATTAAACAACACACACTAGAAGCACGGAGCGGCGGAGGGAGTGGTGTGGGTGGAGAAGGCGTCGCGACCTCGTGCGGAGCCTCAGCGTGGCGCCGAGGTGGAAAGGCGCCGCACGGCCACTAGGAGTCTGTCGATGGAGTCGTCTAGCCGCGCCTTGTCCCGCTGCCTACACAACGGGCGCCGCTGTTGCAAGAGATCCAGAAATTTGAAAATAGAGTCAGAGGCCCTCCTCAAGAAAATCCTCCCAATCACCATTTTGTTGTGGGCAGTCCATAGCGACCACGCCATCGCCGCAAACACCATCCAAAAGAGGCGCCTGCCTCCCCCGGCTGGTGCGCCCGGGTCTGTAGGAACTCGCCGAGGTCCGAGGCCTGCCAAGCAGGACCAAGAGCCTCACGGACAAAGTTCCACAAGAACTGGGCACCGGGACACACAAAGAAGATGTGTGTACTCGATTCTGGGGTCCTACAGAGGGGACACAAACCATCCCTAGGCCGCGGCGCTTGGCCACCTCAATCCCCGAGGGTAGCCTATCCCGTAGCAGCCGCCAAACAAAGATTTTGATCTTCAATGGAGCCAGGGTCTTCCATAAAGGAAAGACCCAGGGCCTCGTCGGCCCAGAAAACTGGGCTGGTAAGCCAAGTTGACTGAGAAGGACTCCAGCGGGGTCAGGGACCAGGAGACCTGGCCGGGGCCCCCTGGCAAAGCCCCAGGGAGGCCCTCCTGTAGCTCCACCCACGCGGCAACCTCTGCCGGCTCAAAGGCGCGCCGGAATGCAATTTCCCAGGACCCCTGCCAGAATGTCGTTGCCACCACTAAGGATGGGTCCGAGCAGATAGCAAAGAGTTTGGGAACTCCAGCTGAAGCAGTCGCTCTCGAAGCCACGGGTCCAGCCAGAACATAATACCCCTACCATCCCTAGGGAGAACCAGATCCCTTTCCTAATATCCTGTTTAAGGGACTAGATAGACCCCCAGAATAGAGATCCCTCCTGCCTCTCACAGGCGAGGAGCGAACGTCCCTGTAGGTATTTAGCTTTGATGAGTTGGAGCCATAGACCCCCATCATCCCTAAGAATGCACCAGACCCATCTAGCATGAGGGCAGCATTCATCTTACGGGAAGCCACAATGCCTATGCCCCCCAAATCCTTGGGGGCACAAACGTCTGCCCACTTCACCATGTGATATTTTTGACGCCCTCTGTCATCTTGCAAAAAGAAGCGAGGTAGCTCCTTATCAAACGCCGCGTGAACTCCCTCCTGAAGGGAGTAGATACCCATCAAATATGAAGGGATACTCAAAAGGCATGAACCGATTAAAACGGACCTGCTCCCCTTGGAGGTGAACCGTCCATGCCAAGGTTCAGCCTTCTTTCTAACTCTCCCCGTCATGGGCTCCAGGTCCCTAATTAGGATCCTAGAGTCGCTCAACAGGACCCCAGATATGTAACCGGGAAGGCGGACGACTTGCAGTTAAGGTTGTCCGCAATCCGTTGTTGCTCATCCGGGGGAAAGCCCAAGACTACGACCTCACTTTTGTCGAAGTTAATCTTGAGACTAGACATGGCCTCAAAACACAGCAACAGGAACTTGAGGTTGACAATATCCAACCCCGAGCCCTCCACCATGATCATGGTGTCATCCGCATACTGCAGATGGGTGATACCACCTCTCGGAATGAGATGTCCCACCACACCGGAAATGTGGCCTGCAGCCTTGGCTTTATCCAGGATTGCCGCAAGGGCATCGACCGCAAGGTCAAAGATGATAGGGGATATACGGTCCCCTTGCCTCACCCCACATGACGATCTAAAATATGGACCAATGTCCCCATTTATGTTAATCGTGGTATTGCCACTCATGACGAGTTGCATAATCCACGATATGAACCGATCGTCAAAGCCCCTCCGCTGCATGACCTAGCGGAGGAACGACCAGTCCAAACGATCATAAGCCTTCTGAAAATTTAATTTCAGAAAGACCCCCCTAAGACGGCGTACCTTCACCTCGTGGACAATCTCATGTAGCGCTAGGATCCCTATTAATACAATTATAGTATGACATAAAAATTATTATAAACTTTTACTAAGATATAATGAATAAAATCTTATTATTTATTTTCTTCTAGAGCATATCTCCTTCACAAACACCAAGATAAACACATTTAAAGGGAGACCCAGTGAAAACGCAAGAATAAGGATCTCGGCCATGAAAACTTTAAGGATGAGAACCATACATAAATCACCCGTGGGCGTCTTTCTTGCGAGTGCACTCTTCCTGCTTTTGGCTATGTGATACCCCTTCACCTTCTTGATTTTGTCCGTCGTAGCCTTCTCAGTTAGGATGCTAGCAATCTCCTTGCCAGATCTAGGACCAGCCAGCTCCAAACTGACGAGCAGGTTGCAAAGATCTTTTATAAAGAGCACCTCATATTTAGGTGTTAAAGCACCCGCTTCATTAATATCGATACTACGGTAAACGAAGTTAAGCGGCTGGCTAAGAACTGCGAGTGTTGAGTGTTATTAGTAAGGTTCATGGCAGGGGGTGCCATAAGCCTGATGGTAGAGCGTGGGTGCATAGAGAGATAGTCAGCGAAACTGAAGCCTCTTGTAGTTGATACTCATAGCTGATACTAAAGCATCAAGTGTATGAAGCCTCTTACGCAGGGACGGAGGAAGGGGGACGAGCAAGGGCTAAGCTACCCCCAAGACATAAACTCCATGGAACTCAAGGTTATAATTAGTAGTTGCAAGCCACTTTGCCCCCTCCAAGCTTCAGGGTTGGCTCCGTCCATGCTCTTGCGTGCAACACTTTGTGAAAACACAACTGATATAATCGTTGTGACGTGTCCATACACGGTATATTCATTTACCGGCTAGGTGGTGGACCTAGCTACTAAATAAACACAGTGTCCTAGTGGGCAGGGTTGGCAACCTAAACTTCTGAATATGGAATCCCTTGTTGTGTCAAGAAAGTTCTCCCCTCTCTTCGGTCTTAAGCAAATTCATTGAGAGAGGAAGAACCAAAAAAGATTGAGCATAATTGAGCATCGATCCAGAGCGCTTTCAAACCGAAAATATATACGTGCTACTCTTGAAACTGTCACTCGTAAACGGTTAGGAGTCACCCGTTCTAGCATCCAGCGTGCAGGTATTTGTGTTTTCATGTTTGCTGTAACTCGGCAAATTGTAAAATTGGGCACCTAAAGAATAGTTTGCTACTCCCTCTGATCCGTTTTTAGTGTCGGAGAAAACGAGCATACCACATATAACTTCTTAGTTATATCCACGACACTTTTTTCGGACTAGAGGGAGTAGATGTAAAATTGCAAGTTTGGTATTTCCTGACAATTAGTATACATAAATGGATTCCATGCGTAAGGCTTGCATTTTTTTGAAATTTTCTTCATTATTTTCAAAACAGGGTAAAAATGGTGGGCACGACTATTCATAACAAGAGGGTTTTTTTTACATACGCCTCCCACAAGGAGAGCCGGGTTCCATTATTGAAATAACAGAACAGGAGTCTTTTACAACTTAAACAAGAAAAAGGTCCAACGGTAAGAAACTAAACCCACAGCAAAGTACCAGAAGCACGTCTAAGAAACAGTTTATCAGGTCTCCAACCTGAAACCACACAACTGGCCACAAAACCAAAAGGCCCAACCACAAGATCAACAAGAGTATCGACCCTTAACCAAGAGAAAATAGCTTGACAACACCACCCGCTGAACGAAAAGACAAATCAATCATCAGTTTCTTCCTGAACAGCATCATCAGCATGTTCTGTCTCCTCTTCATCTTGTGCCGAAGATCCAGCTGACGCATAAGCCGTTACTGCAACATCTTGAATCATCTTAGCTCCTTCCTCCAGCAAGCTCTTATCCGCTTCCCCCTGTAGACCTGCCCAGTAACGAAGAAAAACACACATGTAACACACCATCTCAACAGGAGATGATATAGTCTTGCCATCAAAGCAAGCCCTATTTCTCAGTTTCCAAATAGCCCAACACAGAGCAGCAATACCCACTACATGTAAATTTGTTTTCCCAGGAAAGAACTTGTTTATCCACCAAAAATAATGAGTAAAACCAGTGGGCCTAGCAGCAGGACACTCAAAAAACAAATGACTAATAGACTCATTCATGTGACAGAACCTGCAAATTGGACTGCCAACCCATTTTCTCCTCAACATATTATCCTTAGTGGCAATTGCATTATGCCAGATAAGCCAAAGCCAAATCTTGATCTTAAGAGGAATCTTTGCCTTCCACAGATATTTGAAAGATCTATCTGGTCCAGACGAGGACAACTTGTTATACAGAGATTTTACAGAAAAAATTCCATTCTTAGTAAGTTTCCATTTTGGTATGTCTTTCCCAACCCCTAAAGCTACAGTTGCTAAAGCATTCCTTAACTCTCTTGCCTGTTGTTGCAAAACTGGTGTTAGCCATCTTCTAAAGGAAAATGTTCACCCAATATTATGCATTTCCTTCACAGTTAATTCTTGTTGATCACAAATTTCAAACAACCTAGGGAAAACACTAGCCAAAGGAGTTTCTCCAAGCCAAGCATCCTGCCAGAAATTAGTTTCATTTCCCCCAACCACACACATTTTCCTACCCAAAAGATAAAATTTTCTTACTTTCAAAAGGTCCTTCCACACAGGGGAATCACCTTGTTTTGGTTTAATTGCCCAAATCCCTTTGTCTATGTTGTATTTATTATAAACCAGATTTTGCCACATTCCATCTTCAGATTCCAACCTCCACCACCATTTACACAACAGACATATATTCTGAATCTTTAGATTTTTAATTCCCAATCCTCCTTTTTTCCTAGGTCTACAAACAGCATCCCATTTAACCATGTAATATTTTTTCTTACTCCCAGTACCCTGCCAAAAGAACCTCCTGATTATTTTTGTTAACAACTCCAGATTAGACACGGGCAACAAATACATAGACATCAAATAGATAGCAGTCCCCCCAGGGAGGATTGAATCAAAGTTAGTCTCCCTCCAATTGAAGAATTATTCCCTACACAACCATCCAACTTCTTTCTAAGTTTATCTGCCACCCCATTTAGCTCAACCACTTTCAACCTAGAGCCACAAACAGGGACTCCCAGGTATTTAATTGGCCAGCTACCCAATTGACAACCAAACATATCAGCATATTCAAGATTTTTTATATCATCTTTAAGTATCATCATAACCTCACTTTTTTCAAAATTAATTTTCAAACCAGACATGGCTTAAAAAGAAAAAGAATTAACTTCAGATGTATTGCCTGTTCCTTATCATCCTGAATCAAGAGAATAGTATCATCTGCATACTGTAAAATAGCAACCCCCAAGTTTACCAAATGTGGGACTAAACCCACTAAAAGACCAGCCTGTTGTGCCTGAGTAATCATTTTTGTTAGATTTTCAGCTGCCAAATTAAAAAGGAAGGGTGAGAGAGGATCCCCCTGTCTAACCCCTCTAAAACTAGGAAAATCTTTTCCTCTGGTATCATTAATCTTGACACACAAGGTGCCATTTTGGACAATGTCCCTAATAATTCTTTGCCATCTATCATTAAACCCTTTCTGAGAAACACAGTTTAACAAAAACTCCCAATCCACCTTATCATAAGCCTTTTCAAAATCCAGTTTTAGCACCACCCCCTGCTGATTTTTCCTTCTAGATTCATGCAAAATTTCATGTAATGATAAGATCCCATCCATAATATTTCTACCTTTAATGAAAGCATTTTGGCAAGGTGAAATCAGTTTTGACATAAAAGGTTCAAGTCTGCATGTTATGACTTTAGTAAGAATCTTATACAAAACTTGCAACAAACAAATGGGTCTATACTTCTGGATAACATCTGCATCAGGAGTTTTTGGAAGCAAAATAATGATACCAAAATTTAACCTGTACAAAGGAAGAATTCCTTCATACCAAT
The DNA here is from genome assembly GCA_028641055.1 of Alopecurus myosuroides. Lineage (NCBI taxonomy): Eukaryota > Viridiplantae > Streptophyta > Magnoliopsida > Poales > Poaceae > Alopecurus > Alopecurus myosuroides. The sequence continues at coordinate 381,126,777 of CM054059.1, forward strand.
CACCAAAGAGCTGCATTATCTCTGATTTAACTACAGGCCAGCAAGCCTGATAAAATTCAATAGGAATTCCATCAGGACCAGGGGCTTTGTTTTTTTCCATATTATCTATAGCTGATTTAATTTCCAATTCAGAAAATGGGACATCTAACATTTGAATATCTTCCTCAGAGAGTTTCTCTTCTACATTCCACACATCATTTGCCATATTAATCACACATTGTGGGCCATGCCCAAATAAAGATTTGTAATACTCAGTTGCATGGCTCAGAAGGGCCATGGTCCCTTGTATTTCCACACCAATATTAGTTAGTGAGTACATTGTACTTTTCCTCCTTCTTCCATTTGCAATTCTATGAAAATAAGCAGTGTTAAGATCCCCCTGTAACAACCACTTTTCACTAGACCTACTAAACCAATATTTTTCTTCTTCCTCCAAAATGGACATCATTTCCTTCTGCACATTCCCTTTTCTAATGTACTGTTCTCCAGTCAGCATCTGATTCTCTTCAATTTGCTCAAGATCTGCCAATTCAGCTTGACGGCATTTTTTTCTAGCAATAGAAGCTCCTCTTACATTTTCACCCCATCCCTTAAGAGAGTTTTTCACTTTTTTAATCTTGTTTTGAATATTAGAGATACTGTCTGAACTGAGCCCAGAGGAGTCCCAGGCTAATTTAACCCTATCCTGAAACTCAGGATGCTCAATCCAGGATTTTTCAAACCTAAATTCCTTAACCTTCTTAACAGACCCCTCTCCTGTATTTAAAATCAAAGGATTATGGTCAGAAAGGAATCTAGGAATCTTCATGACATGAGTTAGAGGAAAAGAATTTTCCCACTCATTATTCATGAGGACTCTATCCAATTTTTCCAAAGTAGGATCAGAATGACCATTGGACCAAGTAAACTGCCCACCAGACATATCTACTTCTCTCAGCCCATAAGAAAAAATGATTTGATTAAACCTATGAGAAAATCTAGTCACTCCCCCTCCTTTATTCTTCTCATTCTCAAACCTAAGAATATTGAAATCCCCACCTATAATAGTAGGCAACTGAAGCTCAGAACAGATACTTTCCAAAGCATCCAAAAACATTGTTTTAAACTCATCCTGAGCAGCCCCATAAATCACAGTCAAACAGATTTTGATGTTCAGATTTTGTCAAAAACAACAGCTAACACATGAAATCTACCCACTTTAGTTTCCACCACATCAAACCTATCACTCCTGATTCCACAAAGAATACCTCCAGACCTGCCCACAGAGGGGGACCAGTGCCAAGTAAAAGACTTATCAGGGTCAAATTTTCTCCAAAGAGAGTTGTCAATATTTCTCCTCATTGTCTCCTGTAATCCAATGAAATCAAGATGATGTTCACTAATTAAATCCCTAAGAGAAAAAGCAAAACCTTTTTTCCCTACCCCCCTGCTATTTAAGAAGGCTCCAATCATTAATTTCTATTAGACTTACTCCTTGTTCTTGGTCCAGATACCACATCACTCCAAGGGTGATTGGTACTGACCCTAGAAGGGATTCTTGTGCCACTAAGGGGCACTCCCTGAGTAGAATTTTTAGCAGCCAAATTTTTCTTAGCCTGCTTTAAAGATTTTTTAGACTTAACAGTAACAAAACCATCATCATCAGGCTCAAGATGCTGAGTAGGAGATTTTACTTGATCATCATCCACCAAATTTTCTAGAGCACCCTTACTAGGAGTTTTTTCATTGCAAACAGCTTCCTTAACAACCCTTTCTTTTTGATTTACTGCAGATTCTAGCAACCTCTAGATCTTTGAGTAAATTAATGGATTGTAAAGATAAAGTTGACACATTAATTCCAATTTCAAGAGCTTTATCCAGGATATATTCATCATCTAACACAGAAAAAGCATTAACAGATGAGTTAGTTTTTTTACCTTCAGTCTTATCCCTAGATTCCAGATGAGCCATGGCCTTCTTGACAGCATTTACATTGATCTTGGAATCAGCTTGAAGTCTAGCACTTCCCCTTGATGGCAGTGGCTGATCAGGAGTTGGTATGAAAGGCAACTTCTGCCTGGATTTGGAACTAGCTTCTTCCTTCTCTTCAGGGCTAGAGAACACCTCAGTAATTACCACAGTCGAGTTCAACACTTGTGTGCAATCAGCAGAATCTGCAGACAAAATCTCATCTGACACTCCATCACCACTGTCCATATCATCATGGCCAGAAACTAATGGAGATTCTACAACAGGATCCTGCACTGCCCCAGGCAAATTCTACAGCTGCTTCCTCCACTCCATCTTTTTGTCACTATTTGTCTCCAAAAGCCTTTTCAAAAACTCTTCATAGGAGAGCTCATACTTAAGCGGCTCATCGGGATTTTCCACAACCCCAGCAGTGATCCTAGGAGTTTTAAGATATGCTAGATATTGTGCGTAGAAATCCACAGCAAGATGCGGCGTTTGAGGGGTTCTGGAGGAACCCACACCCACATGTGTCAGAACAGGGACTACAGCAGAGCTGTAACAAGAGGTTGAATCTTTCAAAACTATTGATAGCCCTCTATATAGTGACTAATTGTATTACTAAAATGGTTTTGTTAATTCTTTGGAGCAAAATTACAATACTCTTGTGGTTTAAAGTAAAATTGCTTTTGCAAAAATCATCATAAAATCATTTAAATATGCGAAAGTAGCTAAAATTCATAAAAGCTAGGAATAGTTCATTAAATATGGTTTACTTTGTGAGAAAATTAAAGTGATGCCATTTTGCACCATTTTTTTTAGTTGCTTCACAAAAAAACTCTATTTGGCACTTAGAAATAGAAAATGCTTTTTTTGTGTGCAATAGCATCGTAAACTCTACTTGGCAACATTGTTTGCAATAGAAAGATGCACCAATGTGCACAATTTGGACACATTATATTAAAAAAAATTACTCCTGTACAACCGAGGGACTTTCACGCGCGCTTCCTCTTCCGCCTCTTAGGCGCGACACGCATCCTCACCTGGACGTATCTCCTCCTCCCGCTTCTCTTTTCCCCTTTCTTCCTAAGAGATTTCTCCCATGGCGGCTTCAACTACCTCTTCGGCACTGGCGCGCTGTCGTTTGCTCTCTCACCCACACGCCATTTGTTCCTCTCTCCCTGGACTTTGCCACACTGCTTCTCATATCGCCGGGACGCCACACTGCTGTTCCCCATATCCAAGCCCTCGCTCGCAGCAGGAATCAACAATGGCGACGATGTTGTAGAGGACCGCGGTTGGGAACTGGGTTCATGTGACGGTGATGTTGTAGCGGTGCTGCCGGCGGCAGGAGAAAGTGCTAGCAACCGTGGCAAGAGGTGCTGCCAACTCCAAGCGATAGTGCTACTAACGCCCAATGGCGGTGCTGCCGGCAGTACGAGGAATTGCTACCAACCGCGGCCAAGGGTACTGCCAGCTCAAAGAGACGGTGCTACCAGCGCTCAGAGTCGGTGTTGCCGGCGTCTGGAGGAATTGCTACCAACCACAGCCAACGATGCTGCTAGCTCTAAGCGATGGTGCTACCAGCTTCCGCTGGTTGTGCCGGCTGCGGCAGGAGGAATTGCTACCAGTAGTAGGCGGACTTGCTACTAGCCAGATAGGTTGTGCTGCAAGAGGATCATGGTGGTGCTGCTAGCGGTGGTCGGCAAAGCGTTGGTCGAGGGGCTGCCAACGGTGCTCGGCGAAACGTTGGTCGACGGGCTGAGGAGTAGATATGAGCGATTATGAGTGTGAGTCATTTTTCTAGAAGATGTTTTCTTTCTCTCTATCCGGTTTTAGCAGGGAGGTCGAGGTGCGAGCGAGCTCTACGAGGGATTAGACACCTATGATGGGTAGATTTGACGGTTGAGGGGGCGGGGGGGGGGGGGGGGGGGGTGGGGTGTGTGTGTGTGTGTGTGTGTTGGGTCAGGCCTTTCGATCCGCCATAGGACACTCGAACGTGATCCTTATAATAAAGTATGTCATGTATGCCATGACCGGTCATTTGGCTTGAAAGTGAATGTGCATGTAAGATAGCCCATTTCATTCAGATTTTTAAATTATCATATTATAAATTTGTTCTTTTTTTCTCGCAACTACACATAAAAGCACTTTATGCAGAAGGATTGCCATTTAAAAAAAAAAAACTTTCATTTTAAATAGGGTCACAATAATCAGCAAGGCTGTTCATTTTAAAACTATAAGTGAATTTTCTATATAATGACCACTTTTATACGAGTACCTAAAAATAATTAAACCAGTTGCGCGTTTGTGGATTCGATTTGCAGAAACGTCTTTGATCTGATATTTCTCATCACCTATGGTTCCATTTCAGCTTGTCCTTGCCAAAATTTTTGTTTGCGTGCCCCTGGCTATTTCTGTTACATTATGAGTGGATACACGCCAAACTAAGGGTCATTTTTACTCCCTATCACGGCCGGACGATGTTTGCAACAGCTCTCGTAATTTTCCTCCTCTGCTTGCCGGCGCCGTCGGCCGGTGACCGGTCGTTCTGCACCGATGCCAACGGCACGTACAACCCAAACAGCACCTACAGCTCCAACCTCAGATCCCTCGCCGATGAACTTATCGCCAGAGCCATGGAGTCGCACTCGGCTACTGGCACGGCAGGCAGGGGCTCCGAGAAGGTCTACGGCGCCGTGCTCTGCCGAGGGGACTCCACGAGCTCCGACTGCGGAAGGCACCTCTGGGGAGCCTTCGACAGGACCACGAACGCCAACAGCTCCGGCGCCGACATGTGCGTGCTCCACAGGGACTTCGCGCTCTACTCCGAGCTGTACCAGCTTCGCTTCTCCGACGAGGACTTCCTCTCCACCTTCAGCAACGCGCCGGAGTGGGTCGATGAGACCAACCTGAACCTTGTGCCGGCCACCGACACCGGGCGATTCGACGAGCTAGTCAACAATCTGACGAGAAGGCTCGCCGAGGCAGCGGCGAGACAACCGGATAGGTACGCAACGGCTGATGCGGCGTGGTCGTCGCAGGAGAGGGAGCGGACGGTGTATGGGCTGGCGCAGTGCACGCAGGACATGACGCCGGAGCGCTGCCAGGCTTGCCTGGACGGCGTTGTCGCGGAGATATGGCAGAAGATCAGCGCCGGCAGGATGGGCGGGGCTATTCATGGCGCGCGGTGCACGCTCCGGTACGAGACAGACACCCAGTTCTTCTTTACTGCCACAGGCAAGTTATTACCGATGTTATTCGATATTCTAATTCAGCATATCTCATACCCGGGTTCAGTTTGCTTAATCAAATTGGAAGAACATATGCAGCAATTACGAAATGTGCATGAAGCTACCTATGTCCTATCTGAGTCACCTCTTGCCATACCTTTTTTTCTACTAGTCTGAAAGAGCTGCAACATTGAGAAGCTACAGAAATATCGTTCATTCAATTCACTTCATGTAAAAAATCCTCTCTTGCAATATTCAGGGCAACGGAAGAGCCATGCACTATTGATCATTGGCACAGTGTACTCGCTCTCGGTCCTCTGTACACGCTTGCTCTTCGGTGTCCTGTACATCATGAGACGAAAAAAACGAGGTAAGCCATTCAACAATATTCCATGCTTTAGTGATGATAGTGGCAAATAAATCGCAACAAATCGACCCAGCTTCATGTAAAAACTGATGGAGATATATATGTACATCTAGGGAAAAGAAATTCCATGGAGCAACCCCAAAACATCGATGAAATCCTAATGCTTTGGAAGATGGAAGATACTGGTTCTGAGTTCTCCTTGTATGATTTCTCGCAAATTGTAGATGCTACAGACAACTTCTCACCTGAAAAAATATTAGGAGAAGGTGGGTTTGGTCCTGTTTACAAGGTACTTTTTCTCCGTATTCATATCGCAATGTCACTTGTATTATTATCATATGATAGGTTTCCTCAAGAAAAACAGAGTAAAGATGGAACCACTAAAATTTATAGAAGGGGATTGATGGTTTTCGCAGGGAGTTTTTCCTGACGGACAAAAAGTAGCAATTAAAAAACTTGCTGCGCAGTCAAGACAAGGTCTAGTGGAATTCAAAAATGAGATCCAACTGGTAGCAAAACTTCAGCACAGGCATCTTGTTAGGCTGCTTGGCTGTTGCGTCAATGATGAAGAGAAGATACTCATCTATGAATACATGACAAACAAAAGCTTGGACTACTTCATTTTTGGTATGTTTCTGGAGTAATTTGCTAATGTTCAATTGTATGCCTTACCCTCTGTAGAACTAACACTATGGCCCATTGCTTGCAGATCCGATCAGAAGGACATCATTAAACTGGATGATACAGTTTAAAATAGTTGAAGGAATAGCCCAAGGACTTCTATACCTCCATGAGCATTCGAGAATGCGTATCATACATAGGGATTTGAAAGCAAGCAACATTCTGTTAGACTCTGAGCTAAATCCTAAGATTTCTGATTTTGGCATGGCAAGGATATTTCCATCAGATGCCACTCAAGAAAAAGCAAGCAGACTTGTCGGAACATAGTAAGTACAGCACATGAGTATATTGCCTATTATTGTTTCTACCCAAGCATTTGCTTTCTGACTACTGCATGTAATCTTTCCTAGTGGTTACATGGCTCCTGAATATGCATTTGAGGGCCTTCTCTCGATCAAGTCAGATGTTTTCAGCTTTGGGGTACTGCTTCTTGAGATTATAAGTGGAAAGAGGAGTGCAGGATTTCGGCACTCTGGAGAGAGAGAATTTCCCAATCTCCTTCAATATGTAAGAAAGTTGAAATCTGCAAAACTGGTGCATTCTGCATTTTTCTTCTCCATGAATTGTAGGGGCCTTTTCATTCTTTCATGTTTTATTATCTATAAGTTTGTATCTTTCAGGCATGGCAAATGTGGAAAGAAGGGAGATGGCATGAATTCATTGATCAATCATTTGGTGATGAGTACGAACCAGGAGATATGATGAAATATCTTAAGTTGGCACTGATGTGTGTCCAAGTGAAAGCAGTAGACCGTCCCACTATGTCTGATATTGTTGCAATGCTTAGAAGTGACGACATCACCGTACCAGAGCCAAGGCAACCAGCTTACTCCTATACCGGAGTAGATGTATCAGTAAAGGTCAATGTATCAAGCTCCAGAAATGATATAACCCACACCACTATTGATGGTAGATAAATGATCATTCTCTTCATCTGCAAGATGTGTGGCTACTGGTATTGGGTGTTCTTCTTGTGTTAACTAATTAGACAGGACGTTATTTGTGGCTCAGAACTCACAAACCTCACCTTTGTCCTGTCACTGCATACTTGACAAGATTTTCCATGATATCCCACATTTGCAATTTGACACTACAAGAATATGTACATATATGTTCTGAAACTTGCATGCTGCTGGGCAGATAAATCTACATGATGTCCCTAATATCTACCATCAGAATGCGCTTGGAGATTTACATCAAGATTTGATTCACACATTTTATGTCTCTACCCTCTGCAACATTGTACTCATCGCGATGAACCAAATTCATATTTAGCTTGTAATAATGCATTTATATGCATGCTAAAAATGAAAATGAATCAATGATAAAGTGATAGTCGAATCTGGACTATATTGACCTTCGTTTAGACATGATGGTACTGTGAAATTGACTTCACCAAGATGTGAAGTGAAGATGTGATACAACGGAGACGATGGAAATATGTGAATCTGAAAGCACGAACTGGCGTTGGATCTAGAACTTGTATAACCCACCAGGAGTAGCAACATATGTTAACCAACAGAATTAGTGTTAGTGCAAAATATTCATATAAAACATACATGTACGTTAGCAGTATTAGAAGAAAACACCCCGCAATTTCAGGCAGAAAATATTTCCCAGATTGTGGAAATGTGCAATTTCATACCGGATTGAAAAGTATGGCAGCACCTGCGTGTGTACAACTGCAAATAATGTCCACTGCTTACAATTGGATGAAATTGGACGTCAAAACCCCAGTCAAGTAGGCCTGTTTCTCCGTACCCTTCTTTCTAGGATATCGCAACGTCACCATCAGTCAATGTCATCCTGTCAATTCGAAGAGAAATGTCTAACTTAGAACAGTTCAGTCCCCAATAGTCATTTTTGTAATAACTTTCAATGCCTTGACCTCTTGGTAGACAAAGAAAAGATGGTATTCGGCACTCACCCATTACAAATTGATTAGTACTTCTGCAACACATATAGATCAAAGACCATTGATCTGCAGTTAACTGGGAGGATGCTACTATTATCTCTCTTAGTTCTCTTCTCCTTCTCGGCATCGTCGGCAGGCCAGGCAATCTGCAGTGACAATAATGGCGGTATGTACATGCCAAACAATACCTACAAATCCAACCTCATATCCCTCGCCGAGTTACTGTTTGCCAACGCAACAAAGGAGCACTCGGCTACTGGGACGACTGGCATAGGCCCAGACAAGGTTTACGGTGCAGTGCTCTGTCGGGGCGATTCTGACGGCTTCGACTGCCATAAGCGCCTAACCAAGGCCCTTGATGAAGCAATCAACAGCAAAGCTGGCGGCTCTTACTCTCTCCAGAAAAATAAGAATATGACCTACTACTACGATCAAGACCAGGCACAGATAAGCTTCTCCAACCAGGACTTCCTATCCAGCTTCAGCAACGTGGCCAGGTGCACCGTGAATACTAACCTGAATTCTGTGACGGCCACTGTAGCCGAGCATTTCGAAGATCTTGTCACCAAGCTGATACATGCCCTTGCTGATGCTGTTGTGAGCCAAGCAGAGAAATATGCAGTCGGCAAAGTGTGGTTTGAGGAGACAGGGCAGACGGTATACGGGCTAGCGCAGTGCATACGGGGCATGCCATATGACCGTTGCGCGATGTGCCTGGATGACATCATCTCTGACAGGCAGAGTAAGATTAGTGCTGGACAGATGGGAGCGGCATTTCTTGGGGTGTGGTGCACATTGCGTTATGAGACGGACATACAGTTTTTTGCCGGTACCAAGATGCTAACGCTCGATGTGCTCCCAAGAAGTAGGTTACCTTGAATGGTTTCATTATTTGCATAACAGATTTATCGGCTTCTCTTGACCATTCAAGTAGTTAGAATTGGCTGTATCCTACGAAGGCCAGGATTTCAAACAAAGGGGTGTCTGGAGTGTTCTTTGTGGAATTTGGGAAGGGTTAGGAAAAGAAACTTATCCAAACATGTGCTGAAGTAAATGTCTTAGTACCAAAAACCTGCAACACTTCAGGGTTCCAAATAGAACATGACACCTCCCTCCATCCCCCACTATTTTTCTGATATCAGTCTTCTAAATCTGGACATGATGCTGAGACACAAGTGGAAATAAAGATGAAAAAATATATCCATCCGTTTCTTTCAAACTCATGCTGTTCCTTATTTTAGGAGGAAAGAAGTTATACCCAGTAGTTAGAAGTGTTCCCTCAGTTATGATGCATAGCACTAGTCATACCAAAAATATGAAGTTTCAACAACGCATTGCGTAACTTCTCATTGGTTCATCTAAATAGAGTTTCATTGGAATTTTATGCGAATGCACAGGTAAAACACATTTTTTCCGATGGAACAATGCAGTCTTGGTCAGCGTCGGAGGTTTCCTACTAGTACTATTCATTTCTTGGTTGGTTTTTCGTATATGGATCAACACACAACGACGAAGAGGTATGCATGCTCATCAGTTAATCACTGCATAAAATAAATTTTACTCCACACATGTATGAAGAACATAAACATTTCATTATTGTTTTTCAGAACAAACAATGCTTAAACTATGACAGATGTACTTGTCAATACAAATTGCAATAAATCTTTGGAGGATGGGAGGAGCCAACCCAGAATTTTCACTGTATGATTTTTCACAGATAAAAGAGGCTACAAATAACTTCTCGATCGGTAACAAACTGGGACAAGGTGGCTTTGGTCCTGTATATAAGGTGATTGCGTGCTTGCATTGTAAATGCTATCTTACTCAAAATCCAAAGTAAACATTCACTTGCTTAACTGCTTTTGTCTGAATATTATGCATCATTGTTAATTGTATTACTTATAGTCACCGATGAAAAGGGAATGTATTCAACTATGCACAATTTAAACTTTTTCCCTTTCGTAAAAAGCATGCATACACCGTATACATTTACTAATTTTGTAATAAAACCTGTTGTGAAATGATGATATATTAACTTGTTTCTCATCTTCTCAATCTCAGGGCCGATTGAGAAATGGACTTAAAATAGCAGTCAAAAGACTGGAAGCATGTTCTTTGCAAGGTTTACTGGAGTTCGAAAACGAGATTCAACTTATAGCAAAGCTTCAACACAAAAATCTCGTTAAATTGCTGGGATGTTGCACTCAAGGAGATAGAGAAAAGATGCTTGTATATGAATACATGGAAAACAAAAGCCTAGACTACTTCATCTTTGGTAACACCTTCTACTTTTGATGTGATAGAAGCCTGGAACAAGATATTATTTATAGTGTTTTGACTGAGTATACATGTTCTGCAGATATCATTAAAGGAGCGAAATTAAACTGGTCGAAACGTTTGCACATAATTGATGGGACAGCTCAAGGTCTTCTTTATCTTCACAACTACTCACGATTATGTGTTGTTCATAGGGACTTGAAAGCAAGTAACATTCTTTTGGACAGTGTAATGAATCCAAAAATATCTGATTTTGGGATGGCCAGAATATTCTGCTCAAATATGGCAGAGTCAAATACCACCAGAATAGTGGGCACACAGTAAGAACATACAAACATGTTCACTTTTAGTCATTAGAAAACACAGCGGTGCTTCTTCTGAAAGAAAAAAAAAAGCATTGAATGATCTTATCAACTTAATCTTGAAATTATACCTCTTGCATTAGTGACTTGTGTTGTTTTTATTTCGATCTCAACAGTGGCTACACCTCCGGAGTATGCTTTTGAGGGGGTTTGCTCAATCAAGACAGATGTATTTAGCTTTGGCATATTGATTCTGGAAATAATAACTGGAAAGAGGACAGCCCACTACTACCTATACAATGGAAAACGATATAACCTCATTGCATATGTGAGTGGAGTTACCCTAGACTACAATTTGCATTTATATGCATGCACATTTGCTTTTATAATGTAGTGTGTATACTGTTTGTTTCAATGTTGACAAAATTATAATATTTTGATAACAGGCCTGGCAACTTTGGATAGATGGAAAATGGGGTGAGATGATTTATTGTCCAGCAGGGAAAGAATGTCACGAGATAGAAAGGTGCATTCATGTGGCACTTTTATGTGTTCAAGAAAGTGCAGAGGATCGACCTGCTATGGACCGTATTTTCATGATGCTAAACACCAAGAACATGAGCTTACCCCCGCCTATGCAACCGGCTTACTTCCATGTAGATCCGAGTGAGGAAGAATTTTCGTCATGTAACATTACTATAAGCACCACATTGGAGAGGTAGCACCACATAGTCATCAATGCTTAGAAAGATACTAGCTGCAATAGTTAAGTTTATCTGCATCCAAAGGAAGTGCTCTTGACTAAGCACACCAATCTGTGTGACCATGACCGATTGTACGGTATTGCACAATAAGAAACAAAGAAATGGTAGAAAAGATGCACCCAAAGGGAATTTTATTTGCATCAATATAGCGGTGTTTATGCACATCCCTTTGTCTTGTTATTTTATCCAAACATATTATACATTTTCTAGGTGCAAACTTTGTTGTAATTGTTCTCTTTCGACTGAAGTTAAAACATATTGAAGACTTCTATCACCATTTGGAAGTTACAACATACTGAAAAAGGTAAAACAGAAATGGGAATATTTTTCTATGCTCTAGAGTTACACGTTCCTACAATGAACTACATAAACCAATAGGAAGCGGTTCCTGTCAATGAACTGGACGAAACTAAGGGGTACACGTTGAAATGAAAGCTACATGTTCTTCAGAGAAGAAAACCATGAGGTGAGAACACAGTGACTGCTAAAGATTTTGTCGCAATCGATAATTCGAGTACGCTAGAAAGATGAGATTACCAATACCCCCTCCGTTCACTTTTACAAGACAATTCAATTTTGACCACGTACATTCTAAAATGAGTGAATCTAGATACATTTTATATATAGATTTTATTCATTTTACTATGTATGTGGTCAAAATTAAAATAGTAAGTAGTGTGCCAGATAATGGCACGGCTATTTCCTGGCTAGACAAGCATACAGACCCACATTTTCTCCAATTATTCCATCTCGATTCCTCACCCGTTTAGGGGAGCAGATAACAGAATGCAGTGTCCCCATGATACGAATTCGGAAGTGGAACTGCGACGCCGATTCTTGAATCCGAAAGTAGAGAAGGAGCAGAGTCGGAGAGACGAACCCGGGCTTCCGTTTGCTCCAGGTAGTCGAGAACAGGTCACGCGCGCTGTCGGGACAGGCCGCCGCCCGCTCTCACCGGCTCAGGTAGGGTGCTCCGCCATTGGTTGCCGGCGCAAGCGCCTGCGGGGAGCACAGCCTGGGCCTGCAGCGCTCAATTGGGTCGAACGGAGTGTTGGACGCCCACTGGGCTATTTCGATTGCCTACGCTTTACCCAAGGTTTCTCTTTGTTTTCACCTTGGAGAAATTTTTTCAGAGAATGTCGGCACTTTATTGATTATACTATATTACTCAAAATCAGTACAGACTACAAAGTATGCAGAGCTTGCCATGTGTCCTGGGATTGATTCCTTCACCCGGTTGACCGCACCACGCACCACCTCTACAAAGTCTGCACGGACCGTTCCAAAAAAAAAAAAAAATCTGCCCCGCACGGACCACCTACATGACTCAGAGCTGAGGCGCTATGGAGCTTTGCCGAACGACGGCCGTCGCCGGCGAGGAAACTCCCTCGTGCTCCGACTGCGGCCGGCAAGGTAGCACTCCCAGCGACCCCCCGCAACAGCAGCCGAGACTTCACAGCACAGAGCTTCCCCACACAGATGCGTGTCGACGCCTATCCGTCGAGTCCATGGCCGTCGCCGGAGAAGACACTTGTCGCGGCGTCGCTTGATCTATGGGAGCACGGCCGCTGACATATGGTAGCACCGCAGCCAATCGCTGATAGCACCTCCGCTCCTCCATGGGAGCACCTCCATTCACCTACGGGAGCAACGACATCCTCCTACGGTAGCATCGCCGCCAGTCGCCGATAGCACCTCCGCTCCTCCATGGGAGCACCTCCATTCACCTATGGGAGCAACGACATCCTCCTATGGTAGCATCGCCGCCAATCGCCGATAGCACCTCCGCTCCTCCATGGGAGCACCTCCATGCACCTACGGGAGCAACGACATCCTCCTATGGTAGCACCGCCGACTCGCCATTGTAGCATTCAAGTCTAACCAGCCTCCAATCGCCGGTAGCATCACCGATGACTTACAGGAGCACCGTCGCTCCTCCATGGCAGCATCTCCGCTGACCTACAGGAGCATAGCCGCTGACAGACAGCAGCACCGCCGCTGATTACCGGTAGCACCCTCACTCCCCAATGAGAGCATCTCCAATCACTCATGGGAGCAACGATATCCCCCATATGGTAGCACCGCCGTTGACAGACGGTCGCGCCATTGCTCCGGCGACAGGGCGGTCCGGCGGCGCTCTCAACCGCACAGGACAAGGCGGGACGGCGACGCGTGTGGCGGCGCACCAGCTCGTCGAGCTCCATGGCGCCGTTGCCGTCTGGGTCGATGGCGAGGAGGTGAGGCCGGGAGTACTTGGTGTCTGCTCATGCGGCGGTCCTCCCGGCACCGCAGGCCCCCGGCGTCGCCGTCGTCGATTCCCAACTTGGCAGCGAAGATGGGAGGAGGGAGCGGCGCAGAGCTGAGCCCGATGCTTAGTGAGAGGAGGGAGGTGGGAGGAGATGGGGCAAGGTGAAGCTTGGGTGGAACCGAGATGGAGCGTGGTGTGGCAGGCAGACGGCGGCCGGAGGTGGCGACTGGAAATGGTAGGATTGAAGCAGCACGCTGGTTTCGTGGCTAGGAAGAAGCAGGGGAGAGAAAACGAGTGGATGAGAGAGCGTCTAGCTAGCAGATGAGGCTGGCACGCGCGTCGTTCGGTTATTGCCACGACACCAGACGTGTGTCGTTAGCTCGACCCGGAGGATGAGGTCGCGCGATCTTCCGGGGCTGCGAAGCGTTTTCCTTTACCCAAGGTTTCTCTTTGTTTTCACCTTGGAGAAAAAATTTCAGAGAATGTCGGCAATTTATTGATTATACTATATTACTCAAAATCAGTACAAACTACAAAGTAAGTTCCAGGTGCACTCCAGAATCAGAAGACAAAATATTACAGGAATCTGGCTAATACTACTCCCAAGATCGTTTCACTTGCATTTATCTAAATATAAATATATGCAGGCATATTTTAACATTACATGTATACCTATTTGGACAAGTGGAAGTCAATTATTTTTTAACGGAGTGAGTACGAGCTAAGTTATATGGCTACATTCTGTTTAGGACCATACAGTTTAAAAGAAGGTGTAAAACCCTACCGCGAGTGTACTATGTCAGCACATCGTCTAAGAAAATTTCATTATATTGACCAGTTTATCCCAATAGAACCAGTCTCACGATGCCAACTGTGAAACCCAATCAGCCTTTTCGTGAAAACCGAAAAGAAAAGAATTACAAGAGTCGTTTTGTACTGTTTCTGGTTGCCCACTTGCCCTGAAGGTAATCATTATCCCTCACTGCCTCACTCAATGTGAAACGATCATGTGCAATTCGGCGGGGAACTTTTCTTCAAGATTAAGTAACAAGTTGCGCTAATTTTCTCTGTAGTCCACACAAACAAAAGGGGTTCGTAAGAAACCACAAGATCCGAAGCCTGGGAAAGCATTTCTTCTAACGAAGTAATTTAAACTAGGAACTGGAAATGTCAAACAAACAACATGGTCAATTAAAATTCAGCGTCGAGCATCCTTCTAAAATAAAATTCAGGCTTTCAGAGTCGAGCTTTATAAGGAAAAATGGGCCTGCCGCTTTTCTCCTCCGCAAACAAAAAAGGACGTGGCCTGCTTGGACAGTTTATCACAAGCTGCATATGCCCGCTCCCGCAAAGAAACCATCTTTAGGGTGTAAGATTTTTTGTGGGGCCCTTTCCAAAAAAAATGGGGTAATTTCCCACAGTTTTTAACAATTTGACTTAATACCTGTACAAGTAATGTGTACTAATTCTTTATATATAATAAAAGAGGGTACTCATTTGCAAAATAAAAAAGGGTAATTTTTTAGATAACAGACTGAAAAGATCCGGCGTTAAATAATAACGTCTAACGGCGAAAGAGATACACAGTGCTGAACGCAGCATACAACACCCACGGCACAAACAAACACACGAGAACACATCTACTACGCGATTATAGGTAAACACCGAAGACAACTGCCACTGTCCACATAGGTAGACGGGGGAGGACTCAAAAAGGGACATCGAGAAGATTACAGGTGGGCACCGATGAACACCGCAATGCCTCCCAACCTCCATGAAGCAACCAACTGTGAGTTCCAAGGCGGCGTCTTCAAGAAGATCGCAGCGCCAAAGCGTCACCATCGCCCGGTCCGAGGATCTTAGGTTTTCACCAGAAGCACGTAGGAGGACCGAGAGAGTCGCAATGGCTCCTTCGTGAAGGGAATGGTGTCCTCGGACGTTGCCCCGTGGTCCGAGAAGAAACTGGACAAAGGTTTCCCATGGACAAGACTCGAGGTCTCCTATCCAGAGCTTGCCACGCCATTGAGGACGACATTCGCACCACTGCCACGGGGAGTCGCTTGTCAATCATCACGGCGCCCGCACGACCGCGGTCACCGACTAGCACCAGAAGCGCCGGCATGCCCTCCAACCGACATGGTTCCACCGTCTAGGGTCGCCACCCCGGGGTCCAAACTCTTGGCTCCAACGAACCGAGAGGAGAGACAAACACCACCATGACGGCCAGACCCAACTGACTACGATAGATGGCTTTACCTCCCAACGCAACCGTACCACCACGCGGGACCCAGGGCCCATCCCGAAAGGTTGACCCCCCCCCCCCCCACACACACACACACAACCCCCATGGTTGCTGTCGACGCCAGATATGGAGGGTGAGAGGTGCCCGGCGACGAGCGCCGGTGAAGAAGAGCGGTGTACATAAGCTATCACGACTACAAGGGACAGCCACAACGGAGGAGGGCGGACGTGCTCGGTAGGGCCCGGTCCGAGGCTGAGAGATGGCTAGAGCACATGCTCGCGGCCGCGTCGCCCTAACTCGCCTTAAAGCTTCCCGAGGAGAGCAGCAGAAGCGTTGTTGTCACTGGTCAAATCCGTCGTCACAGTGTTGGGCCGACCGCACCCGAGCGGTTCCCATGCTCCACTAGCCGCTGCGCGATAGGGGGGGAGTCGCCTCTGCCGTCAACCGCGCGGGCTTGTACCAGCGGGGAACGCCAGCGGCGCCGAGGAAGGAGGGAGAAGGAGGCACGCGAGTTGGCTAGAGTTAGGTCTCCTCCGAAGTCTCCCTTGAGAGCAACCCTGGAGGCATGGAAGGGGGTTGTTCATCACTAAACAATCAACTCCCTGTGTATGAGTTTATATGACCTAAGGGCCAATTCGGCAGACCCAATTTTTTTTAATTGGCACTAGAATTGCATGAATTTTAGGACAAGCGTTGCCAACCACCCCTCCCAAAATTAATGACATTTTTTATCGACCTCTCTCGTGCTAGAAATCCCTCCATCACGATCCAGCTTTTCCTTCTATTGGCCGATTTGGCCGGTTACATCTGACATGGATCCACCCAAATTTTTGCCTGAGAGGAGAGCACGAACTCCCCATGGAAATTTTTGTTTGTACTCTTCCCTCCCGAGACTAGAATGTCGCATTGGATCCACTTGATCCAATCAACCATTAGAACTAAACCTAGAATATGTTGGAGGGGAGATGAGAGGTGGGAGAGGACATGGAATGGGGTGCCCTAGCATCAAAGGAGAGATGTGAAGAGAAGGAGGAAGACAAGCCCATGTCAGCCTAGCTAGTGATAAGTGGTAGATCTATTTATCCCATTTTTAAAATTTAAAGTGAGATTTCCACTATTATTTGCCAAAATTTTGAATTAAACTACAAAAAATTGCGAGAAGGCAAGTTTCTCCATTTTGTTTCTATCACTTCGAGATATTTTGTGATCTTGGAAATATACATCAAGAAGTTTTCACAGGAATTCAAAACACATGCGGAATGACGGAAATGTAGGACACCGAAGGACGAACGCCTCCTATGGCGCACCAAGGCTGGTTCGTGCCAAAGGGAAAACTCTCCCTACGATTTTTTTCGGAGTCACCCTTTGGATGGAAGATTGTCCTCAAAGTTACATAACCACCTTATTCTTTTGGGATACTTCGTATCTAGTGATCTTCGACATCACAAAAGGCATTGTCGGAGACTGAAACAAAAACAAAGAATTAACCCCTAGTGTCTAGATCAAATTTAGGGGGAGGGGGTCTCTAGCACAAAGACCGGTTGTGAATAGAGAAGAAACACATTGCCCTAAAGGGAACTTATACGAATGACGGAGAAGGAGGTGACCTCCCCCCTCGTTTCGGTGGCCAGAGCATCTTTAGGTGCATTGTCTTTAAATCCATCGCCTCCATCGACATCTTCATCGTATGCCCCGGCATAGCATCAAGTCCATGGAGCCTCCTCTTGCCGACAGTTTCTGAGCAATCCATAAAAACTCACCTTGACCATATAACATCAAAAAATTCTGCAAAATAAAGTTAAACTCCTTTATTTTATCTTCTGCAAGTTTTACGTGGTTGCTAAGACTTTCATAGAAGAACCGTTTCTACCTACAAACTTCAACCACAACACCGATCGAACAATTTCTCTATTACACCACTTTCGGGGCCCTCCATTGAAAATGCCATACCAACTATTAAACGAGAGACAGACACCGGCCAGCCACATACATGGTACAAGCCATGTATTAGTTGTGTAACTAGTCTCGCGTAAGCATTCGCGTAAAGTTTGTTCGGGCCGCTTCATCCAACAATGCCGCAGTATGAACAAGTACACGCTAGAGGGTAACAATTTGTAGGATCAATTCCCACATTCAACATTTTTATAACCATACCAGCAGTACTATGCATAGATCGGCTCTGATACCACGGAAAGGTATTCGTAGCAGAATAACAAAAAATTCCTACCGGTGAACTCCAGAAACTTGCCAGGATCTATCTACTAGTAATGCAGTAACCGTTATTGTTTCGGTGACATACCTCTTGTAGACCAAAACACGGGAATTATGCTCTCGCACAAGCGTTGCTGAGGGAGACGACGTAGCCGACCTCAAGATCGTGTAGAACTTGGCGTGTCGGAGACGACCCTGGTGCAACAACGGTGATACTAGCGCCACAAATTCATGCTTAACCTTCATCAAACCCTTCCAAAACGGCGAATCAACTGGTTTTTCTTGTACCTGGGATAGCGTTTTATCACCTAAATACTCATTAGAGAGAAATTCATGCCACACTCCCTCTTCATTTAATCATTTGAACAACCATTTGCTGAGCAAGCACATATTCTTAATTTCTAATACCTCAATGCCCAAACCCCCTTGATCGTTTGGTCGAAAAACAATATTCCACTTAGTTAACATGTACTTTTTCTTCTTGACGTCACTTTGCCAAAAACAGAGAACGGTAAAAATCCAATCTCTTCCTAACACCCACCGGAATCTAATGACCCATAAGTATAGGGGATCGCAACAGTCTTCGAGGGAAGTAAAACCCAAATTTATTGATTCGACACAAGGGGAGGCAAAGAATATTTGTGAGCCTTAACAAGTGAGTTGTCAATTCACCTGCACCTGAAAGTACTTTTGTTCGCAGTGGTTTATCAGTAGTAACAGTTTTATAGTAGCAGCAGTAGTGAAATAATAACAATAGTAGAATGAAAACAGCAGCAACAATAGTGATTGAAGTAAACAGCAGATTAAATACTGTAGGCATAGGGATGGATGAACGGGAGTTGCATGGATAAGAAATTTCTAATAATGATCATGTCAGGGGAATTGCAGATAAATAAGATAAAGCATCCAAGCACTAAGTAACCATAGGCATGTGTTCCGTAAATAGTCGTACGTGCGTGCAATGAGAACTTGCACAACATCTTTTGTCCTACCAGCCCGTTTTCAACGGGGCCTCAAGGGAACTACTGGTAATTAAGGTGTTCCTTTTAATAGAACACCAGAGCAAAGCATTAACACTCCATGAACACATGTGATCCTCACATCGCATCCATCCCCTCCGGTTGTCCCAATTTCTGTCACTTCGGGGCCTCGGGTTCCGGACAACAATATGTGTAAACAACTTGCAGGTGAAAGTGCATTTTCGATATCTCGATGTTTTGTGTGTTTGTTAACAACATAAAGAAGTTACTAACCGTATGTGCTATTTTGTCAAAGGATTTGGTCTTAAATCAGCACATATACTTTGTCGAAGAAATGCTGAAGAAATCGAAGATCAACGGATTTTTTCTGGCCTGAAAAAAGAGCTCCAAAGTGCAGCCCGGAATTATTCCAGACCAGCCCGGAATTATTCCGGGCCATTCCGGACCATTCCGACTACAACGCAAAATCCTATGTTGCCATCCGGAAAATTCCGGGTGATTCCGGGTGCCGGAATTATTCCGGACCATTCCGACTTCAACGCAAATTTCTCTGTTGCAATCCGGAATCATTCCGGACCATTCCGGAGCAATCAGGAGCAGCCCAGAATTATTCCGACTTGAACGCGAATTTCTCTGTGGCCATCCGGATTGCTCCGGAATTATTCCGGGCCATTCCGGTCTGGTCGCAAATGGGCAGAAAAACGGCTAGTTTGAGTGAGGACTATAAATAGAGGCTCTCTTTCTTCCCCAAGGGTTAGCTCCTCCAGCATTGAAGACTCCATTGATTGAGCTCACCCACCAAGCTAGATCTCCCTCCTCCTCCACCCAAACTTGTTGAAACTTTGAGGATTGAAGGAGAAGCCCCGGATCTACATATTCACCAACCGGTTTTCCATTTCCCCCTCATTAGCTTGAGGGATCTTGGCCTAGGGTTTCCTCTTGTGGAGAACCTAGGCTTCTTGCTACTCTTGGTGATTTGTGATTGTTGGGAGCCCCCAATTAAGTTGTGGGTGTGTGCCCCAAGCTTGTTTGTAAAGGATTCGATCCCCTCCTCAAAGGGGTTCAATAGTGGAAGGTGTACTAGGCCTTTGTGGAGGAGTTCATCGGAGAATAGGGTGAGGCCTTTGTGGTGGAGTTCATCGGAGAATAGGGTGAGGCCTTTGTGGCGTTGAGTAGGCCTTCGTGGCGAGCTCACACCCCTCCAACGAGACGTACTCCCTTAACAAGGAGGAACGCGGGAATACATCGTGTCTCCGCGTGCTTCCATCGGTTACCTCGTTCCCTTACCTTTTACTTACTTGTACTTGTAGCATTTATTGTAGTACTTGTTGTATTAAGTGTTGTCCTAGTTGCATTAATTGCTTGTCTTGCCATATAGGTAAATTCACCTTAGTTGCACTATCTAGAGAATTTACCTTTGTGTCAAGCCTAAACTTTAAGAAAAAATAAAATTGGTCGTAGCACCTATTCACCCCCCCCCTCTAGGTGCCCATACTTTACTTTCAATTGGTATCAGAGCCTCGGCTCTTCTATCGGGCTTAACCGCCTAAGAGTTTTAGTATGGGAGACGATTTGGATTCCGAAACGTCCGTGGCCAAGGTGACCATGGATGATCTCAATGATTTGAGAACTTCATTGACCTCATCCATAGACACCAAATTTGATGAGTTGCGTCAAATCTTGGCACAACTCCTCAAAGCCAAAGGACCGGAGGCTTCCGAGTCTTCCCCTCCGGAAACTAATCCGGAGGGCGCTAAGAAAGGGGTAGATGGTGATCCACATAAAAATGCTTCCGCCGAACACTACACTAAGACGGGTATGGAAGGAAATGGGGAATTTCACGCCGTTCCCGGAAGTTATTCTCCCGATCCTCCCGTCCCACATCCTCATATAATCCCTAGAGGAGATCCACCTAAAATTGATGCTTTTTCTTTTCGTGAATGGCAATATTACATGGATATTCACTTGAAATCTTCTTGTATAGATCTTTGGAGGATCACTCGTGATGGATACAAGCCATTTGATCCCAAGAACCTAACAAGAAGAGAATCCGTAGATTGTCAACTCAACTACACCGCTTTGTCCATTCTTCAACAAGCCGTGGATCCTAACCACATGCCGCATCTTCAACAATATTCCACCGCCAAGGAAACATGGGACGCTCTTGTCATCATGTTTGTGGACAATGAGAGCATGCAAAGGAATAGATATGATGCCTTGACCAATGAGGCTGAAGGATTCTATATGCATGATGGAGAGGATCACGTGGACATGTACCGAAGACTCAAGACTCTTGCCACCGCCTTCTCAAATGTTGGTGCCAAGTACATTGATGATGCTTGGATCAAGAGGAAGTACATGATTGCCATAATGCCATTTGAGGGCGCGGATATGAAGAGAATTCAAGGGAGACATGATTTATCCTCCATGACCTCAACTCAAGTGATGCAAGAAATGTGCTCCTATAAAGTGCAAACCAAGAATGCTCTTGACAACCGTGCTAGGGCCATTGGAATGCACCAAGGAGCATCCGTTGCTTTGAAGGCCAAGGTTTTGTCAAGAGAGGTTGAGAATGAAGAAGAAGGAGAAGAGGCATTGCCACCTTTGAAGGAACATGACTATGATCCCGTGCTAAAGGATCTCATAGCTCTCACCGTGCAAAAGTTTTGGAACAATCCTCCAAAGGGAAAGATATTTGTTGAGGAGAAGACAAGGTCTCGATATGGCAATGATGGGGCTCAAAAAGTGAGGTCTTGCTTCAATTGTCAAGATAAGCACCACTTCATTGCGGAGTGTCCCTATGAGAATAGAGATCTCCATAGTGGAAAGCTCATTCGCAAGGACAAGTCCAAGGTTGAGTACAAGAAACCTCATTTCAAGAAGAAACCATTCAACAAGAAGTCTCCCACCAAGTTTGTGCTCTTGACTCAAGAGGATTATGATTCCGGGAGTGATGAAGAAGAAGAAACCACAAGTGAAGTGGCCGCTCTTGCTATTGCTTCTATTCCATCATCTTCATCTCTCTTTGAATCCCCCAATGACGATCTTCCTCACTTAATGCCAAGTGCTTCATGGCTAAGGCCACGGTGGTATCACTTTCTTCCAACTCTAAGACCCCTAGTGAACTAGAACATCTTGCTAGTCTTAGAGTAGAAGATGAGAGGGTCTCATTGGAACGTTTTATGTCTAACATGCAAGGGGAGACCAAGAAGTACTTTGAGTATCTCATGAGGCAATTGGGAGAGGCCCAAGATGCAATTGAGAAGAAAGGTGAGGTTGAAAGAAGGGATGCGGATGAAATTGCATCCCTCTCTATGACTCTTGAGGAAGAGCATGATGGTAGAGTTTCTCTAGAGGATGAACTTGAATCTATTGAATTAACTCATAATGAACCTGTCTCTAACATCACTAAGGAACGTGATCTTGCTATTGCTAAATATAAAAAGGCTAAAAAGGATAAAGTCGAGTTCGGGGTTGGTCATGGTAAACTAACCGAGGAGTTTGAAAATCTAATCAAGGCTCACAAAGCTTTGGAAAGCCAACACTCATCCCTCAAAGAGTTGCATGAACAACTTCAAACTCAACTTAATCAACCTAACAACCCTAGCACCTCTACTTCTTCTTGTGATCCTGCAAATATTATTGAGGAAAATGCTAGGTTGAAGGATGAGCTAGCAAGGCTCAAGGGTAAAGGCCCTCAAGTTGAGAAGGTTGTGATTCCTACACCACAAGTGGTTGCCCTAGCTCTAATGTGGTCATTGCTAGACCACAATTGAGTGCTCCAAGGCAACAAGTGGGCAAGCAAGGTCTAGGCTATGTAGCCAAGAAGAAGAACAAGAAGAAGACCAACAATGGTGCTTCGGGTGGTATTGTCATTAGGGACAACACTACTCTTAGCACACCCGCTCAAGCTAACAATATTGCCTCGAGTAGTAGTGTCATGAGGGACAACACTACTCGTAGCACCTCCGCGGGAACTAACAATCCACACCATTTCTTATATGTTGATTATTATGGTGTTGTGCAAGCTAAATATGTTGGTCCTATTGAGGGTTTCGTTGACTATACTATTTGGGTTCCAAAGACCCTTGTTGCTATCATGAAGGGACCCTCCTCGGGTCCAAACTCTAGTCAATGATCTCTTGTAGGACTATGCTTCCGGTGGGACTAAATGGATAATTGATAGTGGATGCACTAGCCACATGACCGGAAGCAAAGAACTTGTGACGGAGTTGCGCCCAAATGACATACAAGCAACCATCACTTATGGAGACTCGTCCTCGTCTAAGGTATCCTGATTTGGCAAGGTTGTGGTCGCTCCCGATATCACTATCGTGAATGTCATGCTTGTCGAATCCCTTGGTTACAATTTACTTTCCGTCCGCTCTCTTGGAAAGATGGGTTTCTCCGTCTTTTTTGATGTTGATATTGTGGTCCTTTTGAGGAGCAAGACTCTTGACGTTGCTTACGTGGGACATGTTGAAAATGAGTTGTTCGTGGTGGAATTTTTGAAGTCTACCAACTCTCAAACAATGTGTCTTTTCGGAAAGGCGGACTTGGGATGGTTGTGGCATCGCCGCCTATCTCATGTCAACATGAGAACTTTGCAAAGTCTTCACAAAGGTGGCCTTATTGTCAAACTAAAAGAAAATGTTTCCTTTTCAAAGGATTGCGTTTGTAGGTCGTGTGTTGAAGGAAAGATGCATGACAAGGTGCACAAGGCCAAGACTATTATTTCATCAAAGAGGATCTTGGAGCTTCTCCATGTTGATCTCTTTGGTGCCGTGCCCGAGGCAAGTCTTGGTGGCAAGAAGTATTGCTTGGTGATTGTCGATGATTATTCAAGATACACTTGGGTTTATTTCTTCAAGTGCAATAGTGAAACTCAACAAACCATCATCGACTTCTCCAACGAAGTGCAACGTCAACACAATGTGCAAATCATGGCTATTAGGAGTGATAATGGTTCGGAGTTCAAGAACTACACTTTGAATGAATTCCTTAGTGAAGAAGGCATTCGTCATCAATACTCCGCCACTTACACTCCTCAACAAAATGGTGTTGCCGAAAGGAAGAATCGCACTCTCTTGGATATGGCAAGGACCATGTTGGCAGAGTACACTTCTCCCCAATACTTATGGGCTGAGGCCATATCCACCGCATGCCATTCCTCCAACCGCCTCTACATCCGCAAAGGCTTGGACAAGACTCCATATGAGATCCTCACCGGCAACAAACCCAACGTCTCCTACTTCCGTGTATTCGGTTGTAAGTGCTTTTATTTGATCAAGGGTGTTAGGTTGTCTAAATTTCAATCCAAAACTATTGAGGGTATATTTGTTGGTTACGGTGCCGAATCCCACACTTATAGAGTCTTTGACAAAGCCTCACGGATTGTCATAGAATCTTGTAGTGTGGCCTTCGAGGAAAATGATGGCTCCCAAGTGGCGCAATTTCATGTTTCAATGTAGATGTTGAAATACCTCAAGAAGCCATAGGAAGGATGGGTGTGGGATATTTCCGCCCCAGACTATGCTCTACTCAAGTGGAGCCCTCCTCTACATTAGAATAACAAGCCAAGGAGCCAAGTGTTACACCTAACCAAGAACATGTTCAAGACCCTCCTCTCATTGACCAAGACACTACGCAAGTCGTACCCACTCCTACTACTAATGCGAGTCAAGGTCAAGGCCAAGATCGACCATCCTCTTCATCCTCTCCTCAAGTTGAAGCTAGTGTTGAAGATATTGTTGATGATGATGATGATGTTGATCAAGGCCAAGTTGGTCAAGATGGGGACCCAAATGATCAAGATGATCAAGTGATTCCTCCGTGCAATAATGCGGAGATCGAAGCCCGTCGTGTTAAAAGGATAAGAAGAGATTTGAAGAATATTGATTCCCAATACAACAAGGTCTTGGAGGATATTCAAGCTAGAAGATCCACAAGAAGGCAATTGGCACATTTTAGTGAGCATCAAGCTCATATCTCTATGGTGGAGCCTAAGAAAGTGTTTGAAGATCTTGAGGACTCCGATTGGGTTGAAGCTATGCATGATGAGCTCAATAACTTTGAGCGAAACAAAGTTTGGAGATTGGTTGAGAAGCCCAAAGATTTCCACAATGTTATTGGCACTAAGTGGATTTTCAAGAACAAGCAAGATGAGCATGGCATTGCCATAAGGAGCAAGGCAAGATTGGTTGCTCAAGGTTACACTCAAGTTGAAGGCATTAACTATGATGAGACCTACGCACCCGTGTCTCGCCTTGAGTCCATCCGTATCCTCCTTGCTTATGCATCTTCTCATAATTTCAAATTGCAACAAATGGATGTGAAAAGTTCTTTCTTGAATGGTCCACTAAAAGAGGAGGTATATGTTAAGCAACCTCCGGGGTTCGAAAATCTCAACTTTCCTAACCACGTTTACAAACTTGACAAGCCTCTCTATGGTCTCAAACAAGCACCTCGTGCTTGGTATGAGCACCTTAGGGAGTTGTTAGATGATCGTGGTTTTGAATTTGGGAAGATTGACCCCACTCTCTTCACCAAGAGAGTGAAGGCAGAGCTTTTCCTATGCAAACTATATGTGGACGATATCATCTTTGGCTCAACTAACCAAGCTTTCAATAATGAGTTCTCTAAGCTTATGACCGACACGTTCGAGATGTCTATGATGGGTGAGCTTAAATTCTTCCTTGGCTTTGAGATCAAGCAATTGGCTTATGGGACTTTCATTTCTCAAGCCAAGTATACCCAAGATATGATCAAGAGGTTTAATTTCCAAGATGCTAAGATCAAGACATATCCTATGCAAGTCAAGTGCCACCTATCACGTAATCCGAAGGGTAAAGATGTGGATCAAAAGTTGTATCGTTCTATGATTGGTTCTTTGCTCTATCTTTGTGCATCTAGGCCCGATTCGTTTTGAGTGTAGGTGTGTGTGCAAGGTATCAAGCGGCTCCTAAGGATAGCCACTTGGTGGCGGTCCATAGGATCTTTCGTTATTTGGTTTCACGAGAAGTGACCTGCTAGATAGTTGATGAAGAAAGGGATGCCTTGGGAATCCCAAAGATTAGATGCTTTATTATTCTAAAAATATGCTTGGAGGAACCACAGGGGCATCTCCAAGCTTTGACCTTGCACTCTTCTTGATCACATATATCACCTCTTCTCTCAACCCTTGAAAACTTCCTTCACACCACCCTCAAACAGTGATTCGCATTAGAGGGTTAGTGAAACAATTAAAAATCCATTGGTTATGTATGGAACAAGTGCTATTGATACTTATTAACATTAGCTACATCCACTGTAGTTTCGTGAAGCAAAGAAATCCACTTGACATCGCAAAAGAGCAAATGCAAGAAAAATGGCAGAATCTGTCAAAACCAGAACTGTCTGTAAAGACGATTTTTTTCGAGGCACTTATGTTACTCAGATAAAAAAACTTAAAGAACAAAAAAGTTGCGGAATTATATGAGGAATAATCACAAAAAATGTCATTTCATTCTGATCTTCCATAATTTTATACGATTATTTTTTGGTGGACAGCAGAAATCTGCTTCCTGCGCAGAAATCTGAAAACCAACTCCAACTATCGTCAGAAACCTTACTTGGCACTACTAAAACATGAAAAGAAAGATACAAAGGATTTGCTACAGAATTATACAACCCTTGACTCAAAGAAAACAGAGAAAATCAAAGCAAAAATAAAACCATGGGTTATCTCCCAAGAAGTGATTTTCTTTAACGCCTTTTTAGCTAGGCCGAGAAAAGTGGAATCAAGTGTTTTCAAGTGAAGAAGATGCTCACATAAGAAATATGAATTAAAGTAAAAGAGATAATCAAGAAGCAAGTATAAAACAAATTTAAGTCTAAACGACTTCCCATGCATAGGAATCTTGTAAAGAAATAAATTAAAGAAGCTCAAACTAGAAATCATGGGAAGGTAGAACAAGAGCAACTTCAAAACTTTCAACAAAAAGAGAGGTGTTTTAGTAAAATGAAAATTCCTACAACCATATTTTCCTCTCTCATAATAATTTTTAGTAGAATCATGAACAAACTCAACAACATAAGTATCACATAAATCATGTTTGTCATGGTCTAAAAGCACACAATTCATATCAAGCTCAAAAATAGTGGGATCAAAATTTAAAATCAGCTCTTCTATTTCCCCACTTTTAGCAGTATCAAAACGAGATGATTGATCACTCATAAAAGGTATAGGACATATTATAGCAATCCTATTTTCAGTAGCATTATAATTTATAACATCAAGTAACATAGGACCATCATCAAGAGCATTATCATAAGATTTATCCAAGTAGCATGGATTATCATAATTATCAGTAGCAATATCTTTCTCACAAGTTTCATTCATAGTTGTATCAAGGTCACAAGTATAGCAAGTATCAATTTCATCAAATAATGTATGAGTTAAAGAGTTACTATCATTGGAAGGTAGCTATGGGTATCTCCATTCTTCATCCTCTTGATCATCACTCTCCTCCTCTTTTTTCACCCAATGAGCTTCCAGATTCAGCAGTTTCTTCTTCCATAGGTTCCTGCAAGGCATTAGACTCTCCCTTTGGGGGAGAGAATTTATTAAGATATTCCATTATGTGGTAATTACAATCCTTGTAGTTATCAAAGAAATATTCAAGTATAGCATAAATCTCGTATTTATAAGGTGCATCATCAATACTTCCAAGTAAATAGGCCATTTCGAATGCACCCTTCCAAGCAATAAATTCTTCAATTTGTTCCGAATCATATAATTCATAATTTCCCTTAACATAAGAATATATGGTAACATCATCATTATACTCACATTGAAAAGGGAGGTGTTTATACCTCCTGCAGCAGCAAGATTTATCAAAGCAATAAGTAACATTATAAGTAGATCACAAGTTTTTATCATAGTCATGCAATTTATTAATTTTCTCCCATAAGTGTATCCCTTTTTGTGAAAAGCGGTGTTCCTTACAATTCAAAAGTCACATCATTCTATGATTGGTTCTTTTCTCTATCTTTGTGCATCTAGGCCCGATTCGTTTTGAGTGTAGGTGTGTGTGCAAGGTATCAAGCGGCTCCTAAGGATAGCCACTTGGTGGCGGTCCATAGGATCTTTCGTTATTTATGCATATTTAGCAAAAATTCATTTTTATCTCTCTTTTTCTAATGTTGAATTGTGAGATTCAATGTTGAGTAATGGCAATGCCCCAAGATATATCTTCGCAGTTGCATACCATGAACTCTTACATGGTGGCTTAGGCCACCAACCTCTTCTTTTTTTGAAGAGTTGGTTCTTAGTTGGATATCTTTTGGTTTATTGTGTTATCTCTCCGAACACTACTTCTCGTTGCTATTTCGAATCTTATTTTCATCTTCCCCGAGAAGTAAGACTAGGAAATCTACCCCCTTGTGTTTTTTCTCTATTTGTCCCCTCCCTATGTTCATCTATGCATATGCCTTACTCCACACAAAGTCACATCATTCCTAGCCTTTCAAAACTGTCATTTGTGGAATAGTTTGGAGATTTTCTGGTCTGCCCGGAATTTTTCCGGCCGAGCCCGGAATCATTTTGGCTAGGTCGGATTGTTCCGGAATAATTCCGGCAGCCGGAATCTTTCCGCGCTATTGCGGACCTGCCAGTTTTTCTCTATAAATAGGCCCTCACGCACGGGGGACAGTTTCCTTCTTCTTTTTCCTCCTCTCTCCCGTGCCCTAGCCACCATACTCCGAAGATTTCGTCCCCGTTGTCCCTAGAGTGGATTTTTTATCCCTCCTTGGACAAGGACATCCCCCATGGAAGGTATTGTGATTTGCATCTCATCTTTTTCGTTTTGGTTGGTTGATTTTGGTTCTAGATGAAATCTCACTTAGGGTTTGATCTAGATCCGAGTTCTTTCAACTTGTTCATCGTGCTAATCCCTACCTAGATGCCATGGATTCGTAGATCTAGTCTAATCACTTACCAATCTAGACTTAGATCCATCTCATATCTTTCGTCACTCCCACGATTTCTAGCACTTAGATCAACTCTAGGATCATCTCTGTGGTACCCCTAAATGTTTGGTACAGTTTTTAAGTCAAGTTTTAGATTTTTTGGGCATTTTCTCGAGTCGGATCGAGGAGTCCAGAATAATTCCGGACGATTCCGACCCAGTCGGAATAATTCCGGGCTCAGCCGGAATAATTTCGGGCCTCCGGAATTTTTCCGGATGCTGCCAGAATTTCGAGAACTTGCACTGTATCAAAACTTTTGGAGTTCCTTTGTCCCGTTTGGCATATGCACTTATCTTTTGCTATTCCTATGTCCTCTATTCACAGTTTCTAGCTCTGGTTTGGGTGTCAAGAGGAAGCAGTTAGCAGGAAGGGGTTCTCGTCCCACCAGGGGTCGCATGTCTGGTCACCCAACTGGGAACCGTGATGAGAGGGAGACTGAGAGGCTTCCCAAAGGGGATCTCAAGAGTTACACCATCCCTTTGTGGAAGCACATCAAGAGGAAGAACCCGTACCGCTTTGTTGAGGCCCCTTGTGAGGATCCTCGCTTCTGGAGCAACCTTCAGCTAAAGTGTTGGGAGGATTTCTATTCCATTCAGCGTCCTCTTGTCTATGAGCAGGCTCAGATTGACATGGACTTCTATCATAGGCACAAAAATGGTGATCTCCGTCATGTGCATGCTTGCCTGTTGAAGCTGGGATTGATACCTCTTCTAGATATTGAGTGTGAATATTGCCCAGACTTGGTTGCTCAGTTCTACTGCACTCTCCACGCCACGGGTGATGCCACGCGTACTATGACTTGGATGTGTGGGGACCAGAAGATCTCGAGCAACTTGGGTGTTGCTGAGGCACTAGGATACAGGTGGACTGCACGTATGCTAATCATAGTTTCAAAGTTCATGACAACCCAGAGTATGACAACTCAAGCTTGGAATTCTGCTATCCTCCTGATGCTCAGGGCAAGACTAGGCCTTTCAACTCCAGCATGTACCCCTACTACAACCTGATGTCCAAGATCTTCCGTGCCACCATTGTGATCAAGGCTGGTGACTACTCTGCTATTAGGGCCTTTATGGTGAACCTCATGTTCCTCACCAGACCTCAGAACTAGAGGAAGATTGATGTGATGGACTTTGTGTACCGTGAGATTTGCATTGGGGTCATGGAGAAGAGGAAGCCCGCTTTTGGCCCACTGATTCAGAGGTTCATTAATGCCAAAGTGGGTATTGTGATAATGGAAAACTATCTAGTGGTCAAGGGCAAGTAGATGGTTCCTTCTCTCATTCGTGGTGTGGAGATTCCGTAGTACACAAGGGCCAAGTCCAA
The DNA here is from genome assembly GCA_028641055.1 of Alopecurus myosuroides. Classification (NCBI taxonomy): domain Eukaryota; kingdom Viridiplantae; phylum Streptophyta; class Magnoliopsida; order Poales; family Poaceae; genus Alopecurus; species Alopecurus myosuroides. The sequence continues at coordinate 381,157,278 of CM054059.1, forward strand.
ATTACCTATGACCACTCCTTCTGCTTCCACGAGTGGTGCTTCTCAGCGTCCTTCTAGTGGCATTGCAGAGTTCTTCAAGGCAATGTTCAGTATGTGAAGTGACACTAGGGCGATTGCCCATGAGGCTAGGGAGTTGTCTAAGGAGACTCGGCGCATTCAGAACGCCGACTGCAGAGCTGCTGGGATAGAAGTGCCTGCTGATCCTCCCTCTCTTGCTGCTGCTGACCTTGTTCCCATTGAGATGCCTGAGATCCATGATGATGACTTCTACTTTGGTGTGCCTCCTGCTGATGTTGATGATGAGGGAGAGTCTGTAGAAGATGACTTTGATACTGCTGGGCTTGGAGGTCGTGATCATGAAGAGGAGGAAGAGGAAGATGAAGATGAGCACGGCGGAGGAGATGACTTCGAGTGATCTCTTGGGACGCTAGTTGGACTCGTTTTCCCTTTTTGGCATCTTGATGCCAAAGGGGGAGAAGGAGTCCCCATATTAGGATTCCACGGGCTTTGCAAGGGTGGGAGCACGAGCCTTTTGCCTTTTGATTTCGATCTTATAGGCTTGTGCTCCGGTATCTTTAGTTCGTTTTCTTCGTTTGCAAACTTCGTATTATTTGTGTGGAACCTTGTGACGTGATTGTGTCACCCTACCCGTGGTTATGCTACTATTTTCATGCTTGCTATTATCTCTGTTATTATCTATATGCATGTTGTATGAACTTGTTTAGACGGCTTGGTGTCTAAAACATAGGGGGAGCAAAGCCTATGAAGTGTGTGCCTCACGACACACATCGAGGAAGAACTCCTTCTATTTTTTGGACACCATTTCTTTAGTTCATCTTGTTTATCCCCGTGAAATCTTTATGTTGTCATCAAACACCAAAAAGGGGAGATTGAAAGTGCATTTTCGATATCTCGATGTTTTGTGTGTTTGTTAACAACATAAAGAAGTTACTAACCGTATGTGCTATTTTGTCAAAGGATTTGGTCTTAAATCAGCACATATACGGTGTCGAAGAAATGGTGAAGAAATCGAAGATCAACGGATTTTTTCTGGCCTGAAAAAGAGCTCCAAAGTGCAGCCCGGAATTATTCCGGACCAGCCCGGAATTATTCCGGGCCATTCCGACTACAACGCAAAATCCTCTGTTGCCATCCGGAAAATTCCGGGTGCTGGAATTATTCCGGACCATTCCGACTTCAACGCAAATTTCTCTGTTGCAATCCAAAATCATTCCGGACCATTCCGGAGCGATCCGGAGCAGCCCGGAATTATTCCGACTTGAACGCGAATTTCTCTTTGGCCATCCGGATTGCTCCAGAAATTATTCCAGGCCATTCTGGACTAGTCGCAAATGGGCAGAAAAACGACTAGTTTGAGTGAGGACTATAAATAGAGGCTCTCTTTCTTCCCCAAGGGTTAGCTCCTCCAGCATTGAAGACTCCATTGATTGAGCTCACCCACCAAGCTAGATCTCCCTCCTCCTCCACCCAAACTTGTTGAAACTTTGAGGATTGAAGGAGAAGCCCCAGATCTACATCTTCACCAACCGGTTTTCCATTTCCCCCTCATTAGCTTGAAGGATCTTGGCCTAGGGTTTCCTCTTGTGGAGAACCTAGACTTCTTTCTACTCTTGGTGATTTGTGATTGTTGGGAGCCCCCAATTAAGTTGTGGGTGTGTGCCCTAAGCTTGTTTGTAAAGGATTCGATCCCCACCTCAAAGGGGTTCAATAGTGGAAGGTGAACTAGGCCTTTGTGGAAGAGTTCATCGGAGAATAGGGTGAGGCCTTTGTGGCGTTGATTAGGCCTTCGTGGCGAGCTCACACCCCTCCAACGAGACGTACTCCCTTAACAAGGAGGAACTCGAGAATACATCGTGTCTCCACGTGCTTCCATCGGTTACCTCGTTCCCTTACCTTTTACTTACTTGTACTTGTAGCATTTATTGTTGTACTTGTTGTATTAAGTGTTGTCCTAGTTGCATTAATTGTTTGTCTTGCCATATAGGTAAATTCACCTTAGTTGCACTATCTAGAGAATTTACCTTTGTGTCAAGCCTAAACTTTAAGAAAAAATAAAATTGGTCGTAGCACCTATTCACCCCCCCCTCTAAGGTGCCCATACTTTACTTTCAGCAGGTATGATCAAGAAACAATAATTATCATCGTGATTCAATAACATGTTTAGATCTGAGATCATGGCACTCGGACCCAAAGTGGCAAGCATTAAGCATAACAAGTTGCAACAATGTCAATAGCACTAATAGAGGACACTAGGCACTATGCCCTAACAATCACGACATTATTACATGAACAATCTCATCCAATCCCTACCATCCCCTTCATCCTACAACGGGGAATTACTCACACATGGACGAGGGAAACATGGATGGTCGATGGAGAGGCGATGGTGATAACGATGGCGATGATCTCCTCCAATTCCCCCTCCCGACAGGGTGCCAGAATAGGAAGTTCTGATCCCCGAATCGAGGTTCGGGATGGCGGCGGCCCTCTGTTGTGTTTCTCTGGAATATGGCGTACCCCCTCGTGTTTTAGGGTTGAAGGCTATTTGTAGTCGAAAGGGGAGTCCAAGGGGGTCCTAGGGGGCCCACACCCTGTGCTGGCACGGCCAGGGGGACCCGCGCCAGGGGGTGTGGCCACCCTCTAGCCCCTCTCGTGGCCCCCTTCTGGCTCCCGGGGTCTTCCGGGGTGAAAACATCAATGGGCTCTTTTCTGGGCATTTTCCCGAAAGTTGATTTTTCTGCATAAAAACGAGACACCAAAGTAATTCTGCTGAAAACAGCGTTACTCCGTGTTAGTTGTATCCAAAACACACAAGTTTAGAGGAAAACAGTAAGAACAGTGTTCGGAAAAGGAGATACGTTTTCGACGTATCAACTCCCCCCAAGCTTAGCTTATTGCTTGTCCTCAAGCAATTCAGTGACAACTGAGTGCGATAAAAGACTTTTACGAGCACATTTATTTCATATGATGTAAATATACTCACTATGTGATCAACTACTTAATTATTCTCATGATAAGATACATGCGAGATACTAACACTTAATAGCTATGCAAACCTTGAGAAGATAACAACATATTAATAATAAACAACATGAAGCATAACTATTTGCAAGATTGAAATATTCATAATAGGGTCTGACAAAGTGGTATCTCTCTAGCCCTTAAATGTGGGGCAAAACATAAATGTCAGGGCACCTCTGAAGTTCAAGAGAAGACTAGAAGTAAAGATATCAAAGATACAAGCATCAAAATTATACCGCAATCAACCGTACTTTGGGAAAAACACATTACACTAAGAATGATAACTATGCTCTCAAGAAAGTGCTCAAAGAATATGGCGGAAACTCAACATAAAAGTAAAAGAAAGGCCCTTCGGAGAGGGAAGCATGGAACCTCATGTGCTAGAGCTTTTTATTTTATTAAACAGAGGTATTGAAAACATTTTGAGAGAGGTGTATGCTTATGTCAACGAATGGTAAACATACAATACAGTACATCACAAGTCAACCGGATTCAAAAGAGCGGATCCCATGGTGAAGGACGCAACTGGTGTAGAAGGTCATCCCTCTTTCTCTTTTGTTTACACAATTATGCTTTGACCGATAAATCAGGGGCAAAAAGAGCGAAGAGAATTTGTGTGTATTAATTTGGGGCTGGGCACCCCGCTGCCAGCTCTTCTATCATTTGGATAAGCGGATGAAACCACTAATCCAGGGTGTGAAATCCAATCAACAAGTGAGATAAAGATTCTCTATTTACGTCCTCATGAGCTAAAACAGGGGCACAAAACAGGAGTAATTTTTAGCAGGTTTTAAAGGTAGCACATGATCAATTTACTTGGGGTGGCGGTTAAATACCACGTATAGGTAGGTATGGTGGACACGAATGGCAAGGTTTTCGGTTTAAGGTTTGGATGCACGAGAAGCATTCCCTCTCAGTACAGGTGAAGGCTAGCAAATAGACAGGGAGCGACAATCAAGAGAGCAACAACTATCATAATCATGTTTGCGACAAAGTAAAATTAACTGAGGCATAAAATTGGTACTAGAACTCTGAGGAAAATTTAATCATCGAGGCTTATTGACTTTTTGTTTTCAGTCTTAGCATGCGTGAGCATGTGCCAAGTCGATTCAAATGAAACAGTCAGAGAAGGGTACCACAATATCATACCCTTCTATGAATAAAACAATGCGAACAAATATTTATATGACAAGTCATTTACTATCAATATATTGGAACAAAACATGAGAGAGCATGAACTATTAAGCATCCATTAAGTCACGTATATCTTATACGAACAAACTAAGCATACTCACATAGATAGATATATGTACAAAAATGAAAAGCAAATAGAATTCATACGAGCCTCTCACCACAAATTGAATTGACTTATATCATCATTATTGCTCTTCACTTGTGGCTCGAATAATATATAATGAAAACCAAGCTCCAATGGAATCACGGACGACTGTTGAACTCTGCAACAAACTTTACAAAACCAAAGAAGAACAACAAATATTTTTGGGTTTTTCAATTAAAGCACGAACAAAAAGAGAGCAAGCAAACAAAGCAAAAATATTTTTGGGTTTTCAAAATGAAACAAGAACAAATGAAAGCAAACAACAAACAAAAGAAAATATTTTTGGGTTTTTGATTATTAAACTGCAACTAAAAGATAAAGCAAACCAAATAAGAAACAAAAAAAAAGAGAAACAAAGAGAAACAACAGAAATATTTTTGGTCTTTTTGTGTTTTGGAAAGCGAAAACAAAACAGTAAAAACAAAAGAAGCGAAAGAAAACGAAAACAAACGAAAGAAACAAAGAGAAACAAAAACAAGCGAAAGAAACGATAAACATGGATATACAAAGAACCAACCGGACATGATATTTAAATGAGTGTGATGTCGGTATACCTCCCCCCAAGCTTAGCCTTTTGGCCTAAGTGGAGATCGATCACCAAGGGGTCCAAGAGGTGCCGTCCCCGTAATACGCCGAGGAGGAAGCCTCCCCCTTATATGTCCTCGAGGATGCGGCGCTGTACTGCGTGTTGTGGTCCTCGGGAGGCGCGTCTCGCCTCTCCTGCTGCCGGTAAAAATCTATGGTGCTCAGATGCTCGTCTATTTGCTCCTTGGAGCGCGACCATGGTGACCTGTCAATCTTAAATAACATAGGCTGCGGCAAAGTAACTTTCCGCTCTTCTCCATCCATATACAAAACTCTATATATTAAACATTCATTAGTAGAGTTAGAAGTGACAAACTGATGGGATTTCAAAGCAGCAAGGTTAAGCCTATGTGGAGCAATAATTTCATCATTAGGATCAATGGAAACATGCAAAGCGGTTGCGACACGTGTAGCAATAATGCCACCAAAAATAGGCCCAGCAGCACCAAGGCAACGTGCAACAAGTGCACCAAGGTTATACTTTGTGCTACGGTTCAGTGCAGCATCAATAACAGCAAGGTGATAACTAGAAACATTACTAGTGTTCTCCCTACCAAGAATACTGGTACCAATATAGTAAGTAAAGTATCTAAGAGCAGGAAGTTGAATGTTCCTTATCTTCCCACGCTGGGATGAGCGCCCATCATCGGTTGTGATCTCTCGGTAGATCCCCTGAAGGTCTACTGGTCTATCTTGAATCCTACTTGTCATCCCAGTGGCGTTGATACCTATAATAACACAAAATTCCACCAAGGACAAAGAAACAGAACTACTATATAATTTGAATGTAAGAGTTGGACCATATTGAGAGTTCTAAAATTTAAAGCTCTTAACAAAAGCTTTTGTGAGCGTGGCATATTGAGGGATTTCATCCTCCATAAAGTTGGTGAGACCAACTCTCTCAACAAGCATAAGAAAATCATCAGTTCACTGAAGAGTCCAACCTTTCCTCTCGCGACTCGGCGAGAGTCCAACCTTTCCTCTCGCGACTCGGCGAGAGTTCCCCTAGGGTTACCAGAAGTTGCCTTCTCAGATCACGCACGGCACCAATCTGGGAGAGTAGATCGGCTCTCTTCTGTTTGAAACAGTTGAGTAGTGGAGGAAGAACCTAACTGGCTTTGCATGGCTGCGTCCATGGAGGCTTCGACGGCGATGAACTTGGGCAAACCAAATCAGACGGAAGCATCGAATCAGGGAGATCAGAATAAGACAAGGAAGGGAGCGGGTGCTGACGATCCCGGAGAAGGATCGAATAACCTAAATTTTGAAAAGGAATTGGAGGATAGATTTGAAGGCCTAGATCTCTGTGGTGAAGAGGAATCCGATCTTGATTTTTTGGATGACTTCGAAAGATTGGTAGATGATGTACGATGGCTTGCAATTTTTAGGGTTCACACACCAAAACCCTATAGCCATGCGGCGATGTTCAAGCAGATGAGGAATGCGTGGGCTTCTTCCCAGGATGTTACTTTCAAAACCTTGGATACAAAACTGTTCTTGGTACAGTTTGAATGCCTTGGGGACTGGAATAGAGTGATGGAGGGAGGGCCATGGCTGTTTTGGGATGATGCAGTGATTCATGCAGAGTACGATGGATTTTCAAACGTCCAAGAATACAAATTGGACAAGGTACCAGTATGGGCAAGAATTCAAGGCTTGCCGGAAGGATTGATGAAAAATAGAGAAGTGGCAGAGAAGGTGGCTTTGAAGGTTGGTCACCATCCAATCAAAGCCATAGTTAATGAGGGAAAATTGAATCCCTCCAAATACCTGGGGGCTAGGTTATATCTTGATGTTGGTAAAGTCCTAGTTAGATTGGTTCCTATAAACTTGAAAGAGAGGAAGAAATATCTAGTGCAATATGAGAAATTGCCGGATTTCTGTAATTTTTTGTGGTCTCATTGGACATAAGGTTACTGAATGTGGAGATGGAATACACCCGGAGAATAATTGCCATTGGGGTGACTGGTTAAGAGTCCAATTTGAAAATCAAAGTGGGAATACAGGAAGAGGAAGTGGTACTCGTGGAGGGTTTACAGGTAGAGGAAGGGGGCGAGGTAACCAGCCAGGGGAACCACATGATAATGAAGATATGGAGATGGAGTTAGGTCATGATGATGACGTTGAACCAAACCGTACAAGGAAAAGGCTGATTGATAAAGATGGTAATATAAATTCAGGTGTGTATGGTCGAGGCAACCCCATAGGGCCAGGATCGGTTGCTAATAAGGTGCTTTGTCTGGAAAATGGTTCTAGTGGGGGAGACACGGAAAACCCTATTACCACCCCACAGAAAGTACAAGCTCCAAAAAGATTCAAGAAGGTTACAAAAGATGGTGCTGAAGTTAGTGAACATTTGGAATCGGCGACCTCCAGTGTGGAGGATCGCCGGGAGAAATGAAAATATGCGGTCTGAACTGCAACGGGCTCTGTAATACCCGTGCAGTTCGAGCGCTTCTGGACCTAGAGAAGCAATTACGGCCAGATGTGTTTTTTCTGTCTGAAACGCATCTCGGAAAAGCTAGGGCAGAAATTCTCAAAAGGAAAATGGGTTTTGATCGGAAGATTGTGTGGGAAAGTGAAGGTACTAGTGGTGGCTTAATAATGTTTTGGAGTAATGATATAAAGATGACAGAGCAAGGAGTGACAAAGAATTATATTGACATAATTATGGATGATGGGAATATTTGGAGACTAACTGGAGTTTATGGAGAACCTAAATGGGACCAAAAACATGTTACTTGGGATTTATTGCGGAATCTTCATGGAAAAATTAGGCTTCCCCGGCTGGCCTTAGGTGATTTTAATGAGATTTTATTCAGTTTCGAAAAGGAAGGAGGGAGACCCAGGAATCAAAATTGTATGAAAGCATTCCGTGAAGCATTATCCGACTGCTTTTTGGAGTATATGGGTTATATAGGAGATTTGTTTACTTGGCGTAGAGGGAAACTACGGGAAAGATTGGACAGAGGGGTGGTGAATGCTGAGTGGAACGTTCTGTTTCCTCATGCTAGGCTAATAAATGGTGAAACAACTAGATCAGACCATAGACCCCTTCTGGTGGATACGGAGTTCTTAGCAGGAACACATGCTAGGTCTAAGGCGCCACTTAGGTTTGAGGCGAAGTGGCTCCAAGAAAAGGACATTGAAGATATGGTTAAAGCAGCGTGGGAAACGGCAAAAGCAAGAGGGGAAGATCCCAGTTTTTTGCAAAAAACAAAAGATGTTCATTCGGAATTGCACAGCTGGGATCAGGAGGTTTTAAAAAGCCCTGTCTAGAGAATTCAGGATTTTAAAAAGGATCTTGAACATCTAAGAAGGGGTCCGATGACAGATGCCTCTTTGGCATCACAAAAAGAGATACAAATGCAGATTGAGCTAGCTTTAGAGAAGGAGGAGATGTTCTGGGTTCAAAGAGCAAGAGAAAATTGGCTAAAACACGGAGATAGAAACACTAATTTTTTCCATAATTTTGCGTAAAAAAGAAAGAAACAAAACACAGTCAAAGGTTTGGTTGATGAAAATGGTATGAAATATGAAGATAGAGATGGAATGTGTGGGGTTATCCACGCATATTTTTCAGGTATGTTCAGCTCGGAAGTAATGGAACTAGATGACAATGTGTTTATGGATGTTAAATGGTCAGTTACGGAACCAATGAACAGATCACTGCTGGCCCCATATACAGCGGAAGAGGTACGGAAAGCACTTTTTAATATTGGTGATTTAAAATCCCCAGGACCGGATGGTTTGCATTCGATTTTTTACAAACGTTTCTGGGATTTATTGGGAGATGATCTTATCAAAGAGGTGTTGTTAGCAGTGAACAATAAAACAGTGTCGGATGGGTGGAATAATACAACAATAGTGATGATTCCGAAAATTGAAAATCCCGATCGGGTGGCTCAGTTCAGACCCATTATTTTATGTAATGTGGTCTATAAAGTAATTTCAAAAATTATTGTGAACAGATTGAAAAGGTTGTTACCAGAAATAATCAGTGAACAACAAAGTGCCTTTGTACCGAGGAGGATGATCTCTGACAATATCCTCCTAGCTTATGAGAGTATTCATGCAATGAAGAAGAAAAGAAGGAAGAAAAGTTTGTGTGCAGTTAAGTTGGATATGCACAAGGCATATGATAGAGTTGAATGGACTTATCTACAAAAAATTATGTTGAAGCTGGGTTTTGATAAGAGGGTTGTGGATTTGGTTATGTGTTGTGTTTCCTCAGTTAACTACACACTAAGGTTTAACTCAATGGAAACTGAGGAAATTATCCCTACGAGGGGTTTGAGACAGGGAGATCCTCTGTCTCCGTACTTATTTCTACTCGTAGCGGAGGGTCTTTCTAGTATGCTAAAAGGGGCTGAAGAAAGAGGTGAAATCGAGGGGGTTCGGGTATGCCGAGAGGCACCAATGATCTCCCACTTATTATTAGCTGATGACTCCCTTATTTTGATGCATGCAGACAGTAATAATGCTCTGAAAAAGGAAATATTGGATATGTATTGTGAAGCATCGGGACAGAGGATTAGTGAAGAAAAGTCTAGTATCTATTTCTGCAAAGATACTAATGTTGATCTGAAGGCCGAGGTATGTCAAATATTAAATATTATGACTGAATCATTGAATTATAAGTACCTAGGCCTCCATGCAATGATTGGCATTGATAAGAGTGACTACTTTAGATACTTGGTTGAAAGAGTAATTTCTCGGATAAGTGGATGGAAGGAAAAAATGCTGAGTATGGGTGGTAAGGAAATTATTATAAAAAGCTATTTCTCAAGCTATACCGGTTTTTGCCATGATGGTTTTCAAAATTCCAAAAAACATTTGCAAAGGAATATCTGATGCCATCTCTCAATTCTGGTGGGGTGATGAGGAAGAGCAAAAAAGAATGCATTGGAAATCTTGGTGGAAATTATGTATACCAAAAAATAGTAGAGGTATGGGCTTTAGGGACTTACATTGTTTTAACATGGCTATGTTGTCAAAACAAATTTGGAGGCTCCTAAGTGACACAAATTATTTATGTGCCAGAGTTCTTAGAGCAAAATACTACCCAGATGGAAATCTTTTAAAGGTGACACTGAAGAGTGGTAGTTATTACACTTGGCAGAGTATAATATCAGCTTTGGACTGTTTTAAGAGAGGTAGTATTTGGAGAGTTGGTGATGGAACCCAAATTAATATATGGGAGGATAATTGGATACCTTCGAACCATAATTTTATGGTTATGACCCCAAAAGGAGGAAACATTCTTAACCGTGTTTCTGATCTTATTAATCCGATAGATGGTTTGTGGGATGAGGCCCTGATTAATGAACTTTTCTGGCCGGTTGATGCCCATAGAATTTTACAGATTCCCTTATTAGCTGTAAGGGAAGACTTTGTGCCCTGGCATTTTTCGAAGCAAGGATTATTCATAGTCAGATTGGCGTATTATTGTCAATGGAATTACAAATTTGGAAGACATGAAAGAAATGAGTATATTAATGAGAGTGCCAATAAGAAGGTATGGGAAAATCTCTGGAAACTGAATATACCTTCAAAAATTAAAATATTTGGCTCGTGTGTACTCCATGGTATGATCCCTTGTCGTGGAATTTTCGCTAAAAGGCATATTGGAAGCGATAGCAGCTGCCCGATCTGTAAAACAGATTGTGAAGATATAAAGCATATGCTTTTTAAGTGTCCTCGGGTGATTGAAATTTGGACAAATTTGGGCTTGAGGGATAGGATCCATGAGGTTTCAGGTACAGATAGATCAGGTTCTATTGTTCTGGAAGAAATTATAACAAGGAATGATAAAATTGAGGCTATGGATAATATTGGCTTTCCAGAATTAATGTTAACTGCAGGGTGGTACATATGGTAGCAAAGGAGGCAAATTGTCCATGATGAACAGGTTCAATCCACTTTCCGTGGAGCATTATCGATTGCGGTGCTGTCCAAAAACTACTACAAATTAGCTAGTAAATCCACATAAAAGAAAAGTTCGGAATGGAAGAAACCACTTGAAGGAAGACTAATGATAAATGTTGATGCAACATTTGATATTTACTCGGGTAATGGAGCTATTGGAGTGGTAATTCGTGATTTTATGGGACAATGTGTGGCTGCTTCACAGAAGTTCTTACCCCATGTGTTAGATGCACCTATGGCTGAAGCTTATGCTTTTAAAGAAGGTCTGCTCTTAGCTCAACATATTGGAAGTAACTGCTTCACGGTTCGAACTGATTGTGTTGAGGTGGTAGAGACCATAAATAATGGGGGATTTTCGGCAACGGCGTCGGCAGCTATCTTTGATGATTGCAACATGCTTTGGAAGGGTTTTGATAATGTTTCCCTCGAGTACTGTAATAGGGATTCAAATCAGGTAGCCCATGAGCTTGCCAAGAACGTTTTTTCATCTAGAAATTCTTGTATGTGGGTCGATGAACCCCCTAGTTTTATTCTTGGCAAGCTCGCTAATGATGTAACGATGTTGTGATCTCAGGCAGCAAGTTCTTTATGCACTCTTTTCCTTACCAGGGTACCGTAAGGGACTGGAAGGTTTTTAACGAGGCGGCTTGCTGACCTAATATATTTACAAGTTAAAAAAAAGCATAAGAAAATCATCTAAAAGACCTGCATTTCTTAAAAATGTGCGACAAGGAAAGCTACATGGGTAAATGATATCGTCATCTTCTGCATCATTAATAGTTGACGTCATAACGTCTTCATTATATGAGGGCCTTGCTGAAGTAGACGAGCGTGATGGCCTTGTCCTTCTAGGAGCATCACTCCTAAATATCTCACCAAAGTTGAACCTATCCATCTCTGAAATTTTTCAACAATCATCATAAAAATTAATTTCAAACAACTATAAGGTGGAGACTACCATAGGGACTTATATGAGAGCTAAACACACATCAAAACTATATTATTTCTACTCAAATCAAGCATGCAAACTCACATAAGCTGTCACCTACAGTACCAAAATACTCAAGAAATACTTCACTAAACAAAATTTTACTTGGATCATCGGAGGAATCACATACCGGAGAGCAAATGCACCAAATTTCAGCACAAAAGATGGGCTGAGCAAAGAGATCGAAAAATTTCGAGGAAGAACGGCAAGAACTCGGGTTCCAGGAAATGTGTTGAGTTTGGGAGGTGAGAGAAGGAACTTTGGCAGGGGAGAGAGTTAGTGGGGGGCAAGGGGGCCCTACACCATGGGCTGGCGCCACCAGGGGTAGGCCGCGCCACCCTAGGGTGTGCTTTCCTGGTGGGTCCTCCTAGGGTCTCCCAGGTGGCTTTCTGCCTCATTTTTGACGTAAAAATTTATTATAATTTTTCTGGAAATTTTGGAGAAACTTTATTTTTGAGGTATTTCCAGAATTTTAATAATTAACAAAAACCGGGAAAACGAAAGTGAAAACATGGAAAACAAAACCAAAACCAGAACTACAGAGGTTCTATGACACTCCAATGAAAGAATAACCAAAGAAAACAAAGGTGGTAGTGGTGAAAACAAAAGTATGGGTGGTGAAAACATGCATAACTTCAGTAATCAGGATGAAAACATCAGGAAAACATGCATAAGGATGGTGGAAAACATGATTGCACTCAAGTAATAATTTGATAACAGAAGTAAACATGGTGAAAACAATATGGGGAAGGTGAAAACATAGTGAAAACATTGCCCATTTCATTTAAAATCATTTTGTTAACAAGGGTGATCAAGTCTTGCTACCAAAATAATTTTATATGAAACATAACTTTGTTTCTCACTAAATAATTATGTTACCTCAACCTTGATAGGCATAGTCCCAATCATAATAATTTCATATTATTTTAGTGGCTTTGGAATAGGACAATAAAATTCTCCAATCTTGATGGTCTCAATATTTTCAATGGGATTTAGACCATATTTTCTATCAATCTTCTTGGGAAAATAAATAGTGTGCTCTTTATCATTAACATTAAAAGTAACCTTGCCTTGATTGCAATCAATAACAACCCCTGCAGTATTAAGAAAAGGTCTTCCAAGAATAATTTACATATTATCATCTTCAGGCATTTCCAACACAAGAAAGTCAGTTAATATCAGACAATTATTAGCAACTTGAACAGGAACATTCTCACATATACCCACAGGAATAGCAATAGACTTATCATCCATTTGCAAAGATATATCAGTTGGTATCAATTTTTCTAGGAGGAGTCTTTTATAGAGAGTAAAAGGCATGACACTAACTCCAGCTCCTAAATCACACAAAGCAGTTCTAACATAATTATTCTTAATGGAACAGGGAATAGTAGGTATACCAGTATTTTGGGCGAAAACGTGGGCCGAAACGTGAAAACAGGGAACCTCCCCGACGTCGGGAAAAAGTCCCCGACGGGCGCCGGTAAGGTGCGTTACGGTGAAAACAGCAGGGTCTCCAAGCTTCTCAGGAACCTTGCCATTAAAAGAGCAATTAGCAAGCATAGTGGACATTTCCTCATTAGGAATCTTTCTTTTGTTAGAGACAATATCTTTCATATATTTTGCATAAGGAGGCAATTTAATAGCATCAGTTAAAGGAATTTGCAAGAACAAAGGTTTCATCCATTCACAAAACTTGTTGTAGTGTTCTTCTTCCTTAGATTTGTGTTTCTTACCAGGGAAAGGCTTTGGTTTTTGTACCCAAGGTTCTCTCTCATTACCATGTTTATTAGCAATGAAATCTTCCTTAGTATACTTTGCAGTTCTAGTTTGCTTTTCAGCTACATGTTCTTCTTTATCATAAGCATCATTCTTTTCATTACCACTTTCAATTTCAGCATCAGAGATAGATATACTATTAGGATCTTTAGCAGGTTCAGAGGATTTTACAGCATTTTTATGTTTCTTCTTCTTTTTCTTCTTAGCATGAATAACATCATTATTAGTTTGCTGAGAATATTGTTCAATTCTTTTAGGATGTCCCTCGAGATATAAAGGATCTTGTGTAGCAATACCACTTCTAGTTCTTATTTCATAAGCATCTTTTTTCTTTAGAAGCATTAACTAGCAAAATTTTTTGCACTTTAGCAAGTTGATCAATTTGAGTTTGAACAATTTGAAAATGTTTAACAAGCATTTTAACATCATTAGAGGTTCTTTCTATAATACCATGCAAATCCTTAATAACTTTAGAGTTTTCCATAAGGTGATTCTGCACTCTCATATTAAAATTATCTTGCTTAATGGCATAATTATCAAATTCATCTAAGCATTGATCAGGAGGTCTTCTATAGGGAATATCTCTACTATCAAAATATTGGAGAGAGTGTACCTCAATGGATGGTGAGTGAGGGACTGGCTTATATAATTCTTCTATAGGTGGAATATTCTTCACATCTTCAGATTTAATACCCCTCTCTTTAAGAGATTTCTTGGCTTCTCTCATCACTTCATCATTTAATTCAATCATTCCCCTGTTCTTGGGTATTGGTGTTGGTGTAGGTACTGGAGTAGGGGTCGGCTTAGGCTCAACCATAGTCCAATCATCATGATTTCGGCTTATTTTAGCCATTAATTCCTCAGCTTGTTCTGGAGTTCTTTGCCTGAAAACACAACAAACACAACTATCCAGGTATGTTCTAGATTCAACAGTTAGTCCATTATAGACTATATCAAGAAGTTTATTATCTTCTAGCTTATGCCCAGGTGCAACTCTAACTAAAGAACCGAACCTTTACCAAGATATAGGAAATTTCTCTTCTTCCAATTGCTTGTAATTAAATATATTTTGTAAAGAAGCATGTTGAGCACTAGCAGGAAAATATTTCTGAAAGAAAGCATTAACCAAACCAATAGGACTATCAATAGATCCAGGAGACAAATTGTTAAACCAATTTTTAGCTTCATCCTTTAATGAGAAAGGGAATATTTTAGCAACAAAGTAGCTATGTTTCTTAAGATCATCAGAGAATAAACTACTCAAAGAGGAGAGCTCATTCATATGTTTCATAGCACTTTCATTTTGAGTTCCAAAAAAAGGTTCTTTCTCAACAATAGATATATAAGATAAATCAAGAGATAAATCATAATCCTTGTCCCTAATATAAATAGGAGAAGTGGAAAACTTAGCATCAGGAGATAATTTATATCTAACGGCACGACTTTTCGTAAGACGTATAGCAGCATCTTTATCTTTCATAACATGTATTTCATCAATAAGATCATCACTCAGTTCAATATAAGCATCATCTAAATCATCACTAGGGTTCTCTCTAAACTCAGGTGAAAAAACAGGAGTAACAGGATTTTTAGCAGGAGTTCCAGTGTTTGCAATATGTTTAGCTTTATCAATAGTAGAGTCTAAGAAAGGATCGAGAGAACCACTCTCATCAAGCACAGTAGAAGCATCATCAAAAGTATCAGAAGCATTTTCAGATTCAGCAGAAGTAGCATGTGTAGCATGTGGTGGTGTAAGCAACTTACTCATAACAGACGGTGAATCAATGTCGCACCCAGACTTCTAGAGGATACTCACCGTACGAACTGAACAGTATTTTGGTTGGATTACGGGGCTTAAAGGCTCCCGCGTCCCCTTACGGGTAGGCCAACACTTATGTGCGACAACCAACCGTTACTGTTCACCGTCGATGTAAACTATCCCGTAGAAATCTGGACACTACCATTGACGTACTTCATACCATACACACATGGTACGTCAACGGTTTTGAACAAAAGGATAACACGACATGCCTCTAACACACAAAAGATGGAAATAAGGTTGCAAATGGCCTTTACTAAGGCAGAAATATCAAATACAATCATCCAGAGGACACATGTCCCAACATAGCATTCATTACATCAGCGGAAGCAATCAAAGGTGTCTGGGTACAGACAAATCCAACAGGCTTAAGAAGCCGGAGAAAAATAAAGAAGACGAAGCCCATCCACGTAGGTCCTGGATCCAGCCCTGGTCCAGCTATCTACTCGTCTGCAGTCTCGTCAAACTCCACGAAGTAGCCATCCTGGTGGTCATCGTAGCCGTAGTCGTAGTCTGCGTAAACCACAGCCCCAAAGGGGTCAGTACAACAACGTACTGGCAAGCAAGACTCACAGTTCACCAAGGTGTAGCCCGTCAACACCAAGCACAAATGCCTTGGGATCAACGGAAGGAAAAGGTATGAAAGATGCTGCAACTGGCTGCCCTAACCAACTACAGAACATACTACAACTTCCCGTGTAACAGAAAGAGATAAGACAGCGTATCGTAACCAACTATAGCTAACCACCAAACAAACCCATCCTGGATCTCGCCCCTTATCCAAAGAAGCAATCCGAGGATAACTCACACAGTTGGATTAATGATGGATCAAGTTGTTGTTTCAGTAAGCCTATTACTAGTAAAGTTATCATTAGTTAGGTGTAAGTTGTTCTGAGTACTTGTTAGCCAGTACTTTCACCAAGTCAACCATAACCGCGGAAAACACGGCTTCTCGAGAAGATTTATCCCTGCAGGGGTGCACCAATTTGGCCGTACACGTAAGAATAACCCGCCAGATGGGAAGGCCTTTCCCACCAAGCGGGGCACTCAACACAACTCAACTCTTCTTCGCATCAAGCCCAAAGCACCACGTGCTGTGCGTGCGCGGCTAATCGAGCCCCCCGAAGAAAAGGAGGACCCTCATAGCACTGGAAGACCACGCCGCCCTAAATGCCGACTACAAAAGTTCCACCCTGGCCTCGGGTTCGTACCTGCATATGCGTGCATCAAATGGAAAGCCCGAACTAAGTGTGGTGATTTGGACGAGATGCGGATCGAGTCAAATTGAGGGGGGCGCCCATACACGCTTCCCACATGCGGATAGTGCGCTCATCATGGATTAGTAGACAAGACCCTTTTCCTATTAGGGTCGACACTAGCAGGCCTCAAAACCACGCCGGGCCTCCTGCCGCTGCCTTATCAGCAAGTTATTAATACCTCAAATTAACAAATTGTTGTTTAACATCGAGCCCCAAAATATAACAGATATAATAACAGAAAGTAACTGATAACAGACTCGAGCAAAACAACCCTAAGCATGCTAGTGAGACACGGGCCCAAGCAACGGGGTTTTAGGACTGGAGGTGTGACAATATCAGGGTTTAGGGTATCATGTGATAGGTTCGTAACAGAAGCAACGATACATAGGGCTAGCAAATATAGACAACGGAAAGTATCGGTAACCAATGTTGAAAGGAACACAATGGTTCATGTGAGTGATAACTTGCCTGCAAACCCAGTAGCCGGGTACTGAGCTAGATCCTCAGAAGGGGTGTCGTAAAGATCGTCGGTATCAATGTCGTCGTCTATCCGAGAAGAAGCAAACAAACAAGGCAGAAATATAAACAATCATTATCATGGCATAGTGCACAATCAAATATGATGCATGACAAGTTAATGGTTTCATCAACATAAACTAGATAACATGGTAACACAATTTAAATGGACACATATGCAACTTTGAGTTGCATATGAAAAGCCCATGGATTTTGGTTAGATTATTTGTTTTCCAACTAATCAACAGGTGCTAGTGGTTTAGTATGATGCATGCAAAAGGGAAACAGCAAAATAACAACATTAGAATCAAATTAAGATAGGGTGTAGCAATTTAGAATTTTATTATTAATTTAGGGAATTTTTGGGTGCCTTAAAGGTGACACACAAGTATTTGTTGTTTTCAACCATTTAAATTGTTCAAAACAAATAACAAAGTTTATATTTGAAAAGAACATCAAATTTTAGTTGGATTACATGTTTCAAATATTGAAATTGGAATTTGGATTATTTAATTATGAATTAAACAATATTAAACAAGTTTTAAATGAATTTAAAACAAGTTTGAATTTAATTGAATTTTTATTTGTTCAAGACATGAATTCAAACTCACATTTGAAAAGTTCACACTTTGATGGTTTGAAAACATATTTTGCATGTTCAAAAATATTTTATATGGAGAAAGATATGATTTTATCAAATTTAAATGAATTAAACAAGTATTAAAATATTTAGGCAATTTAAATTATTCAAACCAGAAAACAAAAATTATATTTGAATAGGTTATTTGAATTAGCATTGAAAACATATTTTATTTGCATGATTTGGAATTATTATGAATTACTTATGAATTTTGGCAAAATACAATTGATTGATTTGAATTTAAATTTGAATTGCAATTTGAAAGTTCAAAACAGTACACAGTTAGATTATTTGGAAAGGTTATGAAATTTGGAACAGAAAACATATAAAACTTTTATTTATTGGAATTACAGAATAAAAGTTATTAAAGGTTGAAGTTTTAGTTTCAAATCTGTTATTTAAATGAATTAGGAATTTTCAGAAATTCGCAGGAACTTTTATTACGGCCCTGCTGTCTACACACTGCCACTGCCGCGTGGGCCAGAGGCCAGCGTGGCGCTGCGCACGCTTGCGTGGCCGTGGCAGTCACTGGCTGGTGGGCCTCCTGCGCGGGAAGCAAAATGCCACCAAAAAGGTTGGCGCTGCGGGCTCGAACCCGAGACCGGCCACGAGTTTCAGAGGAGCGCAACCACTGCGCTAGTGTTCAGTCAGTTGACAGAGATAGCGACGCGGACAGGTTAAGCTTCCCTCGCCTGCTTAACTGAAATTTCTGACGACGCACCCGTCCGCGACTGACAGAACAAGGTGGCGCTGCTCGCCGGCGTTGAGGTACGCGGTGCTCGCAATTGGTGATGCGTAGGGAGTGGTGGTCGTGCACGGAACCATGCGCAAGCAACAGAGGGAGAGATTGGGAGAGGGGCAGCACGGAGAGCTCACCGGGGGGTGTCGAGTTGCAGTGGAAACGGCGAGCTCGACGGCGACTCGGCAGAGGATGGCGGCGAGTGCACCGTGCGCCTCCGGGTGTGCTCAGGTGTTCAAGGGGTAGCGGAAGGAGTGGGCTTTCGGTTTCAGGGACTAGGTGGGGGAGTGGAAGGCCATGGCGTCGACGACGTGCACGGGTTCAGAGGGAGAGGCCGCCGGAGAGAGCTTCAGAGAGTGGAGAGGGTGGCAGAGGGTGGAGAACGGCGGCGGAGGCGAGGAGCAGCGACCTAGGGGCTAGGGTTTGACGGCGCGGACCCCTAGGGCTGATTTATAGGGGTGAGGGGCCGCGGATGGACGTCCACGGCGCTCTGCCGTCGACGTGGCGGCACGGATTCTCGGCCGTACTCCGAGAAGACGAGGAACAGAAGGCTGAAGCGGTACGCGCGTAAGCTAGGTGGGCTGGGCTGCGCGCGCGGGGTGAGTTGGGCTGGGTAGCGATTAGGTGCTGCGCGCGCGCGGTGGTTTTGCTCCTTTTTTTTCCTTCTGTTTTTTTTTGCTGAAAAAGAATTGGGAAGAGAAAGATGGGTTTTTGTTTAGTGAAAAATTTGAGAAAAATTAGGGAAGCTCTCTAGGCCAATTACTAACAGTTGGCAACTTTTATTTTCAAAAGTTTAAATGTTTGATTGCTTTTTGAAATTTGAACCAAATTTGGGTGAAATTGTTAATATTAATAATCATTAATAAAACCAACATCTAAAATAGGGGAACCCCTATGGTAGTTAGACAATTTGAGTTGATTTTCTTTGGTATCCACATAATTTCAAAATGGTTCTGTTTTGGGTGCTTGGATTTGAATTTCAAATGTGTTTGGAACATAAATAATTGATTTAAAACCATCATTTTCACAAGTGATCACTATGGAAAAACATGGAACCAAATGGTTGTTATTATTTGTGATTTTTATTCAAAATGTTGTAACAGAGCAAGTATGAAACCATTGTTTGAATAAGGTTTGAATTTGAGTTGTGAAAACAGTGGAAAACAGTTGCAACAAATAAGAAACAAATGCAACCAACATGGAAACAATATGATGACATGATGCAGTACTTTAATAAACATGCAACAACATTCTAAGGGGATGATTTTCATACTTGGGATGTTACAAAACGCCCCCCCTTGAAGGAATCGCGCCCCGAGATTCCTACTGAGAAATGAAAAGGTCCGGATACTTCTTGCGAAGATCCTCTTCGGTCTCCCACGTTGCCTCTTTATCGGAATGATGCGACCACTGCACTTTCAAGAACTTTGTGCTCTTGTTGCGAGTCTTACGCTCGGTCTCATCGAGAATACGAATAGGGTGCTCCTCATAAGAGAGATCATCTTGCAGTTCGATGGAATCATGATCAACTGCACGATCTGGATCTTTGAAACACTTCTTGAGCTGTGACACGTGGAACACATCGTGCACTTTGGATAGCTTTTCTGGAAGTTCAAGACGATAAGCATTTTCTGCACGCCTTGAGAGAATGTTGAAAGGACCAATGTATCTTGGTGCAAGCTTTTCTTTCACACCGAAACGATGAGTGCCTCTGAGGGGAGTTACACGAAGATATGCCTTGTCACCAGGTGCATAGATCATATCCCTGTGCTTGCTATCATAATAGCTCTTCTGACGAGACTGAGCAATCCTGAGATTGTCACGAATGATACGAACTTTCTCCTCGGCTTCCTTAACAATGTCAGGGCCTAAGAGTGAACGTTCACCAGCTCCAGACCAGTTGATTGGACTCCTGCATCTGCGACCATACAGTGCCTCAAATGGTGCCATGCCTAGGCTTGCCTGGTAGCTGTTGTTGTAGGAGAATTCAGCATATGGAAGGCAATCCTCCCATTTCATGCCAAAGGAGATACCACATGCTCTGAGCATATCCTCGAGAATCTGATTGACTCTTTCGACTTGCCCCTGAGACTGAGGGTGATAAGCTGTGCTGAACAGAAGTTTGGTGCCCAATGCTTCTTGAAAACTCTTCCAGAAATGAGAAGTGAAGATACTTCCACGGTCTGAGCTTATTTCCAATGGAACACCATGAAGAGGAACAATCTTTGCTGTGTAGAGCTCTGCTAACTGGCTAGCTGAGATAGTTTCCTTGACAGCAAAGAAGTGAGCTACTTTAGTGAGACGATCAATAACAACGAAGATTGCATCGTTGCCCTTTTTGGACTTTGGAAACCCAGTAACGAAGTCCATTTCAATCATGTCCCACTTCCACTCAGGAATTTTCAGAGGTTGGAGTAGACCGGCTGTTTTCTGATGGACTGCCTTAACACGTTGACAAACGTCGCATTCAGAAACGTATTGAGCAATTTCACGTTTCATGCCAGGCCACCAATACAGTGTCTTAAGATCCTGGTACATCTTTGTACTTCCAGGGTGAATGGAAAGAGGAGTTTCATGAGCCTCCTTGAGAATGATATCTTTGAGACTTTGCACTTGAGGAACTGCAATGCGTCCTTCAAAGAACACAGTTTCTTTGTCATCAATTGAGAAGGACTTGAATTTCTCCTTGCCTTCCTTGATGTGCTCAACCATCTTCTTGATTTCAGTATCACGAAGTTGTTCAGAACGAATCTTGTCCTCGAGAGTTGGACTGGCTGTCAAGCTAGCAAGGTAGCCTTGAGGAACAAGACCAAGGTTCAGCTTCTGGAATTCTTCATGAAGTGGAGGTTGGCTTTCCATGATCATGAGATTATTGCAATAGGACTTGCGACTGAGAGCATCGGCCATAACATTAGCCTTGCCTGGAGTGTAAGAAATGGTGAGATCAAAGTCCTTAATCTTTTCAATCCATCTCCTTTGCCTGAGGTTTAGATCTGGTTGAGTGAAGATGTATTTCAGACTCTTGTGATCGGAAAAGATTTCAGTTTTGTTACCCAACAAGTATTGTCTCCATTTCTTGAGGGCAAACACAACTGCTGCAAGTTCAAGATCATGAGTGGGATAGTTTTGCTCATGTGGGTTCAACTGACGTGAAGCATAAGCCACAACTTGACTTTCTTGCATAAGAACTGCACCCAGACCTTGGAGAGATGCATCACAGAATATCTGGAAAGGCTTGGTAGTATCTGGGCCAACCAGAACTGGGGTAGAAGTGAGTTTAGTCTTCAGGAGATTGAAACTCTCATCACACTGTGGAGTCCAAATGAACTTCTTGTCCTTCTTTGTGAGATCAGTGAGAGGTTTTGCAATCTTGGAAAAGTTTTGGACGAAACGACGGCAATAGCTAGCCAAGCCAAGAAAACTTCTGACTTGCTTCACCGTCTTAGGGGGTTTCCAATCAACAATTGCCTTAACCTTTTCCGGGTCAATGGCTATGCCTTTGGCAGAGATGACATGACCAAGGTAAGCAACTTCTGGAATCCAGAACTCACATTTGGAGAACTTGGCATACAGACGATGCTCGCGAAGTTTCATGAGAGTGAGACGAAGGTGTTCTCCATGCTCTTCCTCAGACTTTGAGTAGACCAGAATATCATCGAGATATACCACAACGAACTTGTCGAGGTATTCATGGAAGACAGAATTCATGAGTCTTGAGAACGTTGCTGGTGCATTGGTGAGACCAAAGGACATGACGGTGTATTCATATAGACCGTAACGAGTGGTGAAAGCTGTTTTTGGAATATCTTCCTTTCTGATCTTTATTTGATGGTAACCCATCCTCAAGTCCAACTTTGAGAATATTGAGGATCCAGCAAGTTGATCAAAAAGATCATCGATACGAGGAATTGGATACTTGTTCTTGATAGTTTTCTCGTTGAGAGGACGATAGTCAACCACGAGTCTTTTTGTTTGATCCTTCTTGGCAACAAACAGAGTTGGGCAACCCCAAGCGGAGGAACTAGGCTGAATGTAACCTTTCTCCATGTACATATCAATTTGCTCCTTCAACAACTTCAGTTCAGGAGGAGCTATCTTGTATGGGTGCTTAGAGATTGGAGCAGTACCTGGTTCAAGCTCGATCACGAACTCAACTGCTCTGTCCGGAGGCATCCCTGGCAACTCTTCTGGAAAGACGTCAGGGAATTCACAAACCACCGGAACATTTTCAAGCAGAGGTAGAGGTTTAGCATCCAGGGTGTACAGCTGAACATAACTTGATTCACTTGGAGAATAGACTATCTGGCCGGAAGGGTGGAACAGAGTTATTGACTTCTTAGCACAATCAATCGTAGCTTTATTGGCCTTCAACCAATCCATGCCAAGGATGACATCAATGTCAGAATTGCCAAGCAGAATGAGGGAAGCAAGGAATATGTGACCTCCAATCAAGACCTGATTCTCGTGACTGATCTTGGAAGTTTGCATAGTTGCTCCAGGGGAGTTTACTACTAGCGGGGAACCCAAACCAACAAAAGGTAGTTTAACTGCTGTTGCAAAGATCTTTGACACGAACGAATGCGATGCTCCGGTATCAAACAACACTTTATCTGGGTTAGAGTTTACGGGGAATGTACCGAGAACGACGTCAGCAGCTTCCTCAGCTTTGTCGGCCTTGATATGATTCACCCTCGCGGTCCTCCCGACAGGCCTGTTGTTGGAGTTGAAGGCTTTAGCCGGGGGAGCACGAACCATTGCCTGGTTGGTGTTGGGGCGAGGAGGTGGCGGAGGTAGCTGCCTCTGAGTGCACTTATCAGCATAGTGCCCAGTCTCCTTGCACTTGAAGCAAGTGACGACACGAGGAGGACCTGGCCTTGGCTGCCCCATTGGAAACCTCTGACCCTGCATCTGAGATGGGTTGGGTGGGCGGGGACCGAAGCCTGGAGAAGCTTGGGCATTTGGAGCCCTAGTGACATCACTGTTTGGCACCCAGATGCGGCGCTTCTGCGGAGGGGTGGTCATGTTGGAGGAGGAACCACCCTCACGCGAGTGCTTGCGCGACTCTTCGAACGCCTTGCGCCCATTCTCCTCATTGAGCGCGGTGTTCACGAGCTCCACGAAGTCCTTGCACTTGATGTTGGTGAGAGCGTACTTCAGTTCCGGGTTAAAACCTCGGCGGAACCTTGCCATCTTCTTGGCTTCAGTGGACACCTCGTCACCAGCGTATCGAGCGAGACGATTGAACTCGTTCTGGTAGCCGAGGACGTCCAGCTTGCCCTATTTGAGAGAGCAGAATTCCTCACGCATCCTTTCCATGAGACCATCTGGGATGTGGTGCTTCAGGAAGGCATCCTTGAAACATCCCCAGGTGATAGGATAGCCAGCTCTCATGGTCTGGTAGTTCTCCCACCAGGTAGCTGCCTGACCCTTCAGTAGGTAGGTGGCATACTTGACCTTATCTTCCTCAGCAACATGAGAAATCTCCAGAGCCCTGTTCATTTCCCTGATCCAGTCATCAGCATCCAGAGGCTCACGTGTTGCCACGAAAGCTCTCGGCCCCATGCTTAGAAACTCCTTGATGCTGACTCGCGGAGCATTCTGGTTGTTGTGCTGGTTAGCCTGGATCTGGGCCATCTGAGCCACGACCTGAGTCATCTGAGTCAACAGCTCCGTGAGCGGCGGTGGCTCGGGCGGGGAGTTCCTGGTTGGAGGCATCCTGAACAGAAATGCATTTTAGCACAATAACAGCAAAGGATAGACTTGGTAACCGAAAGAGAGATTATTCCGACGCATGAATAGATAACCAACAGGTACATCATCACATGTTCCAATACATCAGAATATCCAACACACCAATACATGGTTCGAAGCCAAGGATAACTAAACATAGCTAGGAATGGATACATCGGTACTCCCATGCTCATCACGCAGGACGGCGGTGAGTAGTACGACGAGAGATACGGTGCGGAGGAATCCCCCGGAAGTAGGTATGACGACGATCCACGTAGAGCGGGACTGCTCTGAGAGCAACTCTCGGTGTGGTGAAGTAGAAAGCGTCGTCTCCCTGTGCTCCAAAGCGGGGAATCCCAGTGTAACCAGCTCCGAGGTCGAGAAGTGGACCTCTGATCGGCTCGTAACCTCCAGCATCTGGCAACAGAAGACCAGCTGGCTGAGTGAAACGTGCAAAGCGCTCGTCTCGAACGAAGTCTGTGGTGTATGTCGCCAGACGAGTGAGAGCAAGGTGGAGCTGTTCCCTGACTGAAGCCAACTCCTGAGACAGTGTGGAAGCAACTGCGTCACTGTGCCTCACGAACTGAGCAGTGGTGTGCAGCCTGGAGCTATCAGACTCGTAGGTATCCAGGTTGCCGTGGAGAGTGAAATGAACTCCCGCCGACGTGATGTAACCACGGGGGATGTGGCGATAGATAGAATCGTCAAACCCCCAGTAGTCAGCACGGAGGACGGTGAGACTCACGTAAGCTGCCTGCTGCACGGCTATATCCACTGTGGAACCTACTGCCTCGTAGCGGTGGACAACGCTCCTGCCATCATCCGACAGAATGTAGACGATAGCCTGGTAGTAGGTCTGGTCAAACTCTCGCTGCTGCTCGTAGACCTGGTACTCTGGTGCCCAATGGAACCCCAGATAAGTCACCATGTCTCTCAGCATCTCCGGATAACCGGCGGTGCTCTCACAGCGAGTCATCCGAACCACCTGCGGGAAGAACCTGAGATCCATCTGCAGATGATTTGGGAGGTTTTGATTAGACTCCGGTAGAAGAAATGAAGTGGAAAACAACAGGAAGGTTTCAACGGACGAAAGGTTCTTTAGAAGAACAGGATATCGAAGCAACGTCGGGAAAACGAGACCAAAAGTCCTAAGGTACTACGGAGAACCCAAAACACGTGAAATCCTAACTTGAAAGTTCAGGTGAGAACAGAAAACAACGTTGCACTTTCTTACCAGAAAAGGGTGGGTGGGTGGGGAAAGAAGAAAAATGGCAGAATTCCTACTCTCACGTTTCATTTTTCCTATATAGCTACAAAATAGTTTCTAGACTCAACTGCGACCAGTAAAAAGGGATCCTACAGGCAGACAGGCTCTGATACCATTTGTCGCACCCAGACTTCTAGAGGATACTCACCGTACGAACTGAACAATATTTTGGTTGGATTACGGGGCTTAAAGGCTCCCGCGTCCCCTTACGGGTAGGCTAGCACTTATGTGCGACAACCAACCGTTACTGTTCACCGTCGATGTAAACTATCCCGTAGAAATCTGGACACTACCATTGACGTACTTCATACCATACACACATGGTACGTCAACGGTTTTGAACAAAAGGATAACACGACATGCCTCTAAGACACAAAAGATGGAAATAAGGTTGCAAATGGCCTTTACTAAGGCAGAAATATCAAATACAATCATCCAGAGGACACATGTCCCAACATAGCATTCATTACATCAGCGGAAGCAATCAAAGGTGTCTGGGTACAAACAAATCCAACAGGCTTAAGAAGCCGGAGAAAAATAAAGAAGACGAAGCCCATCCACGTAGGTCCTGGATCTAGCCCTGGTCCAGCTATCTACTCGTCTGCAGTCTTGTCAAACTCCACGAAGTAGCCATCCTGGTGGTCATCGTAGCCGTAGTCGTAGTCTGCGTAAACCACAGCCCCAAAGGGGTCAGTACAACAACGTACTGGCAAGCAAGACTCACAGTTCACCAAGGTGTAGCCCGTCAACACCAAGCACAGATGCCTTGGGATCAACGGAAGGAAAAGGTATGAAAGATGCTGCAACTGGCTGCCCTAACCAACTACAGAACATACTACAATTGCCCGTGTAACAGAAAGAGATAAGACAGCGTATCGTAACCAACTATAGCTAACCACCAAACAAACCCATCCTGGATCTCGCCCCTTATCCAAAGAAGCAATCCGAGGATAACTCACACAGTTGGATTAATGATGGATCAAGTTGTTGTTTCAGTAAGCCTATTACTAGTCAAGTTATCATTAGTTAGGTGTAAGTTGTTCTGAGTACTTGTTAGCCAGTACTTTCACCAAGTCAACCATAACCGCGGAAAACACGGCTTCTCGAGAAGATTTATCCCTGCAGGGGTGCACCAATTTGGCCGTACACGTAAGAATAACCCGCCAGATGGGAAGGCCTTTCCCACCAAGCGGGGCACTCAACACAACTCAACTCTTCTTCGCATCAAGCCCAAAGCACCACGTGCTGTGCGTGCGCGGCTAATCGAGCCCCCCGAAGAAAAGGAGGACCCTCATAGCACTGGAAGACCACGCCGCCCTAAATGCCGACTACAAAAGTTCCACCCTGGCCTCGGGTTCGTACCTGCATATGCGTGCATCAAATGGAAAGCCCGAACTAAGTGTGGTGATTTGGACGAGATGCGGATCGAGTCAAATTGAGGGGGGCGCCCATACACGCTTCCCACATGCGGATAGTGCGCTCATCATGGATCAGTAGACAAGACCCTTTTCCTATTAGGGTCGACACTAGCAGGCCTCAAAACCACGCCGGGCCTCCTGCCTGTGCCTTATCAGCAAGTTATTAATACCTCAAATTAACAAATTGTTGTTTAACATCGAGCCCCAGAATATAACAGATATAATAACAGAAAGTAACTGATAACAGACTCGAGCAAAACAACCCTAAGCATGCTAGTGAGACACGGGCCCAAGCAACGGGGTTTTAGGACTGGAGGTGTGGCAATATCAGGGTTTAGGGTATCATGTGATAGGTTCGTAACAGAAGCAACGATACATAGGGCTAGCAAATATAGACAACGGAAAGTATCGGTAACCAATGTTGAAAGGAACACAATGGTTCATGTGAGTGATAACTTGCCTGCAAACCCAGTAGCCGGGTACTGAGCTAGATCCTCAGAAGGGGTGTCGTAAAGATCGTCGGTATCAACGTCGTCGTCTATCCGAGAAGAAGCAAACAAACAAGGCAGAAATATAAACAATCATTATCATGGCGTAATGCACAATCAAATATGATGCATGACAAGTTAATGGTTTCATCAACATAAACTAGATAACATGGTAACACAATTTAAATGGACACATATGCAACTTTGAGTTGCATATGAAAAGCCCATGGATTTTGGTTAGATTATTTGTTTTCCAACTAATCAACAGGTGCTAGTGGTTTAGTATGATGCATGCAAAAGGGAAACAGCAAAATAACAACATTAGAATCAAATTAAGATAGGGTGTAGCAATTTAGAATTTTATTATTAATTTAGGGAATTTTTGGGTGCCTTAAAGGTGACACACAAGTATTTGTTGTTTTCAACCATTTAAATTGTTCAAAACAAATAACAAAGTTTATATTTGAAAAGAACATCAAATTTTAGTTGGATTACATGTTTCAAATATTGAAATTGGAATTTGGATTATTTAATTATGAATTAAACAATATTAAACAAGTTTTAAATGAATTTAAAACAAGTTTGAATTTAATTGAAATTTTATTTTTTCAAGACATGAATTCAAACTCACATTTGAAAATTTCACACTTTGATGGTTTGAAAACATATTTTGCATGTTCAAAAATATTTTATATGGAGAAAGATATGATTTTATCAAATTTAAATGAATTAAACAAGTATTAAAATATTTAGGCAATTTAAATTATTCAAACCAGAAAACAAAAATTATATTTGAATAGGTTATTTGAATTAGCATTGAAAACATATTTTATTTGCATGATTTGGAATTATTATGAATTACTTATGAATTTTGGCAAAATACAATTGATTGATTTGAATTTAAATTTGAATTGCAATTTGAAAGTTCAAAACAGTACACAATTAGATTATTTGGAAAGGTTATGAAATTTGGAACAGAAAACATATAAAACTTTTATTTATTGGAATTACAGAATAAAAGTTATTAAAGGTTGAAGTTTTAGTTTCAAATCTGTTATTTAAATGAATTAGGAATTTTCAGAAATTCGCAGGAACTTTTATTACGGCCCTGCTGTCTACACACTGCCACTGCCGCGTGGGCTAGAGGCCAGCGTGGCGCTGCGCACGCTTGCGTGGCCGTGGCAGTCACTGGCTGGTGGGCCTCCTGCGCGGGAAGCAAAATGCCACCAAAAAGGTTGGCGTTGCGGGCTCGAACCCGAGACCGGCCACGAGTTTCAGAGGAGCGCAACCACTGCGCTAGTGTTCAGTCAGTTGACAGAGATAGCGACGCGGACAGGTTAAGCTTCCCTCGCCTGCTTAACTGAATTTTCTGACGACGCACCCGTCCGCGACTGACAGAACAAGGTGGCGCTGCTTGCCGGCGTTGAGGTACGCGGTGCTCGCAATTGGTGATGCGTAGGGAGTGGTGGTCGTGCACGGAACCATGCGCAAGCAACAGAGGGAGAGATTGGGACAGGGGCAGCACGGAGAGCTCACCGGGGGGTGTCGAGTTGCAGTGGAAACGGCGAGCTCGACGGCGACTCGGCAGAGGATGGCGGCGAGTGCACCGTGCGCCTCCGGGTGTGCTCAGGTGTTCAAGGGGTAGCAGAAGGAGTGGGCTTTCGGTTTCAGGGACTAGGTGGGGGAGTGGAAGGCCATGGCGTCGACAACGTGCACGGGTTCAGAGGGAGAGGCCGCCGGAGAGAGCTTCAGAGAGTGGAGAGGGTGGCAGAGGGTGGAGAACGGCGGCGGAGGCGAGGAGCAGCGACCTAGGGGCTAGGGTTTGACGGCGCGGACCCCTAGGGCTGATTTATAGGGGTGAGGGGCCGCGGATGGCCGTCCACGGCGCTCTGCCGTCGACGTGGCGGCACGGATTCTCGGCCGTACTCCGAGAAGACGAGGAACAGAAGGCTGAAGCGGTACGCGCGTAAGCTAGGTGGGCTGGGCTGCGCGCGCGGGGTGAGTTGGGCTGGGTAGCGATTAGGTGCTGCGCGCGCGCGGTGGTTTTGCTCCTTTTGTTTTTTTTCCCTTCTGTTTTTTTTTTGCTGAAAAAGAATTGGGAAGAGAAAGATGGGTTTTTGTTTAGTGAAAAATTTGAGAAAAATTAGGGAAGCTCTCTAGGCCAATTACTAACAGTTGGCAACTTTTATTTTCAAAAGTTTAAATGTTTGATTGCTTTTTGAAATGTGAACCAAATTTGGGTGAAATTGTTAATATTAATAATCATTAATAAAACCAACATCTAAAATAGGGTAACCCCTATGGTAGTTAGACAATTTGAGTTGATTTTCTTTGGTATCCACATAATTTCAAAATGGTTCTGTTTTGGGTGCTTGGATTTGAATTTCAAATGTGTTTGGAACATAAATAATTGATTTAAAACCATCATTTTCACAAGTGATTACTATGGAAAAACATGGAACCAAATGGTTGTTATTATTTATGATTTTTATTCAAAATGTTGTAACAGAGCAAGTATGAAACCATTGTTTGAATAAGGTTTGAATTTGAGTTGTGAAAACAGTGGAAAACAGTTGCAACAAATAAGAAACAAATGCAACCAACATGGAAACAATATGATGACATGATGCAGTACTTTAATAAACATGCAACAACATTCTAAGGGGATGATTTTCATACTTGGGATGTTACAATCAAGAGCAGCAGAGGTGTTCAGAGTTGTACCTCTTCTTGGAGTGGATGGTAATATAAGAAACTTTCCATCACGAGACTTACCCATGATGAATCATAGCAGTAGATAATAATACTCTCCGGTGAGCTCACAAATAAAGCTACGCTCTCGGGCAACGGCGCCAGAAAATAGTCTTGATGACCCACAAGTATAGGGGATCGCAACAGTCTTCGAGGGAAGTAAAACCCAAATTTATTGATTCGACGCAAGGGGAGCAAAAGAATATTTGTGAGCCTTAACAAGTGAGTTGTCAATTCACCTGCACCTGAAAGTACTTTTGTTCGCAGTGGTTTATCAGTAGTAACAGTTTTATAGTAGCAGCAGTAGTGAAATAATAACAGCAGTAGAATGAAAACAACAACACCAGTAGTGTTTGAAGTAAACAACGGATTAAATACTATAGGCATAGAGATGGATGAACGGGCGTTGCATGGATAAGAAAGTTCTAATAATGATCATGTCAAAGGCATTGCAGATAAATAAGATAAAGCATCCAAGCACTAAGTAACCATAGGCACGTGTTCCGTAAATAGTCGTACGCGCTCGCAATGAGAACTTGCACAACATCTTTTGTCCTACCAGCCCGTTTTAAGCGGGGCCTCAAGGGAACTACTGGTAATTAAGGTGTTCCTTTTAATAGAACACCAGAGCAAAGCATTAACACTCTGTGAAGACATATGATTCTCACATTGCAGCCATCCCCTCCGGTTGTCCCAATTTCTGTCACTTCGGGGCCTCGGGTTCTGGACAACAATATGTGTAAGCAACTTGCAGGTATGATCAAGAAACAATAATTATCATCGTGATTCAATAACATGTTCAGATCTGAGATCATGGCACTCGGTCGCAAAGTGGCAAGCATTAAGCATAACAAGTTGCAACAATGTCAATAGCACTAATAGAGGACACTAGGCACTATGCCCTAACAATCACGACATTATTACATGAACGATCTCATCCAATCCCTACCATCCCCTTCAGCCTATAGCGGGGAATTATTCACACATGGATGGGGGAAACATGGATGGTCGATGGAGAGGCGTTGGTGATGACGATGGCGATGATCTCCTCCAATTCTCCGTCCCGGCAGGGTGCCAGAATAGGAACTTATGATCCCCGAATCGAGGTTTGGGACGGCGACGGCGCTCTGTTGTGTTTCTGTGGAATATGGCGTACCCCCTCGTGTTTTAGGGTTGAATGCTATTTGTACTCGAAAGGGGAGTCCGAGGGGGGTCCTGGGGGGCCCACACCCCGTGCTGGCGCGGCCAGGGGGACCCGCGCCAGGGGGGTGGCCACCCTCTAGCCCCCTTTTGGCTCTCGGGGTCTTCCGGGGTGAAAACATCAACGGGCTCTTTTCTGGGCATTTTCCCGAAAGTTGATTTTTCTGCATAAAAATGAGAGACCGAAGTAATTCTGCTGAAAACAACGTTAGTCGGTGTTAGTTGTATCCAAAACACACAAGTTTAGAGGAAAACAATAAGAAAAGTGTTCGGAAAAGGAGATACGTTTTCGATGTATCAGAATCTCAAAAAAGGAGAGAAGAAACATAGGTAAACTAGTGAGCACAGAGTTAGTCAATATGAGGCAATCCCCATAGGAGAGTAACTTGCCTGCCCATGAACCCAGTTTTCTCTCAAATCTATCTTCAACTAGTTTCCTCTCTTTATTAAGAAGTTTCCTATGATGAATTGGAATGCCCAGATACTTGAAAGGAAATCCCCCCACCTTGCAGCCAAAGATTGGGCGATGATCATCCTGTGCCTCCTTCACATTACCAAAACATTATATCTAACTCTTCTATTATTGTAGACAGTGTTGGGTCTCCAAGTGCAGAGGTTTGTAGAATAGCAACAAGTTCCCTTAAGCGGATCACCCAAGGTTTATCGAATTCAGGGAGGAAGAGGTCAAAGGTATCCCTCTCAAGCAACCCTGCAATTACGATACAAGAAGTATCTTGTGTCCTAAACACACCTAATACAATTGTCAGTTGTATAGGTGCACTATTTCGGCAAAGAGATAGTGAAATACAAGTAGTATGGATGACTATAAGTGATAATAGCAATCTGCAATAAAAATGGCAGCAAGCAAACATGTAGCAGAACTGATTGTAAACGGTGTTTCAATGCTTAGAAACAAGGCCTAGGGATCCTATTTTCACTAGTGGACACTCTCAACAATGACAACATAATTGAATGCATAAATATCATCTCTTCACTAAGCTACTCCGAACCACTCTCCGGTTGTATAACAAACACCAATACATGCGTAGGGCTGTAACAACACTCCTCAAGTCTATATTCCCCCTATAGGGCACCCCACACTGTCACTATGAGCGCCCCAAATTAGTACTAAACAAACGCCACAATTTCATAGGGTCATCCAACACAAGATATAAATATCATGCTAAACCACACAGTGCACACACTATCACCATTACACCATGATCAAAGTGTCTACGGATATCTAATAATAAAACCACTTGAGTAGCATAATAGATGAAGAGTAACTTCTACTTATTCAACTATATTACAAAGCTCATGATCACATAAAGATCACACCATGGGAGAGAGAGATGAAACACATATATACCGATAGAGCCCTCAGCCCCGAGGGAGAACTACTCCCTCCTCATCATAGGAGACAGCAACGACGATGAAGATGGCGGTGGAGTCGATGGAGATGGATCCGGGGGCACTTCCCCGTCCCGGCAGGGTGCCGGAACAGAGATTTCTGTCCCCCGAAACTTGTCAGCTGCAGCGGCGGAGCTAAGGAACTTTTCGTGGAAGGGGGCCAATATCTTTAGGGTTTATGCCTCGGGGGGAATAAATAGGCGAAAGAGCGATGCCGGTGGTTGGCTAGGGGGCCCACACCACCTGGTGAAGCGGCTAGGGGGCCCGGCGCCACCCTATGGTGTGGCCACCCTGTGGCCCCCCTCCGGGTCTCTTCGGGACTCCGTGGATCCTACGGGAATTCTAAGATTTCCGAGCTTCAAATTTTCCAATTCCGAGAATATTTCCAGAACAACTTTTCGGAAAACTGAAAATGGCAGAAAACAGGAACTGGCTCTGTGGCATCTTGCCAATAGGCTAGTCCTCGAAAATCGATAAAAATGACATAAAGTGTAAAGAAAACATGTAGCATATGGAATGAAAACAACATGGAATATCAGAAATTAAGGATACGTTTATGATGTATCACCCATCTCCAACATGATCCTCCTGAGACACACCTCCTCCTAAACCGCCTGGTATAGGAGTGTTCGGTGCCGCCCCAACGAACTCCCCTTAGAGTCGGCGAGAGGAGACAGCACGCGTCGGTGACGGTAGCCAAGGATACCCTCCTGGTGTCCCCGAGCCACCATCAAAGTGCTGCACCTGCTGCTCACGAACTGCAGCCACAGGAGAGATCCCCGCCTCCACCGTAGTCCTCACATGCTACACGTTCTCTCCACCCGCCATCAAATTGCACCGAGCCATAGCCGGGCCAGTAGGAGAAGACCACACATTAGTCATCCGTTCCGTCTCCACAAAGTCACTCCGAGGCGCTCCAAGTTGGGAGACATCCGCACCTGTCTCCAACACGGGCGTGGGGGCTACAACCCGCTGCGACATAGAGGCCAACTGCCTCTTGGCCTCACACAAGGATTTTGCCACCATGGGAGATAACACGACCCCTCACGAAAAGGATTTCTGCACCCCCTTTGTCTCCGAAGAACTCTCCGACCTTTAGGCAAAACACTATCCTCCTTTGTGCTTTCAGACTCCATATAGCCATCATCACCACTAGACTTCCCACTACTCGGCTTTGGATCAGAATCATCACGTCCCTTAGCATGCAAGTTATCATCCTTTTTATCTACAACCATGTCATCTTCCCTGTCGGAATTTGGATTCTCCACTGAGAACTTGAGGTCTTGAGCTCATAAAACCCATCATTGATAAACCCCGCCCATTTATCCGGGGTCAAAGTGTAGTCCATGCAACCCACCAAAATCCTCAATACGCCATGTTTTCTAGTGAACTTCATATCCACCTTAAGTGTTTTACCAAACAATGAACCCAGACTCCACATAATCAGAAAGTCATGTAGCGTCCATTCATTCCTTTTCAACTCTATCTGGTTCTTCTATCGAGCTTAATGCAATGACGCATATATAGATCTTCACTACAGGAAACAGGTTGTATGCTTACGGCCAGGTACCGTCGGCTTAGGCCCAAAAGCCGTCGGCATATAGGTATGCCGACGGCAAAACTATATGCCGACGGCAAAACACCGTCGGCAACTTCTTCATCGGCATAGCTCCAAAAATCCGTCGGCATAGAGATCTCCAAAAAGCCGTCCAAAAAGCAACTAGTTCCACTTTTCTACCCCCATCCGGCTCACGTAGAGGGGCCAGAACGATATTTCCGTCTTTTTCTCCAGCGGGGCTCGGGTTTCTTCTAAGAGGGGATCTGGAGCGTTTGAATCCCACACAAACAAAGGGTTTGCCATACCATGTGTGTTAGAGTGTTTCATGGGTCTTGGATGCCAAATATTCCCTCACTCTTTGTGTTAGGGCTTCACCGGCGCCGGATTCTCTCTCGCCGTTTCCAAGACTACTTAGAGCCCGAAACTCCCAGATCTGACAAAACATGGGGAATCTTGCCAAGTGGTGGACCCTGCCATTATCTTCGGTGTTCCTTAGGACTAAACTAACACAACCAAGCAACTAATTCCACTTTGCTACCCCCTTCCGGCTCACGTAGAGGGGCCATAACGGCAGTTCCGTCTTTTTCTCCCGCGGGGCTAGGGTTTCTCCGGAGAGGGGCTCCAGAGCATCTGGATCCCACCCACACCAAGGGTTATCCATACCATGTGTGTTTGAGGTTGACATTGGTCTTGTATGACCAAGATTCCCTTACTATGTGTGTTATGACTTCACCGGCGTCGGATTCTCTCTAGCGGGTTCTCGGACTACTCAGAGCCCGAAATTCCCGGACCTGACGGAACGGGGGGAATCTTGCCAAGTGGTGGGCCCAAGGAAACCACAAGACAATGGTAGAGCCCACCTCCTGGCAAGATTCCCCCCGTCCCGTCAGATCCGGGAGTTTCGGGGTGTGAGCAATCCTGGAACCCGGAAGAGAGAATCCGACGCCGGTGAAGCCCTGACACAAAGATTTATGGGATATTTGGCATCCAAGACTCATGACACACTATAACACACATGGTATGTAACACACTTGGTTTTGGTGGGATTCAGACGCTCCGGAGCCTCTCTCAAGTGAAACCCTAGCCTCGCTGTAGAGAAAGACGGAACTGCTGTTCTGGCCTCTCTACGTGAGCCGGAAGGGGGTAGAAAAGTGTAACTAGTTGCTTAGTTGTGTCATGTTAGTCCCAAGGAGCACCCAAGACAATGGTAGGGCCCTCCTATTGTCAAGATTCCCCCGGTTCCGTCAGATCCGGGAGTTTTGGGGTGTGAGAGTCCTGGAACCCGGAAGAGAGAATCTGGCGCCGGTGAAGCCCTAACAGAAAGAGTGATGGGATTTTTGGCATCCAAGACCCATGAAACACTCTAACACACATGGTATGGAAAAACACTTGGTTTTGGTGGGATTAAGACGCTCCGGAGCCCCTCTCTGGTGAAACTCTAGCTCCGATGTTAAAAATGACGGTACGTGAGCCGGAAGGGGGTAGCAAAGTGGAACTAGTTGCTTGGTTGTGTCATTTTAGGCCCAAGGAACACCCAAGAAAATGGTTGGTCCCACCTCTTGGCAAGATTCCCCTCGTTTCGTCAGATCCGGGAGTTTCAGGGTGTGAGTAGTCCTGGAACCGGGAAGAGAGAATCCGATGCCGGTGAAGCCCTAACACAAAGAGTGATGGGATATTTGGCATCCAAGACCCATTACACACTCTAACACACATGGTATGTCAAACACTTGGTTTTTGTGGGATCCAGACGCTCTGGAGCCCTCTTCGGTGAAACCCTAGCCCCGTTGTAGAAAAAGACGGAACTGCCGTTCTGGCCCCTCTACGTGAGCCGGAAGGGGGTAGCAAAGTAGAACTAGTTGCTTGGTTGTGTCATTTTAGTAGAAAGTAACACCCAATACAATTGTAGGCCGACCTCTTGGCAAGATTCCCCCCGTTCCGTCAGATCCGAGAGTTTCGGGGTGTGAGCAATCCTGGAACCCGGAAGAGAGAATTCAACGTCGGTGAAGCCCTAACACAAAGAGTGATGGGATCTTTGGCATCCAAGACACATGACACACTCTTACACACAAGGTATAGCAAACGCTTGGTTTTGGTGGGATTCAGACGCTCTAGAGCCCCCCTCCGGTGAAACCCTAGGCCCGTTGTAGAAAAAGACGGAACTGTCGGTCTGGCCCTTCTTCGTGAGCCGGACGGGGGTAGAAAAGTGGAACTAGTTGCTTTTTTGTGTAATGTTAGGCCCAAGGAACACTCAATACAATGGTAGGGCCCACCTCTTGGAAATATTCCCCCCGTTCCGTCAGGTCCGGGAGTTTCAGGGTGTGAGCAGTCCTGGAACCCGGAAGAGAGAATTGGACGCCGGTGAAGCTCTAACACAAAGAGTGATGGGATATTTGGCATAAAAGATACATTAAACACTCTAACACACATGTTATGGAACACACATGGTTTTGGTGGGATTCATACGCTCCGGAGCCTCTCTCAAGTGAAACCCTAGCCCCGCTGTAGAGAAAGATGGAACTGCCGTTCTAGCCCCTCTACATGAGCCGGGAGGGGGTAGCAAAGTGGAACTAGTTGCTTGGTTGTGTCATGTTTGTCCCAAGGAGCACCCAAGACAATGGTAGGTCCCATCTATTGGCAAGATTCCCCCGGTTCCGATAGATCCGGGAGTTTCAGGGTCTGAGCAGTCCTGGAACCCGAAAGAGAGAATCTGGCGCCGGTGAAGCCCTAACACAAAGAGTGATGGGATGTTTGGCATCCAATACCCATGTAACACTCTAACACACATGGTATGGAAAAAACTCGGTTTTGGTGGGATTAAGACGCTCCGGAGCCTCTCTCCGGTGAAACTCTAGCCCCGATGTTGAAAAAGACGGAACTGCTGTTCTGGCCCCTCTATGTGAGCTGGAAGTGGGTAGAAAAGTGGAACTAGTTGCTTGGTTATGTCATGTTAGGCCCAAGGAACACCCAAGACAACGGTAGGGCCCACCTCTTGGCAAGATTCCCCCCGTTCCGTCAGATCCGAGAGTTTCGGGGTGTGAGCAGTCCTGGAACCCGGAAGAGAGAATCCGATGCCGGTGAAGCCCTAACACAAAGAGTGATGGGATATTTGGCATCCAAGACCCATGACACACTCTAACACACATGGTATGGCAAACACTTGGTTTTTGTGGGATTCAGACGCTCTAGAGCCCCTCTTCGGTGAAATCCTAGCCCCGCTGTAGAAAAAGACGGAACTGCCGTTCTGGCCCCTCTACGCGAGCCGGAAGGGGGTAGCAAAGTATAACTAGTTGCTTGATTGTATCATGTTAGGCCCAAGGAACACCCAATACAATTGTAGGCCCACCTCTTGGCAAGATTCCCCCCGTTCCGTCGGATCCGGGAGTTTCGGGTGTGAGTAGTCCTGAACCCGGAAGAGAGAATCCGACGCCGGTGAAGCCCTAACGCAAAGAGTGATGGGATCTTTGGCATCCAAGACACATGATACACTCTGACACATGGTATGGAAAACACTTGGTTTTGTTGGAATTCAGACGCTCTGGAACCCCTCTCCGGTAAAACCCTAAACGAGAGGGAGAAAAGTTCGACGCGTCGAGTGGGAGAAAAGTGAAATCAATTGCATGCTTGTGTTAGGGTAAACAAGGGGATATATTATAAATTGGTAAATAAAATTAATTTTCTAATTATAAATTTAACAAAGTAATTGGTGGCAAAAAATAAAACAAAACCTCTTTGCCGTGTGCATGCACACGGAAAAAATACATCCTTTACCGTGTGTACGCACACGACAAAGAGCTGACTATGGGCCAGGCAGGGGAAATGCAATGTCAATCTTTGTCGTGTGCATACACACGGCAAAGAACTTTGATATGCGAGAGGTGTAAGCACCGCGAGGTGTGAAGCGATCTCGATATGACGTGACACCCCCGTTGTGCCGGAAACGGAACGGCCACATGGCAGTAATCGTTGCCGTGTGTTTTCTTTACCGTGTGTATTTTGTGTTCTTTGTCGTGTGTTTGTCTTTACCATGTGTCTTTCGTGGTACTAAACCATGTGTTGGTCTTTACCGTGTGCGGCATACGGCAAAGATTATATATGCCGTGTGCCCGATATATGGCACACATCAAAGATATGAGTACACGGAAAAGAACTCGTCTCTAGTAGCGCGTAGACATAGATTTTTGTGGGCCCATCCTTGCCACGCTGGCAGTTAGGTAAGCCGACGACCAAAGCTATGCCGACGACCGAGCCAAAAGGCCGTAGGCATAGCTTTTGGTGGGTCCATCCTGGCCACGCTGGCCGCTAGGTATGCCCACGGCCAAATGTATGCCGACGATCACGTAGAAGGACCGTAGGCATATATGTTATATGCCGACGGCCAAAGATATGCCGACGACCGAGCCAAAAGTCCGTAGGCATAGCTTTTGGTGGATCCATCCTGGCCACGCTGGTAGCTAGATAAACCGACGACCAACGGTATGCCGACGGCGGCACAGAAAAGCCGTATACGTATATGTTATATGCCGACGGTCAAAGTATGCCGACGGCCAAACTAAAAGGCCGTATGCATATCTATTATATGCCGACTACGCCGACGGTTTCATTTTGGCCGTCGGCATACCACCTTGTATGCCGATAGGCCCGACTAAAAGCCGTCGGTATAGCTTTTGCTGTCGGCGTCTGGCCGTTTTTCTGTAGTGCTTGAGCGAGTTCTCGAAGAAAGAAAATTCAAGACCGGATGTACAATCTAGCTAGCCGTGCTCTTTTTCTTGGAAAGAAGGCGGAAACCAGCCTGTTTATGCCTTCGTGGAGCCTGGTCCCATTCAAATTTCTGATTCCTGGTCACACGTGAACTGAATGTGGCTGTGCACAACTCTTGAACTGAATGGTTTCCACTGAATTTCCGTGGTCCGAACATATCCGGAATTCCATCGAGCATTGAGCGCAGCAATGTATCCACATCCAAAAATGACTGCACCGAATCGTGAACAAATCCGGAACGACACAGTCAGCATCTGAGCACAGTCCACAGAATTACACACGGGCAATTACGGTATTTTATTCGTCGTCCAATCTCGATCAGCGATCGCCGGAGCCCGTACCCCAAGTCAACCCTCTCGAGCTGAAACCAGCGTACCGTCTCGCTGTCATGGCTCCCGGCCGGAGCCCTTCTTGTATCTTTGTGCATTGAAAAATCTAAGTAGTTGAGCATGGATGTGGATGCCTACTAATATTACAACTTGATAAGTACATGGGCAATGCCAATGCGAGCGTAGCTTTTGTGCCGTCTTAGCCCCCAAACCATTATCGTTAACACCTACCATGCTTGTCCTCTCTCTCCTCCTCGTCGCCGCCACCTCCTCGCTGGCGCCGGCGGCCAGCGATGGAGCAGCCGTGGCGGTGGTCAACGATTTCGCCCACGTCTGCAGCTCGACGAACGACCAGCAGCTGTACCTGCCCAACAGCACGCTCGCGGCCAACCTGGCCACCATGTCCGCGGCGCTCCCGAAGAACGCTTCGGCGACCGGCTTCTCGGCGGGCGCGTTCGGCCGGGCGCCGGACACGGCGTACGGGCTGGGTCTCTGCCGCGGGGACGTCGTCGGCGACTTGTGCACCGCGTGCCTCGCGATGGCGTTCAGCGGCTCGGCGGAGCTGTGCCGGTACAGCAAGGACGTGACCATCTTCTACGACCAGTGCCACGTACGGTTCCACGACCGCGACTTCCTCGCCGGAACCGGCAACTCGCCCGAGAAGGTGGCGTCGAACATGAACAACGTCTCCAGCGGGAACGTCGCCGCGTTCGACGCGCTGGTCGACGGTCTGGCCAACGCGGTGGCGGATAGGGCTAGCAGCGCGAGCGGGAGGTACGCCACGGGCCAGGCCGGGTTCGCGGCGGGGGGGATCAACGTCTACGGCCTGGCGCAGTGCACGCCCGACCTGACAAGGGCGCAGTGCCGGGGCTGCCTCGCGGAAATCATCGGGCAGATGCCCACGTCCCTGAGCGGGAGGGTGGGCGGGAGGATCCTCGGGGTGCGCTGCAATTACAGGTACGAGAAGGATATCTTCTTCGCCACCACCGGCGACATGGTGACGCTCACGCCGCTAGTGAGTTCCTCCAGTAGTACAGGTGCATCTCGACCTTCATGCTGCTGCAGCTGTTAGCTTTGCATCTGCATTTCCTGCTAAGGACATCTCTAGCAGTAGTAGTAGTACCTACTTGGAGATTTCCTAAGTAGAGCTGTCTCTAATACGTATCATCAAACTGAAAACACAGTAGTTTTTGTAAGCCAAATGTATCGATGATCATACGATTTCAAATTTAAAACATCGTCACATCTAGGAACTCTGACAACCTAAATTTTACTAATAGAGAGAGTTTCTGACAACCTAAATTTGCTCTGGAACTCTTGTCGATACTATCTCAAGATCCAACACAGCTGTAGTACGAATTCCGAGCTAGCTAGCTTATCTGAGAGTAGGACCCGCTTGACTTTGGTGCACATCGGCCTATAGGAAGAAAGAATTATCTCTGCGCCCTGTGCATTATTTTACGACGTACGGGAGCTGTTGAGAGGACGTCCAAGTCTAATCGATGATGTGGTCGACCCGCATATTTCCTGGATGCAGACCTCTTTTCCCTTGAGAATAATACTCGATCCTAACATTTTCTAGCGCAGACAAAGGTGGCGAACCCCGTCTTTGCCAGCATCCCTCGCGCAAATCCAAGTAATGAATGGGATCGAGAGAGATGGCAGCCAAATCCTGTAGTAATATCTACTCTTTTTTTGTACAAGTGTAGTAATATCTACTCGGGCCATCTCAATCGTATGACCGGCCGCCTCTTGTTTGTTTTTTCCCGTGGATTAGCACTACTCGTAGTACTAGTATGTCGCAAGCAATCCTGTTTCGTACGTGCAGCTGGCGCCGGGGGTTCTCCTGCTAGATCTCGATGTTATAGCCGACACAAGTAGGCGGCCGTACCAGACGTTTCAGCCGCCTAGCACTGGTTTTCCTCTGAGAATCTATCTTGATCTCACACAATCCCACGCCTTTTTGCCGTTGATCGAGCGACACTTAGCGGCGGATCCACGTGCGGCACGAGCTGCTAGGCTTTTGCCGAGGCAGGTTTAGCTCCCTGGCCTTTGATTAATCCGATCATCCTCTGTGCATCCATGGCCACCGCCCACAGGCCAACTTTGTTCTCACAGAGTCGGCCACTCACAAATCAAGGTGGCCATGTGCATGTCATGCACGTATGTACGGAACAAACACGAAGCCTTAGATTTATACGCTCTCAATAGTTGGTACGACGTTCACGGCTTTGCTTGTGCTGCTTTGCTTCTCTGGACAGTTCACATCGTGTCCAATCCAAGACGATTCGGCGAGGCAGCCGTCGCCCGTCGGGAAGAACCCTGTGTTTGACTCTGCCGGGTCGTCTGTCTCTGATTGACAGGTGTGTGGGCCCCCATCCAATCAGCGCCCTTCAGTTTTGTATGAAGATCGCCTGTCAGTCTTCGCCCGCGCGTGGGCGTGGCCCCCGCCGAATCCGCCGATGTCTCGTCTTTAGCGAGAATTTTGCGATGTCTCGTTCATTCATGTAGCCGTCACTGTCGAGTATCTTCTGAAGATCGACTCATCACGACCAACAATCACTGAGCAAGTTCAATAGCAGAGCTGGCTATAAGAAATTGCCACGTCACCTATAGCCAACTATAGAGCCAACATGTACAATAGTGAGTTATAAAAATATGTTACTTTATTGATACATGGCCCACCTCCCACTCTCACAAGGTGCCTAGGAGTACGTGCTACAGCTAGCTCTTGCATGAGAGCCCACTTCTCTTCTCTCTCCTCTTCTCTCTCTTCCATGTCACCACAAAAATATTATTCTAATCCTTATAGCCCGCTTACATAAGCTTTCAATAGTAGAGCTAGCAGCTGGCTATAAGAAATTGCCACGTCACTTATAGCCAACTATAGAGCCAACATGTGCAATAGTGAGCTATAAAAACGGGTTACTTTATTGATGCATGACCCACCTCTCACTCTCACAAGGTGCCTAGGAGCACGTGCTGCAGCTAGCTCTTGCATGAGAGCCCACTCTCCCTCTCTCTCCTCTTCTCTCTCTTCCATGTTATCACAAAAATATTATTCTAATCCTTATAGCCCGCTTACATAAGCTTATTGTACTTGCTCTAAACAGTATACTCAGATGTGATTTCTGGGAAACTTATGCAAAATTCCGTTGCTTCTTATTCAACGTGCAAGTTATTATATGACAGTAGTTAACTACCTGTTGGGTTTGTACGTGCAGGGTCCAGCAGCAGCAGCAAGCTTTGGATCGTCGCGACAGTAGTCCCGGTCACCGTGCTCCTCTGCGGCTTCTTGGCGTGCTTCCTGTGGATCAGGACACGAAGAAGAAGAGGTACTGTAGCTAACTAGCCAGAACATGTTCTCTGTCATAAACGTTGCCTGCCCTCCTCTTCGACCGCGCTCGCGATCTCGTCCCTAGCTAACAGAATGTACGATTTAATCAGTGACCAATCTCTCACGGAGCGTGGGCGTACCAACCATGTCCATGGAGATGGAGCAGGTGCTCAAGCTATGGAAGATCGAGGAGAGCGACTCCGAGTTCTCGCTCTACGATTTCGACCAGATCGCGCATGCCACGGGGAACTTCTCTGACGACCACAAGCTCGGCCAGGGAGGGTTTGGCGCTGTTTACAGGGTACACTTCTCACACGCGCCAATAACCTGTGCATCTATCTACACTGCATTACTGATACAGTTACAACAGGCAAATGTATTGCTATTCTTCAGCGCATTGCCTCGGACATAATTGAATTTCTCTGACGACCAACTATATTTTGTTTGTGCTCCAGGGGGAACTCAGTGGCGGGCTCGAGGTCGCAATCAAGCGGCTCTCAACCTGCTCGGTGCAGGGGTTGATGGAGTTCAAGACCGAGATCCAGCTCATCGCCAAGCTCCAGCACACCAACCTCGTCAGGCTCCTCGGCTGCTGCCTCCAGGGCGACGAGAAGATGCTCATATACGAGTACATGCACAACAAGAGCTTGGACTGCTTCATCTTCGGTAAGCGTTCTGGTCAAGCTATGTGCATGCAGAGGCTAGGGTGTTTTCCCCTATTTCGAAAAAACGCGTTCTGATCATCACCTCCGCAACATAACTGATGTTTTGTTTCATTTTGACTGTTGCTCATCTGCAGACACCACGAGAGGGGCGATGCTGAACTGGGAGCGGCGCTTCCGTATAATCGACGGGATCGCGCAGGGGCTTCTCTACATGCACAAGCACTCTCGGCTGCGAGTCATACACCGGGACCTCAAGGCGAGCAACATCCTCTTGGACCGCGACATGAACCCCAAGATCTCCGACTTTGGTTTGGCGCGGATATTCTGCTCCAACGTCACCGAGGCCAACACCACCAGGGTCGTAGGCACACAGTAAGAATTATACGGCTCATCAACTTTCACTGCACCTACTAGTTACACTGCTACGTACGACTGAATTTCTTTGAGCATTTCTTATTCAGTGGGTACATCGCCCCGGAGTATGCTTCAGAGGGTCTCTTCTCCACCAAATCCGATGTCTTCAGCTTCGGCGTCCTGCTTCTCGAGATCATAAGCGGGAAGAGGACCGCAGGCTTCTACCAGTACGGCAAATTCTTCAATCTCACAGGATACGTAAGTACACACAGTACAGAAATGCTGCTTGAGAACCACTCTCCAGTTTTGCTGAATGAAGCCACTCACTGCGAAGTGCAAACCTTGTTTCAGGCATACCAGCTTTGGCAAGAGGGAAAATGGCACGAGATGGTCGACCTGGTAATTGGGACCGACTACCC
This sequence comes from Alopecurus myosuroides, assembly GCA_028641055.1. Lineage (NCBI taxonomy): Eukaryota > Viridiplantae > Streptophyta > Magnoliopsida > Poales > Poaceae > Alopecurus > Alopecurus myosuroides. The sequence continues at coordinate 381,201,596 of CM054059.1, forward strand.
GGTGACCGAGGTGATGAAGTGCTTCCAGGTGGCGCTGCTCTGCGTCCAGGACAGCGCCGACGACAGGCCCAACATGTCCGACGTCGTCGCCATGCTTGGCAGCGAGGGGCTCACACTGCCGGAGCCCAGGCAGCCAGCCTACTTCAACGTCAGGATGTCCACCTTCCCGGAGTCCAACGCTTCATTTGGCGAGTCCTCCTACTCCTACATCAGCAACGTCGCATTGACAGAAGACGACGGTAGATAACATGTGCACCTCTAGCTGTATAGAATTTGCTATTATGGTCAGATTTACCAAAAGGAGGGATATAACAGGTTAACATAGTTGATGCACAGAAATCCCCAAACCCATCAACATGTCTTAGTTTCTTACATTCTCTTCTTTTTCTTGTTCCGCGGTGCAAATTCAAGTAGTTTCTGATATACAGTAGTATTGTACATCTGCATTAGGACTTCTCACACCGCAAACTATATGTCCTTGTGTTCATTACGCTTAATTCTATTGAAGCATTTTGTCTGCAATATGTTGGTATTTCGGCTCCTACATGCTATGCACTACACGAAACGAAACCGAGACGCCGACGACCGGAACCCGTCGACATATGTGACTTCCTCGTCGGCGTATCCAGAGGCCTGAGGTGGCCATCGGCGTCCAGGTCTGTCGACGTACGCTATTTTCCGTCGGCATATCCAAATGGTGGGCCGCACAGAGCCCGTTACGCCAATCCGTTACATGGCCGGACGTTGACGGCCAGACGTCCGTCGGCCTATGGGGCCACGTGGAGGGCTGACGTGGCTGTTGGGCCAATTGGGCCCGCGAGACGCCGGCGTAGGCCCCGTCGGTGTATGGGCCACGTGCAGACCGCTGGGCCGATTGAGACGCCGACGCAGATCCCGTCGGCGTATGGGCCACGTGTAGGCTGTTGGGCCCCATTGGGCGCGCGAGACGCCGGCGTGGATCCCGTCGGCGTATGGGCCACTCGCAGGCTGCTGGGCCGATTGGGCGCGAGACCACATGCAGGCTGCTGGGCCGATTGGGCGCGAGACGTCGACACAGATCCCATCGACATATGGGCCACATGTAGGCTGCTGGACGATTGGGCGCGCGAGACGCCAACGCGGATCCCATCGGCGTATGGGCTGCTGGGCCGATGGGTCCGGGAAGACGCCGACAGCTTCCCCGTCCGCGTATGAGATGGTTTTTTTTTTTTTCTGTTGCACTGCTGTGCTGCTTCCGGCATGGTTTTAATAGGATTTAAATTGCATAAAAATTTAAAATATGATTGAAATCATACAAAAATCATACCCATATAATCCAAACATCATATAAAGTACAATATGACCCGAACATCATCGATATCATACAGACACCATGCATACAAACACAATCATGTTCCCTACATCTCGCGGGGGCTCGAGGTGCCCATCTCGGACCGCGTGAGAAGAGGCGACCGTCCGCGCCGGGTAGCCACCGTCGAACCACCCACGGAACTCGGTGAGGGACTATCACGGGCATTGATCTCGCGCGACGGACTTGGTGATGCACCAGCAACACCATGAATCGGTGTGGAAACGATTGGATTTCTACAGATCAAGATTCTTTTGGCACAGTGATGTGAAGAAGAGAAAATATCGACTCACGAAATGGAATATTGCGTGTCGTGCGAAGGACCAGGGTGGTCTAGGGATTGAATTATTACAAATTAAAAAGAAGTGCTTGCTTAGTAAGTGGTTATACAAAATCTTGACTGAAGATGGGGTTTGGTATGAACTAATCTCTAATAAGTATCTCGGGGATAAAACGTTATCTCAAGTAGATGCCAACCCTTCAGACTCACCTTTCTGGAAAGGGATTATAAGGGTCAAGAATGATTTCTTTTCTCGTGGCATGTTTTCCTTAGGGAACGGACAACAGGTGCGTTTTTGGGAGGACACATGGTTAGGTGATGAGCCGTTATCACAATCCTATCAATCTTTGTATAATGTGGCCTTACACAAGCATGTGACGGTAGCAAACGTGCTAGCACATAACCCTCTAAACATTCGGTTTCGTAGGAGTATGTCGGGTCACAGGAGAGAACGCTGGTTGCATTTGGTTGAAAGGTTGATGGGGTTGCTCTCACAAACGAAATAGACGTGTTTCGTTAGAAACTAACGACGGATGGATCATTCTCCGTAAAATCGTACTATGCTGATTTGCTGCACGGATCCACCAGATTTTTGCGGAAATACTTGTGGAAACTTAAGGTCTCATTAAAGATTAGAATCTTTTTATGGTTCCTGAATAGAAAAGTTATTCTCACTAAGGATAATCTGATCAAGATAAATTGGCATGACTGTAAAAAAATGTGTTTTTCGTGATACAGATGAGTCTGTAGAACATTTGTTTATAGCATGTATGTTTTCTCGTGATATTTGGCGTCTGATACATTTTACTTTTAGCATTTATCCACCGACTAGCATTACGAATATGTTTGGTTCTTGGCTAAATGGCATTGATAAGAAAACAAAATCACGAATTCGAATTGGTGTGGCTGCTTTCTTATGGGCAATTTGGAATAGTAGAAATGAAGTGGTGTTTAACAAACGGACTTTTTTTTTTGAAACCCAGCCTCTGCATCGCATTGATGCACACGGCTATTTATTAAAATAATATCTCAGTTTTACAGACGGTAAAAAGAAAACAAAGTATCTGAAAAAGAAGTCCCCGATCCACTAGAGAAACTACAGAGATCAGCCATCCAACAGTAGTCCCCACTAGTCTTGGATCCAACATAGTCTCCTATCATGCAACCAACCATCCTGGTTGAAGATAGCCCGAACGACCGCCATCAGCCGTGAACATCCGGCATACAAACGTCCACGCTGGTCGTCTGGAAGGAGCAGAGACCAAGAGTGTATCCAGTGCGTCGCCCGATGAATCACCTGCAAAAAAATATTATTCACCACCACCTTGTTAAAAATAATATCGTTACGGCAATTCCAAATTGCCCACAAAAAAGCACATACACCTATGCGTATACTAGCTGTAGTCGATTTATCTACCCCATTTAACCATGTCCCAAACATGTGATCAATGCTATCCGGTGGTGTAATGCTAAAAATAAAATGGACTAGTCTCCAAATCTTTTTAGCCAAATTACAAGAAACAAACAGGTGATCCACTGTCTCATCCAAGTCGCAGAAAACACACTTTTTGCACCCTGTCCAATTTCTTCTTAAAAGATTATCTTTTGTAAGTATTTCATTTCGAAAGAGAAACCACATAAAGATCTTAATTTTCAATGGTACTTTTAATTTCCAAAGATACGTATGCAAAAATCTCGTATTGCCATACATGAGCTCCTCATAGAAGGACTTAACTGAGTAACAACCCGAGGTTGTTAACCTCCAAGAAAAGGAATCTTGTTCCCGGTTAGAGAAACTGCCATCAGTCTCTCCACCAATTGTAGCCAATTCACCCAATTATCCCCATATAAAGACCGTCTAAAAGCAATATTGAGATTTTGTTGACCCAGAACATTGGCTACTAGCACATTCTTATTACGCACAATATTATACAGCATGGGATATTGCAAAGTAATGGTCTACCCGCCAGCCACGGGTCTTCCCAAAATCTAATACCCTGACCATTCCCAACTGTGAAATTGATATGTTTAAAGAAATCGACCTTAACACTCATAATTCCTTTCCAGAAAGGTGAGTCCGTGGGCTTGACCTCCACCTGTGTGAGAGGTTTCCCCCTGATGTATTTATTGTGCAATAACTCATGCCAGATGCCATCCTCAGTTAAAAGTTTAAAAAGCCACTTGCTTAATAAACATTTATTCTTAATGTCTAAACATTCAATACCCAGGCCACCTTGGTCCTTTGGACGGCAGACAATGTTCCACTTGGTCAATCTATACTTCCTCTTGGTTTGGTTTGATTGCCAGAAGAATCGAGATCTATAGAAATCTAATCTTTTTCTAACCCCAATGGGAATCACAAAAAAAGATAAGAGAAACATCGGTAAACTTGACATGACTGAGTTTATAAGAATCAAGCGATCTCCATACGATAGCAGTTTTCCTATCCATGAACTCAGTTTTTGTTCAAACCGATCCTCCACCGGTTTCCACTCACTGTTGAGTAGCTTACGATGGTGTATGGGAATACCAAGGTACTTAAAGGGTAGAGAACCAATTTCACACCCAAAAATACCTCTATACTGATCCTCATAATCAGTAGCTTTCCCAAAACAAAAGATCTGACTCTTGTGAAAATTTATCTTAAGCCCAGACATTTGCTCGAAGATAGACAAGATTAATTTCATATTAACAACCTTATCTAGGTCATGTTCCATAAAAAGAATAGTATCGTCAGCGTACTGAAGTATCGAAACCCCACCTTCAACAAGATGCGGGATCAACCCTCCTACCTGCCATCCTCTTTAGCTCTATCAATGAGGAGTGCTAGCATATCTGCCACCAGGTTAAACAAAATAGGAGATAACGGATCCCCCTGTCTTAACCCTTTTATAGTCTGGAAGTAATGACCAATGTCATCATTCACACGAATGCCCACACTCGCAACCCAGTTACACCATCTGGGGTCGAAACCCTTCATGCGTAGAGTCTGATGTAGGAACTTCCAATTCACTTTATCATATGCTTTCTCGAAATCTATTTTGAAAAGCACCCCGTCCATTTTCTTCCTTTTTAGTTCATGAATTGTCTCATGTAGGACAACCACCCCTTCTAAAATATTTCTTCCAGGAAGAAATGCTAATTGAGAAGGTCGGATAACCCTCTGTGCAATAGAGGTTACCCTATTCGTTCCTACCTTGGTAATTTTTTTGAAACTCACATATAATAAACAGATAGGCCTATATTGCTCAATCCTGCATGCATCCTCCTTCTTAGGAAGTAAGATGATCGTACCAAAGTTCAACTTGAACAAATCAAGATCACCCTCATACGGTTGAGCAAACATTGCCATTAAGTCCAATTTAATAACCTCCCAAAAAAACTTATAAAACTCAGCCAGGAAACCATCAGGCCCTGGGGCCTTGTTAGGCTCCATTTGAGAAATGGCATCACGAATCTCCTTTTCAGTAAAAGGCTGAGTGAGCAACAAATTATCCTCGTGAGTAACCCGTGTAATATCATCAATTCTCGTCTCATCTAACGAAATATTGGATGGTTCCGACACACCAAACAATTTTTTATAATACTCCGAAATGAATACTTTTAAATTTTCCTGACCCACAATAGTCCCTTCATCCTGTTCTAGTTGGAAAATTTTCTTTTTCCTATGCCTCCCATTGGCAACCAGGTGGAAGTATCTAGTGTTACTCCCCCCTTCCTGGATATGCCTCACTTTAGCGCGCTTAGCCCACTTGGACTCTTCTTCACGACGCAAAGTGTTAAGAAACGCTTCCGCTTCCGCTCTGGAGGCCCGCTCCTCTTCGGACAAGGGTGAACACTCCGCCCTTAAATCCAGCTCGTTAATAAGCAACAACAGCTTATCCCTAAGCTTCTTATATTCTCCAACTCTATTCTTAGCCCATCCTCTCAAGAAACTTCTAAGATGTCTAATTTTCATCTGCCATCGTTCAATTGGATTAGAGCTAGCCACCACCGACTCCCATTCCACCTTGACTAACTCAAAGAAATTGGGTTGTTTTAACCATGCCAGCTCAAACGAGAACAACGATTTGTTCCCCATATGAGCCGCTCATCCAGAGTCCAAAAACAGAGGATTGTGATCAGGAGCAACCCTAGTTAAGGCTTGGACAGTCACCAGTGGGAATTTCTATTCCCACTCGATACTAGCAAGTACCCTATCCAATTTCTCCAAAGTTGGGATAGTACGCCTACTTGTCCAAGTGTATTGTCTTCCAGACAATTCCAATTCTTGTAAATCAAGGCTATGAATAATGGCGTTGAAAATGAACGGCCCTCGCGGGTTAAAGTTATTGTTATTCTTCTCATTACTAGATCAAATAATATTGAAATCACCCCCTACCAATATAGGACGTGTTTCATTATCACAAATCCTTACTAACTCAGCCAAAAACTCTGGTTTCTTATCATCCTGGGCAGCCCCATAGACTACCACCAGAGCCCAAAGGAAGCCATCCTCCTTTGATTACACATGCAACTTAACCGAGTAATCACCGGCCGTAACGGACTGTACCGCTAAGGACGCACAATTAAAACCAATGAAAATACCCCCGATCTCCCACGAGGTGGTAAACAGTACCACGAAAACTCTAACCCAGCCGCCAAAAAATTCAGGAAAGTGGAGGTGAAACTATGCCTACCTGTTTCACTGACCGCAATGAAATCTAATTTCAAATCAGCAATTGCCTCCCTAACCGCCCAATGTTTTTCCGTGTCCCCAAACCCATCCGAATTCCAGAAATAACCTTTCATTAAGATTTTTTTTTAATCCTAGCACTCCTCCTAGATTTAGAGACACTCCCTTTATTTTTACCTCTACAGGAGCGTGTCAACTTCACTTCTTGCGCATACGGATCCACATGATCCTCCATGCCTGCCTCACCCTCGAGGTCATAATCCTCACACAAACTCGATGCCATATGCATCACCGTGTTGTGATTGGATTCATCGAAATTCTCCGAATCATCGTTAAGATTGTTAGACAGAGTTACTAAATGTCTAGACTTTTCAACATCTTTAATGAAATCAACTGTTCTCTTAACCACATTAGGTGTTCCCCTAAGGACACCCCTAGTCTAGTCACTTTATCAATTATAACATCGTTATCAAAAGCCGTAAAAGATAAATTAACAGCCATACCTTTTAGAAGCTCGTCCCTCTTAGCCGCACGCATAGAAGCCCTCTCCGCAATCGGCACATCTGCCGATTCGTGAGCTCGAAGACGCGCGCTCGAGCGTAGTCCAGCAGAAGACGGGTCGGGGATGCCACCGTAAGCCACCACTTCCTCCAAAGTAGTCTTCAGCTCGTTGCCCGCCGTCACCGCCATCGGACCACTGCCGATCCCACGCGATGATGATGGTACATATTTTGGTTCAGCTGCAGCGAGAACTCCTCCATTGTCCCCCTCCAACGCCACCATCCCACTGGTCTTCACTCGAACGTCGCCGCGCTCACTGCCTCTAGCAGCATGCAGGACGACGGCCACACGAGGAGGTGCAGAAGCAGGCAGCCCTGCTGTAACACCCCGCGCCTCGGTCGTAGTAGTCCCCCCGGTAGCACGTCACTGGTAGAAAATAGGCCTACAGTCCCGGTTCACCAGGACTATTAATCCCGTCCGGGCAACCGGGACTAGCTATGCGCGACTAAATGCCCCCCCCTATAGTCCCGCCACTTACGGACCGGGACTAAAAGCCCGTCCACGTGGGCGCTAGGGGTCCGTTGCGGCGGAAGACCTTTAGTCCCGGGTCTTGTGGTTAACCGGGACTGAAAACCTGCGCAGGTTTAGGGTTTTAGGCCCCCTAAACCTGTTTCCTTTTTAATTTGTTTTGTTTTAATTTCAGTACACATATTCATGCATATATATATATATGAAATATCAAACGAGGAGAATTCAATAGGAATATATAATATATATTCAATATCGGGTGACCATATATACAACCTCGAACAAGTTTCCATATTACACAATTAAGATGGACGAGCATACACAAATTCGCACAAGTTTCAAAGTACTTAGGGCTTATACATGCTTATAAAAGTCATCGTCGGTGGACGCATGGAACTCTCCTTTCTTCTGGATGACATGCCTAAGGAAAAATCCTGCTATTTCCTCTTGAATTGGTCGGAAGCGAGCTTCTGGAGTAAGCGCCCTCCGCAAGTTATTGAGACCGTTCCGCGTTTTCTCGTCCTTCTTCCTCTCAGATATTTCTTTCCGTATGTTCTCACAGACATAGTATCCACATAGACCGGTCCCCGGTGGCTGCTTATCCACACCTTTGAGCACATTTTTAAATTTTAGCTCATCTTTGAATTCACCGACATGTTGATGTGAGAGCCGTCTCCAAACTCTACAATGCAAATAAAATTAAATGAACAAGGGAGTTATTAGCTTAGAAAATGAACAAAAGAGACCGATCGATATAGAGCGCAAATGATTGAAAAATAATTACTTTTGCATCATTTTTCTCATGTCGACCCAAAGATTTGTATTTGAATTCATAGAGTCCATGATGAAAACTATGGCCTGGTGAAGATCAATTTTTAGCAGAATCCAGTGGTACCTGCGGACACATTAGATGCAGAGTCATGCATAATTTATCGATTGGACATACCATGCATGGAGTAAACAAAAGAGAATGGGAACATGAGAGAAACACTCACCCAAAATGGTAAGGAAATAGAATATATCTTTTGGATTCATGCTTTTTAAAAAAATTGTACAAGTCTTTCTCCACGTCTATGGGGTGACGTTCTAACATAGTTCCATTAATGATTTGTGGGTCAATGAACCCAATATCATGGATGAGTCTTACTTTGCATTCCCAAATCTTCAATCTGCATAATAGCGTACGGAACAATATAGTTAGGACAATATATATATATATATAGTGTAGGCAAATGAAGAACGAGATGAGGTAGAAATAAATCACTTACAGAACGTAGCAACTCAGGATAGATTTGTCGAGCTCACGCATATTGAACAGTTGGAACAATTCACTCAACTCAACTGTTACAGAGTACTTTTTGGTGTGATGCTCCTCTGTATAATCCACATACACATATTCTTTGTCGGTAAAAGTTATGAAATCTTTGTACCAACGTAGAAGACTTTGCATTAGTGGTGGTAGATCCTTTTCCTTCGCAGGCTCGACGAGAGGCCCTTTCTTCACATATTTTAATGCTACATCAGCCACTGGCATATCGTCCATGTCTAAAAAGGCACGGAGAGACATACCGGCCTCGGACGCATTTTGCATGGCAGTAGCTACAGTCAATCCCATTGCTGTCACAGCATTTATGACCTCGGGGTCATGTTCCGGAGCGGCTTTCACTATGAGGGGGGATATCGATTGTTTACTCTGCATCCCGAGCTGGGCAACTTGTTTCCCGCTTTGTATCATTTTTGCTTTTTTTTTCTCCTCCTCCAATATTCCTGCTTGCTTACGAAGTTCAATATCATAGTCTTTAGGCAAATTCTTCACGGATTGGGACACTGTCGATAAAAAATCCGTAGCCCAATAGTCTACAATCGGAGGGAATACTTCCTTGGGCTCAGGCTCCTTTAGCGCCTTCAGTTTGCCCTTCCATTTCTCAACGTCAGCCTTCACGACCAATTTGGTTTCAGCATCACTAAGTTCCCAAGGCCTTGGGGTGAGAGGCTTCAGTGATGGCTCCGGTACCCGTGTGGTCTTAGGTACATAAGGGTCCGGGTTAATAGACCAAGAGCGTGTTCCCTTGCTGCCCGCCTGCTTCTGTTTCTTCGCTGGAGGAGGAATGGGGGGCGACGTCTGCTTATCCTCCGGAGGAGGAATGGGGGGCGACGTCCGCTTATCCTCCGGAGGAGGAATGGGGGGCGACGACGTCTGCTTTTCCTCCGGAGGAGGAATAGTGGGAGACGTCTGCTTTTCCTCCGGAGGAGGAATCGTGGGCGACGGCTGCTTAACCACCGGAGGAGGAAGATCGGGGGACGGCGTCGAATGGCGTGAAGGAGGCGTAGGTGAACCAGCACTAGCACCACCACCACCACCAGCACCTGCACCATCGTAGGGGGGTGGACTTGTTAGCCTTGGCGTCTCGCCTGGAAACACTATGTACTTCTTTTTCCATAGAATGAACTGGCGCTTGACATCTCCAAGTCTTCTCTCCCCTTCGGGTGTAGCTATGTCAATCTCCAGGTCCTCAAACGCTTGGACTATGTCTTCCACCGTGACACGAGCATAGCCATATGGAATGGGGTTGTTGTGATGGAGTGCTCCAGGTGTATAGGGTAAAGCACTGCCGGTAGCCACCTTCATGGAAATGTTCCCCACGGGATAATGCAGATCACATTCTTTCATCTCCTTTACGTCATCCACGGGGTAGTGAGGCTCCGGTGCACGACTCTCGATCATCGGTGCATTAGCACCTGCAGTCGGGGCCTCCGTGGAAGCCACGCTGCTTCTCCGCTGCTGGCTTCCGAGATCCGTTGCATGTTCTTGATGCGGCCCTGCAGCCGACGCTTTTTCTTTCTCAAGTATTCCCGCCACGACCTTCTTCAGGTCAGAAACTTCCATTGCAAGATTCGCCAGTTCATCTGCAGCCCGGTCCGTACCTCTCCTACGGCTTCTGTAACAGTACGGGTCACCCTCCTGGGAAAACCCTACTTTCCACGGCATTCTGCCTTTGCCTCGTATATGTCCTCCGTGTTCAGGATTTCCGAGGGCAACTGTCAGTTGGTCTCTCTCTCTGTTGAACGTGATCTTGCCCTGTTGAGCTCTGGTCATTGCGTCAACAAGATCTTTTGTGGGAGCAAACTTTTTCTGCCGGTGAACACACTCCCCTGTCTCCGGGTCTAGCGATCCCCCATGCCCGTACCACCACATTTTGGCTCTTTCGTCCCATCCCTCTGTACCTAGACGGATTCCTCTTGCCCTTAGGCCGTCCTCCATTGCCTGCCACTTAGGCGCCGAAACGCGGTATCCTCCTGGCCCCATAACATGATGGTACTGTTTCTTTTCCGCATTAGCCTTATTTTTTGCCGACATTACCTTGAAATGCTCCGATTTATGTTGCGTCACAAATTCTGTCCAATCATCTCTCAGTTTCTCATATTGTCCAGTGAAATTCGGAGTCTTGCCCTGGCTGACATATTCACGGAACAATTTTTTCTTGAAGTTCCGGAATGCTTCGGCCATCTTCTGAAGAGCGAACTCTTTGACTATCCTCCTCCTCTCACGTCCACCCGGAACGTCCTGACCGAATTCATCTTTTTTGTTGTATTCCGGAGGTAGAATGAAATGTGCAATAAGCTTTCTAAACATAATCTTTTTCGTTCTCTTGTCGACATAAGTGAAACCAACACGTGCTTTCTTTGGCTCCTTCCATTCCTGGACGGTGATCGGGACGACGTCTCTAACAATGACTCCGCATTGGTTGATAAACTTTGTGGTGTGCTGTAGGGGCTTGCCGATTTGACTGACTGATTCGATGGTATATATTTCGGAATCTTTCATCTCCTTGGATTTGCCACGCTTTGTCATACTAGATCCGACCGAGGGCTAAAATAAGAAAGAGAGTCGCGCGCGTTAGTCTTTGCAATTGGACCGAGGGCTAAAATAAGACCGAGGGCTAAAATATATACCTCGCCGGAGGTGGTTGTTCTTTGCAATTGGAGATCGTCGTTTGTCGACGGTTGACCTCCGTCATCAATGTCCATTCCTTCACCTCCTTGATCATCGACAATGTCTGTTCCTTCTTCACCTCCTTGATCATCGACAATGTCTGTTCCTCCTTCACCTTCTTGATCCTCAAGGTTCAGATAAGAAGAGATTACATCATCGTCAATGTCTGTTCCTCCTCCGGCTATGATATCTAATATATAACCTTCAGCCTCCTGTTCCGCCGTCAGGTCTCTATTGTCTGCCATATGTCACTCCTGCAGACATGCATGTAGTAAAAATTAATTAAGTATATAGGAGACTTAGCAAATATTGTCGTAGAAAGAGGGAAAACAGATTGGTAGGGTCTCTCAAATGACTTGGAGAACCCCAAAGCTAGGTTGCATTTGCTTTTCTGGTCATTTTGGTATATTATACTTAATATTCTGAATTTATTGAATTAAAACTTACTTTCATTATTTTAATGAATTTAACTCAAATTCAAATATGGTCTCATTTTAAACTTTGTCAAACATGAATGATAATGATATAAACAGATAGCTTACATTTTTGTGAACATTTTGCATATTTTTCCATATTTTTTGGAATTATAAATTAAAAGTTATTTAATTTAGAAGATTTAATTATGTTCTGTAATTCCATATACAGTGGGCCCCACGTGTCATGATGACGTCATTAAAAAAACTCGTCAACACGTGGCCAGGTGACGTCATGATGACGTCACCCCTGGCGTCACACGGTGGCCGGCGGTGGCAGTTCAGGCTCTCGGGTCTCCGGCGATTCCGACGATTCCGGCCACGGGGGAGGGAACGGAGATGGGGAGGAGGCCACTGTGGTGCTCGCCACGGGGGAGGGGACGGAGATGGGGACGAGGCCACACGGCCACTGTTGTCTCGCCGGCGGCGAATCTGGCCGCGGTAGCGAGCGCGAGGGCGGCGCGTTCTCAGTTCGTGGTCGCCGTTCGAGGGCGGCGCGTTCGCGCGTGATTCGTGTTCTCGATCCGTTCGATGGCGTTCGCGCGTTGGATCTAGGGCGACGGCGACGGCCCGCGGGGAACCTACCGGAGAGACGGCGACGGGACGGGGGCGGAGCAGGGTGGAGGCGGTGGAGAGAAGGGCTCGACGACGGCGACGGCGATGGAGACGGCGCGGTCCTCTGCGCGGGCGACGGCGACGGGGCAGAAAGACGAGCAGGCGCCGGCGCGAGGGAAGAAGAGGGTTTGTGACTTAGAAAATTTTGGGGCAGGAAGGCATCCACATATATAGTTCCAGCCTTTAGTCCCGGGTGGTGTCACGAACCGGGACTAAAGGTCCCCTGGGGTACCCTCCGCGGGCCTTTAGTCCCGGGTGGTGTCACGAACCGGGACTAATGGTGAAAATTTTCGCGGCTTTCTCGTTCCCGCGCAGAACGAGCCTTTAGTCCCGGTTCGTGACACGAACGGCGACTAAAGGTCGTTATTCGAATAGAAATAATAGATGCGTGCAACCTTAAAAATACAAATAATATATCAGAAAATTCAGAAAAATAAAACTAATTCTTTTTCCAATCTTAAAAATACAAATAATATATCAGAAAATTCAGAAAAATAGAACTAATTCTTTTTCCAATCTTAAAAATTCCCATAGATAAAAAAGGCAGTACATAATGGCAAGAGTGGATCTAAACCTAAACGGAGAGCATAGATGCATGCATGATCTGATATCTGCTGCTAGTCATACTCCTGCCTAGGCCTACGACATGAGAAAATTCAGAGCCCAGGACTGGGCCTGAGGGTAGCGCAGGCGGGGGTTATCGCCGGCCCTGATGTAGTCCATGACGCTCTGTAGAGTCCGGCCGGACCACCATAGCCGACGACCGGCCTCGTGAAAGTTCCCAGGAGGCAGGCCGTCCTCCTCATACCTGGCGAGCGCCCTCTCACGCCGATTGATGAAGAAGGCATCCCAAGTATGTTGGTTATCGGGATGCCAGCTGGGATCTCTCCGCTGCTCCGGCGTGAGCTCGTTGTAGTAATGGTTCGTGATGGCCGCCCGACGTGCCACACCTTGAGGAAGAGGAGGGACCGGCACTCCTCCGGCGCTCAGCATCCAACCGGCGGGAACACTGTAGCCGGGCGGGCAGGGGTAGTTCGAGGCGGAAAGTGCCTCGGCCTGGTTGAATGTTAGAGTGGGTACGGTAGAAGCCATGAGAGAGTGGTGAGTTTGTATGTGTTTATGCCAATGGTGTGGCAATGCACATATATATAGCGAGAAGAAAACATCCCTTTAGTCCCGGTTGGGGACACCAACCGGGACTAAATGGGTTAGGGTTTCGTTTGGACCAATCAGATAGAATCACACGGATCGTGTGTTTCTTTATAAAGCGCTTCTGAGTCGTTGGATCCGGGGTGTGTTTCTTTTGAGCTGTTGTGAGCCGTTCGATCAGGGGCTACGGTGTGTTTCTTTCGAGTTGTTGTGAGCCGTGGATGAGGTGGTTTCTTAACCGTTGGATCAAAACCCTAGCACCACTTTGTGAGCCAGAGGACCCTATATATAGCCCACCTTCATACACCGGTCAGTTCATCGAGCAAATACAAAACATCCGGATTCGCCATCATATATACGTCCTACCGGGCATTTGGTAGGGCTGTAATGTGCAACTATTTGCTTGGTTGTGTTAGGGTGGCGCGTGGCGCGGGAATTGTGACGCGTGGCGCGGGAGTTGCGACGCGTGGCGCGGTAGTTTGTGACGCGTGGCCAGGAGGGCGCGGTATAAACTGTCGCGCCTCGAGCGCGTCTTCTCCTCTCCACGCACCGTCGCGCTTCCACCATGCCTCCGAGGAGGAACAGCACCACCGGCTTCCGCGGCGTGCGAGCACGGCAGAACGGAATGTTCAGCGCAGATATCCGCTGGGGGGACGACCGCATCCCCCTCGGCACCTTTGCGACGGCGGCGGAGGCAGCCCGCGCCTGGGACGCGGCGGCCTGGCGCCTCAACCGCCCGCGGTCGCTGATGAACTTCAACGACTGCGACACCGTCTGGGAAGCGGAGGCCAGGGCGCCGAAGCCGCAGATCATCACTGCCGCCGACCACCTCCACCTCCGCCACCGCGCGTTTCAGGGCCTAGTCGACGCCAGGGAAGACCGCGTCGTCCGCGAGTATTACCGGAACAACCCGGGGGAGGAGAGCGCCGACGAGGAGCTCTGGCAGACCCGCGCGGGTCAGCGGGCGGAGCGCCGCCTCGAACGCCACCTCGCGTTAGATGCCGCTCGGGAGGCGAGGACGAGGGCGCTGCAGGAGCTTCGTCGGGCCGACCGCGCCGGCGAAGTCTGGGCCTCCGACGATCCGAGGTGGGGGCCTATCTCGGACATACCATCATGCACCTCCGACGACGACGAGGAGGTCACGGACGAGTTCGGCGACGATGATGACCCGGAGGAGGTCACCGACGAGTTCCCCGACGACGACGGCGAGGAGTAGCTAGTGTTCGTATGTTTTCTCTTTTTAATAAAAGAATTTGCATTCCGGCGACACTGCGGCGCGCTAGCGCGTCTGTTTTCTGTTTTTAGTAAAAGTTTGGTACAATAAATTAATTAGAGATAATATAATTCAAAATGATCCATTAAACATGATCCATTCAACAAAGTTTGGTACAATAAATTATTACACATCAATTCTTTCCTTGTGTCCCCGCTTTCTTACGATTTGGACGTATCCATGGAGCATCCTCATCATTTAACTTAATGCTTGGGTCAGAGTTCACTTTGAAGGGCGGAATTTCACCAAACATATTATAATCTTCTGACATGTCTGTCTTGTCCTCCACTCCCACGATGTTTCTTTTCCCTGAAAGAACAATGTGACGCTTTGGATCATCGCATGATGCACTGATCGTTTTCTTATCTTTCCGTTTCCTCGGTTTGCTACTCATGTCCTTCAAATAGAAAACCTGAGCGACATCTTTGGCTAGGACGAATGGTTCGTCAAGGTAACCAAGATTGTCGAAATCCACCATTGTCATTCCGTATTGCTCGTCCACCTTTACCCCACCTCCTGTTAGCTTGAACCATTTGCACCGGAACAAAGGGACCTTAAAATAGGGTCCGTAGTCAAGTTCCCATATCTCCTCTATGTAACCATAATATGTGACCTTTTGCCCAATCTCGGTTGCTGCATCAAAGCGGACACCACTGTTTTGGTTGGTGCTCTTTTTATCTTGGGAGATCGTGTAAAATGTATTCCCATTAATCTCGTACCCTTGGAAAGTCGTGATAGTCGAAGATGGTGTCTTGGCCAACATGTACAGCTGATCTTCAACATCATTGTCATTCATTAAATGTTTTCGCAACCAACTGCCGAAAGTCTCCATGTGGGCCTTTCTAATCCATGATTCAGGCTTCCCCGGGTTGTTCGAGCGTAAAATATTCTTGTGTTGCTCGAAGTACGGAGCCACCAAGCTCGAATTTTGCAGAACTGTGTAGTGTGCTTCAGTCATAGAATGACCGTCCATACATATCGTTGATTTCCTTCCGACCGTGCCTCTTCCACTTAGTCTCCCCTCGTGCCGCGATTGAGGAATACCAATCGGCTTAAGGTCAGGAACATAGTCAATACAGAACTCAATTACCTCCTCATTTCCATAGCCCTTTACGATGCTTCCTTCTGGCCTAGCACGATTACGAACATATTTCTTTAATACTCCCATAAACCTCTCGAAGGGGAACATATTGTGTAGAAATACAGGACCGAGAATGGAAATCTCTTCGACTAGGTGGACCAGGAGGTGCGTCATAATATCGAAGAAGGATGGTGGAAACAGCAACTCAAAACTGACAAGACATTGGACCACATCGTTCTGTAACCGTGGTAGATCTTCTGGACTGATTACCTTCTGAGAGATTGCATTGAGGAATGCACACAGCTTCACAATGGCTACTCGAACATTTTCCTGTAGGAGGCCCCTCAAAGCAATCGGAAGCAATTGCGTCATAATCACGTGGCAGTCGTGAGACTTCAGGTTTTGGAACTTTTTCTCCGCCATGTTTATTATTCCCTTTATATTCGACGAGAAGCCAGACGGGACCTTCATACTGCTCAGGCATTCAAAAAAAATGACCTTCTCTTCTTTCGTAAGAGCGTAGCTGGCACGACCTTGAAACCATTCCGGATGCCGGTCATCTGGGTCTTTCAAAAGTTGTTGATCCCGCCGTGCTTCCTTTGTATCCTTTGTCTTCCCATACACGCCCAAGAAGCTTAGCAGGTTCACGCAAACATTCTTCGTAACATGCATCACGTCGATTGCAGAGCGGACATCTAGGACTTTCCAATACTGTAGCTCCCAAAATATCGATTTCTTTTTCCACATGGGTACGTGCCCGTCAACTCCCTGCGGAACTGATTGTCCGCCAGGACCCTTTCCAAAGATGACATTCAAATCCTTGACCATATCAAATATCTCATCTCCAGTACGTTCCGCAGGCTTCGGCCGGTGATCTGCCTTGCCGTTGAAATGCTTGCCTTTCTTTCTTACGTTATGATTTCGGGGAAGAAATCGACGATGACCCAGGTACACGTTCTTCCTACAGTTATCCAAAAATACACTTTCAGTCTCATGTAAGCAGTGCGTGCATGCTTTGTATCCCTTATTTGACTGTCCAGAAAGGTTACTGAGAGCAGGCCAATCGTTGATGGTTACAAAAAGCAACGCTCGTAGGTTAAATTCCTCTTCTTTGTGCTCATCCCACACAGGTACACCAGGTTTGCCCCACAATTGTAAAAGTTCATCAACTAATGGCCTTAGGTACACATCGATGTCGTTGCCGGGTTGCTTCGGACCTTGGATGAGCACTGGCATCATAATGAACTTCCGCTTCATGCACAACCAAGGAGGAAGGTTGTAGATGCATAGAGTCACGGGCCAGGTGCTATGGCTGGAGCTCTGCTCGCCAAAAGGATTCATGCCATCAGTACTTAGACCAAATCTTATGTTCCTTGCGTCAGCTGCAAAATCTTTGAACTCTCTGTCGATCTTTCTCCATTGCGTTCCATCAGCGGGGTGTCTCAACTCCCCGTCGGACTTACGGTCCTCTTTGTGCCATCGCAACAACTTGGCATGATCTTTGTTCCTGAACAGGCGTTTCAACCGAGGTATTATAGGAGCATACCACATCACCTTGGCGGGAACCCTCTTCCTGGGTTTCTCGCCCTCAACATCGTCACCAGGGTCATCCCCTCTGATCTTATAACGCAATGCAGTGCATACAGGGCATTCATTCAAATCCTCGTATGCACCGCGGTAGAGGACGCAGTCGTTAATGCATGCATGTATCTTCAGAATCTCTAAACCTAGAGGGCACACAACCTTCTTTGCTTCGTACGTACTGGTGGGCAACTCGTTATTCTTCGGAAGCATATTCTTCAAAATTTTCAGCAAATTTTCAAATGATGAGTCAGCTACACCTTCCCGTGCCTTCCATTTCAGCAAATCCAGTGTGGAGCCCAGCTTTTTCAGACTATTGTCGCATCCTGGGTACAGTGACTTCGTGTGATCCTCTAACATGCGATCCAAATGCTCCCTCTCCTTGTCAGTTTCGCAGCGTCTCCGTGCATCAGCAATGGTCCGACCAAGATCATCAGCGGGCTCATCATGTGCCTCTTCTTCACCTTCACCAAACCCTTCCCCACCTTCAGCATCATCCTCCATGAAAGTATCACCGAAAAGGTCATGATAGTTGAAATCGATATCATCCTCTTCTTCATCTTCTTCCATTCTAACCCCTCTTTCTCCATGCTTGGTCCAACAATTATAGCTTGGCATGAAACCGTGCCGAAGCAGGTGCATGTGAACGACTCTTGAGGAGGAGTGACCCTTCTCATTCTTACATTCAGCACATGGACACATAATAAAACCTCGCTGTTTGTTCGCATTTGCCACTACGAGGAAATCTTTCAAACCCGTAGTGAACTCACCGGAGAGTCGGTTACCGTACATCCATTGCCGATTCATCTGCATTATTATTATATAAAGTATATAATTAACCATCATGCATCTGTTAAACTAACTAGCTAGCTGGAAATAATACAAATCATGAAAGGTTCAAGTTGCTAACCGCGATCACGGAGGTAAAATAAATGAAAACGCTCAAGTGTGTTTCATGCTATGGGGCATTTCATCGAACACCTTGTGTGCATAGTAGGAACCAAAAGCATACCCACCACCCCCTTGTGAATATTGTGAGCAAATGTGGCCAAGTGCAGCGAGGTGAGTCCTATATATAGGGATGGGCCTTTAGTCCCGGTTCACCTGGACAACCGCGGCTAAAGGCCGTGGGGCCGGCCCGAGGACCTATTAGTCCCCGTTGGTCTGGCCAACCGGGACTAAATCCCCTCCCCTCCGCCAGCTGTGGGCCGAGCGCGCTGGGCCCAGACTATTGGTCGCGGGTCTCGTCCCGAACCGTGACTAAAGACCCCTATGGTCGCGGGTCCATTATTTTGGGGACTAATGGGGGCGTACCGAAGGCCTATTTTCTACCAGTGCGTCTCTCCACCGCAGCATTGCCATCCTCAGCCTGAATCACCACAGCAGCGCCCAGGCCTGCAGCAGTGCTGGACGATCTGACGGCAGGGACAGAGCCCACGACAGGCGATTTTGCCCCAACTTCAGCCGAAAAACTAACCACGGCAGCAGCATTTTGCTTCACGGCAGCGGTACCGGTACCCATCGCAGCAACGGACAGCTCCACGGCAGCACGCGCTTGTACCCCACTAGCATCATTCGGCACCTCAGCAGGCAGACCCACGACAGTAGAGATAGCCGACGCGGTATGCACTTTCTCCACGGCAGCCACAGAAATTTGCACGGGAGAAAAAACATCCCCTGAGGCAGCAGATTTCGGTGATGAAACTTGATTTGAACGCTCATTTGCCGCCAACTCCCACTCCATATCTATTCTGCGGAACTGTTCTTGTAACGTCGGAGAGAAAACAACCCCGGTCTTCCTCAGCTCTATAGCACCCGAGCCATGCAAAGCCGACCCACGGTTCACTTGTTGGTCCCCTCCTGATGTCGAGTTCTGATCAGTCCGTGTGTTCCCCGCCGTATCCTCCAATGAGGTTTTAGCCAAAGCATCCCTAAAGTCCGACCCCATGTCGCTATCGTTTCCATCGTCCTCCCCATCTGCCTCATCAACAACCATGTCAACAGCAGCATCGGACTTGTCCTCCCCCTCCACGAAGAAGCTCAGAGCATAGAAATCATCCTTTATAAGCATAGGGATAGTCTGCGGGACCTTGGTGTAGTCAAGACACCCAACTAGGATTCTTAATACACCATGCTGCCGAGTATATGCCATATCAATCTTTCTAGTGACCCCGATCATATATCCAACAGCCCACATAGCAAGAAAATCAGCTGTATGTTCCTCTGGTATGCCAGACACTCTCACCCAAAAATTAGGTAGCGTATCCACTCTCTCAATCCTCTCCCCCCAGCTGTCCACCGTCAACTCACATGGGGAATTAGGTACTCGACAAGTACCAAAGATTTTCAGCCGATCAAGTTCTTGCTTAGAAGGGAAAAGCACCTTGAAAACATTGTGACCCACTTGGCTCACATTCCAAGTGAACCCCTCAGTAGGTACCAAGCGCTGCATCTGTCTGATCACCTGCGGGATTGTCATCTCGCCTTTGTTAACCACCATAGAGGCCCAACGTGCATTTACCACCTTAGGCTTGAAATTAGCCGTGAGAGGGATACCAAATATCATCAGCTCGTCATGTGCATATCCATACATCACTGGATGTGGCTTAGGAGCCAAGAGAAGAGGGAAAGTACCACTCTTGTGGATAGAACCCTGACAGATATCACATACCGGAGCCGGACAATCTGCAAGAAAATGGCCTGCCTCGCCACATCTAAAACACTTGTTCTTGTCTACCCTCTTGCTTTTCTTCTGAACTGCCCCAGACACCGCCACTGTCAGTTGTTCCGCGGATACTCTCTTCTCGCCCTGCCTTGACCCCGAGGCCACATCCCCTATCGTTGATTGCACCACCGTTTGCGCAGCGCCCTGCACAGTAGGAATCACATCAGCAACAGATGGCTGCACAACAACTTGTGCACTAGCTGCCATCACCGGAGCCAGAACCTGCCGCGCCACCGGCTGCGTCGTCCTCGGGATGTACCTTCCCCGACCGTTGTCGAAACGGTGACCATTAGGTCTGTACACATTATTGACGTAGCCCCCACGACCACCTCGACCAAAACCTCCTCTTCCATGCTCGTAACGTTGCCTCCCTCTAAGGCCTCCTTGACCTTGCCGAAACCCTCCTTGGTTGAATCCCGCCCCGGCATGGAAAGCCATCTGCGGAGGCGCCGCCTGACCTTGCCCCGCCGGAGGCCCCGCAGTGCCACTCGGCCCCCTTGTTCGAAAGCAATGAAGCCCGGGATCGGGTTGGCACCACGTCCCAAGTTCTGCGCCATCCCGCGTTGGTTCACACCGTGATCACCACCACCATTCGCCATGGCAGCCGCCGATCCAAGATGCGTGGAGGCAGTCGAAGCTCGAGATTGGAATAATCCTAAGAGACGTACAGGACCTAGTCCCTTCGGCCACTTGGCTTTTGCGAGACTGACCCGGGCCCGAGCCTGACAACCGCGAGCTGTACCCGAGGTTGATTCGATGTCCGGATCAGCAGTCTGATCCGTTACTGAAACCGGCCCCACAGCCCTATGATCACGTACATTCAAATCCTCCGGAGATCCAGAAATCCCGGCCCTACTCGTCCCCACCGACGGCGATCTGCGCCGGTGTCTCACCCCCGTCCACGACAGGGAGACACTCGTCGATGAAAACTGTGGGTTCAAGTACCGGGAGTTTCAACGATCGACGCACCACCAAACTCTCCGATGAGAGTGAACATGTGGGCTCGAACTCGCGATCCGAGAATGATCGCAATGCGAGGGACGCGGCCCTCTGAGCCTGTCTGCGTAAAATGCGCTTCTTGATCCTCGTGGATCCTGAGCCCAACGAGCGAGAAGAATCAGGTGATGGCGAACGACATATCTCCTCAAACTGAACGTACCTTTGCGCTAGGTCTTCCTCCGCCTCTCCACGCCATCTGTAGTCCTCCTCCGCCTCATCCTCGGACGCGGCGAGCGCCCAGAAACGACCCCCCGACAGCGGCGAGGTCCCCTGAGCCGCATCACGCCGGCCTGGACTCGCTGAGGTGCGCTTCGAGTCGCCTTCGGAGTCGCCGGTCTCAGACATTGACCCACTTCATCAGCACCTAGATTTAACAAACAAACCCTCACTTTTTGCAGGTTGTAAACAAGGCGGTATATTCTATCCAGATGTGGTCCTTCCTTCTTCCCGTGGATCAGCGCGGACTTATGGATACAGTCTGTGCTCGACTGATGGCGGTCGTTCGGGCTATCTACAACCGGGCTGAGTGGCTTAATACGAGGCGTATTGATGCATAACTTGTCCTTTTTGTGTGGCTGATTTTTGTGGCCACATTGTCAGCTCCGTGAACTGTAATGCTTTTGAATTCTGGATGTTTTACTATTTATCTTAACTAGCAAAATGCCCGTGCGTTGTAACGGGATGGATAAATAAGTTTTAATGCTCTACATAATTCGCTCTAATTCTCCGAGAATTCATTTGGGCACTATTACTAAGCACGTATGAAGTTTTCATAACTAAAATTAATGCCCATATATTGATGCATATACTTACATTACACGTCAGGTGCATACTTAGTAGAGCACGGCCTAGTTCATGTAAACTAATACAATCGGGTAACAAGATACTAAAGTCCAACATATCAGATTGCATCTGATTTTATATATAGATTCATGACTCGCAAAATGCCTATCTCAAAGTGACACCTTGTACCAATTGTAGTTGTAGTGGGTTGTGCTGCACTGCTGTTTCCTTACACAACAGATGGACACCTTGTACTACTTGCTACCGAGCAAAGTGACTAAGCTGAGCTAGATCCGCAGCAGAGTGCAGCTTCTCTTGTACCGATTAACACACAAGAAGATACTTCAAAATACCGATACCATCATACAACAGGTCCTACTCCTCCCACTTTCGTCGAGTTAAGAGTGAATATCAAGAACCCATGCAGCCGACAGAGTCTGTGCCATGCCAGTCTCGTCCGTGTCGTTGCTGGACCCGGCAGAGCATGGGGCGCATGGTCGGCCTCTTCCACAGCCATCTCACCGTACCACCACCACGGAAGCTCCTCACTGCCAAGAACGCCAGTCAGAAGGCCTCTCCATCGCCCATGAGAAGCATGCAGAGGCGTTGTCACCAACACAGGCCCCATGGAAGTCAGAGCCACCAACGGCTGTCCGGTGGAGATGATCATCGATTCATGCGAAGTGCCTCAGGCGCCATAGATCGCTTGGCCACCGCCAAAACCCATTGTTGTCTGTCTGATGCTCCTAGAGGGGTTGACGGCACGACCGTTCCCGAGTCTCCCGACATGCCCACCTCCTCCCCTCTCACCAAAAACGGTCACGAAAAAGCGTCGCAAAGCTGCTGGTGCTGGGCCTCGGTGCCTGAGCCTGGCGCCCTAGAGAAGCAGGACGATGACCTGAAAACATGCAAACTTTCAGCCTATTCTTCCCGTGAGAAAATATGCAAGGCAATATAGATGTTGGGTGTGTGGTAAGATGAAAATTTCTTCCCAACTCTAAGGAAATCTTTATGAACATAATGCCTGAAAGTCTCTTCTCAGTTCTCACCTTTATGACAATAGGCATGTAACTAAACAAGTAGAGAAGAAGAGTGCATACAATACTTTCCTGCAGAAATGAGAAATGTGATTCCTGTTAGTACATGTTCAAGAAATTACTATAGTCTGTAGCAACAATAATTTTGATTGACTCTCCCTTAGTTATACACTTATACATGAGTATTTGTGTGCTTGTGAGAAGATTTTCCATTGGATGCTAAAAACAACAGATGAGGATATGTTTAGCATAGTCTTAGTCTCTTAAGTTTTGTGTCAATCCTGACCTAGAGCTTTGAACTAATCTTTCCCGTTCAGTTCACATCAAGATGACATTGCAACAGAAATCTATCTAAGAGGATTTTTTTTTCGGGTCAACTGGGTGAATCACTTGGGCATTGTAAAAGAATTATATATGAATCATCATGAATTGATGCCATCTGCAAACGCATCACTTGTTGTTTGTATCCTCTTGGCTATGACAATGGAAGCATCGAAAGGATTGAGCTTAGATACTTGGCCTTTGGATCTGTGGCTGGGTTATAATTAGATTCATCTGGTTGTTTTTTATAAACTGAAGACTATTTATGTGGCATAGCTAATTTTACATAGCTTAGATACTCCCTCCGTTTCTTTTTACTCCGCGTATTAGAATTGTCTTTAGTCAAACATTGCAAAGTTTGACCAAACTTTTAGAACAAAATATCAATATTTATAATACCGAATCGATATAATATGAAAGTATATTACATGGTAAATCTAATGGTATTAACTTGGTGTTATGAATTTTGATATTTTTTTCTATAAAATTGGTCAAACTTTAGAAGGTTTGACTTTGGACAAACCTAACACGCGGAGTAAAAAGAAACGGAGGGAGTACATAGCTAATTTTACATGGAAATAAAACAGTATATAACATAGTCCAATATTAGAATATCACGGTAGAGAACCGTGAAAATACCACTCAAATCAACCAACTGCCACACAAAGCAACCAACCAATATATTCATCCCTAGAACACCTGTGATATAAATTTTCTACCGGTGAGAGTAGCACAAATCAACATGCTGAGTAAAATTTAAACAGGGAGAGAACCTACGGAGTGATTCTTATGAAGTTGCCTGAGATTTGTTTCTGTTCACTTGAAACCTGATAAGGGATGGGGAACAAAAAAGAATTGTGAGTATTGTAGCGCTTAGCTCCTTCATGAGACCTTTCTGTTATGACTGAGTTTCAGGAAGTAAGGATTTGATACAGCGGCAGGCGACATGCGACAACTGAGAGAGAGACGTACCATGAGCTCGTCCTCGTCCAGATACATCGTAGAGGTCGCCCGACAGTGTGCCGTGGAGAGGGTCGGCTAGGGACATCGGAGCGGCATCGCTACAGAGGGCACCAGAGAGAACTGGAGACCGGGGACGGAAGGTGGTGGCGTGTGGCTCTCGGAGGTGCGCCTCGCAATCCAACCCGCCCAACACCACCGGCACGGGTGACGGCGCACCACAGGGCCGGCAAGGGACGCCAGATCCGTCGGTGGGAGGGATCTTCGGGATGGGCGTCTCTAACAGAGGCATGCGTCTTCTGCGTGGAAGGCATGAGCGTCCCTAGATTTTACCATGGGGGCGACGTAGCCGGAGGCACGCGGGGCGAGGGGGCCGTGGCAGCGTGGCTGCGGGAGGAAGGTAAAAGAATCGTGTGGGGGACGAGGAGACATGGAAACCGTGGTGTTTGGCAGTCAATGTTTATTAATTTGCCCCGCTTATTATGCATGATTTGCATTAATTAGTTTCGTTGATTTCGTGGGCGGTGAACGTTTGACGAGAGGCTCGACGACTCGACCGGTGGCTTCACGACAGAACACATTCGAAGACGATTGAAGGAACCAAATTCTTTTTTAAGATAGTAGAGATAAAGTCCGGCTGTGTGCATCATTTTGATGCAGAGGCCGGGGCCCAGGCTCCCATTTCTATAAAAAAATCAGCACGGCCAAAGGGTCCAGTCTCGGAGAATCCCGATCCCTACATGCATTTTAGCAGAAGTTAGCAACTTAGAAGACACAGGATAGCGGCAACAACTGGTTTGGCAAATTAATTACCGACGTCCTCGAGTAGCATGTGCAAGTGAAGTCGTCCTTCGATAGGCACCGTGGCGCCAGCCCCGGCCTAGGTGGCCGTCGGCGTTTTGTGTTGTTCCTGTAGTGATGGGTCCGGTAAACCTTATTTGTCACAACACTTTAAACGGTTCTTACCAAAGCTTTGCGCACACTCAGAAGTAAATAGGCCGGCCCATTAGCCCGTGCCACATGCGGGTGCATCATCATTCGAAAAAAGAGTGAGCGGGGGGTCCTCCACCCGAGTACGGCTGGACAGGGCCTTGCGACGGCGCCGTGGATTGATCGCTTCCCTTTAGCGACCGTTCGTCACCTAACAGGAGCATCCTCGGACCACTACCCTATATTTCTAAGTTGGAGGGAATCGGCTCGACAAAAGAGGATAACTGAAGAACGGATCTTCAGGTATGAAATCATGTGGGAGTCTCATGAACGGTTCAAGCCACATTTGGAGGAGGTTTGGAATGAAAGAGGGAAGGCGAAGACTATGCCATAGATAAAGAAAAAACTTGTGTCCGGCTCTTTGGATGAGTGGGGTCGAGGTACCTACACGAATGTGACAAGGGAAATTCGTCAGCTCACCGACCGGCTCACGGTTTTGAGTCTGGATGCTCTGGACAAGGACCGTCTTTTTTTCAGGAACGCGCGAACATCGCGCCTTTTTATATTAAGAAGGAGAAAATGTTGGGATAAAGACAAGTTCACTAGAACCATACACGGCCGCGGCCAAACAGGAAAGGAAAACTCTCACAAAAAACCCACCGTCTTCCACTTGTTAGTCTCCTCCATGATCGCGTCCAACAACAAAGATGGAAGCCTCGCCTTCGAGTGGAACACTCGGTTGTTCCTTTCCAACCAAAGAAAGCGCAACACCAACAGCACAATGGATCGAACCTTGGTGGCGAGCTTAGCAGGCCAAGCCTCTGAAAGCTTGATCCACTAGGGGAGCAGGAGGTCGTCCACCGTGGGAGCCAGAGCCGGACGATTGAGCCATGCAAGAACAAGGAACCAGACCTCTCTAGCATACGCACAGGTAAGGAGAATATGGTCTATGGATTCCACATCCTGTGAACAAAGAGTACAATCATCAGTATCCGAGAGCCCATGACGCTCGCAACGGCCACCCGTCCAGCAACGATTCCACACAGATTTTCATGCAAAGACTTTGAACTTAAGCAGCGTTACATTTCCAAATGGGTTCGTGAAGAGGCCACCGTGTTTTCCCCTCGAAGAAGGCCAAATAGGCAGATCTCGCAGAATACACTTGTGAAGGAGACAAAATCCACCTGAACCCGTCCTCCACGTCGGGATGAAGATGGATAGCGGCAACAACATGGAACAAGCGGGTAAATTGTACCATAGCCGGAATGGACAAGCCCTGTGCCAGATCACGCACCCACGCATGGTTGGCCAAGCCCGAAGCCACAAGCTGGGACCAAATAGCCCTATCCTCCACAAAGTCCAGCAGCGGCGCTATCATCTCCACATTTTGGCTGTTGATCCACCTGTCCTGCCAAAAGAGGCAAGAACGCCCATCCCCCACAATAGCCACCGTTGAAGCGAGGAACATAGCCTTACAATTATCCGAGCATGGCATATTCTCTATTTGCCATGGCCGGTTTGGTTTCGCACGGTTAGCCCACAACCAACGCATCCGGAGGGCGTCGTTCAGGACATGGAGGTTCCTGATCCCCAACCCTCCAAGATGGGTTGGAGTGCAGACCCGAAACCACGCAATCGGCCAGCTGCCCCCACTAGCAGTGGATTTACCGCACCAAAGGAAGCCACGGCAAATCTTGTCGTAAGCTTCCAGCATCCACTTAGGGAGCTTCCGGTATCCGAAGCCACAAGGACCGTCTTATTATGAGGAGAATATATAATATCTTTCAAAAACCGGTTAATTTGTGCACGCGGCAGGAGATAATGTGGCCGCATCGGCCACACATTCAATGGCTGATGGAGGGAGATAAAAACACCCGCTTATTCATCTACAGGCAAGTCAGCGGAAAAAGAAGAACATATAATGTCATGTCGCGATCAATATGACTAGAAGGGATACGTGGGCACGTGGGGGAGATCATGCTGGGCGACACCAAGCTTAAATCACACAATCGATGGTACCAGGGACTACCGGTACCTGTTCGTGCGGCGACTACCCGTAGACTTCAGTGCAGGCACGTACCAGCCTTGGTTTTATTTTTTGATATATCCAGCGTAGGCATGTGTATAAGTTCTGCTTTCACACGATTACTTGAAGGAGATTACTGTTCCAAAGGATCAACACTTGATTGTGCACGTTTATTTGCGGGTGGATTGCTTTTGTAATTTATTTTTGGCCTGAGCAAAAAAATACAGTACTAGTGCAAAGCAAGTTAGAAGGCATTTTGCTACCCGCAAAAAAAAAGGCATTTTGTTTTTGGACACTTACAACTTGGTGACGAGTCTAAAGCATGCACATCAGTCTTATTCTGAATTATTCTCTCCCGGGGAGAAGCGAGATGTGCACGGGATACATTAGCAATCAGAATACCAATTACAGAGTATAAAAGGTAAATCAGTGTTAATATTAATGCCCGTATCAGTTTTTCGAGGAATTCATAATACTACTTTGGTTAGTTTATGACCAACTATGTCGAGCTGCATCTAATTTTTTTTTTCAAAGTGATCTTGTATACTGCATTTTGTTAGCAATCTAAAGTTCATCTCGGTATTCCCACACCGAGCAATCATAGATATATGTCTAGGCCAAGTTAAAGAGATATTAGTTCTTGAAAAAATGATGTGCATGTTAGTTATAGCTCTTAAAAGTGGTGTAGGACCATCAAAATATTTTGGTTATGACATCACAAAGCATATTGTGTATGAAGATATATTCACATAATAGTTGTATTATGTACTTTTAGGAAAAGAAATTGGAGTGTTGTTTATAATTTGTACTCGTGTTCGATGTGAATTGGTAGAATTTTTTTATAATTTCAACTTATTTATATATAGCACATCTTATATCCGAAATCAGAAAATTTGCTAGTCTATACTAAAACTACTACTCCCTCCGTATTGAAATGTAAAATGTTTTAATGTTTTATAGACAAAACGTATCTAAACATTTTTCAGTGCAAGTCCAAAAAATGTTAAAATATCTTATATTTTGATACGGTGATACGGATGGGTACTAAATGACATGTAATGTCAATTACATCTAATCTATGCACAGGTGTATGAAAAGTTCCATCCAAAAAAAGTTATATTATATGAAAACTGAAAACTATCCCGAGCTCCATTTGAAAACAAAAAGGTCGATCCAAAAATTCCATCCAATAAAAGTTAAATTCTGAAAACTGAAAACTATCCCGAGCTCCATCTAAAAAGAAGTTCATCAAAAAATTCTTTCCAAAAAATAGATACATTCTGAAAACAGAAAACTAACTCAAGCTCCATCTAAAAAAAGAGTTCCATAAAAAATTCCTTCCCTCTTAAAATAATCCTCGTTAAAATGGATGCATGTGGATACATTTTGATACATCTACTATAATCCATTTCAACAACAGTTATTTGGAGGGAGTACGTTCTGAAAATAGAAAACTAGCTCGAGCACCATCTAAAACAGAAGTTATATATAAAAAACACCATTACATCCCAACGTGATTACTGGAGCAGGGCATGCGGCATGGAGAGCGTCTATGGCGGCGGCGGCTTAGGTAACGGGAGGAGGTGCTCTGATACCATATGAATTGCGATGACTGGAACGGTACTTGCCTCCATACCATTTGGGTGTTAATATAGGTGGCTCTAAGGCCGGGTTCTACAAGGAGAAGGTATACGTATACATATCCATACGATAATACCAAAAATACATTTAACACGTATAACTTACTAAATATTACTCCTCTGTGTGCTTGCTTTCGGGCAATGATGCAGTACCTGAATTGGTTGTCTATGCTATGGTGCAAATATTTAATCCTTATTCTCTTCACCTGTTGTGATTATAAACTTCTATGAAAGCTTTAGCCAGTTATGCTCTTCGCCGATATGTGTCCCTATCTCTTGACCTATATACCATTTCTTCATACATGAATGATAAAACACTCAGTTACCTAAAGGGATGTAAGATGAGAATTGCTTATTTTATTTAGTTACTCTATGTAATGATTCAACAATAAATAACTTTGCATGATATTTTCATACTTTTACATATACATGAAGCAAAAAAAAAGATCAAAAAGCATGTAGCGTGTTCCTTTAACTTTAAGAGGACTGTTCTAAAGATGAGAATTTGCTTATTTTATTTAGTGTTAGTCTATGTAATGATTAAAAAATAAATAACTTTGCATGATATTTTCATACTTTTATACATACATGAAGCAAACAAAATAGATCAAAAAGTATGTAGTGTGTTCCTTTAACTGTAAGAGGATTGTTTTATAGTGAAACATATAAGAGGATATTTTGAGGTCCTACTTATTTTTATTGGCTTCAAAATAGTAGAATAATTTGGAATAGTGTCCAAAATCGTACCATGACACAACAAAAATCAGAGTATATACTTCAAAACATGAAACGTTTGGCATGTTGTGAACGCAAGGGAAATCTAAGGCTAGGGAACCTCGATCACTCGATTGTGGGCCAAAGTTTGGGTAGCTCCAAAATTCTAAAAGTTGATTTTTATTTCCCGTCGCAATGCAGGGGAACGTTTGCTAGTCAAGAAATAATTTCATAGAAAAACAACCTAATTGAAGAAATAATTCGAAAATCACATGAAAGTGGCAAAATTACTAATTGCTGAAAATAATAAGTGGGAGGGAGAGGTACACACCTTGGTATGCTAAATACTCATATGTTGCGAGGGATAATGAACCACTGAAGCCTTGTTCGGTTAGCCCCTCCCCGGCCGGGATCGAAGCCTAATCCCTGTCGATCCCCGTGGTTCGGTCCCGACGGGATTACATCCCGTCCCACCGTTCCAAGTGCATTCGGTTATACCCGGTCGGGGCTGGATCCCGGCCCATCCCCTCCCAAACCACGTCTATCCACGGGGATAAAAATAATCGTGTCTCCACCCGTGGAACCGTTCCCAAACCGATACCCAAAAAACACGAAACACATAGACACACGCTTTTGTCTCGCGATTTGGAGACGACCTCAGCTCTGGCGGCGGTGGGGGCGTGGCGAGGGCGGAACGGACGGCGGCGACGGGGACGTGGTGAGGATGGAACATACGGCAGCGCCGACGAACCGGAGGATATTTAGGTGGGATTCTCTCTGTTCCACCCTTGTAGGCGTGATCTTGGAGTTGGCGCCGGTGGTGTGAGCTCGAAAGCGACCTGGAGGTGAACGACCTCGGCGGCCGCCGCAAGGTCCCACATACGGCGGATTCACCCTGGTAAGAACCTCCGCTTCCCCTTCCATCCCCTCTTCTCTTCCCACAATTTCTAGTTTTGTTTCTTGGATGTATTTGTGGGAGAAAAAAACAAGAAGCCGGTGAGCACTTGTGGTAGAGAAAAGAAATAAACCGGGGAGCACTTCGGTGACAATTCCTGAATAACTTCCAGTAACAACACCGACTGCTCATGTCTGTTCATTTGGCCAATTAAACAAGAGCCTTGATGTAAAGCTTTGGATTTGGAAATTACACAATAATAGTGAATCATTTTTTTTAGTTGTGCCAGACCATCTAGCTCCAAATCACAGCAATTCGGTTTTAATTTTTTACTTACAAGTTTAAACATTTTATTAGCATTTCATAGCTTGGTTAGTTACTGATGAAGTTGTATGAATAACATGGTCTGATACATGACAATTGATGATGATTTATTTTTAGTGTCATTGTACCTTCAGCCTGATTGTTTGAGAGCTGGAAGTGATGCACACAAAGTCAGTCAGAGCATTCATTTTTTAATATAAAATAAATGATTGATACTCACCAGTTTATTACTATCAAACAGATCCTATTTCTTGATTTCTTAGGAATGATTTCAAAAATTGTATATATCTCACTAGTTTGATGAAACTTTTCATGCAGCCTTTGATACCGAGGTGATTATCATCTGATGACACAGAAGTTGTCTGAATCTGATAGCTAGGATCATATTATTTTTAGACATTAAATTATGTTAATTTGTTTATTGTATTGTGTACAATGTCTATCTCTCCCCATGGCATAGCTCATTGTTGTTATCTGCATGTGAGACATGTGGAACTGGAGAGGCATCCCCTGTAACAACAGTTTGCTGCATGATCGACAGGTGTCCCTCCTGAATAGTGGGTATTGAAGGCAGAGCGTCAGCGGTAGAGCGCTGACTCGGTCTTGCGTGAACAGTGTCACCTTCAACCCTCGGAGCAATGTGCTCAGCTGCAATCTCTGACTCATGAATCTGCTGAGCATCAATCTGCAATTTTCCTCTATTAGCCTCCATTTCTCTCATGATTCTTGCTGTGTTTGCTTCTGTGAGTCTGCCTTGAATCTGTCCTGAGTACTGCTGATTGTGAGTCTGTTGCCTGAACCTATAATCCACTGAATCTGTATTGAATCCTGCATCCTCCTCCGGTTGCAACTCTGGCACTTTATCTGCATCAATGATCCAGGGACCATAACAATGAAAGGGGACCTCTTCTGGGTCTTGATGCCTTCTTAGTCTTTCTGTTATGATACTTTGCTCAAATGACAATTCCCTAGAGAGTGAAACATAACTCCACAGAACAAACATATCCTTCCTATTTTCTCATAGTGGAAGTACACAAGCACTTTGTTTGATCTCGATACTGGAAGATAAACCTTATCAAAAACAGGTGCATTTACCTTAACCTTGGCTCTTCCCCATATGTACTCTGGATGCGCAAAGAGCATGTTGTTGGTGGGTTCTTGGAAGTTTGATGGAGACCCCACAAGCTTGAGCAGATCTTCAAGTAACTTGAAAGATCTCTTCTTCCATGGCACACCATAGGCCCTGATGGTGACATAAATATCTTGAAAAGGATATCTCAAACTCCCTGTTTGCTGAACTGACCTGTCCTGATCCTGTTGGTATCCTCTTCCTTCATAATCTGCTAGTTCCAAAAGCAAAGTATCTTGTCCCATGGACCAGGGCTGTCTCTTGTAGACCCACATCATTGCATCAAAGTTGAGAAAAACGGCCTTAAAGACAAACTGTTGTACCTGCTCGATTTTGAAGTAGTTGTCTCTCCAGGCCTTTTTCATACCTTCCTGAATAGCAGACCTAGAGATTACCCTAGGCATGCCTGCCGAAGAAGCAATCTTCATGTAGATGGCAAACTGCTCGACCATCTCTTCATGTTGAGGTTGTTCCGCTACTCTTCCTGAAGACTCATAGCTTGAAGACCTAGTTCTAAAGAGGGAATTTCTGGTGGCCGTAAGAGCGTTACAGTGGAAGATAAAGTAAGCTCATTGTTCGGAGAGGAGGGGCAGAGAGGGTTTCCTTCCATGGATGAAAGACAGTGAAAGCTAGGGGTATGGACAAGAGAAGGATTACTGAGAGAGGCTAGATCCAGGAACGGGCGAAGGAAAGGTGGATGCAGAGGTGGTGGATGGAGCGCAGGGGAAGGAGAAGGAAGGGAGGAGCGGCATGACGCCAGACGCCACAAGGGACCAGTTCCTGGCGCTCATTGTGATAAGTGCTCATCTCATACTATGTAAATGTTGAATTTTCTGTCAGATATTTCTTATACTTGCTAGACTCTAAATAGTAGTTGTATATATTCGGAGCATGGCGAAAAATGGTTCCATCCTTGTGTATATATTCAGAGCAAATATTTTCATTAGCTGTATTGGTAATTTACCTCCAATTATTTTGTAGTTTAATATTTTATGTACTCGTACATTTCCTTTCTTGAAAAAGAGTGATAAAAATTGCATTTTGATCTTCGGTATTGTTGTCTTCTACAGGTGGAGTAAAATTGGGGTCTGGTAGTAGCATGGTGAGCAAGAGCACGGGGCGTCGACGTGCTAGGCGAGGAGGAGCACAGGGGCCGGAAACACGGTGGGCAAACAGTGGAATAGGGACCGGCGACAAGGTAGGCGGGCTAGAACATGGTGGCTGAGGACATGCTTAGCGAGAAGGCGCACAAGGCCCAACAATGATCTGGGTAAGTAGGAGCGCGGCGACCGGGGACGAGCTGGGTAAGCAGGAGTATGGAGACTCGTTTGCGAGCAGGAGCATGTCGGCCGGTGACTCGCTTGGCGAGCTGGAGCACAGTGGACGGCGACGGTGGCCGGGCGACTCGCTTGGCGAGCGGGAGCACATGTGTGATAACCCAGCACACCACTGCATGTGTAGTGCGCAAGTCGTTGACATAATACTCACATAAGGACTTATCTATGAATATTACATCTCTCATAGTGGTACAACAGAAACATAGCAGGTCCAAGCAAAGCTATAGGATACAAACTTCATTACAAAATCTTGAGAATCTCTTTGATGAATCAAGAAGATCTCATGCAAATGAAACATCAAAAGAAGCAATGCGAAGCTCCAAGCTGGAGATTAACTCAAGCTCAGAACCTAATCTACTACGGCCGATGTCAGCCCTAATCTATGGCTTGTAACAGCTAAGTCCAAGAATGGTCTCCACCTACACCTTGATAGCTTCTCCTCCACCAGCGTTGTTGATGACGATGCTTTACCTACTAAGTAATAGATCACATCACCTAGCTTCATGAGGTAGCGATGGCTTCACGGTGACGACTTCCATAGGGCTTCAACTCTAAGCATGGGGTCAAATGGGAATGAATGAGTAACGAGCGTTACTCAACAAGTTCATGATATATAGTGGGGAGTTGATGCTCTAACTACAACTTTAAACTCAAAAGAGTCATAAGCTAATGCAAGGTTTTTGTAAATCTTTCTTCAAGAGGTTGCTTTTAATTCTGAAAACTATGCCCGCCAGACCATCACAGGACTAGAACTTCATGGAGTTGTCTTTCCTGTAGCGTTCGCAGTTCCTTCCCGGAACAGGGGGTAATATGCCACATCTTTTTACACTCTGAAGAGGTGCGTTACTTTACCCATGGACGACAAGACCATGTTGCACAACCAGGCGTACGTTCCTGTCCACTCCCACTTAGGTGTGGGGCCAGGTTGTTGGTCCAAGCCAAACCGTGCTTCTCCGCACAACGCATGCCCACCCATTTCCACCAGCAGGTTGAATCCCTGATTCCACCCCTCACGATGGATATCTAGGCGCCCCTGGCAGACACTCATAGACCCCAGAGTCCGCGGGAATTAAGGGATTCCACCCTTGTGCATGTAGTCTCGCAAGACCTACATCGTACGTCTCTGGTAGCCCGTTGACATGCGAACGAGAGAAGATCACGGCTGACTTACTCCCCCATAGAAGACCCATGGTTAACGCGGTATTTACGGCGCACCGAGTTCTGACAGCATTTGTGATTAATTCCTAGGTAATACTTTCCCATGCAGATGAAACCTTCTTTTGACCTATTCATCTTACCATGGTCCCATCCGTCCACCAAACAGAACACTACCAGTCGGGTAGTCATTAAGTAGTCATATTATTATAAAAATAGGATCATGCATTCTTTTGAGAGTAGGTGATAATACGATAGGGTTTTTATAAATAGTTCGTTATGAAATACTGCAAAGGATATGAGCAAGTGATGAACTTGCCCGAGGTTGAAATAATGACAATAATAATCCATGTCTTCGGGTTTGAGGGTCGCGTAGATAAATCCCGACATCTGAAAGATAGCAAAGTAGTCCCGGTAAGGACTACAAAAAACACTGGCAAGATGATACATGCATAGTCATGAGATGCATCGTGAATTAAAAGATAACACACATATTCTTTTATGTTGTTGAAGTAAGTGGAGCTAATTGACAAAGAGTTTAAATTAGAATGCTGAACTATTACAACTAACTCTATCATTATAATACTTGTTAATGACTTGTGATGATAGGATTAGTAGGTGTGAAAACATGAGGGTTTTATTAGTAAGGAAAATAATGATGTGGTAGTTATTTCTGGTTATAATAGAATATTATAGAATTCCATTATAAATTTAGAAACAAGTTTATAATTTAAACAAAATGTTTTATGTTTGACATATTTGAGTTGAAAATGTTTTTCTCTTTAATCTGATATAACTTTTATGCTTCCTAAAAATATTTGAATAAGCTATTAATTTTAAATGAATTAAGTGACTAGGCAAATATTGCACACATGAAACTTGGTAAAATGACTATGAAAACATCATAAATGAGTTGTATTTTCCATTTCGAGCATTTTGGTATATAACTTGTATTTTTCTGATTTTATGAATTATTTATTATTTTTCCAATTTTAAATTATTTAATTTAATTAAAGAAAATATTTAATTTTAAACTTTATCAAATATTTCTGAAATTTTGATAAACATTTAGATCATACTTTTCTAAGCATTTCTATATTTTATTTGTATTTTTTGGATAAATAAATTAAAAGTTATTGAATTATAAAGTATATGTATTATTCTGCCTATTTTAAATTGATAGGTGGGACCCACCAGTCAGATTGATTTTAATTCAAAAAATAAAATAAAAAGAAAAAGGAAATTCTCCTGCGTCATGCTGACGTCATAGTGACATCAGCACGGGAGTTGATCTCCTTAGATCTACCTCAATCGCGTGATTCACCACGAGCTAATGTGATTCATTGGCCTACACGCAATAGGAGATCACGGCGAGCCACTAGGTAACAGCGCGGTGACCAAATGGTCACCGGCGTGCAAGAACGCGGCCGGGAGCGGCAGTGTATGGTGCCCGAGTCGAATTCGGCGACCAATCGCAAAATGGAAAGCATCTAGGGGTTCCCTAGCTCACCAGGTGCACGATGGAGTGGTCAGGGACGCTCAAGGTGGTCGCAATCGACGACAATGTCCACGGCGGCCGGAGGCAGAGCAAAAACGGATCGGCGATTTCTCTGGCTCCAGTACTTCCCGGCATGCGAGACTCGTCGAGGATAAAGAGGGGAACACGACGCGTCTACCCGTGGTTTCAATTTGTCCTGAGGTGGTCGGAGTTGAAGACGGTGACCGACGGCGTGACGAACTAGGGTTCACCCTATCGGTGCACCGAGAAGCAAAGAGAGAGCAAGATGGGTATGGGGAGATAGCGCTCGATGCGGACGTCTCCCTGGTCTTATCCCCGAGAGCAAGGAGGCACACAGGAGGTGGCACGATGACGTGTCCGGTGACGAGACGCCACTACCGGCCTAGAGGAGGACAAAAGGACATTTTTGCGCATAACCCCCTTTCTGGTTTTACAATTTACAAACAAGTCCTTGTGTTAACCAAACTGAAGAGAAAACACTGTTTTCAGGCTTTTCTTGTAAAGATAAAAATTATTAAAAATCATATTTGAATTCCTTATCAAATTTCCAAGTTCACCATGGTTTTCTTTTTCAATTGTGGACAAGATTTAAATTTTATACTTAGGGTGCTAAATTAAGTGGTTTTTGTTATTTCTCACCATTTCATTTATTAAATGGTTTTAAAATTATCATAGACAAGATTATCATGAGCACACAACAAATATGTGGTTTAACTTAATTGGACAATTTTAGATACAATTTCTTATAGAAAATAATTTGGTAACACTAGTGAGTAGTGTTTTTATGTGTTAAAGAAAATTCACCAATTATGAAACATCACTCCAAGTCATACCATATGATTTTTAGTTGGTGAAGGAACTTGTTTTCTTTTAGGTGGCTTTGTTATTTTCATATCTAAGATTCTTATCAAGTCTGGCAGACATTTCTTTATATTGGGGTGTAAGCCATATTCGTTATTTTATGCACTTTATCATGTGGAAAACATGAGTGGCTTTGGAATCTTGTTTGCTTGTTTACCACATAGGTTCCAATATGGATATTATCCCATTTTTGTTTTAGAACATGTAACATTTACATTGTTATGTGTTGATGAATTTTTGTTATCATCTGTTAGTCTTATGTATGAAAAGGGTATGGAAAACAAGGTATTAAGCTTGTTACCATTCACCTCCACATATCAAAATACATGTGGATGCTAGAGCTGTTTATTATTTACTATTTAATAACTGTTTCCATCAAAGATCTTATTATGAGCTCCTCATCTCTGACGAGCTTGACAGAGGTATAGAGGTTATAGATTCTCTAACATTAACTAATGCTTCACTGAATAATTTTCGTACTAATACAGTGTTGCTCCTTGTTGACTTCTATTGCTTGATGTTATTCTCTCTAGTTTCCACTTTTCTTCAAATACTCCTTTTGTCACTTGCAAGTAATGTCTGCTCTGGGATTCCATATTCAGCTATCTCACCCTTGTGGTGAAAACAACCAGTTATTCCAAGCAAATATTTTACTTAGATGATTATAATGTGGTTTCTTGTTTCCTTAGTGTTATTCTTTCTCTTGGTTGATTGCAAAAGAAATATAGATGTAGTTTATGACATCAATTTTCCCTATGCATATAAGAAGAATTTCTTAACAAGGTAGCTAGTCTTGCCTCCAGATTACTACTCATATACAATAGGTTGAGATGTTCCAGGTTATTCAACCTTTGGTTTATTTGTGTATGACACTCAAATGTTTGAGTATACAAAAGTGATTTGTTAACAAGATAACTAGTCTTGTTATCAAACTACTTATATATAACACTAACATTGGAATATCACACTATTTCAAGAGAGTTAAATAGATCAGATCAAGATATAAGAGTTTCCCAGTACTCTTATGATAGGTTGAAATATCACTTCTAGAACACTCTAAAGAATCTTCCTGATGATCCTCTTGTGGCAGTTCCTCTTTCTTGTTGGTTACTTCTCTTGCAGAATGTCTCAGAGAGGATTAGAGGATAACAAGATAAAATGATCTAGACAAAATAATAAGATCTAGCTAAGGAGTTAGTTCATGCTTTTATTATCCTTCCATATACTTCTTATTTTGTTCCCCAAAAGATATGTACTTATATCATATATGATTTCTTTTACTTAGTTATCAATTTAATTCCTCTAATAGAGGTTATACTTGTTTTTATCCATTAGTTGTATACATATATACATTAGTTGTTGAATGGTGGATTTTAATAAAAGTGTAGAATGCTTATGAAATGATGTCTTAATAGTAAGTTGATCAAATGGTTCATTGGTGTGTTGAGGTTTCATATGCTCACTTGTAAAAGACGAATAAAACCATGAGCAGTGAAGGTTATTAGAGTTTACTGATTTAAGTCATAGTTACTAGTTAGCTTCTTAGAGTGTCATGTTGTTATTATATGTTCTTCATTTGTAAACATAATGCAGACATAAGGTTTGGAAATATCATATGTGATGATCATGATTTAACAGTAGTTTAAGAAGATTTATTTCTTCTTTTAGGTATCTTTTTATGGTTGATGAGATATGTACATATTCGATAAATATGTTAATACAATTATTGTATCATTTCCCACTGGTGGTTTTTGAGTTAAGACTTGTGGGTATCATTTGTGTTCTATTGAAGCTTTGTATTTGATTTGTGAAGGTGCACTTAGTAGTTATGAGATAATTTATAAAGATGGTGTGTGAATGATTGATAACTTAGAGAGTTGTCGTTTTATAGGAGATATCATCTCTGTTGATGAGATGGTTTAGTTGTGCAGTACTATCATGTGGAAGTGTGATCATTAGTTATGTGATTTGGATACTCACCCTTCTTTGACTTGTAGATACCTAATGAGTTATCCCAAGTCACTTAAAGACTTATGTTTAAGATTGTTGAGAGTTTGTGTTGGTCACAACTAATTATGGTTTGTGTAATAAGATGATTTGGTTACTTAAGATACTTGTTATAAAGATCACTCCAAATGTACTTTTGACTAGATGAACTTGTCAAGTGAAAATTTGGTCACTTTGATTCGTTTAAACTTTTACGCCAAAATTTTCCGTACTTTTAGATACATGCTTTGAAATGCACATATTATATTTAGATCCTTATAACCTCCCAGACACTGGGATGTTACAGTAGGGCCCGACGATGAGCTGGGCGGCTAGAGCACGGTGGCCCGCGACTCGCTTGGCGAGCGGGAGCACAGGGCCCGGCGATGAGCTGGGCGAGGTGGAGCGCGGCGGCCGCCGATGGAGGCCGGGCGACTCCCTTGGCGAGCGGGAGCATAGGACCCGGCGATGAGCTGGGCGAGCTGGAGCACGGTGGCCGGCGACTCACTTGGCAAGCGGGAGCACAGGGCCCGACGATGAGCTAGGCGAGCTGAAGCACGGTGGCCGGCAATGGCGGTCGGGCGACTCCCTTGACGAGCGGGAGCACATGACCCAGTGATGAGCTAGGCGAGCTGGAGCACGGTGGCCGGTGACTCGGTTGGCGAGCGGGAGCACAGGGCCCGCGATGAGGTGGAGCACGGTGGCCGGCGACGCGATCGGCTGATTGTGTGTAGTAGGTATGATGGATATTGTCTATGTAAGCATAATGGGATGGTTGTTCACGTACAAAAGCCGCATGTTGCACTAACCCCTGTTCAAACAGGAATAACCGAACAGTGCTAGGGGATTAGGTGTTTAGAGTGATTCAGTCCCCAAGAGGTTTGGGTGGAGGGGTGTAGATCACCCAAAACCCGTGGGGGTCGAACAAAGCCTGAGTGATAGCCATGCTCTAATCCAAATTGGGATGATACCATGGTAAACCGGCTATCTTCAGTTTCCACTTCACTCCAACACGGAGAAATTTTAGCATGCACGTGCAACGCACGTAGCCATCATAAATTTCTTAATACCGTGTAGAGCAGGAAAATATTCACATTTTGCACATATGTGCGAAGTATATTCAAAAGGGATGAAACGCTTACATAGTCTGCTCAAATCCGGTGATTCACTTAATTCTCGTTACTATTCATTTTAAGAATTATAAGTCATCAATACTTCAGTGGTGTGCTTCCTGCACAAAAGTATGTAACAAAATAATTTTAGATAAAAACAATTCTTAGGAAGGTTCTTAATCTGTATATTCAGTAAAGGGTTGTAGCTCTATAAATACAACCATGTTCATCACGGGAACAATTCAAGGTAGAATAGACATATTGTAACATCAAAACCTAGAATAGCATCTTATAGTTTTCCTATAGAAAGGTTTTTATTCCGAATAACTACATCCATGTTAAGCTGCTGGTTATGAATACATCTATGTTAAATCTTTTTTTTGAAGTACATCTATGTTAAATGAAGCTGGTGGTTATGAAATTCTGTTGTGGAATTTTATATTTACCTTTGGCGATGCGGTTGAGATGGAAGCATTCCCAGTTTCACGCACGATGAGATCAGCCAGCTTCACGCACGATTAGATCAACCAGCAATGCAGCAGAGGTCCTCGTCGTCGTCTGCAATTAGAATTCCGGCGAAGTGAATAGGCGGGCTCCCATCAGGGAGGCACGATGGCACTGGGTGATGGGGCGAAGACAGCAGACAACCGTCAGAGATGTGACCGAGCTCGCCGGCGTCGGACTCGGGGCTTGCTGCGGCAGCGTCTACTGCGAGTGGGGTAATTCGGCGCACGGATTACCGCGGCGGCATCACGCGGAGATGGCGGCAACAACGTCTGTAATGAGTGCGGGTAGTCGAGCGCGTCATTTCCTGAGCGAAAATCACGCGACGAGGCGTTGTGTTGACCAGATTTAGGTGTTTATTTTCCTGTAATCACGCGGCCGGAAGCGGTAGGGGTGGATCCATTCGTGTGGTGGCAGAGTTTTCGTCTGCCCCCAAAATTTGCTAAGTGTACACAGTTGCGTGTTAGTTGTGCTATGTGACGATTAGATCTGAATGAGTGGGCCGGATCGTGCGGCTATTTTTTGTCTCTCTTGCTGTGTGTACGTTAGGCTGTGTGGTCCTAGCGATGAATATGTTCTCTCTTTTAATAGTATAGTAGAGATAAGTACCATCAAGCACCATATCAGTATGGGCACCTTTCTCAGAATGTTCTTCTGATATATTTCTCTCTTCTGCCGTTTTGAAATCCAACGATCTCTCTTTGCTCCTATTTATGAACTTTCTTTTTCCGGAATATCCATCTCGGTATTTTTTAGTGGGCTTGAAGCCGTTCCTTCAAAGGATCTTCCAATAAACCCGTTTTATCAATCATTGGTATCACGTTATATCTGGTACATCTCCACGGCCTCCTGAACTTCTTCCACGTCCCACAAAACCCGCACCTCGGTTACCTCCAAAACATCCTCTCCAGCTCCTAAATTTCTTCCCCTCCATGTTGACCACTCAGCTTTCAGCCATTCTCCCCCATTTGATCTTGTCTGCACTGTGTTACTGTGCCACACTTCACTAGCGTGTGACCTAGCATGC
This sequence comes from Alopecurus myosuroides, assembly GCA_028641055.1. NCBI lineage: Eukaryota > Viridiplantae > Streptophyta > Magnoliopsida > Poales > Poaceae > Alopecurus > Alopecurus myosuroides. Next base: position 381,243,078 of record CM054059.1, read on the forward strand.
CACAAGCCTCACAAAACTTTGGGATATTTTTCATATTTAACCTCATACACCTCCCTGTCCCCCTCTCAAGATCGAAACTATTCGAGCAAGAACTTTACACACGTCCAACCTGACACGGGCGCAAACGAAGTTACCCTCCCCTTGGACCTAAGTTTCTACTCCAATTACCTTGCCTACTCTTCTTTCAGTCACATTGATGAAATTAAGGTCCATAGTTGATATTGACACAAGGCCTTCATAGGGTTCTATGCTTACATCTGATTGCCTGAAGTGCCATGGTCCTCCTTCCTTGATTTTCATCCAGTCTCCTAGACGGAAGCATTGAATTGTGAACATATTATCTTCTAGACTAGAGTAGTGAATTTAACCTCTTTCGCTGGGCTCCAGGCAAATTTCATGTGCTGTTCAAACGTTTGAAAGCTGAAGGGATTAGTAGTGTGCCTTTTACGAGGGCCATCCACTTGATTCCTTCTTTTGAGACTCCCTCTTCATCCTCCAAAGTCATATCATCGAACTCATCTTCCTCAATTCCCAATCTCTGGATCATATCATCCAATCCTTCTCCTTGTCCAGTACCCGCTCGGCTTGACTGACTCGTCGAATTTGAAGAAACCGATGCCATCTTGATTCACCGATCGAACCCTAGATCAAAGCGCTACTACAAACCGAGGGGACGACGAACAGTTGGACGATCCGCGAGAGACAGTCAAGCAGGCTTGAAGAACCCCAATCTCAAGGAGTTGGGGGAGCAGAAGAACTCCAATCCGGGCCGGAATCCGGGTTTGGAGGCAAAAAAAACCCTCGGCGGCGATTAGGTCGTGAATACCAAACAACCGCCTTTCCTGTAAAGCTTAAAAATTGTCATACGTAGTTCACTGTGCGTTTCCCCGCTCCTCCGCGCCCGCGCACTGTATACACATTGAGACCTTGACGATGCACTCAATCCCCGTCAACCGCTCTGCCCTCGATCTGGCAGCGCCCGCTCGCGGATGGACTTCCCTCTTCAACTGTATCTTAGGTGGCCGCCGACGCCCTGCTCTCCCGCTCCCCGTCCACAGTTCCGTCGAGCAGTCTGCCTGGTGAGAAAACTCTTCTCGAATTATCGTGGTGCCTATGCAGTGCAGACTTTTGCCGGAGTAGTGCCGTGTTTGTGCTTTCGTCGACCTTTGTGCAGGAAATTAAATTTGTGGGGATTTTGGGTTACATGTTATACGCATTGGTATGTGAAGAAATTGTATTGAATTGTTTGGGAATTGGTCACTAGTATAGGCAACCCATCGGCCATTGTTTTTCTTGACATAATACCCCGTAGCTCTAGTTTTCCTGCTAATGTTCCGCAGTGATGAAACGTTGAGATTTTCTTGGACGATATGATACTTGCAGGAGTATTTGTGAGATGCCCATTGGCTGTGTCATCCTGGAAGAAATTATGCAATACACACTGTCTAATTTGCATATTATTCGGAAAAGCTTACGCCATTGGGAGTCCAGGGCTCAGGTAATAAGTTTACACCATATTTTCCACTGTTAGCAATAGTTTGTTCTACTTAGCTTTTCACATTTTGCATATTTTTCCAGGGATCGAATTCACAGCACATATGTTTCATGATATTTGAACGAGGTCCAAGGGCATTTGTTGAAGCAACATGCCAAAGTATGACTAGACTCATGGGCAGTGGAGATCCATCGCACAGCATTTTAGACTCTGCAAAAGATATGATCTCCAGAAATATCCATGTGCTGAAGAGCATGGAGCGCTGGTTTGCTTTTTTTCTTGCTCAGGTTTGTCAGTCTAGTACGTTTTTTTAGAGGGTCAGTCTAGTACGTTAATGTGTATCATGACAAAGTAGCAGCTGTTGGGATGTGTTGATCGTAAAGTCAACATGTTCACATCTAACCATGTTCTGATCAGGAACATTGGCACACTAAAGTCAACATGGTGGGTCCCCCTGGTGCACTGTACTATAAAGAAAAGAGAGAGGGGTGTGAGAGGGATAACGGTGCGAGCTGCTGCTCTCGCAGCCTCCTCTTCTCCATTCCCTGAAACTCTAGGCTACTGATCAAGCTAGTACAGGAGCACCGGGAAGGACTCATCTCAGCCACCTGAACATTTCTGGATGTTTATCTAGGTGGTTCTGGATCAAGATCAACATACTGGTGGTATCTATTGAGCAGGAACTGATCAAGGCCAAGCTCAAGAATGGCTTCTTCATCTACAGATCAAAGTATGATCCTTTCATCTCTCTCTGTGGCTCAAGCTTATGCTAGTTGATATTCTGTGAGGTCCATAACATTGGTATCAGAGCGCCTAGCTATAAGCTTGAGCTCATCAAGCTCAAGATCAGGCTTGATCTGTTAGTTTCTTGATCAAGTTTAATGTCTAGGCCCTGTTCTAAAGGTGTGCCCTTTTTCCCTCTAAAGATCAAGCCCTAATGATGCTGTTAGAGGTCTAGGGTTTCAATTTTAAGTGGTAATGATGGGGATTGATGGAACAGAACATGTCTCATGTGATTTCCCCAATTTCAGGAAACCCTAGACTCCTAAATCCCTAATGAAATCCCCTCTGATATGATGTTTTTGGGTTCAATTAAGCAAGAGATCAAAAAGAGGAGGAACATCACTGTAAAATCCCCATTTTCAGAACCCTAGTTCATGTGTTTTCCTCCCCAATTAAGAACCCTACTGGGGTAAAGTTGGCGGATGCTTACCTAAAGGGCATCGTCGTCGTCGCTGGCCACGGCGGCGGCGGAGCCATTGACTGATGAAAGCAGGGGAGCTCGGGTATGGCCCCGGGTGACCTCGCCGTCCGCCACACCGGACTGCAGCGGTTGTCCCACGCGCGCTTGTCGCCGGGGAGGTGCGCCGCGGAGCCGGTTCAGGGCGCTGGTTGCCGTTGCTGCTGCGGGGACGCCCGCACGGGCACGGTCACCGCGCAAAGGGCGTCGCCCAGCGCCGCTCGACGGAGGTGCGTGCTAGCCAAAGCCGCGCGCAGCTCCGGCGAGGGGGCCTGGACGTCGCGCTCTCTCCCCTCCGGCGTGTGGTGCTCGGCGCCGCCGTCGTTCTCTTCGTCTGCGCGCGGTCGCGGGAGGCAGAGGAGGAGATGGGAGGGGATTAGGGTTCGGGGGGAGAGGAGGACTGGGGACGGCGGCGACGCGGTGGGTTTGTCCCACGCGCGCGCGCGAGCTCGGCCGTTGGATGCGAATCCAACGGCTCGGGTCTTCCCCAGCCGCGGTGGACCGGGCCACAGCCCAGTAAGGGACCCGGAAGCTTAAGTGGGCGAAGGCCCTTACGAATCAGAAGGGAGTGGACCGGGCTGGGCTATTTTTAGCCCAGTACTGGCCGAATTAAAATCTTTTTATTTCTCGGGCTGAAAAAAAAGGAGGGCATTCCGGGCCTAGTTCTGTGGGCTGGACTGGGCCGTTTTTGGCCCAGTTTCAGTCAAATTAATGTTTTGGTTTTGTTTTAATTTTAGTTATGTTTTTAGCTGCTATGTTTTATTCTTAGCTGTTTTAAATGCTTTAGCATGTTAATTTATTAGTCATGCTTTATTATAGTATTTATTATGGTGATCAAGTTATAATGTTTTCCGCTGCGAAATAAAGTTTAATGAATCCTCAAATAAAGTGTGGTTTTATGCTTTGTCATTCTGACCAAAGTTGATTGACGGGTATTTAAATCACAAAGATCTTTTATTACCCTGTTTCACTTCTGGCCAAAGCTGATGTGAATCAGGTTAATGGAAGAAAATTAATGATGAGGATTATTAATGTGTGGCTTTTATTTGTCAATTTGGCCAAAGCTAATTGACGAATATCTGTTCACAAAATTTTGTTGTTCATATTCATTTCTGGCCAAAGCTGATTTGAATTTGATCAATAAAGTTTGATAATGATGATGCTGCTTACTAAGGCAATTTTTGAATTCTTTTTGCAGCACCTAATGTCTCTCATATTATTGGGATGCTTAATGGCATAGAACAACTTAATGGTAGCAACTATGCTACATGGAAGGAGAAGCTTGAAATAACGATGGCCTTACTGAATATTGATTATGCTCTCCTTAATGATCCTCCTGAGGCACCTAAAGAGAATGTTGAAAATTATGAGGGCCTCAAGAAGGAATATGATGTTATCAAGGCTAAGTGGGATGACTCTAATCGCAAGTGCCTTATGATGATAAAGGGCTCCATTACACAAAGTATGAGGGGAGCTCTTCCTGACTGTGAGACAGTTAAAGGGTACTTTGCGAAAATTGAACATCAGTTCAAAGGGTCTTCTAAAGTTTATGCAACAAGTCTTATTAGAAGGCTTATTGATGAAAAATATGATCCCACTGGAAGCCTTCGAGAGCATATTATGAAGAAATGCAACATGGCTGCCAAACTTAAGACTATGGAAATGGAAATTTCTAATGGTTTCCTTGTCCATTTTATTATGTCATCTTTGCCTCCTGAATTCTCTCCATTTATGATCAATTATAATGCAATGGATGTGAAATGGGAGATTGATGAAATGATGGCGCGATGTGTGCAAGAAGAAGAAAGGCTTAAGGCTGAAAGAATTGACCACATTAATCAGGTCAAGCATTCACAAAAGAAGAGGTATAAGAAATTTGTGAATGAATATATGAAACCTAAGCCTAATCAGTTTAAAGATAAAGGCCAATCTTCAAAGGGCTCTCACCAAAAGAAGCCTGAAAAGGCGACTGATGGAGAAGCAAAAGATCCTAATGCTTGTCGCCATTGTGGAAAACTTGGGCATATTCGAAAGAATTGTTTTGCCTTTAAGAAATGGCTTCAAGATAGAGGTACTGATGTTATTACTTTTGTTGAGGAATCCCTTTATGTTAATTATGCCACCAATACATGGTGGATTGATTCAGGAGCAACAATTCATATTGCAAATTCGTTGCAGGGATTCAATACGAGGAGGACCCTAAAAAGAGGGGAAAGAACCATTAGAGTTGCTAATGGTGTTGAGACTGATGCTGAAGCACTTGGAGATCTTACTCTTACGCTCCATACGGGCTTCAATCTTAGGTTAAATAATGTTTTATATGTACCCTCGATGAAACGGAATTTAATTTCCGTTTCATGCCTAGATGATGATGCTTATGAATGTCACTTTGGGAACAAGCGTTGTATAATTATGTATGACAATAATAATGTTGGTCTTGCCTTCCGGCAAGATAAGCTTTATGTTATTTCCCTTTGTGATGATATAAATAATGTGGGTTCTACCTCAAATATGAATGTCAGTACCAAACGCAAGCATAATGATAATGAGACTTCTTCGAAATTATGGCACTATCGTTTAGGCCACATTTCGAGGGGGAGAATTGAGTGTCTCATTAAAGATCAAGTTCTTCCTTCCCTTGATTTTACGGATGCGGATATCGATCATTGTATTGATTGCATCAAAGGAAAATATGCCAAGAAAATTAAGAAAGGTGCAAACCGAAGCACGGGAGTTTTGGAAATAATCCATACGGATATATGTGGTCCGTTTAATGTGAAGACGGTGGATGGTTTTAATTCATTTATTACATTCACCGATGACTACTCCCGTTATGGATATATTTATCCCATTAAGGAAAGATCAGAGGCATTGGACAAGTTTAAGATTTTCAAAGCTGAGGTTGAAAATCAATGTGATAAAAAGATTAAGATTGTGAGATCTGATCGTGGTGGTGAATACTACGGCAGACACACTTCTTATGGCCAAATTCCTGGACCATTTGCAAAATTCTTACAGGAAAATGGTATTATGGCCCAATACTCAGCGCCGGGCGAACCCCAGCAAAATGGGGTGGCTGAAAGAAGAAACCGCACTCTCATGGATATGGTGCGGAGTATGTTGAGCCACTCCACTCTGCCGGTGAATTTATGGATGGAAGCCCTTAAGACAGCGGCACATATCCTTAACAGGGTTCCCAGTAAATCGGTGCCTAAAACACCGTATGAATTATGGACTGGGAGAAAACCGACGGTGAATTATTTTCATGTATGGGGCTGTCCTGCTGAAGCAAGGATTTTTAGTCCAGTTATGGGAAAATTAGACCCCAAGACAGTCAGTTGCCATTTTATTGGTTATCCTGACAAATCTAAAGCATATCGGTTTTATTTTCCAAATAAAGCAACAAAGTTTGTTGAAATAAGACACGCTGTGTTCTTGGAAAATGAAATGATGAGGGGGAGTATGACACCTCGGGAAATAATATTGGAGGAAAGCCAGGAATTTTTCCCAGTTCCAATAATTCAAGAACCAGTTTTCCCGGTGTCTACTGAAGTTGCACCTCCTGTTGAGAGGGATATTAGAGCAACTCCTGCTGAAAGTCCTGTGGCTATTTCAGATGTCACACCTGATGATGTTATTGTTGAAGACGTTCAGCAGCCTCAAATTATTGATGAAGTGCCAAATAATGAACCTCTCAGAAGGTCACAACGGACTAGGAAGTCTGCTATTCCTGATGATTATGTCACCTATATGAGTGAGGATATGAATGAATCAATATTGAATAATGATCCTACCTCATTTAAAGAAGCCATGCAAAGCGAATTTTCGTCTGAATGGCTTAATGCTATGAAAGATGAGATGAAGTCCATGAGCACTAATGAAGTGTGGGACTTAGTAGAAATCCCTAAAGGAGCTAAAGTTGTTGGATGTAAATGGGTCTATAAGACCAAACGTAACTCCAAGGGTGATATCGAAAGGTTCAAGGCAAGATTGGTGGCAAAAGGTTTTACTCAAAGAGAAGGGATTGATTATAATGAGACCTTTTCTCCTGTCTCTTCTAAAGATTCCTTCAGAATTATAATGGCACTTGTGGCTCATTATGATTTAGAGCTGCATCAGATGGATGTTAAAACAACATTCCTAAATGGAGACTTATATGAGGATGTTCTCATGGCACAACCGGAAGGTTTTGTTGTGGAAGGAAAAGAACATTTGGGATGTCATCTTAAGAAATCCATCTATGGCTTGAAGCAAGCATCACGACAGTGGTACTTTAAGTTTGATCAAGTCATAAGAAAATTTGGTTTTGAAGAGAATAAAGTGGACAATTGTGTTTATGTTAAGTTCAGGGGGAGTAAGTTTATCTTCCTGATACTGTATGTTGATGACATACTTCTAGCCAGCAGTGATAAAAATATGTTGCTGGAAACTAAGAGGTTCCTATCCTCTAGTTTTGACATGAAGGATCTCGGTGAAGCAGCTTATGTCTTAGGAATTGAAATTCACCGAGATAGATCCAGAGGGATCTTGGGGCTATGTCAGAGAGCATATATTGAGAAGGTACTGAAAAAGTACAACATGTATAAGTGCTCAGCCTCGCCTGCTCCTATTGTTAAGGGCGATAAATTTGGGACTTTTCAGTGTCCTAGAAATGATTATGAATCTGCGCAGATGAAGTCAATTCCTTATGCATCCATTGTTGGAAGCATTATGTATGCACAAGTGTGCACTCGCCCTGATTTAGCATTCGTGACCGGGATGCTTGGCAGATATCAGTCTAATCCAGGTTTGGATCACTGGAAGGCTGCTAAAAAGGTCTTGCGTTATTTGCAAGGAACTAAAGGCCTCATGCTTACGTATAAGAAATCTGATAACCTTGAAGTGGTGGGTTATTCAGATGCTGATTTTGCGGGGTGTGTTGACACTAAGAAATCCACTTCAGGATATATTTTCACCCTCGCAAAAGGAGCCATTTCATGGAAAAGCTCCAAACAGACTGTCACTGCATCGTCAACAATGCAGGCAGAATTTGTGGCATGTTATGAGGCTACCGGGCAGGCAGTATGGCTGAAGAATTTTATCCCGGGACTCAGAGTGATTGATAGCATTTCCAAGCCACTCACTCTTTACTGCGATAATCAACCCGCAGTAATCTATTCGAGTAACAACAAATCAAGTGGTGCTGCCAAACACATTGATATAAAGTATCATGTTGTGAAAGATAGAATCCAGGATCAGACAATCGACGTCAAGTACATAAGTACTAGGTTGATGTTAGAGGATCCGCTCACGAAAGGCTTACCACCCAGTGTTTTTAAAGTGCATGTTGCCGGCATGGGTTTGGTTGAAAGCTTTTGATCCTGGTAATGTTGGGACCAATGAAAACACCATCTCCCCAAAAGACTCATTCCGAGATTAGATGGGAACCATAGCCAATTGGTTCAGCAGTACTTAATTGACTGCTGTAATCTATTGTCTTGGTGTACTGTTTCATCAAAAGGATGAGTCTGTAATGTTTATGATGTTTATGTAAAGTATTATGTAAATTAATGTAATGTATGATGAGAATAAAGTTTATGGAGCTCATAAAGTTTAAGGAGTTTCATTTCGATATGAGGTGATGTATTATAGTCACTAGGTTCAGTGGCATCTCTTTTAGTCATTGAAATCTTTTTGTCTTAATGCATTACCTTGTTGAAAAGTGAAATTATAAAGTTTAAAGTTTTACGATCAAGGGGGAGAATGTTGGGATGTGTTGATCGTAAAGTCAACATGTTCACATCTAACCATGTTCTGATCAGGAACATTGGCACACTAAAGTCAACATGGTGGGTCCCCCTGGTGCACTGTACTATAAAGAAAAGAGAGAGGGGTGTGAGAGGGATAACGGTGCGAGCTGCTGCTCTCGCAGCCTCCTCTTCTCCATTCCCTGAAACTCTAGGCTACTGATCAAGCTAGTACAGGAGCACCGGGAAGGACTCATCTCAGCCACCTGAACATTTCTGGATGTTTATCTAGGTGGTTCTGGATCAAGATCAAGATACTGGTGGTATCTATTGAGCAGGAACTGATCAAGGCCAAGCTCAAGAATGGCTTCTTCATCTACAGATCAAAGTATGATCCTTTCATCTCTCTCTGTGGCTCAAGCTTATGCTAGTTGATATTCTGTGAGGTCCATAACAGCAGCATGTTAAGATTCTAATACTCTGTAAGACTAGCTGTGAAGTAGAATAGTTTTATCATACAAACATAACTGATGTGCTTTATCTCTTGCAATACTAATTCTTTGGGCTACATGACCACAGTTTCGTATACATGAATCTAAATTCTACATTGCCTCTTTGACAGCTTTATCGGAAAGCAGACATGTGGAAAGAAGGATTGACCGGAAGTCGTGATGAGTCACTGCATGCACTATTTATGGTTTTGAATCATGTCTTCATCGAACTAGAGAAGTTACTTAGAGAGGATGTTGAGGTTTGCAGTGTTTGCTTGCTGTATATTTTGATTAATATTTCCTTCTTTGACACAACAATTTATTAAGTTGAATAATACATTCAGGGCCAAACTCTTCTACTCCAACACGGGATATATCCATCTGAATTTCACTTCAAAAGATTGCCAGATGATGTTGCCACTGAGAGTCCACACTGGACAGAGAAGCTATCAACAGGTGGTATAAGTTTGATTTATCAAAACCTCAAGGAGCTAGACAATCTTGTTTCCTCTCAGGTAGGCAACTCCATTTTAATCCGTTGCACATGAGTAACTGAATCAGGACACGACCCCCTATTTATAGAGACGCCTCTTTTAGACGGGAGTAGGTAATTCGGAATAAAATAGCTAGACTGCCTATTCCTAGCAATCCAACTAAGTTGTTGCTGCTGGTGCACATAACACTAGCGTTCCCAGCTATTCAATCTTGTGACGGTGCAGTATTATACAACTGAAGGTTCTGCAATTGCAAGTATTGTTTGTATCTACATGCGGCTTAACAAATACTCCCTCCGTTCCATATTAGATGACTTTGGAATGAATGTATTTAGCCTAAAATATGTATAGATACATCCAATTCAAAGTCATCTAATATGGAACGGAGGGAGTAGTATAGGAAAACATCTTGGGCAGTCGATTATCAAAACTGTCCGTTATCCTGTGAGTAAACTAGTGATGATGTGGCTTAGAGTTAAACTTGTATCACACTTATATAATAAGCACATTTTGTTTGTAGTAGTGCTATATAAAGCAACTCGTTGCTCGATATATCTAAATCAAGTTTCTTATGCAATGATAGCTTTCAAGCCATAAAAAACCAAGAAATGTGACCATATACTGGTTACCGTACACATGTGGAGCAATTGGCCTCTCTGCTTGTTCTCTATGGCTTTTACGCCATAGTAGCTTGATGGGAAGTCCTGACATGGATAACTGGATTGGACATGCGAAGGAGTCTTTGGCTGGATTTTGGAATGAGCGTGCTGGGACACCAGTAAGATACTCTATATGTCTATTATCTTTTAACCTTATATACATGAAACTAGCTTTTTCTGGCTGTTTTCACATTATTTGTACAAATAGTCTCCGAGGTACTTACGATGGTTTACTGTGTCAAAAATCAGATAACTGAAACGAGAAACATGTGGCCTTGTGCATTAACTTTGTACTTTTTATTTACGGTATTGTTATTTTGTAATTTCATTTCTTGTGTTCTTTACTTGAGCACTTGCTATCATACACCAAAAGTAGATGAGTTCATGGTTATTCAGTATACATAGGCCGTCAAACTTGTTATGTGCATCTGCATCTGCGTTCTAATGATCTACATACTGTTCATTAAGTTTCTATTTGATACCAGCGAATTTATAGTATTTGTACCAGTAGGTCTAGATAGTTCTGTAAACATGGAAATAAATTCTGTGCTCCCCGCATGACTAATCTCTTTTGCCAATTGTTAGATCTGTTCAGTTGGAGATGAGCCATTTGAGACATTCAAGCAAACAACGGGAAATCAAGAGGCCCGACAAACTGAAAAGTCATTGCAAAGGTGGATAATATGTATCATTGTACTCGTGGTTCTTTCTTGATTATAACAAATGCATAGTTTACGACATGCTTTGCATTAAAATCAACAAATGAAACAGGAGCTTTTATGCTTCTTGCAGTATATTAATAAATAAAACTAAACCCAACTGAAGCTCTCAGGTTAAGGTTTAAACCAAGTTTGCGATCAATTGTTTCCAGATATTCATATTATGAACTCATCCTTGAAAATATTTAATAATTGTTGCAGTTGTCAAACTAGTTGAACCAAAAGTTAGGTTTTTCTACCTGTGTTTTAAATTGTATTGTAGTACTCTGTTGACAATGTTGCTTAATAATTAATACAGCTTAAAGCTCATAGAAATATCGTTACTTTTGTGCTTCTGTTTCACTATTATTATTGGTCTCTTCATATTTCATTTGGAGTGGTGTAATTTAATTAGTGCAAGATTTATCAGTACTGTTTGTCTTGAATAAACTTCTGTTTTTTCTGTTATGCTCTCAAATGCATTATATAATGCCATGAATAATTTTTTGAATTATTTATTTCACTGATTTCTTATGGGATTTTTAGGATATTGCTTTCCTTTTGTAAGCAAACTTCCAAGGAAGAATCGGGGGATGCATTGTTGGAGCTTCAGAGGTAAGATTGTTTGTACTTTAAAACTATATATACACATTGTTGATGCCTTAGAAGAAATGGTTGAAAGGCCATATCTGTGATGTTCGATCTCCTTGATTTACTCATGGTCAGAAGAGATATTCTGCATTTCCACCTTACTCTTCTGGACTTTGAAAGATAGGTATTTAATGGGTTTTTTGTTCACAAGAACCAAAACATTGCACATTGCATATACTTTGATACGAATTTCAGTTGCCTTCGTAAACTAAACGAAAGGTGCTATATGAAGAGCATGGTGAAACTTGTCGTGGTTGTCCACCTAGCGGTTCGATTAAAGCTAAGAATTGATCAAAATGGCATAGGAAGTAAGCTTCATTTGGTCCTCCTTAATTGAGAGCTTCGCTAACGCCTTTTGAAACAAAACTAACTGTGGGCTAGCTTGATTAGAATTTTTTAGGTATGCGAAATAATTTGCTATATTTGGATGTTATGTAGAGTTACTTAGAGCTTATGCACTTAAAGTTATTTGTTATTCTTGATCCTAATTAAACCTTTAGTAGTCGATGGTAATATGAAACCTGAAGGTGTGGAGCAATTAACACCTATTTGGAAACATTCTGTCCGAATTGGAGGTTAATCAATTTGGATTTCTCAGCATATTAATATAGCTCATCATGTCAAAATTTAGTCATGGCCTGCATTTGCACTAGCGTACAGAGGAGAGTGATCATGTATTATGCGTTTTTTTTAATCTATGTTCTTGATGACTTCATTGCAAGTTTACATATGCTTTTTTATAGAACTGGCTGATGCCCAACTATTTGTTATGAATTATAACTCGATGAATTTCTTTGATGAACTTGTTTCATTCAATAATTATTTTATCCATCTAAACAATGAGCAAATGTGACCTACATTTGTTCTGTCTATTCAACCTTTGCAGACCTGAGAAGAAATGGATGCATCAAATACAAAATCTTTTCAGCACCGTGCGTCTTAAGGTTCTTTCAATTTCTGTATTTGGGGTGCATTCAAATTAAAAGTAAACATGTATTTGCTTGACAGTAACCACATTTCAGATTCAGAAGCATGAACCCGATGTTCTAGAGTAAGTTGTACTATTATTGCACAGGAATGGTGATTAAAGTGCACGTAAGTAGATTGTTCTCTTCTGATAATCCCTCCCATCAAATAAAATTTGATTGTTTTATCACAGGTCAATTCTGGAACTTGATCAAGTTGCTAAAGCAAATATACTGGATCTTCAGGAGTAAGTTATACCATTTTTGTCTGATCATAACATAGAGTAAAGTACATGAACACACATTTTTCTTGGTCTCCGCCTGTGATAATTGGATTGTTCTTACACAGGGCAATTCTGGAACTGGGTCCGATTCTTAAGGCAATTAAGTTAAATTTTGCTCTTCTTTCGTTGGGGCTTCCTCTTCTGCTACTCCTTTCAGTGCGAGCACAGACATTGCATGTATGTATATATATGTTACTCCCTGTCATTATCTTCATCACAATACCACATTTGTGGCAACTGGGCGTGCAATCAGTCGTAGGTCTATGCAACCTTGATTGATCTTTATCCTACTTCGCACATATTTACATTTTGCACTATGCACAATTCTGAAAAATAACTAAGAAGAATAATTGTCGAAAATGTCATTGAGCACACGGCGACGACCCTCCCCTATATCTCACCATCCCATTCCATCTATCCCACACTCATGATTGCTCCACTCTACCATATGTCCTCCCTCTATATTGTATTTTTTGTGTTAGCTACGTATTTGTCTTTGTAATTTTCCACGGCCCCCACCTGCTGATGTCACGACTAGGCTGTTCTCAGTGGGGAGTAACTAAGAGTATAAGATTTAATGTGATATGATACCGTAACATAGGTAGATACCACCACCCTCTCTTTCTTCATTAATTGTTGTGCCACATCAGATTTTTGCCAACATGACATGCATAATAGTACTAGTTATGATACCCCCGCTATGGCTAGCCTTAAAGATATGAAATGCTATTTATTGTCACAACATTTATTCCCCTCTTAAATTGCTGTGTATTTCTACCGTATTCTTCCGTTTTTGTTTTGTACTGGCCAACTAATGCTACTTCGTCCATCGATCGTGAAATTGCCACCGCGGTTAGATTCCATCCGTGATTCTCTCTGTGTGCCAAAAATCCGCGTCTGGATCATTGTAGGTTAAATAGAGCGAACTATTTCTGTACTTCTTTTACTCCCTTATGTGGGCAGGGACAATGCATGTAATTATATGTGGTACTGTCGGTAGTTTGATTGCGACATCACACTTAGGCAACATGCACAAGTAGTTTGTATGACTGAAACCTTTATAGGGCTAACTATACTGTAATTTCATATTAGATCCAACACGTAGAGGGAAGAAGCAGGATTGCACGGCGTCTTGTTGCTGCAGAGGAAAAGCTGCTGGAGTTTCAGGAATGCAATGTTGGAGGGAAGGTAATCTTTTGTACATTGACATAGTTGCAAACTTTTCAAATAGTTCTTCTCTTTTATTTCCTCCTGCTGCTGGGTTTCCCAGTATGATCATTGAAATTGTTTTCTCCTGTAACCAGTTCTTAAGCACTAGGAGAATTTTATTACAGCTATGAGATTATTGGGATTCGTATATGCCCTGATAGCGGTTTCCTGAATTTCCTTGTTTTCAGGAGCAAGAGGCATGCTGTAAGTTTGGATTGACACTTTACTCTCTTGATAGATTGTACAAAGCTGTTGAGTTGTGGACACGTGGAACAGAAGCGTGGTCAAACAGGTCAAAGTTTATTCTCATTCTCCCCCCCTTTTCATTGTGAATGGCCTGCTAAACGAATCAGTTTGTGTTGCAGGTTGAAGGAACACATCTTTTATTTAGCAAAACCTGGTCTGAATAAGAAAGATCAGCTTGCTGTTCTTTCACGTCTGAAGTTAATGTATGATTGCTTATTCACGTCGCCATCGCCACGTCGGTATCCGATATTGTAGTGAACTTCTTGCGGACCCTTCTTTCGATTCTGAAAGACATCTATGATATTTGATGTGTTTTGCATTCAGTTGGACTGTAGTAAGACTCAATATAAAGGTTTTTAGCAAATATATGCATTTGTTTTAACATTTTTTTTTGAACTTAAGGCAACTTTATTACTGAATCAAAATACGATCATCTACAAGAATGGGAATGAGAAAGGAAGGGGGATCACTAAACCAGAAAACCCTAACCCCCTGTGTAGAACCATGTCGAGCAATCACATGGCAGCTACATTTGCTTCTCGCGGACAATGTTGAATTGTTGCCATGCCTAACATCGTGAGAAGATGCCGGCAATCATCGATCACCACCGCACTTGTACCTCTATACTCTGAGGGATTCAGAACTGCTTGCACCACCCCCAAAGCATCAGATTCAACCACAAGAGAGGATGCACCGAACTGTTCTGCCAATTTGAGCCCTGCCCACAGCGTTGAAGCTTCCATTGAGGCCGCGTCAATGGCCCCATCTGTAAAGTCACAAGCTGCTGCAACAAAATTACCTCCTGAATCACGGATAATCGCTCCAGATGCTCCTCGACCCGAATCCTCATCGAAGGCCGCATCAACATTCAGTTTGTATACACCCGTGGCTGGCCTCATCCAGCCCTCTCTTCGGATGTCATTCCCTGAACCCTTTCTCCTAACACAATTCGCCAAAATTCCAAGGGGTTGGCACAGGTTCCTTATTTTTGATCTGCCTCCTTGACCACCATAAGTACCAACACGTAATCATCACTGTTTCAACCAAATGATCAACATTGCATGCAATGCCACCAGGAGTAGAGGAACAGAGTAGTTCTTCCAGAACCATTGATCCTGAGGCATCCATCTGTGTCGCCAGAGCGACAACCTCTCGGAGTCCCAGGCCTTCCCAAACCTCCAGTGCTCTCGGGCACTGGAATAACATATGGCGCAAATCTTTGGCATTAACATTACAAACCGGACAGTTAACTGACGAACCTATATGACGATTTGCCAGAATACAGTAACACGAAATAATTCCATGCAATGCTCGCCACGTGAAGATCTGAACTTTACGCGTGACATTTACCTTCCAGACTTTCCTCCAAACAACATGCGGTGATGAACTATCTGATGCATCCGGTCTCCGGGCCCTCGTTCTGTACTCCACACGCCACTCCATATGATAAGCGGACTTAACAGAGAAACAACCAGACTTAGTACCATGCCAAGCAATAAAATCTGGCTGCCCATAGTTCGGCAGAGGGATACGAAGAATACGATCCAAATCCACACTCCGAAAATTATCCCTAAGAAGGGCCTCATCCCAGCTTCCTATAGTGGGTCAATCAACTCATCAACACGAGTCACTAAGCAACTACCTCTTGGTGTCGTAATTTTGCGTGTCAGACTCAATGGGATCCAATGATCTTACCAAATATTTATAGTATTCCCATTCCCCGGTCGCCATATGCATCCTCTTTTAAACGTTTTTAGGCCTGACATAATGCTCTGCCAAGTAAAAGAAGACCCTTTCTTCAGTCTAGCATTGATCAAATCCCCATCTGGATAATACTTAGCTCGAAGAACATGTGCACACAAAGAGTCAGGTTCACTTAACAGCCGCCAACATTGTTTTGCCAACATAGCCTTGTTGAAACAATGCAGGTCACGAAATCACATTCCTCCTTCGGCCTTGGGTATACTCATTTTCCACCACGCCATCCAATGCATCTTGCGTTGTGTCTCAGTCCCTCCCCACCAGAACCTTGCAATTGAATTACATATTTCCTTACAAATCTGTTTCGGTATATTAAAGACCGACATTGCATAAGCACGAATAGCATGTGCTATTGCTTTTAGAAGAATCTCCTTCCCTCCCATAGACAGAAGTTTCTCGTTCCATCCACAATTTTTTTGACATACTCTCTCCACGAGATGTTGAAAGCAGTCACTTCGGTCAATACCCACTAGCGTTGGTAAGCCAAGGTATTTATCCGTAAGTGATTCCGCAAGAATATTCAGTTGCACACATATCTCTGCCCGAACTAAAACATTAGTGTTCGGACTAAAAAATATACTGGACTATGCATCACTTACCAACTGTCCAGAGCTTGCACAGTACAAATCAAGAGCATTACGGAGAGCCGTGGCGTTTGACAAATCAGCCGACATCAGGCTTAGAGAATCATCAGCGAAAAGAAAGTGTGACACTGACGGTGCATCCCTGCACACTTTAATCCCTTGAATACCACCAGTCAACTCCTCATGCGCGGGAAGGCTTGACAACCCCTCAGCACAGATTAAGAACAAGTACAGTGACAGAGGGTCCCCTGCCGAATACCCCTTGTAGGAGTAAAAGTTTCAGTTGCATCAGAATTAAACCAAACTCTGTAATTTACAGAGGTAACGCATGACATAATAAGGTTAACCCAACCCTGGTCAAACCCTAGCCTCAACATCATATCCTGTAAAAAACTCCATTCCACGCGATCATATGCTTTGTGCATGTCCAATTTTACTGCACAAATGCTTTTCTTGCCTTGCCTCTTATTCTTAATCGTATGGAAACTCTCATAAGCGACCAGAATGCAGGCAACAGAACCTTCAGTCTCCTCGATAATGCTTTTGCTACAACCTTGTAAATCACATTACAAAGGCTGATTGGACAAAATTGTGTAATCAACTCCGGGCTCTGTACCTTCGGTATCAATTTATGGTCGTCTCATTCCAATCATTCGGTATGCACCCAGAAACTAGTACATATAGCACCTCACGAATAACCTCATCTCCTACAACAACCCAATTTTTTTTGTAAAAAACTGCGTGTAAACCATCCGTACCTGGCGATCTCACCAATACTAAACATCGCCTCCTTGATATCCTCCACAATATATGGTTTGAGCAAGGCTTCATTCATCTCCTGGGTCACCCGTGGTAAGACCTTCTTAAGCAGCTCCTCATAAGTATGTTCTACCCCCGAGGTAAACAACGTCGCGAAATAATTGTGTATTAGAGTTCCCATCTCTCCATTCCTTTTTACCCAGTTTCCATCCCCATTCTTTTTGTTTTAACATATGTTAGCATCCCTAAGTACGTGTGCGCTATTTAAGCAGATGTTTTCAACTGGGGTTCAGGTTTATTCTCAGCCTCTCTCGGGCCTCGTTTCCATCGAAGGCTATCAAGTTTCCTGGCATTTTTCAATTGAAAATAAATTGGATTAGTATGTGTAATTTTTCCTTATTGATCAGCATCGATAGTCGGTCTTTCGGGAGGCCGTTCGCAAAACAAAACAAAAAGTTCTGGGGTCGTATCACCACATCGCTGCTTCCAATACAAATTTGTCTGAAACTAAGCTCATCACCATCTGCTTTGAATATGAGCTTCTTAGCCCTGTGCCAACAGAGGTTTTTTAGCACTATCGTATGTGGCATAAAAATTAATGAACAGAGAGAGAACGGTATCAAAAAATTAAGAAATAACTAGTGCAATGCATTACAAAAAAAACTACTCCAATGAATGATTTGGGGCCCATGCATAATATGCTTGGGCTAGCAGCTGGCCACGTGCAAAGGTTGTATGCTAGCGTAGCTATAACCTTGTACTCTCTCTTTGTCAAATATTATGTCACGTCAACAAATTGCGTATGAAATCGTGCTAAAAAA
The DNA here is from genome assembly GCA_028641055.1 of Alopecurus myosuroides. Classification (NCBI taxonomy): domain Eukaryota; kingdom Viridiplantae; phylum Streptophyta; class Magnoliopsida; order Poales; family Poaceae; genus Alopecurus; species Alopecurus myosuroides. Next base: position 381,261,161 of record CM054059.1, read on the forward strand.
TTTGCATTGGCACATGACTTAGAGCAGACTATAAATGGCATGGCAATGTCTTACAAACATACAATCTTGCACGTGGCTATAGATAAAAAAGTGTTGCTAGTCCAATCGTATGGATGCAGGAGGCTTAAATCATTAGTTTAGATACAAATCATAAAAACCAATGCATTGGATTAGTTGTTTCTTAGTTTTTTTATGACTCCTATGGTTACGTACTAAGAGACAATGCATGATAAAGACCTTAATTCATCTCTTCACCGCGATGGTGTTCTTGTTTTCTTTAAACGAGAGGTCAAACACAAATTCTATTGTTTTCTATTAGGCCTATTAATTAAATCAACAAAACCATGATTTATGAATTCTCATTTGTTTTCTAAATGATAGAGATGAGATTTCATATTTCTAGATAACCATGACGGGCACAAGATTAGAAAATTCTGAAAAAGAAATCTAGACATAACCAATGACATATCCTACAAGAATCTCAATGCAAAGTTATTAATGGGCTGCACAAAAATGATCAAATATGATCAAATTTAGATATTTTAAAATATGCATACCGAGAGCCACACTTTTATCATTTTTGTGTAGCTTACAATACAATCTATCTGATAGAGATTTTGCATGTTTGTGGGATATTACATTGGCTAGATCCATCATTTTATTCAAAGTTTTTTGAAACTCGTAAATATGATTTTTTTTTGAATTTTTCGAAATAAGAAGATTACTAGAGCTTGAAAGCATGGAATCTCAGCTTAGATACGGAATAAAACTAGCTTTTAATTTATTGATCATAAAACCTAAATAGGGTTGGTTCATCTATATGCACAAACAACTTAGCTAGGCAAGATACACAACTAGTTATGGCAAGATTTATCTATCTATACATCTTATAAGACAAAACCCCACTAAAATGCATTTATGATTTTTCTATCTCAACATGCAAGTTATCCACATCACCCACAATTTTATCCAATCAATTATCCATGTCATCTCCACTAATAATTGTGATATTACATATTTCATGCCACACAACCATGCCATCTTTTTTTAGCCATATAATTATCCATGTCACTAATATTTATTTCTCAAAATATACAACAATTTCACGCGAATTAAATTTAGTATATCGATTATATGATCAATTGAATCTTGATAATGGAATATTTCATACACCTTATACCCATTTCGTTTATATTTTTTTAAAAGAGATACCCGCTGCAACGCGCGGGGTATTCTTCTAGTATGTTCAACCACAATGCCTATCATAAAGCAAACATACAAGTAGATGTTAGTCTATAGAGACATATTGGGTTGCGTGTACAGGAATTTAAATTTTTTCACCATGTATGGTATGCAACCGCCAAGATCTATCTATGAAGAAACAAGGGAGTAAAAAATTCCAGATCTAGTTCTCGAGATCGTGTACCAGACACCGTAGAAGAGGAAGAGATGCCGGTGACGATGCTGATGAACCCTATTGAATATCCTCACTCACAAACTTGTGGTGAGGACGTTGTTGAATCCCAGTATCCAGCACCTTGATCTAGCAGAGTGAGGGTCTGACGTGTTACTCCTCTGAGAGTTCGACGCATACATCGGGACTAGTTCTGCAGTGCTTCGCCGTCCAATACTAGACGCTACATATGTATATGAAGTTGGAGTTCTCAACACATGAGAGAGAGAGAGTAATTATAAGCTAGATCTAATTAGGAGAAGACACCTCAAAACGCCAATTAGAAAAAGATCTAATTCAATTAGAGGGGCTCTAATTAGAAGCTCTAATTAGACCCTCTAATTCTCTAGAGAGAGAGGCTTGAGAGCCAACTTTGTAATTTGCATTGATCCTTGGGGTCCTTTATATAGGTGGATGGGTGGGGGGAACTTCCTTCGAGGGGAGGAGTCCCTCCCTCAATCCAACTAGGAGGTGGCCGCACCCCTCCTCCTAGTGGAACCCGGATTGTACTCCCTTGTGTAGTCCAACTCCACCTCCACTTTTCCTTTTTCTCTCCAGTTAAACTATGGAAAAATGCAAGGAGGATGATGCACCATTTTGGTTCTCTGGGCCCACCTGGCAGCCCCCAAAATATGGGTGCGGCCATGGAGGCATTCCTGCCCTCTCAGGCACCCCCTTTTCGGTTTTGGTCCTACCCGGAGCACTGTAACCCCTATAGATAAAATCATCTGACATCCCGGGACAACTCATGCCCCCTATACTTGCTCCAGAAAGCGTACAACCTCAGTTTCTCTGTCAAAAAAACTCCGGAATAAATTCCGGTAGTAACTGAACTGTTTCTATCACTCGGGGACATCTAATGCCCGCATTATAAATTCTCTCTGATATATAAAATATATCTATCACATAGAAACACCGTTCCGATGATACTCCTTGTTGATCAGGACCTACCAATACACACATAAACCAGCCCTAAGTTAAGTGTGTTACCCCTATAGGTCTGATAGTGTGTAGACATGAAACTGGAAACTCTTTCATTCTCAATAATCAATAGTGTGGCCATGGAGAACCATATTGACTCCCACATGCTATACGAAACAAACTCTGTTGAACATGTTGGATATTGTAAATATTCTCATTACTCACGATATCGAACGTACCTAAGACTACGGATGTATCATCATCATGCATTGTCTGCAGAACGTATGGATATCAAGAATACGAGTGGGCACATGCTTGTATCTATCCTTTTCTGGGGTAGTTCCCATATCATAACATCAAGGTAATATAATCCTTTAGAATTACCCAGTGGCTAACGTTATGTTTACCCAGTTTACGGTGTCATGCTAGATAGTATCAAAGTAAAACCTCCAGAATATACAACCCCGATAACTGCTTGGCTGCGCAACGGGAATTTAATTTTTTTGCCAAACATGCTACACAACAAACAAGACCTTGCTATGTAGATACAAGTGAATATAAATTCCAAGATCTAGTTCCCGAGATCGTGTACCAGACACCGTAGTAGGAGAAGAAGTCTCGGTGACGATTTCGATGAAGCTTGTCGAAGATCCTCACGCACAAGCCTGTGGGTGAGGATGTTTCCGACTCCCCGTATCGAGCACCTTGATCCAACAGAGTGAGGGTCTCACGTGTTACCCCTCTAAAAGTATGCACACAACGTCGGGGAAAATTTTGCAGCGCTTCGTCGTCCAGTACTAGACGCCGTAGGTGAAAGTAAAGTATGGACACCTAGAGGGGGGTGAATAGGTGCTACGACCAATTTTAATTTTTCTTTCGATTTAGGCTTGACACAAAGGTAAATTCTCTAGATAATGTGGCTATGGTGAATTTACCTATATGACATGGATAATGATAAACACAATGCAAGCGATAAGTAAAGAGAGTCAGGGAACGAGGTAACCAAAGTGAAGCACACGGATACGCGATGTATTCCCGAGTTTCTCCTTTTTAGGGGAGTACGTCTTGTTGGAGGGGTGTGAGCTCGCCACGAAGGCCTACTCAATGCCACAAAGGCCTCACCCTATTCTCCGATGAACTCTTCCACAAAGGCCTAGTTCACCTTCCACTATTGAACCCCTTTGAGGCGGGGATCGAGTCCTTTACAAACAACTTGGGGCACACACCCACAACCAAATTGGGGGCTCCCAAATATTCTTGAATCACCAACAAGTATCAAGATGCCTAGGTTCTCCACAAGAGGAAACCCTAGGCTACATCCCTCAAGCTAGAGAGGGAGAAATGAAGAACGACTCGGTGAAGATATAAATCGGGGCCTTCTCCTTCAATCCTCCAAAGATCTTCAAGGTTGGGTGGAGGGATTGGGAGTTATGAGGGATTTGGTGAGCTAAGGGGAAGAACTAGATCTTGGGGAAGAAGAGGAGGGGTATTTATAGCCCCTCCTCACAACTAGTCGTTGTGCAGGATTTTGGGACCGGAATATCCGGTCCAAGTTTGGACCGGAATATCCGGTCAGCTTCTCTTCACGAATCCTGTTGACTTGAACCGGATTATCCGGTTGCCCATGAATAATCCGGTTCAAATAATCCGGCTCGCTTCTGTGCTGCACAGGCAACTGTACCGGATATTCCGGCTCCTCCGGTACAAATAATCCGGCTCGCTTCTGTCAGCTTTTCTTCCAGTCCTTAGCCATTTTCGAGCAACAACACCACAACCGGAATATCCTGTCCGAGATGAATAATCCAGTTCAAATAATCCGGCTCATCTCTGTCCGGAAAATGGTCCAGAATTTTCTAGACCGGAATATCCGGCTCCTCCGAATAATCCGGTTCCAAATAATCCAGTTGGGTTCTGTCCCAAATCTCTCAGGCCAAACTTCATCGACTTTTCGGTGATCGATGCCGATGTTAAGTATAACACCTGCATGCTAAACACCTCGATAAATAATGTACTTAGTGTTGTTAACTAACACACAAAACACCGGGAAAACGAAATGCACTTTCAATCTCCCCCTTTTTGGTGTTAGATGACAATACTAAGATTTGCAATAAAACCTTGACTAGAACATGCTTGAAACAAAATGGAAATGTCTCCCCCTATCTCTATGCATATCTTTTGTTTGCCTCAAATGCAAATAGATGCAATGATATATGGGGAGTAATTTACAACAAGTAGCAAACATGCCAAAGTAACAATATCACCAATAGGTTGAGAATAAGATAGAAGTATATACCTTGTGCGAAGAAAAGATAACCAAGAATAACCAGGCACAACAATAGATAATATCCTCAACATATAAGATAGATAACCATATAGCCACCAACATAGATAATCCATGATAATATCCAACATAACCAACATAGTCTCACACACAATAACACACATAGTTTTAAACGAGACAATAAACGGACAAGGTTCACGAAAACGAAGAAACTAAATGGACACAAGCTCTCAAGAAATGATAAAAGCATACGCTTGTGCCCGAACCCATGCAAATCCCGTAGTCTAGTAGCTACTTCTCCCCCTTTGGCATCAAGACACCAAAAAGAAGAGAAATAACTAAGCTAACATCCCAAACACGGTCTAAGCATCGGAGTGCTCACAGGACTCGCCAGCAGACGTCTCAGACTCTCCCTGTGCCTCAAACTCATCCTCCTCCTCCTCATCATCAGCAGCAGTCTAGTAGCACCACTCACGTGGTGAAGAATCTGACTCTGGGTGCTGACAATGGATGTGTCTCTGCAATAGGCCCTGTACTGCTCCTTGTGGATGTCCACCTTCATGCAAAGCACATTGCGCTGAAACCATGAGAGCTTCCTGACATGGCTGAGTACTAGAGGAGGGGCCTCCCGTAGAGGAACCACCCTCAAAAGGAGTATCCTGAGCACCAGGAGTGGTCTTCTTCTTCCTCTTGATGTACAGCTTCTTGACTTTGTGCTCAACCATAGGTAGCTCCTCAAACTCCTTCTCCACTCGGCACCAAGAAGGATCTGAAGATACGCACCAGCTGATCATAGAGGGGAAGAAGTCCCTCATTGGCCCCTAACAGTAAATCCAGGAGCATATAACTCAGCCATGAACACCTCCCTCCGAGGCCTATCCACCTCATGCACAAGGCGACCAACTGGAGGGTGAGAGCTGTAAGAGTATCCAAGAAGACGAGCAAATCTGGGGAAAGTAACCTCACACGGATTGGACTCAGTCATCCACTTGAGACAGCAAACCTAATCCTTACTGAACACCAGAGTAGACATAAACTACATGACGAGCTGGGTGTTGTAGTTGCACTTGGTCTCCATGAGCTTCACAAGCCCGAACCGCTCAACAATACTCGCGGCATCAGCAAACTCCTCCTTCTCCTTGATAGCAGCAAGGTCAAATGGGTGCATCTCTCGGATAGGGAAACGGAAGTCACAGTAGATATCAGCATATATGTATGACTGCTCCAAGTTCCAGAACCGAGGATCACAAGAAGCATCTCGAGGAGCGAGGTAGACATCCTTCTGCCTAAGCACAGAGAAATCCGGGACAGAGATGTCGGTCTTATAGTTGGGCCGAGCCTTCCTCTTAGGCTTAGATGAAACCTGTTTCTTGGGGCGCTTGCTAGAACGCCTTTCAGAACCACCTGTGAAACAAGACAATAGAAGGAGAGAAATAGGGATGAGTGCACGAATGTCACGCAACGAATGAATCATGCATAAAAACAATTGAAGAGATTACAGGTATTAATCTAAGTAGAAATCTAGCAAGGATTACTTTTGGTCTGTTCTCAAATAGTACTGCACGACCCGGATATTCCGGTTCAATCGTGGATCGGATATTCCGGTAGTGCGAAAACAGCACAAAATAAATCTTAAACTAGACTTCAAAAGTAGATCGGTGACATGTGAATCTAGTCTATTGTATCTAGCATGCATAGGGACCCCTAAGGAACAATTTCTACCAAGCATTGTCAACAAAAACAAAAATCCATGGAGTGGTATGGTTATGGCACCAAGATTCAACGAGATTGAACTTTACCGGCATCCATGGACGAAGATGCTTGGATGGAAACGCTCCCGAGGACGAGGGGAACGAGATCTGGGCCAAAGCTTGAAGATGCGTTTGGGGGTAGAGGAGAGGAGTTGGGGAAGAAAGGGCACGAACTGCCCCTTCCCCGTTCGTCTCCTGGTTATGTGATTTTCGCCGGACCGGATATTCCGGTTCAAGTTTGAACCGGATATTCCGGTACAACCGGATATTCCGGTCCAAAACTGGACCGGAAATTCCGGCTGCCAACTGTCCCGAAATTTCCTCGTTTCAATGGAATGACACAAGTGCTAGAAGAAGATGTCTTTTTGATAGAATGGCTTAGGATAGAAACACCAAACTGAAAGTAGTACTTATCCCTCTCAAAAGCAAGAATCAAACAAACAAAAGACCAATTGAGTGAGATTTTCCTACGAAAGAACACTTAGAAGGGAGAAACCAAGAAATGCAATGAAATATCAACTAAAACCCAGCTAAGATCCAACTCTTCGAAACGAAGAGGTTGGTGGCCTAGGCCACCATGTAAGAGATCATGGTATGCCACCGCGAAGATGTATCTTGGGTGCATTGCCAATTCTCGACATTGAAGCTCACAATTCAACATTAGAAAAAGAGAGTTCACAATGAATATTTGCTATGGGCATAATGGGGAGAGGGAGAACCCAATGTGTTAGGATAACACTCCCCCTATTTCCAGGCCTACACCTAAACTCGAACACGTTTCATCTATAGGGGTGTGTGCAAGATCTTCAAGTCAAACTCCTTGATCAATCACATTTAGTTCATTCCTCAAGAACAAGAATCGTGCATCATCAAGTGGCTTCGTGAAAATATCTGCAAGATTGTCCTTGGTGGGCACATAAGATAGTGCAATATCCCCTCTAGCCACATGGTCACAGATGAAATGGTGGCGGATCTCAATGTTCTTCGTTCTTGTATGTTGCACGGGATTTTGATGGCACTCTCATTGTCACACAAAAGAGGCACTTTATCCATGTTAACTCCATATTCCTTCAGAGTTTGCCTCATCCATAACAATTGAGTGCAAGCACTTGCGGCGGCAACATACTCGGCTTCGGAGGTAGAGAGAGATATGCAATTTTGCTTCTTGGAGGACCAACTCACTAGGGACCTACCAAGAAATTGGCAAGCCCCGGAAGTAGACTTCCTATCATCTTGATCACCCACCCAATCGGAATCCCTGTAGCCATTGAGAGAAAATTGTGCCCCCTTTGGGTACCACAAACCAAATCTCGGGGTATGAACCAAATAACAAAAGATCCTATGGACCGCCATTAAATGGCAATCCTTCGGGGCCGCTTGATACCTTGCACACACACCTACACTCAAAACGATATTGGGCCTAGATGCACAAAGATAGAGCAAAGAACCAATCATAGAACGATATAACTTTTGATCCACGTCCTTACTCCCCTTTGGATTACGAGATAGGTGGCACTTGACTTGCATAGGAGAAGTCTTGATCTCGGCATCTTGGAAGTTAAACCTCTTGATCATGTCTTGGGTATACTTGGATTGAGAAATGAAAGTCCCACGGGCCAATTGCTTGATCTCAAAGCCAAGGAAGAATTTAAGCTCACCCATCATAGACATCTCGAACCTGTCAGTCATAAGCTTAGAGAACTCATTATTGAAAGCTTGGTTAGTTGAGCCAAAGATAATATCGTCCACGTAGAGTTGGCATATGAAAATCTCTCCTTTTACTCTCTTGGTGAAGAGAGTGGGGTCGATCTTCCCAACTTCGAAACCACGGTCATCTAACAATTCTCTAAGGTGCTCATACCAAGCACGAGGTGCTTGTTTGAGACCATAGAGAGCTTTGTCAAGTTTGTAGACATGGTTAGGAAAGTTAAGATTCTCGGACCCGGGAGGTTGCTTCACATATACTTCCTCCTTGAGTGGACCATTCAAGAAAGCACTTTTCACATCCATTTGTTGCAACTTGAAATTGTGAGAAGAAGCATAAGCAAGGAGGATACGGATGGACTCAAGACGAGCCACGGGTGCGTAGGTTTCATCAAAGTCGATGCCTTCAACTTGAGTGTAGCCTTGAGCAACAAAGCGAGCCTTGTTCCTTATGACTATGCCATGCTCATCTTGCTTGTTCTTGAATATCCACTTCGTGCCAATAACATTGTGGCAATCTTTGGGCTTCTCAAGCAATCTCCAAACTTTGCTGCGCCCAAAGTTATTGAGCTCATCATGCATTGCTTCAACCCAATCGGAGTCCTCAAGAGCTTCAAACACTTTCTTCGGTTCCACCATAGAGATATGAGCTTGATGCTCACTAAAGTTTGCCAATTGATTTCTTGTGGATCTTCTATCTTGAATATCCTCCAAGACCTTGTTGTCTTGGGCATCAATATGCTTCAAAGCTCTTCTTATCCTTTTGATACGATGGGCTTCGATCTCCGCATTATTGCGCGGAGGGATCACTTGATCATCTTGATCATTTGGGTCCCCATCTTGACCAACTTGGCCTTGATCATCATAATAATCATCACCAACAACAATATCTTCAACCCTTGCTTCAACTTGAGGAGAGGATGAAGAGGATGGTTGATCTAGGCCTTGACCTTGACTCGCATTAGTGAGAGGAGTGGGTACGACTTGCGGAGTCACTTGGTCAATGATAGGAGGGTCTTGAACATGTTCTTGGTTAGGTGTAATAGTTGGCTACTTGGCTTGTTTTTCTATTGTAAAGGAGGGCTCCACTTGTGTAGAGCATAGTCCTTCTCGAGTCGCCATAAGGTGTCCCTCAATGGGGCGGAAAAATCCCACACCCATCCTTCCTATGGCTTCTTGAGGTATTTCAACATCTACATTAGAAACATGAAATTGCGCCACTTGGGAGCCATCATTTTCCTCGAAAGCCACACTACAAGATTCTATGACAATCCGTGAGGCTTTCTCAAAGACTCTATAAGTGTGGGATTCGGCACCGTAACCAACAAATATACCCTCAATAGTTTTGGATTGAAATTTAGACAACCTAACACCCTTGATCAAATAAAAGCACTTACAACCGAATACACGGAAGTAGGAGACGTTGGGCTTGTTGCCGGTGAAGATCTCGTATGGAGTCTTGTTCAAGCCTTTGCGGATGTAGAGGCGGTTGGAGGAGTGGCATGCGGTGGATATGGCCTCGGCCCATAAGTATTTGGGAGAAGTGTACTCCGCCAACATGGTCCTTGCCATATCCAAGAGAGTGTGATTCTTCCTTTAGGCAACACCATTTTGTTGAGGAGTGTTAGTGGCGGAGTATTGATGACGAATGCCTTCCTCACTAAGGAATTCATTCAATGTATAGTTCTTGAACTCCGAACCATTATCACTCCTAATAGCCATGATTTGCACATTGTGTTGGCGTTGCACTTGGTTGGAGAAGTCGATGATGGTTTGTTGAGTCTCACTCTTCCACTTGAAGAAATAAACCCAAGTGTATCTTGAATAATCATCGACAATCACCAAGCAATACTTCTTGCCTCCAAGACTTGCCTCGGGCACGGCACCAAAGAGATCAACATGGAGAAGCTCCAAGATCCTCTTTGATGAAATAATAGTCTTGGATTTGTGCACCGTATCATGCATCTTTCCTTCAGCACACGACCTACAAATGCGATCCTTTGAAAAAGAAACATTTTATTTTAGTCCGACAATACGGCCACCTTTGTGAAGACTTTGCAAAGTTCTCATGTTGACATGGGACAAGCGGCGATGCCACAACCATCCCACGTCCGCCTTTCCGAAAAGACACATTTATTGAGAGTTGGTAGACTTCGTAAATTCCACCACGAACAACTCATTTTCAACATGTCCCACGTAAGCGACGTCAAGAGTCTTTCTCCTCAAAAGGACCACAATATCAACATCAAAAAAGACGGAGAAACCCATCTTTCCAAGAGAGCGGATGGAAAGTAAATTTTAACCAAGGGATTCGACAAGCATGAAGTTCTCGATAGTGATATCGGGAGCCACCACAACCTTGCCGAACCCGGATACCTTAGACGAGGACGAGTATCCATAGGTGACGGTTGCTTGTATGTCATTTGGGCGCAACTCCGTCACAAGTTCTTTGCTTCCGGTCATATGGTTAGTGCATCCACTATCAATTATCCATTTAGTCCCACGAGAAGCATAGTCCTGCAAGAGATCATTGACTAGAGTTAGGACCCGAGATGGGTCCCTTCATGTTAGCAACAAGGGTCTTTGGAACCCAAATAGTATAGTCAATGAAACCCTCAATAGGACCAACATATTTAGCTTGCACAACACCATAATAATCAACATATAGAAATGGTGTGGATTGTTAGTTCCCGCGGAGGTGCTACGAGTAGTGTTGTCCATGACACTACCACTCGAGGCAACATTGTTTGCTTGAGCGGGTGTGCTACGAGTAGTGTTGTCCCTAATGACAATACCAGCCGAAGCACCATTTTGGTTCTTGTTCTTCTTCTTCTTGGCTACATAGCCAAGACCTTGCTTGCCCACTTGTTGCCTTGGAGCACTCAATTGTGGTCTAGCAATGACCACATTAGAGCAAGGGGCAACCACTTGTGGGGTAGGAACCACAACCTTCTCAACTTGAGGGCCTTTGCCCTTGAGCCTTGCTAGCTCATTCTTCAACCTAGCATTTTCCTCAATAATATTTGCATGATCACAAGAAGAAGTAGAGGTGCTAGGATTGTTAGGTTGAGTAAGTTGAGTTTGAAGTTGTTCATGCAACTCTTTGATGGATGAGTGTTGGCTTTCCAAAGCTTTGTGAGCCTTGGTTAGATTTTCAAACTCCTCGGTTAGTTTACCATGACCAACCCCAAACTCGACTTTATCTTTTTTAGCCTTTTTATATTTAGCAATGGAAAGATCACGTTCCTTAATGATTTTAGAGACAAGTTCATTATGAGTTAATTCAATAGATTCAAGTTCATACTCTAGAGAAATTCTACCATCATGCTCTTCATCAAGAGTTATTCAGAGGGATGCAATTTCATCCGCATCCCTTCTCTCAACCTCACCTTTCTTCTCAAGGGCCTCTTGGGCCTCTCCCAATTGCCTCATGAGGTCAAAGTACTTATTGGTCTCCCCTTGCATGTTAGACATAAAACGGTCCAAGGAGACCCTTTCATCTTCTTCTCTAAGACTAGCAAGATGTTCTAGTTCACTAGGGGTCTTATAGTTGGGAGAAGATGATACCTCCGTGGCCTTAGCCATGAAGCACTTGGCATTGCGTTGAGGAAGATCGTCATTAGGGGATTCAAAGAAGGATGAAGATGATGGAATGGAAGCAATAGCTAGAGCAGTCCACTTCACTTGTGGTTTCTTCTTCTTCATCACTCCCGGAATCATACTCCTCTTGAGTCAAGAGCACAAACTTGGTGGGAGATTTCTTGTTGAATGGTTTCTTCTTGAAATGAGGTTTCTTGTATTCAACCTTGGACTTGTCCTTGCGAATGAGCTTGCCACTATGGAGCTCTCTATTCTTATAGGGGCACTCCGCAATGAAGTGGTGCTTGTCTTGGCAATTGAAGCAAGACCTCACTTTTTGAGCCCCATCATTTCCATAACGAGACTTGGTCTTCTCCTCAACAAATTTCTTGCCCTTGGGTGGATTGTTCCAAAACTTTTGCACGGTGAGAGCAATAAGATCCTTTAGAACGGGATCATAGTCTTGTTCCTTCAAAGGAGGCCATTCCTCTTCTCCATCTTCTTCATTCTCCACTTCTCTTGACAAAGCCTTGGCCTTCAAAGCAACGAACGCTCCTTGGTGCATTCCAATGGCCCTAGCACGGTTGTCAAGAGCATTCTTGGTTTGCACCTTATAGGAGCACATTTCTTGCATCACTTGAGTTGAGGTCATGGAGGAGAAATCATGTCTTCCTTGAATGCTCTTCAAATCCGCGCCCTCAAATGGCATAACGGCAATCATGTACTTCCTCTTGATCCAAGCGTCGTCAATGTACTTGGCACCAACACTTGAGAAGGCGGTGGCAAGAGTTTTGAGTCTTCGATACATGTCAATATGATCTTCTCCATCATGCATATAAAATCCTTCGGCCTCGTTGGTCAAGGCGTCATATCTATTTCTTTGCATGCTCTCATTGCCCACGAACATGATTACTAGAGCATCCCATGTTTATTTGGCGGTGGAGAAGTGTTGAAGATGCGGCATGTGGTTAGGACCCACGGCTTGTTGAAGAGTTGACAAAGCGGTGTAGTTTAGTTGGCAATCTACGGCTTCTCTTCTTGTGAGGTTCTTGGGATCAAATGGCTTGTATCCGTCACGAGTGATCCTCCAAAGATCTATACAAGAAGAGTTCAAGTGAGTCTCCATGTAGTATTGCCATTCACGAAAAGAAAAAGCATCAATTTTAGGTGGATCTCCTCTAGGGACTATATGAGGATGAGGAACGGGAGGATCGGGAGAATAACTTCCGGCAACGTCATGAAATTCTCCGCTTCCTTCCGTACCCGACTTAGTGGAGTGTTCGGCGGAAGCATTTTTATATGGATCACCATCTACCCCTTTCTTGGCACCCTCCGGATTAGTTTCTGGAAGAGATGATTCGACTACCTCCGGTCCTTTGGCTTTGAGGAGTTGTGTCATGAGTTGACGCAACTCATCAAATTTGGTGTCTATGGATGAGGTCAATGAAGTTCTCAATGCATTGAGATCGTCCATAGTCACCTTACCAACGGACGTTGCGGCATCCAAATCGTCTCCCGTACTAAAACTCTTAGGCGGTTAAACCCGATAGAAGAGCCGAGGCTCTGATACCAATTGAAAGTAAAGTATGGGCACCTAGAGGGGGTGAATAGGTGCTACGACCAATTTTAATTTTTCTTTTGATTTAGGCTAAACACAAAGGTAAATTCTCTAGATAATGCGGTGTAACATCCCAAATTTTACATTTGGAGTGTTTTGCATTTAGAGCATATGCATAGCATGACATCGTTTCAAAAATTGCATTTGAGTGTTGCATTTTAAAAACCAAAACAAAATCATGATTTAAAAAGCCCAAAATCCTCCTATAAGGCGTTTATAAGCCAAAGGATATCTGGATATTTTATTTTACCCAAAATCACTAAATAATAGTCAAATATGATAGAGTTTCAAATTTCAAAATTTTAGAAATTTGTTTGACTTGATTCCGAGTTGTATTTTAAAAGTTATGAAAGTTTTAAGAAAAAAAACGGAAAAAAAAACCGAGCTCTAGCGCTCGCATGGGCCGGCCCAGCAAGCCAGCAGGCCACCAGCACCGCACCGCACCGCAAAGTTCGCAGCACGCTCGTACAGCATATCCGGTACAAATCCCGTTTTTCCTGACCTATCTCCATTCAAACTCGCATATCTCTTCATTGGAGAGTCCAAATTCGAATCCGCTTCTTTCTACTTGTTCCCTACTCCAAGGAGCAATTTTCCACCGACCTCCCCACCTATAAATACCCCAGCCCCGGCCGTGAGGTCGCCCCAAACTCGAAACTCCAATTTCAGATCTGTTTCGTGGTATTTTACTCGCCACGGTCCGTGAGTTTCTTGGTTGACTTTTAAGTCTTCACGAGAGTTTTAGATATCGTTGATACCAATCCATCCCAAGAATCCTCACCTCTTTTCATCCATCACAGCCAGAGAATTTCGAGATCTACTATCTCAGATCTGAAATGGCAAAAGTTCAATTACTCTTCAACCATTTGTCCGTTTTCGCTCAAATTTCTACTGTAGTTGCATCTCATCATTATCTACAACTTTCGTTCTTTGAGTTTTTATTTGAGCTACAGATATTTTTATATAATTCTGATCTAGTTTTGTCCACCTGAGTAACTCGAAATTTCAAATCTATACTTTGTTCTTATTCATCTAAAAAGTTTTCGCTGATTGTTTTATTTGCCTTTTAGATGTTATTAGTATGTAAGGTTTAGATCTACCTTTTTATAAACTTTATTTCTAGAAGATCTTATAGATTGTTAATTAAACCTATTTTATTTGGTTAACCTGCTTTTTGTGTCTTGTTGCATTACAAACCTTTTCATGCATCATATATTGTTTAGGCAACAAGAGAAATAGTAAATTAGTTGTCTTGCATTATTAAATCATCATGCATCTATATGTTGCATCGTTGTTTTGCCCGATTTGGTTATTTATTGTGGTATGCTTGCAACGTGTAGATTGCGAGAGTTGCGGTTGCTATTCGTGTGAGGACTGTGGTTGTTACGGTTGCGACTGATTCGAGTGCGTGAACGACTCCAATTTCTGTCAAGACAAGTGACACACATGATCCTATTATTTTGATATATGCATTAGAATTTTATTGTAGCTATGCATTAGTAGGAGTTGTGTGTTATCGCTATGCTAGATTGCTTCACTAACACCCAAGTGGAGTAATCATATGTTATCCCTAGATGTAGCAATCCATATGTTAGGCAAACATTGTACATGTAGATTGCTTAGTCATGCTCGTAGTTATTCGTGGTTGGGATTATTATCATGTTAAAGAATTACTCGTTATTTTAATTGCTTATCAAAATAACATGATAATTAATTAACCACCGGGCGGATTGCTAGCATGTCATCAGAGTACAAAGTTTGGTGGGGACCGCCGCCCAGTATCTTGAGATTATGTTTAGTTTCTGTATGTAGTTGTTTCTTGCGTGCAGCCGTATTTCATATTAGTATGGGCTAGACATAAGCTGTAGGATGTGGTGACTCGAACCCAACGTGTCCAGAGATGTAGAATAGTGGTAGGAAGGTCCGGCTCATGGAGGGTTTGGGGATCTACTTCTTATGAGGTATGGCTTAATCTTCTTTCCTTCCGTGGCACTAATGGTGTATCATGGTGTTTGGGGTCGATTGGGCAACACGGGTAAAGGGCACAAACCTCGCGAAGGTTAAAACTAAGATCTTAGCCGTGTTCCATTGGTTAGGGACAATTCAACAACTAGATGGGAAACATGACATATCTCGTTCATCTTGTTTTATTGATTTCTACCAATTTGACTATGGGTTATTGGAGAAGTGCCTGATGGTGTTTCAACGTGCTAATCCAAAAAGGGTAGGATCACTTTGCTATCAACCAAAGTGTCCAATTATATAGGAGCACTTTGCTATCAACCAAAGTGTCCAATTAGATGCAAAATTACTTTCTATTAAAAGATATGACAAATGCATTTATGCAAAATTGCCTAAAAACTCCAGCCAAATATGCATGTAGACTAGCACTTGCCATTTATATACCACCATAGTGTCACTTGCCACCATTGCTCAGAATGATCTGACCTCCTTTTAGGGGCTGCATATTCCAACGTGCAGGTTGTTCGTATCCGGAGTGATCGACGTAGGTCTCGTGACTCCACTCAACATGTTTGTTCGCCTGTGGCACAAATTGAAGATTGGATCCCTTCTACTTGTTATTTGGTACTTTTATATTTGTGCTAGCTTCCGCTATGCAACTTGTAAAGAATTTTGTACTCTGGATTATTCGCTAGATATGAGATACATTTGCTTCTTTGGATATCTATCTAGTTGTGTGTGCTGGTGAACGGTCCAGGGGCCAGTACTACACGCAACAGTATAGCCTGTGTTGGGCTCAACTACTACATGCGGCTACGGTGAATTTACCTATATGACAAGGATAATGATAAACACAATGCAAGCGATTGTCACATCCCAATTTTGGAATACCTGATAACACAGTTGTTTTGCTAATTGCTTGACAAATAAACTTTGGTTGTGTTTGTTTAAGTGCAACTAAACAAACTTAAAAAGATAGAAAAGTTGTCAACTAAAAATATTCAACATATTGTTCCAATGACCTTGACAATATTTTCTAAAGTAAATATTGATCAAAGAGTTTTCCAAAAACTATCTTATGAATCCCATACTTGTTGAATATTATTCCAAGGTCTAAATTAAGAAAGAGGAAACACTTAATAAATTTCCCTAAAAGATTATCAGGAAAAAGAGGCATTCTTAGATGCTTCACCAAAGTCTTATCAAATGTTTTTCCAACCTTGCAAGCTTGAAAACAAAAGTATTGGAGAGATTTGACTTGCTATCCCTAGTCACATAAATATTTTGGCAAAGCATTGTTAAAGAAAAGCCAAGTGCCTTATTAAATTGAATTTCCAATATTTCCAGAAACAGGAAACTCAAACAAGTTACTATAGGAAACTTTCTTCAAATGATCTGAAATTGATACCAGTGCTTCCTTATATCAAATAAGGAAGACACACAAGAGGAGACAAAAAATTCAATCCATTAAAGTCCTGAAAACATGATTTTTCTCCACAGCAACAATTGGAATTTTGAACAAGTTTGTTCTACAAACTTTTTCAAAATGCCATGAAATAAATACCACATTCTCTATATCTCAAATAAGGATGAAAACCAAAAGGGCACAAGTTTTTGAATTGTTTAAGTTGCCAAAAACCCCTTTTTTCTAGACAGCACCTTTTAGAAATTGGAACAAGTTTGTTCCATGAAGTAACTCAAAATGACTTGAATTTTCTACCACACAAGGAACACACCAAGTAAGGAATGTGTGCCAAAAATTATCATTTTTGGAAACTCCTAAGTAGTCTAATAAATTCAATGTCCATTTATGTCAGAATTGAAATTTGAACAACTTTGAACTATCAAGTTTATCCAATTGAGCCAATTTTCACATATGTTGTGCATCCCAGCTAATAAGAATTTTGGGAAAAGGATTTTAAATTTAGACTTTGTTTTCCTGGTGAAAACAGCATTTTTCAGAGAGGAAAAGGGTCTCTTTGCAATTTCCAGAAATTGGCCAGGGACCTAGTTGTAATCCGAGTCACCCTTCTTCTTCCTAGCTCCTCTGTAGCAGCAGTGCCCTACGCCATTGCCTTCAAGTGGAAGCATTCGAGGTGGATAAGAACCCCCCCCCCCCCATGTGCTCTTGTCTGCCTAGTTGCTCTCTCTCTCCCCCTTGAGCTTTCTCTCTCTCTCTCTCTCTCTCTCTCTTTGTGTGTGCAAATTTCTCAAAAACGGAAACCCTAGAAAATGGCTCGCCGTCGATTGGCCGTGGGTGAGCTCGCCGCCGCTCGCCGTTGGCGCCAACCTCTCCGCCTCGTCGTGCTTGTCCTCCCTGCTGAAGGAATCGAGGCGGAAGGCCGCGAGGAGCCCGCGCCGTCCGTTTTCGTCTTCGAGCCCGGCGGACTCCGGTGAGGGATCACCGCCGCCTCGCTCCTCCTCCGCCTTCACCGTGCGTCCCCTCGAGTTCATGGTGAGCAGGCGCTCCTCGCCGTCGCTTTTCCCCTCTCCCTTTCCCTCTAACTCGCCACCGAGCCGTCCTCGCGTTCCGGCCGCCGCGCGCCCTCGTCGCCGGCCGCTCTCCGGCCACTCCCTGGAAACGAGGCAGCGCCCGTGTAGTTGCCCGCGTCGAGAGCAGCGCGGGGATTCCCTTGAATCGCGAAACGGTGCACGGATGCGTCGATTAGGACCTCGCCGGAGCCCTCCCGCCGGCGAGTGACGTCGCGATGGCGTCACGCTGACGCCAGCGTGCTTGACCCGCGCGTGGGAGCAGTTGAACCTGCCCGTGGGGCCTTGCCTTGCCCGCGTGGCTGCCGCCTGGCCCGCTGGTCAGCCACAGCGGCTAGATCCGCTCGCGGTGCCAATGGATCTGGCCGGCCCAGTAGCAGATCTGGCCCACCCACACATGTTTTCCAATTTAATTTTTTACAGAATGTTGCATATTTACTTTTGGGCTTAAAAACTAATATAAAAGATAAATTTGACCAAGCTAAAATTCACAGTGGTAAAGCAACAAAATCTAAACGATCTCCAATTTGTAGATCTACATTTGGATGAATATTTTGGACATGAAAAATATTTTGGCAACAGGTACCAGAAATAGCAAAATGAGCACCATTTTAATTTCACAATTCATAATGAGGTGTATCCAATTGCATTGGAAATCCCTTGAAATTTCCTAACAGGAGCAATTAACCTTTCTTCCAAATTCCTAATATTTTTGAAATGGCATGCAATTTGGTAAAACACCAGAGAGCACTTTGGTGATTTTTATAAAATTATTAAAAATGAATTTAGATGCAAACTCAATTGGATGGTCTTGTGTATGTTTAGGTCTATCCAAAACTAGCTGGGTTTAATTTTTAGAGAATCCTAGAAAATTTGGTGGGCAGATCTTTATTTTGCATGTTTCTGCCATTTTGGCATTTTAGGTATTTAATTTGTGTGAAGTTATTTTTGTGTTGCAATATTGTTTTCTAGCATGTACAAGTTGTGTGAACTTGTTTTCTAAGATGTACTTAGCTATTTTAGCATGTTAGATTGTGTGGACTTGAGTTGAGAAGAAATATGATTTATGAGAATAACATATGTTTATTCTCTAGTTAATACTTGCATAGGATTTTTGAGTGATAAATTATGTGCAAGCACTTGGGTTGTGGTGTTGTGAGATTGGATCCAGTACCATGTTTGTACTGATATTATGATGGTATCACCTCTGCTAGATTGCATTTGGGTTGGTAGAGAAGCATGAGTAGTTTAGTCATCACTATGCAAATGTTGGAAAAATTCTCTCATGTGTTGAATTTTTGGCATGAACATTTGTGGTTGTGTAGCCACATATTTTTGTGTTGTGTTCACAGGACCAGTAGCATTTTGATGAAGTTTTTATGAGTACTTGACCCCTGAAGTTTTCATTGTGTGGGAATAATAGCATGAGTAGCATTACCTTGCTTATTTTAGCATCCTATTATTTCTACTAGTATGGTTATTGCACTAGATGCTAGTTTAGTCTTTTGTTAATTTTTAGCAAGTAGGACCAGAGGCTTTGTGACCTCTTAATGCTTTGATATGATAGTGGAACACCCACTGGTGTCATTGCATTTTTGGTGGAAACATTATTTCCCCCACACTAGATGTGTTTCTTTTATATAGTTTTCTAACTAATGAGTGCCTAGTATTTTTGCCTTGGGCTTTTGAGTGCTAAATGAAAATGTTTATGCTTATGTTTGTAAGTAGTTGTAATCATGTGTGGCTTGCTAGGAAAAATCCATCTTTGGAGTGTTGTTTGATTCCTCTAGTAATGCCCCTTTTATTACCACTAGTATGTAGGAGTTGCCCTGCAAATTGATGCATTGTTTTATTAAATGGGATATTTTTGTTATAGCAATTATAGATGTTTTTCACTCCTGTTTTTATGACATGGACCCTCTGGTTGTATTTCAATTACTTGATTGAAATGCATCCATTGATTCTTCATGTTTGAGTAGTACTAGTTTCCTTAGCAGATTTTGTATTGAATTATTTTTCCTGCCAACTTGTGTTTGGTTGATATTTGTGTATCCTTGCATGAGGACATGTTTTCATTTCCCATTATGATAACATGGTTCCTTGTTTGCATTTTAGTACTTTACTTGTTATGCATGCTTGCATAGCAAACCATTAGTAGAAGCATGTCAATAGGATTCCTCCTTTTTAGTCATTGTTTCTATTGTTCTCACTATGAGAATTGTGTGTTTTGTGATGAGTCTATTTCTTTTATGCACTTGTGTAGGCTCACTGATTTGTAAAAGTCACTTTTGCAAATCATGTGTTTTATTTATTCTTGATATGAATTTAGGCTTAGTAGAATAGCTACCTTGTTCTTTTTGTGGTGTGGTTGTTAGATCCATTGCCATGATTATTATTGTGCATGTTTTTGTATACTCTTAGTAGCCTCACCCATGTGAAACTAAGTGTATTTTGGGTTTCTAAATATCTTGGTATGAGAGTGGCACACCCACTGAATCCAGGATATTGGGGTGGTGAGATATGTTCCTCCAACCTTGAGTTGTCTTATTAAATGGCATTTCTGCCAAGTGTGTTTGTTTGATTGTTTGCCTCAATTAATAATTGGGTGATCGGTTATTATTAGTTTCCTTGCTGTATGTATTGTGATGTATTGTTTCTTGCCTTGATTGGTTCTGAATGTGTGTCCTTTATTCTTTTTACGACGCTAGAAAACGAAAAGGAAGGAAGTGTCGGGAAGCTCTGTTTCAAGTTCCAGTCACTCCAAGACCGGGGACACAAGGAGTTACCAGGCAAGCCATCTTGATGCTTGGTGATACAATACTTATCATTATCTATCATGCATGTTTTACCTCTGAAGTTTTACCAAAACTTGATTATCAAAACTATTTTTGATGTGGCTATTACTACTATACTAGTATATAGGTTACTATTATGCCAGTAGTTAAACTTGGTAATACCAAGCCCATAAGCCACCATATGGTATTTATTACCATCAAATATACTAGTCCCTTAGTGGACACCCTAAAATTGTGATTTTACAAAACAAAGGCTTTTCTGGAAAACCCGGAGGAAAGGCGGATCCTTATTCTCCGGAGGAATGTGGAAGTGGTCATTTTTGGGAAATTGGCGTTTTTCAAAAATGACACATAACCTAGTCTTCGCTGGACAACCTTTACTGTGCTGCCACTCTACACCTATATGGGTATGGGGCCTATCTAGATGCTTGAACTTGTTAGTGTATGCTTTATTCCAAAGTGCTATAGAGAAGCGGATTCTCTGAACCGAAGTGTCGCCAGGAGAGGGAAACGGGACATACACAGTGTGGGATTAATTTTCCCTCCGGATGCGACAGCTGGGCCTCCCGGCTAGGCAGGGCGGGTCCGGGTGCCGGGAAGAACAACCCATCTGAAGGAATGAGCATATACTAGCTTGTGTCAGAGTGGACAGTTAGGATCAAATTCTTTGGTGCTTGCATATCGCTGTGACGATCCATGGGTGGTCCATGGCAGAGTTTTGGATCTAGTGGATGTGTACACCTCTGCAGAGTACAACTTTTTCGAAGAAGCCGTGTCCTCGGATATGGATAGTTGAATGGCCATGTAGCTAGCATTGTGTCAATGTTTTCAAAAAGGAGTTTTTGAAAAGAAGTGTTGAACTTGTGAAGTTCGGAAAGGAATGAAAACTTATACCGTGGAGGTATCGTCGATGATGAAAAGCCAGATGTTGTTATACAAAACAAAATGTTTTGCAAACCTTTTCTACTCTAAACAAGAATTCTGGAAACTGATTCCAAGAAGTTTTGCAAGGAGAAAATATTCTTTAACAAAGCTTTACAAAACCTCTTGTACATGTGATATCTACAAGAGAAATAAAACTATATTATTTTTCTTCTGAAGTATCTTCTTCAACGAAGATACAGATTAACCTGACTGCAACTGTGGTGTCATCATATATGAACACCATTGTGACGCCCCGCGATCGGGCACTATGCAGATTTCAGCATTCCCGCCAAATCCGCATAATAACCGATTCCAGGTTGCCACTTATGATAACATTACAACAGTTCACGAATATTCCACAATTACAACAGAAACAGATAGATACAAGATGACTCAAACGGGTCAAGGATACAACTGATACAATACAAAGATCCAAATAACAGCGGAAGAAACAACATATCGTCTGTCTACGGACAAGATCCAAACTGGACTAAGAGTCCTGAAGATAACCGAGAGCGTCCAATCCCTGCCCAGGCCAAGCCGGAGGGATTCCCAAGCTAACGTCGTCAGACTTCAAACCTGTTGACTGCAATATTGAATATGCAGCCACGAAAAAGATTGCGTGGGTCAGTACGGTTAAGTACTGGCAAGTGGATAAACCATACTCACAAGATACTGGCGTAGCCAGTCATCACAAGATACAAATACTTTGGGATCAACGGAAAGGAAGGGGTTATTGCGAATAAGCGACAGCGGGCTGCACTAACCAACTACAGAGAGATACTACAACTTCCGGCTAACAGAAAGAAGATAAGATCGAGTATTGTAACCAACTGAAAGATAACTTCAAACAAACCCATCCTGGATCTCGCCCCTTATCCAAAGAAGCAATCCTAGGATAACTCACACAGTTGGATTAATGATGGTTCAGATTATTTGTATCAATAAGCCTATTACTAGTCAAGTTGTTAATCATTGGGTGTAAGATGGTTAATCATTAGGTTTAAGTTGTCCTGAGTACTTGTTAGCCAGTACTTTCACCAAGTAATCCATAACCGCGGAAAACACGGCTTCTCGAGAAGATTATCCCTGCAGGGTTGCACCAATTTAGCCGTACACGCAAGAATAACCCGCCAGATGGGAGATCACCCCACCAAGCGAGGTACTCTACACAACTCAACTCTTCTTCGCATCAAGCCCAAAGGACCTTGGGCGCACGGCTAATCGAGCCCAGAAGAAAATGGACCCTCATAGCACTCTAAGAACGTGTCCCCCTATACGCCGACTACGAAAGTTCCACCCGGGATCCAAGGGCTCGCAAGATCATGCATGCAGCAAATGGAAAGCCCGAACTAAATGAGGCGATTTGGACGAGATGCGAATCGAGTCAAATTGAGGGGGGCGCCCATACTCGCTTCCCACATGCGGGTAGTGCGCTCATCATGGATCAGTAGACAAGACCCTTTTCCTATTAGGGTCGACACTAGCAGGCCTCAAAACCACAAGGGCCTCCTGCCGGTGCCTTATCATCAAATTATTATTACCATTAGCATTAACAGGATTGATTGATTAACATCGAGCCCCCAGAACATAATGAAGTAATAACAGAAAGTAACGGGTAACAGACTCGAGCAAAACAACCCTAAGCATGCCAGTAAGACACGGGCACAAGCAATGGTTATAGGTGTGGAGGTGAGGCAATATCAGGGTTAAAGGATTCATGTGATAGGTTCGTAACAGAAACAACTACTACTAAGGCTAGCAGAAAAGAACAACGGAAAGAATCGGTAACAAGTGATGAAAGGCAGCCATTTGGCAGCAAGTGAGTATACTTGCCTGAGATCCCGCAAGGTAGCAGAACTTGTCGTTGCTCACATCATCTCAACGTCCTATCCGGGAAGAAGCAACGAACCTCGAACAAACACCGGATGCAACAATTACTACTACGGCAAAAGATCCAGCATGATCAAGATATGGATGCATGACAAGTTTAAAGATGCATCAAGGTAAACTAGTTGACAAGATAAACAGATTTAAATGGACCCATATGCAATTTGAGTTGCATATGAAAGCCCATGAATTTTGGTTAGATTATTTGTTTTCCAACTAATCAATAGGTGAAGGTGGATTAGCATGATGCATGGATGAGGAAAACAACAAAATAACAACAATGGAATCAATTGGAAATAAGGTTTACCCATTTTGAAATTCATTTATTAAGTTTTGGGAATTTTTGGTTACTTAAAGGTGTCACACAAGCATTTGTTGTTTTCATCAAGTTTAATTGTTCAAAACAGATAGCAAAGTTTATATTTGAAAAGAACATCAAATTTTAGTTGGATTACATGTTTCAAATATTGAAATTGGAATTAGGATAATTTAATTATGAATTAAACAATATTAAACAAGTTTTAAATGGATTTAAAACAATTTTGAATTTAATTGAAGTTTTATTTGTTCAAAACATAATTTCAAACTCACATTTGGAAAGTTCACACTTTGATGGTTTGAAAACATATTTTGCATGTTCAAAATTATTTTATTTTGAGCAAGTTATGATTTTAGCAAAATTTAAATGAATTAAACAAGTATTAAATTATTTGGGCAATTTAAATTATTCAAACCATGAAAAAAAATTTATATTTGAATAGGTTATTCAAAATGGTATGGAAAACATATTTTATTTGCCTTATTTGGAATTAATATGAATTATTTATGAATTGTTGCAAATTACAATTGAATTATTTGAATTCAAATTTGAATTGCATTTTGAAAGTCCAAAACAGAAAACAAATGGCATATTTGAAAAGTACAGGAAATTTGGAGTGGGATACATATAAATTTTGTAGTTTTTGGATTTATGAATTAGAAATTATAGCCAGTTGAATTTTGAGGGTTATTAATCATTTCTGGAAAAAAAGAAAATAGGGGATTAAACCCTTTGCACCGCGGCTGGGCTACCCACACTGGCTGACCAGTGGGGCCACGCCAGGGTGGCGCTGACTGCGCGTGGGTGTGCAGCTGACGGGGCATCAGGGAGTATGACGGGTGGGCCTGGCTGCGCGCGATGGGAAAAATCGCAAAAAAGGGGGGGGGGGGTTTGCGCCCGCGGTGGATCGACCCCGGGTCGCTGCGCTACGCGGAATAGAACGGAACCAGTGCGCTGTCGCTGAACGTTTGTTCAGTGTGCAGTTGCGTTTGGTTTTCAGGTTAAAGGCCTCGCCTTGGGGCTCAAACTGACGAACGACTGCACGACGGCGGACAGAAAAACGGCCACAGCGACCTCGACGGGAGATGAACTCCGGCGAACAGGAGGTTGTGTACAAGCGCGGGTGTGTGTGTGGGCCTCGTGAGCGTGTGCGCCAAGGAAGAAGAGAGGAGGAGCAGAGGCTCACCTCGGTGGTCGTCGAGGACGCGTGCCTGCTGTCGATGCGCAGCCACGGCCGGGACTTGCCGGCGACGGCGCGGACCACACCATGGGTCCCAGCAAGCGGCGAGGGGACGGGGAGACGCCGGGGACCGCCGCGGTTCCATTCCCGTACCCCGTTGTTCCTCGAGACGGATGCGGCGATCGGAGCTAGGGGAGTAGGTGGTGTTCACGGTGGCTAGGTAGTTGCAGTTTCAGAGGAACAGACAAGCAGAGGGGAGTTAGATGAGGAGGGAGAGAGGGTGGCGGCGGTGTGGGAGGAGGCAGGGCTAGGGCGTGCTAGGGCAGAGAGTTTTATGGGGAGAGGAGCCATGGTACGGCATGGCATCCAGGGGGGGAGAGATGATCGATCGGTGAAGGGGGAATCGTACAGAGGAGGGTGACGTGGGAGGAGGAAGAAGACAAAATAGAAAGGGGGGTATGGGACAGAAGGTTTGGTGGGCTGGGGAGAAATAAGAGGATGGGGTTGGGCTGGTTCCCTCTCCTCTCTTTTAATTTTTTTTTATTTTTTTCCTTATGAATATGTTGGCTGTAAAGGATGGGAAAGGAAAGAGGGATAGAAAGAAATAGGGCTGTCCTTTTAGGAATTATTTGTATTAATTATCCAAAACAAGAACTAAAGCAAGAGTTAATCATTATTTCATAATTTTGAAAATTCAATTTGATTTAAAGTTTTTAGTTGAATTTTCCAAATAGAGTTTGGGGTTTTATTTGATAATTAAAGTTTATTAATTTGCAACACAACAACAACAAGGTAGTTTAAATTTAATTTCAACAACTTGAAATTATTAATTGGATATTAAGTTGTTAGGTGATTTTTCAAATAGGGTTTGGTTGGAATTTTGGAATTAAACAAATTTTATTTAATAACTTCAAGCAATTTGCAAACATTATTGAAGTTAATTTGTTTGCCAAATTTTAATCTTTAAACCCACATGGAAAATATGATAAGTAGGATTGAGTTGCTTTGAATTTTTGAATTGCCATTAGGGTTTTTAACAAAAGGGGGAAATTTTATTAACAGGCAATTTGATTAAAACAATTTCAAACTATTGAAAAACAAATGAGTGGTTTAGTTTTCAAGTTTGAAATTGGAAATTTTGAGCAAGGGGTGAAAGTTTAAATTGTTTTGAATTTTCAGTTGTGATGCAAACATGGTGCAATGCAATGTGATGCATATGATGCAAGCAAAAAAAAAGAAAACAAACAACTCTCTAATAGGGTAACACCCCAGGTGTTACAGACGACACCACTAACAAGGGATTGCGCCCTCGCAATCCACCTGCTAACCCGGGAGGGGAAAGAAGTTCGACTATCGATTCTTCACGCTTCCAGCTGATCTCCTCGACACTACTAACAAGGGCTTCTCGACACCACTAACAAGAGATTCTTGCTCGGAGTGACGACGATGTTCTTCCACCAGGAATCTTTCGATGATCGAACCTATTAGGTTAAAGGCTCAGAAGACGTCCAACCACGTAGGATCCTAACACTTTGAAAGATAGACAAGGGGGGAGACTCCAAAACAAATAAGATGGGAGGGGAAATAGAATAGGGATAAGGAGAAAACAAGAATCCTATTGAGATGTTTTTTCCAAAATAGTTTAGCAGAAATAGTTTTTGACACTCTAGAAACAACGACCGTTAGCGAGGTTATCCTACGGGCTTTGCGGACCCGTTGCTTCGATGACCATTCGTATCGAAACAATCTCGGGAATCGGAACCAAGGCTCTGATACCATTTGTGACGCCCCGCGATCGGGCACTATGCAGATTTCAGCATTCCCGCCAAATCCGCATAATAACCGATTCCAGGTTGCCACTTATGATAACATTACAACAGTTCACGAATATTCCACAATTACAACAGAAACAGATAGATACAAGATGACTCAAACGGGTCAAGGATACAACTGATACAATACAAAGATCCAAATAACAGCGGAAGAAACAACATATCGTCCGTCTACGGACAAGATCCAAACTGGACTAAGAGTCCTGAAGATAACCGAGAGCGTCCAATCCCTGCCCATGCCAAGCCGGAGGGATTCCCAAGCTAACGTCGTCAGACTTCAAACCTGTTGACTGCAATATTGAATATGCAGCCACGAAAAAGATTTCGTGGGTCAGTACGGTTAAGTACTGGCAAGTGGATAAACCATACTCACAAGATACCGGCGTAGCCAGTCATCACAAGATACAAATACTTTGGGATCAACGGAAAGGAAGGGGTTATTGCGAATAAGCGACAGCGGGCTGCACTAACCAACTACAGAGAGATACTACAACTTCCGGCTAACAGAAAGAAGATAAGATCGAGTATTGTAACCAACTGAAAGATAACTTCAAACAAACCCATCCTGGATCTCGCCCCTTATCCAAAGAAGCAATCCGAGGATAACTCACACAGTTGGATTAATGATGGTTCAGATTATTTGTATCAATAAGCCTATTACTAGTCAAGTTGTTAATCATTGGGTGTAAGATGGTTAATCATTAGGTTTAAGTTGTCCTGAGTACTTGTTAGCCAGTACTTTCACCAAGTAATCCATAACCGCGGAAAACACGGCTTCTCGAGAAGATTATCCCTGCAGGGTTGCACCAATTTAGCCGTACACGCAAGAATAACCCGCCAGATGGGAGATCACCCCACCAAGCGAGGTACTCTACACAACTCAACTCTTCTTCGCATCAAGCCCAACGAACCTTGGGTGCACGGCTAATCGAGCCCAGAAGAAAATGGACCCTCATAGCACTCTAAGAACGTGTCCCCCTATACGCCGACTACGAAAGTTCCACCCGGGATCCAAGGGCTCGCAAGATCATGCATGCAGCAAATGGAAAGCCCGAACTAAATGAGGCG
The DNA here is from genome assembly GCA_028641055.1 of Alopecurus myosuroides. Lineage (NCBI taxonomy): Eukaryota > Viridiplantae > Streptophyta > Magnoliopsida > Poales > Poaceae > Alopecurus > Alopecurus myosuroides. The sequence continues at coordinate 381,288,928 of CM054059.1, forward strand.
ATTTGGACGAGATGCGAATCGAGTCAAATTGAGGGGGGCGCCCATACTCGCTTCCCACATGCGGGTAGTGCGCTCATCATGGATCAGTAGACAAGACCCTTTTCCTATTAGGGTCGACACTAGCAGGCCTCAAAACCACAAGGGCCTCCTGCCGGTGCCTTATCATCAAATTATTATTACCATTAGCATTAACAGGATTGATTGATTAACATCGAGCCCCCAGAACATAATGAAGTAATAACAGAAAGTAACGGGTAACAGACTCGAGCAAAACAACCCTAAGCATGCCAGTAAGACACGGGCACAAGCAATGGTTATAGGTGTGGAGGTGAGGCAATATCAGGGTTAAAGGATTCATGTGATAGGTTCGTAACAGAAACAACTACTACTAAGGCTAGCAGAAAAGAACAACGGAAAGAATCGGTAACAAGTGATGAAAGGCAGCCATTTGGCCGCAAGTGAGTATACTTGCCTGAGATCCCGCAAGGTAGCAGAACTTGTCGTTGCTCACATCATCTCAACGTCCTATCCGGGAAGAAGCAACGAACCTCGAACAAACACCGGATGCAACAATTACTACTACGGCAAAAGATCCAGCATGATCAAGATATGGATGCATGACAAGTTTAAAGATGCATCAAGGTAAACTAGTTGACAAGATAAACAGATTTAAATGGACCCATATGCAATTTGAGTTGCATATGAAAGCCCATGAATTTTGGTTAGATTATTTGTTTTCCAACTAATCAATAGGTGAAGGTGGATTAGCATGATGCATGGATGAGGAAAACAACAAAATAACAACAATGGAATCAATTGGAAATAAGGTTTACCCATTTTGAAATTCATTTATTAAGTTTTGGGAATTTTTGGTTACTTAAAGGTGTCACACAAGCATTTGTTGTTTTCATCAAGTTTAATTGTTCAAAACAGATAGCAAAGTTTATATTTGAAAAGAACATCAAATTTTAGTTGGATTACATGTTTCAAATATTGAAATTGGAATTAGGATAATTTAATTATGAATTAAACAATATTAAACAAGTTTTAAATGGATTTAAAACAATTTTGAATTTAATTGAAGTTTTATTTGTTCAAAACATAATTTCAAACTCACATTTGGAAAGTTCACACTTTGATGGTTTGAAAACATATTTTGCATGTTCAAAATTATTTTATTTTGAGCAAGTTATGATTTTAGCAAAATTTAAATGAATTAAACAAGTATTAAATTATTTGGGCAATTTAAATTATTCAAACCATGAAACAAAATTTATATTTGAATAGGTTATTCAAAATGGTATGGAAAACATATTTTATTTGCCTTATTTGGAATTAGTATGAATTATTTATGAATTGTTGCAAATTACAATTGAATTATTTGAATTCAAATTTGAATTGCATTTTGAAAGTCCAAAACAGAAAACAAATGGCATATTTGAAAAGTACAGGAAATTTGGAGTGGGATACATATAAATTTTGTAGTTTTTGGATTTATGAATTAGAAATTATAGCCAGTTGAATTTTGAGGGTTATTAATCATTTCTGGAAAAAAAGAAAATAGGGGATTAAACCCTTTGCACCGCGGCTGGGCTACCCACACTGGCTGACCAGTGGGGCCACGCCAGGGTGGCGCTGACTGCGCGTGGGTGTGCAGCTGACGGGGCATCAGGGAGTATGACGGGTGGGCCTGGCTGCGCGCGATGGGAAAAATCGCAAAAAGGGGGGGGCGGTTTGCGCCCGCGGTGGATCGACCCCGGGTCGCTGCGCTACGCGGAATAGAACGGAACCAGTGCGCTGTCGCTGAACGTTTGTTCAGTGTGCAGTTGCGTTTGGTTTTCAGGTTAAAGGCCTCGCCTTGGGGCTCAAACTGACGAACGACTGCACGACGGCGGACAGAAAAACGGCCACAGCGACCTCGACGGGAGATGAACTCCGGCGAACAGGAGGTTGTGTACAAGCGCGGGTGTGTGTGTGGGCCTCGTGAGCGTGTGCGCCAAGGAAGCAGAGAGGAGGAGCAGAGGCTCACCTCGGTGGTCGTCGAGGATGCGTGCCTGCTGTCGATGCGCAGCCACGGCCGGGACTTGCTGGCGACGGCGCGGACCACACCATGGGTCCCAGCAAGCGGCGAGGGGACGGGGAGACGCCGGGGACCGCCGCGGTTCCATTCCCGTACCCCGTTGTTCCTCGAGACGGATGCGGCGATCGGAGCTAGGGGAGTAGGTGGTGTTCACGGTGGCTAGGTAGTTGCAGTTTCAGAGGAACAGACAAGCAGAGGGGAGTTAGATGAGGAGGGAGAGAGGGTGGCGGCGGTGTGGGAGGAGGCAGGGCTAGGGCGTGCTAGGGCAGAGAGTTTTATGGGGAGAGGAGCCATGGTACGGCATGGCATCCAGGGGGGAGAGATGATCGATCGGTGAAGGGGGAATCGTACAGAGGAGGGTGACGTGGGAGGAGGAAGAAGACAAAATAGAAAGGGGGGTATGGGCCAGAAGGTTTGGTGGGCTGGGGAGAAATAAGAGGATGGGGTTGGGCTGGTTCCCTCTCCTCTCTTTTTATTTTTTTTTATTTTTTTCCTTATGAATATGTTGGTTGTAAAGGATGGGAAAGGAAAGAGGGATAGAAAGAAATAGGGCTGTCCTTTTAGGAATTATTTGTATTAATTATCCAAAACAAGAACTAAAGCAAGAGTTAATCATTATTTCACAATTCTGAAAATTCAATTTGATTTAAAGTTTTTAGTTGAATTTTCCAAATAGAGTTTGGGGTTTTATTTGATAATTAAAGTTTATTAATTTGCAACACAACAACAACAAGGTAGTTTAAATTTAATTTCAACAACTTGAAATTATTAATTGGATATTAAGTTGTTAGGTGATTTTTCAAATAGGGTTTGGTTGGAATTTTGGAATTAAACAAATTTTATTTAATAACTTCAAGCAATTTGCAAACATTATTGAAGTTAATTTGTTTGCCAAATTTTAATCTTTAAACCCACATGGAAAATATGATAAGTAGGATTGAGTTGCTTTGAATTTTTGAATTGCCATTAGGGTTTTTAACAAAAGGGGGAAATTTTATTAACAGGCAATTTGATTAAAATAAGTTCAAACTATTGAAAAACAAATGAGTGGTTTAGTTTTCAAGTTTGAAATTGGAAATTTTGAGCAAGGGGTGAAAGTTTAAATTGTTTTGAATTTTCAGTTGTGATGCAAACATGGTGCAATGCAATGTGATGCATATGATGCAAGCAAAAAAAAAGAAAACAAACAACTCTCTAATAGGGTAACACCCCAGGTGTTACAGACGACACCACTAACAAGGGATTGCGCCCTCGCAATCCACCTGCTAACCCGGGAGGGGAAAGAAGTTCGACTATCGATTCTTCACGCTTCCAGCTGATCTCCTCGACACTACTAACAAGGGCTTCTCGACACCACTAACAAGAGATTCTTGCTCGGAGTGACGACGATGTTCTTCCACCAGGAATCTTTCGATGATCGAACCTATTAGGTTAAAGGCTCAGAAGACGTCCAACCACGTAGGATCCTAACACTTTGAAAGATAGACAAGGGGGGAGACTCCAAAACAAATAAGATGGGAGGGGAAATAGAATAGGGATAAGGAGAAAACAAGAATCCTATTGAGATGTTTTTTCCAAAATAGTTTAGCAGAAATAGTTTTTGACACTCTAGAAACAACGACCGTTAGCGAGGTTATCCTACGGGCTTTGCGGACCCGTTGCTTCGATGACCATTCGTATCGAAACAATCTCGGGAATCGGAACCAAGGCTCTGATACCATTTGTGCCGCCCCGCGATCGGGCACTATGCAGATTTCAGCATTCCCGCCAAATCCGCATAATAACCGATTCCAGGTTGCCACTTATGATAACATTACAACAGTTCACGAATATTCCACAATTACAACAGAAACAGATAGATACAAGATGACTCAAACGGGTCAAGGATACAACTGATACAATACAAAGATCCAAATAACAGCGGAAGAAACAACATATCGTCCGTCTACGGACAAGATCCAAACTGGACTAAGAGTCCTGAAGATAACCGAGAGCGTCCAATCCCTGCCCATGCCAAGCCGGAGGGATTCCCAAGCTAACGTCGTCAGACTTCAAACCTGTTGACTGCAATATTGAATATGCAGCCACGAAAAAGATTTCGTGGGTCAGTACGGTTAAGTACTGGCAAGTGGATAAACCATACTCACAAGATACCGGCGTAGCCAGTCATCACAAGATACAAATACTTTGGGATCAACGGAAAGGAAGGGGTTATTGCGAATAAGCGACAGCGGGCTGCACTAACCAACTACAGAGAGATACTACAACTTCCGGCTAACAGAAAGAAGATAAGATCGAGTATTGTAACCAACTGAAAGATAACTTCAAACAAACCCATCCTGGATCTCGCCCCTTATCCAAAGAAGCAATCCGAGGATAACTCACACAGTTGGATTAATGATGGTTCAGATTATTTGTATCAATAAGCCTATTACTAGTCAAGTTGTTAATCATTGGGTGTAAGATGGTTAATCATTAGGTTTAAGTTGTCCTGAGTACTTGTTAGCCAGTACTTTCACCAAGTAATCCATAACCGCGGAAAACACGGCTTCTCGAGAAGATTATCCCTGCAGGGTTGCACCAATTTAGCCGTACACGCAAGAATAACCCGCCAGATGGGAGATCACCCCACCAAGCGAGGTACTCTACACAACTCAACTCTTCTTCGCATCAAGCCCAACGAACCTTGGGTGCACGGCTAATCGAGCCCAGAAGAAAATGGACCCTCATAGCACTCTAAGAACGTGTCCCCCTATACGCCGACTACGAAAGTTCCACCCGGGATCCAAGGGCTCGCAAGATCATGCATGCAGCAAATGGAAAGCCCGAACTAAATGAGGCGATTTGGACGAGATGCGAATCGAGTCAAATTGAGGGGGGCGCCCATACTCGCTTCCCACATGCGGGTAGTGCGCTCATCATGGATCAGTAGACAAGACCCTTTTCCTATTAGGGTCGACACTAGCAGGCCTCAAAACCACAAGGGCCTCCTGCCGGTGCCTTATCATCAAATTATTATTACCATTAGCATTAACAGGATTGATTGATTAACATCGAGCCCCCAGAACATAATGAAGTAATAACAGAAAGTAACGGGTAACAGACTCGAGCAAAACAACCCTAAGCATGCCAGTAAGACACGGGCACAAGCAATGGTTATAGGTGTGGAGGTGAGGCAATATCAGGGTTAAAGGATTCATGTGATAGGTTTGTAACAGAAACAACTACTACTAAGGCTAGCAGAAAAGAACAACGGAAAGAATCGGTAACAAGTGATGAAAGGCAGCCATTTGGCAGCAAGTGAGTATACTTGCCTGAGATCCCGCAAGGTAGCAGAACTTGTCGTTGCTCACATCATCTCAACGTCCTATCCGGGAAGAAGCAACGAACCTCGAACAAACACCGGATGCAACAATTACTACTACGACAAAAGATCCAGCATGATCAAGATATGGATGCATGACAAGTTTAAAGATGCATCAAGGTAAACTAGTTGACAAGATAAACAGATTTAAATGGACCCATATGCAATTTGAGTTGCATATGAAAGCCCATGAATTTTTGATTAGACTATTTGTTTTCCAACTAATCAACAGGTGAAGGTGGATTAGCATGATGCATGGATGAGGAAAACAACAAAATAACAACAATGGAATCAATTGGAAATAAGGTTTACCCATTTTGAAATTCATTTATTAAGTTTTGGGAATTTTTGGTTACTTAAAGGTGTCACACAAGCATTTGTTGTTTTCATCAAGTTTAATTGTTCAAAACAGATAGCAAAGTTTATATTTGAAAAGAACATCAAATTTTAGTTGGATTACATGTTTCAAATATTGAAATTGGAATTAGGATAATTTAATTATGAATTAAACAATATTAAACAAGTTTTAAATGGATTTAAAACAAGTTTGAATTTAATTGAAGTTTTATTTGTTCAAAACATAATTTCAAACTCACATTTGGAAAGTTCACACTTTGATGGTTTGAAAACATATTTTGCATGTTCAAAATTATTTTATTTTGAGCAAGTTATGATTTTAGCAAAATTTAAATGAATTAAACAAGTATTAAATTATTTGGGCAATTTAAATTATTCAAACCATGAAACAAAATTTATATTTGAATAGGTTATTCAAAATGGTATGGAAAACATATTTTATTTGCCTTATTTGGAATTAGTATGAATTATTTATGAATTGTTGCAAATTACAATTGAATTATTTGAATTCAAATTTGAATTGCATTTTGAAAGTGCAAAACAGAAAACAAATGGCATATTTGAAAAGTACAGGAAATTTGGAGTGGGATACATATAAATTTTGTAGTTTTTGGATTTATGAATTAGAAATTATAGCCAGTTGAATTTTGAGGGTTATTAATCATTTCTGGAAAAAAAGAAAATAGGGGATTAAACCCTTTGCACCGCGGCTGGGCTACCCACACTGGCTGACCAGTGGGGCCACGCCAGGGTGGCGCTGACTGCGCGTGGGTGTGCAGCTGACGGGGCATCAGGGAGTATGACGGGTGGGCCTGGCTGCGCGCGATGGGAAAAATCGCAAAAAGGGGGGGGGGGTTTGCGCCCGCGGTGGGTCGACCCCGGGTCGCTGCGCTACGCGGAATAGAACGGAACCAGTGCGCTGTCGCTGAACGTTTGTTCAGTGTGCAGTGGCGTTTGGTTTTCAGGTTAAAGGCCTCGCCTTGGGGCTCAAACTGACGAACGACTGCACGACGGCGGACAGAAAAACGGCCATAGCGACCTCGACGGGAGATGAACTCCGGCGAACAGGAGGTTGTGTACAAGCGCGGGTGTGTGTGTGGGCCTCGTGAGCGTGTGCGCCAAGGAAGCAGAGAGGAGGAGCAGAGGCTCACCTCGGTGGTCGTCGAGGACGCGTGCCTGCTGTCGATGCGCAGCCACGGCCGGGACTTGCCGGCGACGGCGCGGACCACACCGTGGGTCCCAGCAAGCGGCGAGGGGACGGGGAGACGCCGGGGACCGCCGCGGTTCCATTCCCGTACCCCGTTGTTCCTCGAGACGGATGCGGCGATCGGAGCTAGGGGAGTAGGTGGTGTTCACGGTGGCTAGGTAGTTGCAGTTTCAGAGGAACAGACAAGCAGAGGGGAGTTAGATGAGGAGGGAGAGAGGGTGGCGGCGGTGTGGGAGGAGGCAGGGCTAGGGCGTGCTAGGGCAGAGAGTTTTATGGGGAGAGGAGCCATGGTACGGCATGGCATCCAGGGGGGAGAGATGATCGATCGGTGGAGGGGGAATCGTACAGAGGAGGGTGACGTGGGAGGAGAAAGAAGACAAAATAGAAAGGGGGGTATGGGCCAGAAGGTTTGGTGGGCTGGGGAGAAATAAGAGGATGGGGTTGGGCTGGTTCCCTCTCCTCTCTTTTAATTTTTTTTTATTTTTTTTTATTTTTTTCCTTATGAATATGTTGGTTGTAAAGGATGGGAAAGGAAAGAGGGATAGAAAGAAATAGGGCTGTCCTTTTAGGAATTATTTTTATTAATTTTCCAAAACAACAACTAAGCAAGAGTTAATCATTATTTCACAATTTTGAAAATTTAATTTGATTTAAAGTTTTTAGTTGAATTTTCCAAATAGAGTTTGGGGTTTTATTTGATAATTAAAGTTTATTAATTTGCAACACAACAACAACAAGGTAGTTTAAATTTAATTTCAACAACTTGAAATTATTAATTGGATATTAAGTTGTTAGGTGATTTTTCAAATAGGGTTTGGTTGGAATTTTGGAATTAAACAAATTTTATTTAATAACTTCAAGCAATTTGCAAACATTATTGAAGTTAATTTGTTTGCCAAATTTTAATATTTAAACCCACATGGAAAATATGATAAGTAGGATTGAGTTGCTTTGAATTTTTGAATTGCCATTAGGATTTTTAACAAAAGGGGGAAATTTTATTAACATGCAATTTGATTAAAACAATTTCAAACTATTGAAAAACAAATGAGTGGTTTAGTTTGCAAGTTTGAAATTGGAAATTTTGAGCAAGGGGTGAAAGTTTAAATTGTTTTTAATTTTCAGTTGTGATGCAAACATGGTGCAATGCAATGTGATGCATATGATGCAAGCAAAAAAAACAAAACAAACAACTCTCTAATAGGGTAACACCCCAGGTGTTACAACCATTGATAGTGAACCCTATTTATAGCCTACCTATTCCACCATATAAGCATATTTGCATGTTTGGTAAGTGACATGATGGATTTCTTGCTGAGTACATTCAAATGTACTCATTATGGTTTTGCCCCTGGTATCTACTTGCCAGACTTTGAGAAGGAGCCTCCGAAGGAGATCTATGAAGAGAAGTACGGAGCTGACGGCTTTGCGAACTAGGATCGTCTCCGGGTCAGCAGCCTGTAGGTTAAGGCGTGACTTGGGCTCATCTACGTTGTGTTTAAATTGTCTTCCGCTGTGTTTGATAAGTAGCCTGCCCTATGTGGCAGTTGTGTTAACCTTGATCATGTGATCATTTATGTAATACCTTTATGTATTCGTGTAATGGATGATGTATTTCCGTATGCCAACTTTGTATGTTGTTCACGACTGATCTTTCTGGGATCGTGAATGTATGCATACGGAGGGTTTCAGACTGCCGGTCTGCGGTCCTTACAACGATAAGTAAAGAGAGTGAGGGAACGAGGTAACCAAAGTGAAGCACACGGAGACGCGATGTATTCCCAAGTTCCTCCTTTTTAGGGGAGTACATCTCGTTGGAGGGGTGTGAGCTCGCCACGAAGGCCTACTCAACGCCACAAAGGCCTCACCCTATTCTCCGATGAACTCTGCCACAAAGGGCTAGTTCACCTTCCACTATTGAACCCCTTTGAGGCGGGGATCGAGTCCTTTACAAACAACTTGGGGCACACACCCACAACCAAATTGGGGGCTCCCAAATCTTCTTGAATCAACAACAAGTATCAAGATGCCTAGGTTCTCCACAAGAGAAAACCCTAGGCTAGATCCCTCAAGCTAGAGAGGGAGAAATGAAGAACGGCTCAGTGAAGATATAGATCGGGGCCTTCTCCTTCAATCCTCCAAAGATCTTCAAGGTTGGGTGGAGGGATTTGGTGAGTTCTTAAATGCTCATAAATGCTAAGGGGAAAAACTAGATCTTGGGGAAGAAGAGGAGGGGTATTTATAGCCCCTCCTCACAACTAGTCGTTGTGCAGGATTTTGGGACCGGAATATCCGGTCAGCTTCTCTTCACGAATCATGTTGACTTGAACCGGATTATCCGGTTGCCCATGAATAATCCGGTTCAAATAATCCGGCTCGCTTCTGTGCTGCGCAGGCAACTGTACCGGATATTCTTGCTCCTCCGGAATAATCCGGTACAAATAATCCGGCTCGCTTCTGTCAGCTTTTCTTCCAGTCCTTAGCCATTTTCGAGCAACAACACCATAACCGGAATATCCGGTCCGAGATGAATAATCCGGTTCAAACAATCCGGCTCATATCTGTCCGGAAAATGGTCAAGAATTTTCCAGAGCGGAATATTCGGCTCCTCCAAATAATCCGGTTGGGTTCTGTCCCAAATCTCTCAGGCCAAACTTCACCGACTTTTCGGTGATCGATGCTGATGTTAAGTATAAGACCTGCACACTAAACACCTCGATAAATAATGTACTTAGTATTGTTAACTAACACACAAAACACCGGGAAAACGAAATGCACTTTCAGTAGGTGTATATGAAGGTGGAGTTCTCAACACATGAGAGAGAGAGTAATTAGAAACTAGGTCTAATCGGGAGAGGACACCTCAGAATCCAGGTAGAAGAAGCTCTAATTCACTTAGAGGGGCTCTAATGGGAACCTCTAATTAGAGCCTCTAATTCTTCTAGAGAAAGAGAGAGGCTTGAGAGCCAATTGTGTGTTTTGCTTGGATCCGTGGGGTGGTTTATATAGTGGGAGGAGGGGGAGGCTTGCCAAAGTGAGAGGAGTCCTAGTTTAGGTAGGAGGGGGTGGCCGCATCATCAAGGAAGTGGCCGCACCACCCTCCTAGCCCAACTTGGATCGGGTGCCCCTTTCCCCTTTTCCTTTTCTCCCTTTTTATTTTCTCTTTTTCTCTCCAAATATTTCAGGAAAAATAACGGGACGATGAGTACCATTTTGTGGAGCCAATAGGGCCCACCTGGGGGAAATCTGCCCCTACCAGTACTTCTCCTCCTCTTATATAGAAAGTCCATGAAACTTCTCCGGAACCACTCAATCCCTATAGATTAAAACATCGATATTATCTAACGATGTCATATTTATATTTCGTACACCTGGGGACATGAGATGTGCCCTCGCATTTTCTCCATAAAGCGTGCAACCTTAATTTCTCTTTTCAGAACAACTATAAAATAAGTTCTGGTAGTAATATAAATTGTTTTTATTACTCTCGGACATCCAATGATCCTGTTATAAATTCTCTCTGATATATAAAATATATCTATCATGCAGAAAAACCATTCCGATGATACTCCTAGTTGATCCGGACCTACCGATATACACAAAACATGCCCAAACTTAATTGTGTTTCCCCTACAGGTTTGATAGTGTGTGGACATGAAACTGGAAAACTCTTTACTTATCTATAATAAATAGCGGGGACGTGCACACCCATATTGACTCCCACATACTATAGAAATAAACTGCTGAACAAGTTGGTTATTATACAATTTTTTCATTACTCACGATATCGAACTTACACGAGACTATTGATTCCGGTATTGCCGTGAAACAATCTATGGTTAACTTTTACATTTGTATTGTCTCGTTATCTGTTAAGTTTCATATTTCTCGTTATTGTATTATGATATCCCACATGATGTATCATCATCATGCATTATTTGCAGAACTTATGGATATCAGGAATGCCGAGTGGGCCTAGGTATGTATCTCTCTTTTTACGGAGGAGTAATTCCCATCTCAGAACATCGAGGTAATATACTCCTTTAGAATTGCCGAGTGGATACCTTTATGTTCACCTAGTTTACGGTGTGACTCTTGATAGCACCAAAGTAAAACCTCCAAAAATATCTTATCCCGATAACCTCATGGTCAAAGGATGCATTGTAATATAAACGTGTTGCGATATGATTCTAAGGACAAAGATGTCTTAGTGGAATCTCTTAGAATATCTATCTACTTAGGGAATACCCAACCATATTGTTTCCTTCCAACAATATGTTATTCATTGATGTTGACATAAACAATGTCCATGACCAGGAAAACATAGTCATCAAACATCCAATGAATTCGTCGTAAAAGGAAAGACTAGGGTTTATTTGTGTGTTCATGTTACTACACGTGAGCGTGAGTTTTCCTCTGAATCTCATATTTAGGAACCATGTCAGTTATAGCGTAGTAATACGAATCATAATTATGAAACAAATGTATACATATTATTGCATTTTGGGCCTACATCCAATGGTCTCCCACTTGCACAACTGGAAATAATACGTTTGCATAAGTCCATCAAACATCTAGAAGATTTAAGTGAACACTTATGTAAACATTGTGATAGAGAAAAAATTTATCAACATCTTTTGAGGTTGTAAGAACCATATGTATTATGAAGAAAATCTTTCTTTCATAATACCTCTTGATCATATGATAAACCGTAGTTTAGCCTATTTTAGGTGAAACCTTGGTGTTTCAACTAAGAATGCGGTTTCACCGTTTATCACAGGTCAACCTGCATATATTGTGAAATACCACACCTAGTCCATATAATGAACCGATAGCCAAAATATTAAAAGTGTTGGAACGCGTAGAGATAAACAAAAAAAATTCCTACGCGGTACATCCAAGATCTAGCCGAGGTAGAAGGCCACGATGGTTACCACTAGACACGCGGTTGCGGATTATCGATGAAGCGCGTCGGGGCAGTGCAGTCCCACGATCCGATCCGGCCGATCCAATCCCGCGAACCGAAGTGCTGAACGTACAGCACCTCTGCCGGTATCCACACGTACGAGGAGGAGCTCCGACGGTGGACTGCTAGATCCGGTGCGACGACTGGACTGAATGGGGCTAGGGTTCCCAACGCATGGGGTGGACTAACGTGCCCGCTGGGCAACCTGTGCCCCTCTTTATATAGCGAATGGTATTGGGCTTCACAACACTTATGGCCCATTCCCTCTGTGAGTCCGACTCACAAACTCAGTTCATTTACGGTTCGGGTCCAACCCGACCAATACTTTCTCCCGCTCTTAAGTGTGCGACCCTGCAGGCTCATGGCGACCTGGACACGATTGGAGTCCAACTCCCAATCGATCAATCGGTAGCGGCTCCTAGCAGAACGTGCCGACTCCCAAGTGCCATAGAGTCATGACGACATACCTTTCAATGTGATATTCATCTAAGTCCCTTTTGCCTCACGATATACCTTGTCGAACTATAGGCGATTTATCGTCATCCCTTAAATAGTTTGACTCTCTTCTCGATCCATGATATGTGATTCATCTGACTAACTCTTTAGTCAACAGACACAGTTAATACTTAATTGAATCGCGCATGGCCATGCTTCCTGAATCATATCACTCGAGAGGGCCCAGAGAATATCTCTCCATTCGGAGGGGCAAAATCCCATCTTGATTATCCACATCACGCAGCTTGCTTCTCATTCGACCCGAACTCTGCCTTTATAGCTGCCTTGTCACAAAGCAGCGTTTAACAGAACCTAAGTCGGTGATCCACAACTCGGATTGTGCGACAACCTCAGGTCTAAGGATTACATTGATTGAGACATGCAAATGACGACTTGCTCGTTGCATCTCAATGTGGGTCACTCCGACTTGCTAAACTCTTTAGCCAAGTCCGTGATCGTTGGAATGGCATCACCATGCCCATGACAAGTGGAACCATGTCATCAGCCAACACTCACATTAGTCTGGGGTGTGTGTCCAGCACAACCTTAATGACCAAGGACAATCTAGTATGAACAACATGAATATATAGTTCCACAATCGAATCACATATTCAATGACATATATCAGATGTTCAAAACAAGGACAACTCAATAACTTTATGAATACAGTGGGAATTACATCATACATGATTCCCTCTAGGGCATATTCCCAACAAAAAGTACTTAAACTTCTACCTTTTACTTCTATTGTTGTAGTGTTCATAAATTTATTCTTAAATCAATTAAGCATCTCTAAACCCTTGCTATTCATATAATCAAAATACTATATCTTAATACTTGGTCAATACTTATCTTATAAGTACCATTTTATCTTATGTACTCATCTCGTAAGTTATTTCTTTATAATGTAAATCTTAGATTATAAGTCTATTCTCCATACTTTTGAAGAAACATCTTCAAATATTTTTTAGGAGAATACTCATAATAATTTGGAGCTAATTGAACTTTTCCCAAATTCAATTTTCTAACAATTATTAGTTTTATAAGTTTTGACAAAATGCATTGTCTCAAGAATTTATGCTATGATCACAAATGATAAATTATTTTATCATTGCTCACGAATATCTTTCAACATTAGATTTTGCACTTGAAATCCTAATTTCTCCTGAGAACCTAGTTCTCTCAAGCTTCAATTTCTTCATTTAAGATTTCATGCATTTTTATCTAATAGCACCATATTAATTTAGACTTAGTATTTTTTTAAACCTTTGTGAATCAATGATGACCCATAAGTATATGGGATCGCAACAGTATTCGAGGGAAGTAAAACCCAAATTTATTGATTCGACACAAGGGGAGCCAAAGAATATTTATAAGCCTTAACAACTGAGTTGTCAATTCAGATGCACCTGAAAGTAGACTTGCTCGCAACAGTTTATCAGCGTAATAGTTTTATAGCAGCAGTAGTAGTAAAATAACAACATGAGTAAAGTAGTAACAACAGTAGCAATTGCGGAAAACAGCAAGATGAAAATACCGTAGGCATAGGGAATGGATGAACGGGCATTGCATGGATAAGATAGTTCATGTCATAATCTAAAGATGGGCATTGCAGATAATAATAATAAAACATCCAAGTTCTAGGCAAACCATAGGCATGTGTTCCAATATAGTCGTACATGCTCGCAATGAGAAACTTGCACAACATCTTTTGTCCTACCATCCCGTTTGCAGCGGGGCCTCAAGGGAAACTACTGGTAATTAAGGTGCTCCTTTTAATAAAGCACCGGAGCAAAGCATTAACACTCCGTGAACACACGTGATCCTCACATCATAACCATCCGCTCCGATTATCCCAATTTCTGTCACTTTGGGGCCTCAGGTTCCGAACAATGACATGTGTAAACAACTTGCATATATGATCAAGAAACATAATTATACTCATGAAACAATAACATGTTCAGATCTGAGATCATGGCACTCGGGCCCAAAGTGACAAGCATTAAGCATAAAAAGTTGCAACAACGGTAGAAAACACTAACAATGGATACTAGGCACTATGCCCTAACAATCTGGCATTATTACATGATCGATCTCATCCAATCCCTTTCATCCCTCTCATCCTACAGCGGTGTTTACTCACACATGGACGGGGGAATCATGGATGTTTGATGGATAAGTGGTGGTGGTGACGATGGCGATGATCTCCTCTGAATCCTTGTCCCGACAGGGCGCCAGAACAGGAACTTCTGATCCCTGTCGGATATATGCCAATTAGGGGTATGTCCGGCATTGGCCCAAATGCTGGATTACCAGGGTGGCCCACAGGCAATGGAACATAGTCGGTTGGGCGGCCCAGTAAGCTGACGTGCAGGAAGCCGGATTCTAGAAGAACCCGGACCACGACCCAAAGTGGTGCGGCTTGGAGGAGGAGACGGATTCCTTATTTCCCAAGTTAGATACTTTTCGTGGTCTTCTAGGTTTCCTTTCTGTAAGCCCTAATCCGGCTATCTATATAAAACCGGACAAGAGCAAGAACAGACAGACAATTAGATAGAAGCCAACTCGCCGAGAAGTAGATCCTCGCCGAGTTAGCGAAACCATACTCACATTGTACTTTGTATACTTCAGGCTTGAGCCCTGATTTAGTGAGATTGCAGGAGTAGGAACACCGCCTAGTTGCGTCGTACCGAACCTGGGTAAACTCGATGTTCTTGTTTGAAGTCCCCCCCCCCTCGCGGTTCTACCAGTAGTCTTATGACACCCCCGTCCATGAACTTTACTATGATGTCCCGACAGTTGGCGCCCACCGTGGGGCCAGCGACGTCAGGAGTCACGTTCAGAGCGGGAATTCTCAGCGGAATCGGCAGCTCGAGATGCCTGCAACTAGATCCCACTTCATTGGTATGGTGCAGTTTGAGATCGCAGAAAACACGTAAGACGAAAATCCTGTGGAAAAGGCAGAAAACCATGATCCCATAGAAAAAGTGGAAGATCCGACATCCGTCGACCAGACAACAAACTCGGAAGCCGACTTTGTTTTAGCTGCTATAGAAGAAAGTTTAGAGTTGGAACCCGGATCTAAAGACATAGATTCCGAAGAAGAAGACGCTTTCAAAAGAAAGGTCAAATCTATGCAAGGGAGCTTTCACGAAGTACTCATGGCAAAACCGACTAAAACTTTGGATGCCGAGGAAGATGAAGATCCCAAAACACCTCCGCCAGATGAGAAAAAAGAGGATGGAAAATCTAGTCCAACTTACCCTGATTTCAGGGAACTGACGGAGGAAGAACCTAGCAAGAAACCTCCTTCTTCCAACAAGAAAAAAGAAATCTGCTAAGAAACTCCAACCTAAACTCCAGAAGAAAAAGATGGAAAAATTGGCAGACATTGCCAACCAAAACATGGAAGTAGGAGGAAGCAGTAGAGTAAAACCTGCGGAGAAGAAAAAGAATGAAATCCCCGTCCCCCAAATGTCAGAACAGGATGAAAATGATTTGATTCAAACCCCGGTGGCATGAGACGAGCCCCCGGAAGTGTTGGAAGCCAGGAGACAAGCTATATAGAGGCGGCAGCAACATCTATTCCGCACTCGGGAAAACCTCATTAAAACTCAGACCGACATTAAATTGCAGCAGGAAGAAATAAAGAAATACGAGAGAAGGCATAGTTATGGAATTAAACCTACGCGGTTACCCGGAATTTCAAAGCCGGACGAAGTTCCATCAAGAAAGAGGTTTGAAAACCCTTCTTGGCAAAGGCAGGTTAACGACGTTAATGCTAAGGGCGAGCACATTGAAGGGAATATGCCTGAGAGGCAATAATAAAGTGTTTATTATGTTATTCCTTATTTATGATAGATATTTATTTCTCATGCTAGAATTATATTAACCAGAAACATTAATACATGTGTGGTTAATAAACAAACCAACGTTCCTAGTGAAGCCTCTCTTTTAACTAGCTCGTTGATTAACAGATGATCAAGGTTCCCTGATTATAGACATTGGATGTCATTAATAACGGGGTCATGCCATTAGGAGAATGGCGTGATGAACTTAGACCCTAACTAAGTACAATAATACGATCAAGTCATTTAATTTTGTTGTTATGTGTTACATTTGGAGTAACATTGTTCCTTAGACCATGAGATCATGTTAATCACTAATACCGAAAGAATACTTTGATGACATCAAACATCACATCGTAACAGGGTGACTATAAAGGTGGCATTAGGTATTCGAAAAGTATAGTTGAAGCTCATGGATCAAGAACGGGATTTGTCCATCCAATATGACGGAGAGATATACTCAGGGCCCTCTCGGTGATATCACATCGACACCACTTGCAAGAACGTGATATGATCACAAGGATGTTATATCACGGGAACGAGAAAAGAGCACTTGTCGGATAACGAGATCGAACAAGGTATGGTGCATACCGATGATCGGATCTCGCACAAGTAAAATATGGCGAGACAAAGGGAAATCGTTACGACGTTGAAAGGTTCACATGATCACGAGAGTCATTGTTGAATATATAGGAGTCATCGCGGATCTCCAGATCCCGCTGTTGATTATTGACTGGGGAGGAGTCTCGATCATGTCTATATTATTCGTGAACCGTAGGGTGACACACTTAAGGTTCGATGAAGCGTTAGAGAGGATACGGAATACCGAAGAATATTTTGGGCAGCTCCGAAATTGTTTCGGGGAAAATTGAAATAGTTCAAGGGTTTTTCGTCGAATGGTTGTTAATAGAATTAACAAATGATTCGAGGTGCTGCATGCAAATGTTTGTTAATGGAATTAACAAATATAAACAAAGAAATAATTTTTTTTATTTATTTATTAGAGAAAAACCTTTGGATTTTCTAAGTGGAAAATTAAGGGAGTATGAGTGGGTGTGAGTGGGGCTTCCTCTCACATAAAGAGAGGAAGAGGTGGGGGCACCCATGGATGGCTGCACCCCCCCCCCTTGGGCTGCCTCCCCCTCCCCTATAAAAGGAGGGTGAGAGCTCCCTCTTTTTCACACACTTGCCCATTTCCTTTTCCCTCTATCCGCTGCTCCATTCCATGGTCTCTGGCTTGGCGAAGCCCTGACCGTGGGATTCTTCACCACCACCACGCTGTCGTGCTGCTGGAATTCCGGGGGATCTTCTACTTCCGCTACCCGCTGGATCGAGGGAACGGAAGTCTTCATCGAGCTGAACGTGTGACCGATTAAGGAGGCACCACCGGATTGCGGTGCACTTCTTCTCGCTCGGGATCGGCGTGAGTACGACTACGCAAACAACGAGATTTTATCTCGTACCACTTTGAGTCTTCGAGGGTATGTTATCTCAAGACTCTCTTTCCCCACGTTGCCTTTCATCTCATAGATTAGATCTTGGCCATTCGGGTTTATCGCGTGTAGGAATTTTTTTGTTTTCTATGCAACATACCCTTCTGTGGTATCAGAGCCGGATCTATGCGTAGATTATTTGTACGGGTAGAAGACATAGGTGTATGTGGGTGTTGATGATCATGTTATTGCCTCCTTGAGTATTTTATGATCTTAGTGGCATAGTGGGATGAAGCGGCCTGGACTAACTTTACATGTCCACGTACATGAGACTTGTTCCACAACTGACATGCAACTTGTATTGCATAAGTGGCTTGCGGGTATCGGTTTCTCCTACTATAGTCAAGATCTAATCTACGAAGGGTTGTTAAAAAATATGTTTTATCAACGTCGTGGCTCTTGTACGTAGGTATGAACGGTTCTATCCTCGTAATCCCAAGCCACGTAAAATATGCAAAAATAAATTAGAGGCGTCTAACTTGTTTTTGCAGGGCATGTGATGTGATATGGTCAATGTTACAAACGTTATGTATGAGATGATATCTTTTATAAATTATTGACATACCGGCTAGAGCCATATGGTTGTCTTATTTTTTATGGCATGCATGTTGTATATCATATCCAGGTGATATGTTGTAATGGACAATCAAGATGGAGAAGCCACGAACCTTGGTGCCACGCCGGTGGAATGATGGAGATCATACCATGATGCACAAGATGGAGATCAAGTGCAAGAAGGACCATATCATATCACATTATCCATGCATGTGATGTTTATCCTTTTATGCATCTTATTTTGCTTAGATCGCGACGGTAGAATTATAAGATGATCCCTATCACTTAATATCAAGATAATAATGTGTGCTTCCTTAAGTATGCACTGTTAAGAAAGTTCGTCGTTTCGAGACACCACGTGATGATCGGGCGTGATAGACTCAATGTTCGCATACAACGGGTGTTTTCAAGCCTAGCATGTATAGAATGGCCTTGAAACACACGCAATACTACGGTTCTACTTGGTGAGCCTAGCATGTACAGACATGGCCTCAGAGCACGTAACCAAAAGGTAAAGCATGAGTCATATGGATGATATGATGAACACGTTGATGTTCGCCTTTGCAACTACACCGTCTCACGCGATGATCGGTTTCGGTGTAGTGAATTTGGTTCGTGTAATCACTAAAGACGACTAAGAGGGATGTTATTTTTGAGTGGGAGTTCATGGGATAATTTTGGAATTAACTTGAACTTAATTTATCATAAACATAGTCTAAATAGTCTTTGCAAATATGTTGTAGATCATGGCACCACCTACCTTCAATTTCAATATGTTCATGGAGAGAGAGAAAAACTAGCAGACAATGGGAGTACCTTTTCCAACTGGGAACTTAACCTGAGGATCCTCCTCACCGCTTGAAAGAAGCTCTATGTGCTTGATGCACCGCTAGGTGACCAGCCCGCTGATGCTGCTTCTGATGAAGATAAAAATGTTTATCTGACTCAACAAGAAGACCACAATATAGTTCATTGCGGCATCCTCTATGGATTAGAGCCAGAGCTGCGAAAACGTTTCGAGAACAACACTGCTTATGCTACAATGGGAGAATTGAAAATGATTTTCGATACCCATGCCGCAGTTGAGAGTTATGACGCTTCAGAAAAGTTATTTAGCTGCATGATGGAAGAGAACAGCTCCGTTAGTGAGCATGTACTCAAGATGTCTGCGTACGCTGATAAGCTTATAGCGTTGGAAATAACGATTTCCATTGAGATAGGGATACATCGTGTTCTCCAATCTCTGCCACCTAGTGACAAGAACTTCGTGATGAACTATAATATGCAAGCATGAAGAAGTCTCTTCCTGAGCTTCTCTCGATGCTTAAAACTGCTGAAGTGGAGATCAAGAAAGAACATCTGGTGTTGATGATCAATAAGACTACTAGTTTCAAGAAAGGCAAGAAAGGCAAGCCAAGGGTAAACTTCAAGAAGGGTGGCAAATGTGTTGCTGCTCCTGAGAAGAAAACCAAGTATGGCCCTAAGCCTGAGACTGAGTGCTTTTATTGCAAGGGTACTGGCCACTCGAAGCGCAATTGCCCCAAATATCTGGGAGATAAGAAGGCCGACAAAGTGAACAAAGGTATATATGATATATGTCGTGGTGGTGTCACGGCAGATGCCATAGGATGGCTAAAGATGTGGGGACGAAGGACGCTGGAGGCGCTCGGGGAGGGATCACGCGACGAGTAGACGCGGGAGGTGAAGATCAAACACTGCAAACAACATGATCTACCCAGGTTCAGGGCCCTCGTGAGGAGGTAAAACCCCTACTCCTGCCTTTCTTTATGTATTCTGGTGTCTCACCGAGTAGCCACAGTACAATGGTTCTTGCTACCGAGTAGCCACTCTTCTCTCTCCGGGTAGAATTAGGTCAAGAATCTCTACGTGTGATCCAGCCCAAGTCTCGTCGTCCCTCGCGCAGGAGGCGGCGGGGCACCTTATATAGTGGGATCGATCGTGGCAATAAATCGTGCGGCATGGGGTCTGTGGCCGGTTAGAAACGCACACAGTGCGGAACGCGCGCGTAACGGCCGCATTAGATCCCACGACGAGATCGTGGGCGATTACTGCGCGTGATGGGACATTACGAGCCAATGGGCCCACTCCGTGAAAACTGGGCGCGTGGCCTGTCAGGTCCTGGGCAGCGAGGCGTCGCGGTCCTGGATGCGTGACACGTGCCCAGTTGCGGCACGGAAAGCCGGATTGTGCTCTGCGCTGCAGAGATTCGATTGAAGAAATTCCCTAAGTCTTTTTACTCCGTTACAGAGAAGGAAGCTAGCTCTATTCGGAAGGGAGGAAACTCAAGGTACTCTTCAAAGTGCTACTCGGAGGTTTTACTCGGCATCTTGAAGTTCAAGGGCAAGGTTGCCAAGATTGGGTTAAAGCTGGCAGGGCCCAGTGAACGAGTTCGCAGGACTCTACTCGGAGGTTTTACTTCCTCTTCTCCTTCCGCTTCACTTTCCCCTTCTGCCTCCTTGATTCTCCGCCGTCACAGAGCTCTCCGCCGCCGTGCAACTCTTTGCGCCGCCGCGGGTTCTCCTACTCCGCCAATTTCCTCCAATCTTCTCCCAACTTCCTACTCGCTGCCATGGCTCGCGGTGATAGTGTTCGCGCCGGCTGGGCCGGCTCCGACGTCACCGCCGAGGACTGCCAGTGGCTCGTGAACACCCGGAGGGTTCCTCCCGGTGTTCAATGCCGGCAGCCCGACGGCGAGCTCGTTCCGTCCCCGCAGGAGGGCGAACACGTCGTCTTCCTCGCGCACTTTGCGTGAGGATTTGGACTTCCTGCATCCAACTTTCTCCGTTCTTTCCTGGATCACTACGGCCTCCAGATGCATCATCTTCCTCCCAACGCCGTCGTCTTCCTATCCTACCACGCTGTGGTGTGCGAAGCCTTCCTCGGCGTTCGCCCCACAACGGAGACGTGGTCCAAGTACTTCTTCTTCCGCCAACAGAGCAAGGGCAAGAAGGACGGCGCGAACACCAGCAGCCGGATAACCGAGACCGGGAGCGCCATGATGGTGCAGCGCCCCAGAACGAATCATCCCCGCATCAAGAGCCTGGATTCTGTCCGCAAGTGGCAGAAATCCTTCTTGTACGTGAAGAACATCCCCGCCACGAAGGAGGCCAAGATCGAGGACCGCATCAATCTGCCCCCTTGGAGCAACCGAGCTCCTACCGGGCAGAGTTGGAAGAGCAAGCCATCCAACAACAGGAAACGGATGCAGATGGAGGAGCGGCTCGCCCATCTGATCGGAGAAGGGCTCAAGAGCGACGATCCAGTCGCCTGCTGGATTCGTAACCGCGTGCTGCGTCTGCAACGCCGCTCCCACCCCATGTGCTACATGGGCAGCCCCCGCGACTGTACTCGGACGACTACCTTCGAGCTCAGCAACGCGGATGTCGCCGCTTACGCTCGGTCCATCCTGACCACTGGCCTTCGAGACAACTGGCAGTATGGCTTCATCCCCTACAGCCGCACAAAGCCGATTCCACGGGTATGCTCTTCTTAATCTGCTTCTTGTATATGCAATCCGAGTAGATAGCTTCCTCTCCTTGCTGCGACTAGCATTCGCGCTCTGCGCCGAGTAGGGCGTTTAGCGGAACTGCTCAGGCTTAGTGTGCTTGTTGTTTGCACGCCTTGTCGGGTAGCACACTTAGGGGAAACACTTAGGCTTAATGTGCTTGATGTTTGCACGCCTTGCCGGGTAGGACACTTAGCCGAATCGCTTAGGCTTAATGTGCTTGGTGTTTGCACGCCTAGTCGGGTAGAGTGCCTTCATGCTACTCGGCTAACTTGCGATGTTTCTCTATTCTTCAGGTCCTTGATCGCCAACTCGCTGAGAGCAGTGAGCGCTTCGAGGGCAACTGGTCAGATGACCGAGAGGAAGACGATGAGGTCTCCTTCGAGACCGCGGACAAGCTTAATCCTCCTGAAGCCGCCCAGACGAGTAAGCATCACGTGGACGCGTCTCTTCGTGACTGGTCCGAGGATGAAGATGAAGGTAACTGACTTTATCCCGTCTGGTCGCGATCAGCACAAACTAATTGCTTCCTGCTTCTGAATTGCCTTTCTTCCTTTCAATTTCTCAGATGGTGCTGATGCTGAGGATGACGGCGAGGATGAGGACGAGGACGAGGAAGCCCTGGTCGTCGATCCTCTTTCAGTAGCCGCTCCTCCTACCCGCAAGCGCGCGGGCAGTGGTGCTCAGGAGCCCCCTGCCAAGAAGAAGAAGCCGACCGAGAAGACGACCAAGAAGGTCGTGAAGAGAAAACGACCAGCAATCCCTACCGCAAGGGGTAAGTTCCTTCTCGATTGTACGCTTCGGTTCACTTCGTTCTTCTCGGTTGATTCCCAATCCTTTTACTTCAATGTTTCCTCTCAGTTTCCTCTGCCCTCTTCTTATTTCTGAACGCAATTTTCTCTTCAGAGCCCCCTTGGATGCGGACACCGCTTTTGCGCCCACCAAGACCAAGAAGAAAACCGCCATCGACGTTGATAAGCTTATCGACCTCGACGGCGACGAGAACGACGCCGCCAACGCACAAAGAGAGGACTCCGACGAGGCTCGGTATATGGACACCGATGCCCAGAATGTCGAGCTGGAGCAGCAGTCCCACGCAGAACAAGAAGCGCAGGATGCTGCTCGCCAAGATAGGCCTCCTTCTCCTCCGGCCAACACAGCCGAGGAGAACCAAGATCAAGACCAAGAGATGCACAACGACGCCGCCCCTGAGCGGCACGGAGAAGAACAAGAGCAGCCAGCCACAGGGACTACTGAACAGGAAGATCCCGTGACCCAGAGGCGGGTGGAAGAACAAGATACCTCACAGCAAGGTCCCGCTGCCGAGCAGCGGGTTGAAGTAGTCAATGAGACGGAGGAATACCCTCTGAGCGACGCGCAACCAGACGTCGCGCAGGGTAGCGCCCAGCCGGATGCCGCGCCGGGTAGCGCGTCCCTGGCGCCGCCTACCCAGCAGGGCACCTCCTCCACTGCACCAGACTCCTCCTTGGTGCAGAAAACCAAGGCTGCAGCCAGGCCTCCAGCCAAGCCTGTTACGAGGAAGAACGCTCAGGAAGCTGCCGAGAAGAAGGCCGCCGAGGAGAGGGCCACCGAGAAGAAGACCACCGAGAAGAAGACCGCCGAGAAGGAGATTTCGAAGAAGCGGGCTGCCGAGAAGCCAGCAGGCCCGGCAGAAGGCACTGTTCGCAGGAACCCGGCGCGTGGCGCCGGTCAAGATGCAGTCGTGATGCCGCCGCCATCGTCAATCGCCAAGTCCGCTCAGCTGGCTATCCGCGAGCCTGGCGCGGCTGCCGATGCCGTTGCCGCATCCAGTGCCGCAGATCCGCCCAGCTTCCCACCTTATATGGTGAAGGTCAGCCAGCAGTACCAGGTTGGCTTCACCCCCGAGGAGCAGAGGCTTGCTCTTAAGAAGGGGAAGAAGGCCGTGGCAGTAGACTCCAAACCCCCGGCCAAAAATCAGGACAAGTCTCTCTCCATTTCTTCGCGCGAGGTTCAGGACAAGGCGGTGACGTCCCAGGGCCTTGAGCAAGTGCTCGATTTGGTTGGCTTTATCGACGCCAAGTGGGACAGCAAAGTCCTTGGCAACTCGAACTGGGACGGCACGGATTTGGGCGACTTGGACCATATGCGTGTCGATTGGAACAAGGCAGACTTGGGTTACAAACCCATGACTATCTCATCCAACTCCAGCACGCTTGCCGCCAAGATGTTCGTCCACCGCAAGAATGCAGAGGACCTTGAGCAATCTTACGCGGTAAGCTTCTACTCATCCTCCCCGAGTTGCGTTTCACTTTCCTTCTACTCTTCTTCTTTTCCTTATCCATTACCCAGTCCCCGAGATTCTGGCCGAGTAGGCGGATACTCTCTCGAGTAGCCGCCTTCTCGGGTCGAATCTCTACTACTTTGCCTGATTCTTTTTTCTTTTACTTCTCAGAATAGCTTACTGAAGCGGACCGGCCTGCACCGTCGGCTACTCTGGAACCATGCCATTGCCAGGAGACGCATTGACGCCCTGGAAAGAGAGCGCGCAGCCGACGAGGCAGCCGAGAAGGATGTGATGAACAGCACCCTGAGACTTTCTGAAGTTGAAGGTACGCTTTTAGCTGCACTGTTATTGTGTTTGGTGTTTACGCCTGCTGTTGCTTTTTGCGCTGACCAATTCTATTCTGCAGGAAAGCTAAAGGCCCTGGCCGACGAGCACGCGAATTGCCGTGCCTTTGTCGAGAATGGCCAAGCCACCATCAAGAGATTGGAAGGTATGTCAACGTCTTCTCGGCTTGTCTTTGTGTTTCTTTCTTCGCTACTCTGCTGACCGTGCTTTGCTTTTCTCAGAAGATCATAAAAAATTTGCCGGGGAACATCAAGATTGCCTCAAGCCTGCTGAGGTGCAGCAGCAATTGTCCAGCCAGGCTGTCGAGCTGTTAAAAGAGCACACTACCGAGATGGAAGCTCTCCAACTCCAGCTGCAGACTGCGCTCAAGGACGCCCTCAACTTAGCAGCCGAGAAGAAGGATTTGCTTGCCGAGAAGGAGAAGAACGAAGCGGCAGCCAAAGCCAAGGAGAGAGCCCTCGAACAAGAGTGCGAGGTGCTGAAGAAAAGCAACGCTGACCTCTTCGCTCAGCTGGACGGGCTCCGCTTGATTGAAGAAAAGCACTTATCCGACGAGGAATCGTGGAAGAACCAGCTACAAGGGCTGCGCTATGACTTGAACAGTAAGTGCTCTGTTTTCTTTGCTTCACTGCTTCCTCTTGTTCCTCTGCTACTCGTTTCACATTTCTACTCTGTTATTGTTTTTGATCTTCTCGATAGCTCTTGCAGGAGTCTTCCCCGACCTTGAGTCTTCTTGCGGGCCTGCCCTGGCGAAGGTCCGAGCAGCTCGCGCTGAGAAGGGCGAGCCTTTGGACACCAGAGCAGAAATCGAGGAGAGCATCCTGATTATGCAAGGGCAATTCCAGCGACTAGCGGGCGTGGGCACCGAGCTGGTGCGCGTCGCCTTCGAGATCCATGACCTCTTCCGTCCTCGGGACTCCGCGCCACCGACAATCCGCGGGCTTGCCTTGAAATTGCGCAACGTGAAGGCCGAGCTGAAGAAGTGGCGCGCATCGGGAGCTCGGGCAGGCGCGGACATGATGCTTCTATTCATCACCAGCTGGTACGAAAATCTCAACTTGCAAATTATCCGCGAGATGCGCCAGGACTCCAAGTGGGAGAAGAACTCCGACTGCGTGGCTATCCGCAAGCTTGTCGCTCACGAGGTCGCCCAGTATGCTAACACTGCGACCTTCATTGACGGCCTCACCGAGCCCGACACCGAGGTGGACGAAGGCGAGGAGGAGGGCGAAGACGAAGAGACGGACGAGGAGGAGATGGACTTGAGCTTCTTCGACCGACCCGCCGACGACTCCGGGAAGGGGAAGGCCGCGGTCGTTGCGGGTAGCGACGAGGAGGACGAGAGCGAGAAGATGTCAATCGACACCGCCGCACTCGAGTTCGGCACCTCGTCAGGAGCTGCCCTCGACGACACGATTAGCCTTCGCGCCCAATCCAGTGGCTCCATCTCAGCAACAGTGCCCGTCTCGGTGGCCACGGCCACTTCAGACCGGGTAGCCACCGAGGCGAACGCAGATGCAACGAGGTCCGATATCACCAACTCGGAAGCGGATACTGCCAAGGCCAGCACCGAGGACGAAACTGCGAAGACCGTTGCCGCCAGCTCTGAAGCAGACGCTACCACGACCAATACTGAAGATGAAGCAGCCAAGGCCGCCACTGAGAACGCCGCCTCGACCTGAATCTGTCCTGCAGCTCATTCCTCAAACACTTATCAGATCCCCGGGATGCCGGGTGCAGATGTATCAAACTACTTATGTTTTTGCTTGCTACTCATTTTTATTCCACCCATTATCTTTAACTTAATCAATTTGTTCAGCCTTGGCTCGATGCCGGGTTGCGTTATCATGCGAGTCCCCGAGTTGCATTTCTTATTCACTCTCTCTTTTCGTCTCAGCTCTACCCGCAACTTGTTGCTTTTTTGGTATTCGAGTCACAAGAGTCAAAGAGTAGAGCTGCAAATACTTAGCCGCTTAGAAACAATCATAGTAACGCAGCCCACCACTTAGCCGAAAAGACAAGACAAAGAACAGTAGTAAATGCACCCTACTCGGTTCCTGCACTCTTTTCTTCCTTAGCAATTTTTCTTGTGCCCATTGACCTTTTGCTTGTTCTCTTGCTTGCCATGAAGCCGGGTTTCGGACAGCAGCAGAGTCGAAGAGTTGGCATGTAGGTTTAAACACAGTACTCAATGTACTTATGAATTTTGAAGTAGAGCAACCGAATAGGCAAAAAGTAAAGCCGAGTAGAAACACTTAGAGCAATTTTGGACGAGGGCAGTCCCCGAGTTCAATTTCAGATTACGGAGTAGAATTGAGAGTACATACGCATTTTTGCTCACGAATGAAAACGACGGAGTAGAGCTACATTCCAGGGACGCTTAGATTCCTCTCCAGCTTTATCTGCCCTGTTCTCCTGTGAGGGACGCACATCTACAAGATAGTACGCATCATTGTGCAGCGCTTTGCTCACAATGAAAGGCCCTTCCCATGGAGGAGATAACTTGTGCATCCCGGCTGTGCGTTGCACAAGCCTAAGGACCATGTCTCCTTCTCGGAAAACCCTTGGATTCACCTTTCGGCTATGATAACGCTGCAGGTTTCGCTGGTAGATAGCCGAACGTGACAGAGTCAGCTCTCTTGCTTCTTCAAGCAGGTCAACGTCGTCTTCTCGAGCTTCTCTCGCCTCCGCCTCAGTGTAGAGGGTTACTCGGGGGGAGTCATGCTCTAAGTCTATTGGCAACACGGCCTCAGCCCCGTATACCAAGAAAAATGGTGTGTAGCCGGTTGACCGGTTAGGGGTAGTCCTTAGACTCCACAGCACCGCTGGCAACTCGTCTAGCCAACACCCAGGTGTTTTCATCAATGGCTCAATCAGCCTTGGCTTTATGCCTGCTAGCACCATGCCGTTCGCTCTTTCCACTTGCCCATTGGAGGCAGGATGCGCAACAGATGCAACATCTAGTCGGATGTGCTTATCTCTGCAGAATCGCACCATTGCTCCCTCGGCAAAGTTTGTGCCGTTATCCGTGATGATGCTGTGCGGGTAGCCGTATCTCAGAATCACATCCTTCAAGAATTTCACAGCTGTGGCTCCATCGCACTTCCGAATAGGCTTCACTTCTATCCACTTGGTGAATTTGTCCACCATGACCAGGATATGAGTCATGTTGCCTCTAGCCGGCTTGAAGGGTCCGACCATGTCCAAACACCAAACAGCAAACGGCCAGGTGATAGGAATAGTTTTCAACTCGGAAGCAGGCATGTGAATCTTACTTGCGAACATCTGGCAGCCATTGCACTTCCTTATGATGTCCTTAGCTTGCTGCAGAGCCGTGAGCCAGTAGAAGCCATGCCGAAAAGCCTTCTTGACCAATGCCCGAGAAGAGGCGTGATGCCCACATTCTCCTTGGTGTATCTCTACCAGAATCTCTTCTCCCTCTTCTGGTTCCACGCAGCGTTGTAGCACGCCGGTGGCACTCCTCTTGTGCAGCACATCTCGGAATATAGTGTATCCCTTGGATCTTCTCTGAATCTGTCTTGCAGCAACTTCATCTTCTGGCAGGGTACCGTCCCTTAGAAAGGATAATATGGGCATAGCCCAACTCGGTGTCCCCCGTGTAGGAAACACTGGTTCGTCCACTTCCATTGGAACAGGTACCGCAGTCTGCTCTGGAGGGTTAGGAGCACTTTTTTGAAGCCCTGAGCGGTTGGCGAGAACCTCCTCAATGAATGCGACAGTCCCCGGGTTAAGGACAGCAGTCCCCGAGTATGGAGTGGCAGTCCCCGAGTAGGGAGTGGCAGTCCCCGAGTAGGGAGTGGCAGTCCCCGAGTAGGGAGTGGTAGTTCCCGAGTAGAGAAAGGCAGTCCCCGAGTTGGGAGCAGCAGTCCCCGGGTTTCCTGTAGCATTCTTCGAGTCAATCTCCATGGGATCAGATTCCTCGCTTGGCAGAGAAGGGACAAATATGGATTCCGAGTTGGGAGAGGGCTTGATGGATGGCTTCCTCAAGTGCTCCAAGGCAACCCCCGCCGGGATGGATTGCCGAGAAGATCCCAACTTGGACAGCTCGTCTGCCGCTTCGTTCTCTGCTCGGTGAATGTGCTGGAACTCGCATCCTTCGAAGAATCCGGTCATAGACTGTACCAGGAAGCGATAGGATGCCATGTTGGCATCTAGAGCATCCCAAGTGCCAGAGACTTGCTGCACCACCAGATCTGAATCGCCATAGCATATAATGCGCTGCACACCAACCTCCTTGTCTACTCGCAAACCATGCACCACTGCCTCGTATTCTGCTACGTTGTTGGACGCCTTGAAATGAATCTGCAGCACATACTTGAGTTGATCTCGCTTGGGTGACGTAAGCACTACGCCAGCACCAAGGCCTTCCTTCACCTTCGAGCCATCAAAGTGCATCTTCCAGTAATTAGAAACTGGAGCAGGAGGTTCATACTGCACCTCGGCCCAATCCACCAGAAACTCTGCCAGAATCTGAGATTTGATAGCTTCTCTTCTCGCATACGCGGGCGCATACGCGGCTAGTTCGATTGCCCACTTGGCTACTCTGCCACTCGCCTCCTTGTTGCCCATGATATCCGAGATGGGAGCAGAGCTCACAACCGTGATAGGATGCTCTTGGAAGTCATGCTTTAGCTTCTTGGCGCCCAGGTACACGCCATAGGTAATCTTCTGGTAGTGCGGGTAGTTTTGCTTGGAGCTAGACAGCACTTCACTGAGATAGTACACTGGTCGCTGCACACTCTTGCCTTCTTCTTCTCGCTCCACCACAATCACCACACTGACTACTCGGTTAGTGGCAGCAATGTACAGCAGCATTGGCTCCTTGGGTAGTGGACTAGCCAAGATGGGAGCACTAGCCATCATTGCCTTCAGCTCGCTGAATGCCACATCCGCTTGCGGAGTCCAGACAAACTTGTCACTTTGCTTCATCAGCTGGTATAGAGGCAGGGCCTTCTCGCCCATTCGGCCCAGGAAACGGCTCAGAGATGCCAAGCAACCAGTGAACTTCTGTACATCCTTCAAGGATCTCGGCAAACACATGCTCTCAATAGCTTTTATCTTTGAAGGATTGGCTTCAATGCCCCGACTAGACACCAGGAAGCCGAGTAGCTTGCCAGTCGGGACACCAAAGGTGCATTTACTCAGATTCAGCTTCATTTTATACTTGCGTAGGTTAGCAAAGGTTTCCTCCAGGTCGGCAAGCAGAGTGTGTGTTTTATTCGTTTTGATGACAATGTCATCTACGTACACCTGCACATTCTTGCCGAGCTGATCGTGCAAGCATTTCTGCATGCATCTCTGATAGGTTGCACCCGCATTCCTCAAGCCAAAACACATGACACGATAGCAATAAGCCCCGTACGGGGTAATGAAAGCAGTCTTTATTTGATCAGCAGGATTGAGTGCAATCTGGTGGAAACCAGAGTAGGCATCTATGAAAGACAGCAGTTCACAACCAGCAGTGGAATCGATCACCTGATCGATGCGAGGTAGCGGGAAGGGATCCTTGGGGCATGCCTTGTTCAAGTCGGTGTAGTCGACACACATGCGCCATGCAGTAGCAGCCTTGGGATCCTCCTTCTTCTTCTCGACCATGACCGGGTTGGCTAGCCAATCCGGGTGCAGCACCTCCATGATGAAATTGCTTATCAGCAACTTGGTGATCTGGTCGCCAATGGCTTTCCTTCTCTCATCTCCGAAGCGGCGCATAGCCTGCTTCACTGGCTTGGCGTCAGGACGCACATGTAATGAGTGCTCAACCAACTCCCTCGGGACTCCTGGTAAATCTTCATTGGACCAGGCGAACACGTCCCGATTCTCACGGAGGAAGTGGATGAGCTCGCTTTCCTATTTCTCCGCCAACCCGGAGCCAATGATGGCTACGCAGTCGGGGAACTCGGGGTCGACCTGGACCTTCTTGGTTTCCTGAGATGCCTGGAACGCGGTCCCGTGTTGCGTACTCGGTACGCCCTGCGCGCCAGCTTGCGCGGATTGCGCCATGGCCACCACCTCGTACATCCTTTTCTTCTCGGCAGCGATCACCATTGACTCCGCCAACTGGGAACCAGCAGAGGCACACTCCATGGACTTCTTGTAATCACCAGCGATGGTAATCACGCCGTTGGGACCAGGGATCTTCATCTTCAGATATGCAGTGTGTGTAGAAGCCATGAACTTGCTCAGAGCAGGCCTACCGAGTAGAGCATGGTAAGGGCTCTTATGATCAACCACCTCGAACTGCAGGCGCTCTGTGCGGCAGTTCTCCCTTGTACCGAATAGCACATCTATCCACACTCGGCCAATCGGGTTGCACGAGACTCCCGGCACAATGCCATGGAAGGTGGTCTTGCTGGGCAGCAGCATGTTCTCGGCCAGCCCGAGCTTCTCGAGTGTGTCTTTGTACACGATGTTGATGCTGCTGCCGTTGTCGATTAGCACCTTGCTGAACCTCACATTCTTCTCGGGGCCCAGGAAAGTAGGATCCAACACCAAGGCGTAGCTACCCGGGTTGGGCATCACCTTGGGATGATCTACTCGGGACCACCTGATCTCTTGGTCACACCAATACATGTAGTGAGGGACAGCAGGAATCACCGCATTGACCTCCATAGGCCGCCTGTGCTGTGATTGCTTGTCGACTGGCTCGAAAGTGAAGATCATGTAGCTCTCATGGTGCTCTTGGTACTGGTTGGAGCCTCCGCCCCCATTGTTGCTGTTGTTGTTGCCTTGGTAGTTGTTGTTGCCTCTGTTGTTGTTGCGGTTGTAGTTTTTGTTGTTGTTGCGATAGCCCTCATTGTTGAAATGACGGTTGGCTCCTAAAGCCACTTGGTTCACATTTTCCCTTCTCGGAAACACTGGCGGCCGAGCTGCGGGTGTGCGAGCAGGCTGCACATTAGCATTGGCCGCTGGCAGAGGAGGAGGAGGAGGCAAGCCTTCATTCTTGATCAGATCCCACCACTCGCACTGCCGAGTAGTATGATTGGCTGGCCTTGAAGGGTGCTGAGTGTGAAAACTGCATGGTCCATCCTTCATGTCGTCAAAGACGAACTTCCTCGGCTGCTCGGAGTTGCCGCTACCCGACTGAGGAGCACGGAATGGTTTCTTGTTGCCTTGGCCCTGGTTCTGGTTCTGCCCGTAGGCTCCAGCAGGTTTCTGCCTTTGGCTACCCCCAGCTCCAACAGCCACTGCATTCACCTCTTCAGGGTCGTACCGAGTATCTATTCGGTCACCCCTGCGCTTGTTGCGGAACTCGTTGCGCTTGCTGTTGCTGAAGTTTCTTCTCGGCTCAGAGGAATCCATCAGGGGCTGAGTAGGGTCACCGAGTGCGTACTGATCTGCAATCTTGATGGTTTCCGCCAGAGTGTTTGGCATCTCCCTCTGCAACCTTTGCCACAGCATACTGCCATGTCTGCAACCCTGCGCAAACCAAGTGATGGCCTGGGCCTCGTTCACACCTTCACAGGTGTTCCTCAATGTGTTCCACCGAGTAAGGTACTCGCGGTCCATCTCGTCTTCTCGCTGCCTGCAAGCGGACAGCTGCTGTGGCCTATTCGGCCTCTTGTAGGTGCTTGTGAAGTTGCTGATGAAGGCGTCCGAGAAATCCAGCCAGCAATTGATGCTGTTCTTGGGCAAGTTGTTGAGCCAAGTGCGAGCTGGACCCTCTAGCATCTGCGGGACGTATCGCACCGCCCATCTCCGGTTGCCGTTCGCGATATGAACCGCGGTGACATAGTCATTGAGCCAATCTTCCGGCTTGGTGCTGCCGTTGTAGCTCTTGGTGCCTCTTGCGATCTGGAAGTTCTTCACGGACGGCTCGTTCATGATGCGCGGGCCGAAGCACTCGGGGCCAGGGGGACCTGTGTTCTCAAGCCGCGCCGACAAGCTGATCCGGTCCAGCTGGTGCCTTGCATCTCCAGGCGCCAACACGCGCTCGCCAACACGATCCAGAATATCATAGCCAGCCATCTCCATGGCCGAGTAGCCGTCATCATATCTATCCACCTGCACAGCTGCAGGCTGCTCCATCGGGTTGGCGACTGGCGCCACTGCGCGCGGCTGCTGCCTCTGCCGGGTAGGCTGAGCGGCGGGATGCTGAGAAGGACCTGGGCGCTCTCCATCTCGGACCTGGCTTTGAGCTTTATGGGCTTGAAAGCCTGCTCCTGCAGCGTTGTGTTTCTGACCGGGCTGCTGCGGCACAGCGAGCTGTTTCGCGGTAGCAGCCGGGTCGTACACCTGCATTTGCCTGTCCTTGCCAGAACGCCCACTACGGCTCTTCTGGCGGCTGGGATGCGGAGATGAGGCCTGATCGTTAGATCTGGCCACGTGCGAGTGCACCACTTGCGAAGCTCCGGCACCCGGGTTGGCTTTCCGGAACTCCTCGTTCTGCCTAGCAGCCTCTAGCACCAACTCGTTCAGCCTCTCCTGCTGCCTAACGCGCGCGTCGCCTACTAGATGTGGCAACTCGGCAGCTACAGCCTCAGCAGCTCTAAGTGTCTTGGCGGGTGTGCTATATCTGGGTCGGGTGGAGGTGTTTGCGGTGGCGACTGACTGGGAGCCTCTACCACAGTCGCCATCTCGGTACCTAGGTTACGACGCGTAGCGCCTACTTTGCTAGCTCTCCTAACAACTGGTGTGAAACCGTGAGCCTTGTTGTACTCTAGCTGATCTAAGCTAAGCTCTAGCCTGATCTTGTCCAA
This sequence comes from Alopecurus myosuroides, assembly GCA_028641055.1. Taxonomy (NCBI): domain Eukaryota; kingdom Viridiplantae; phylum Streptophyta; class Magnoliopsida; order Poales; family Poaceae; genus Alopecurus; species Alopecurus myosuroides. Next base: position 381,322,147 of record CM054059.1, read on the forward strand.
CTCCGCCTGCTCAGCAAGCAGCTCTTGGCGCTGCCGGTCGAGCTGCACCTTCATTGTCAGGAGCTCGAAGTCGGTGGGAGGCGGCATGCCCGTCCGCGCGGCAGACGCAGGGATTGTCGGAGTAGTGGAGATCGGGAGGTTGCACTCCTTCTCGTAAGGCTTGTGCGTCTTCCCGCCCGCACTAGAGCCAGCGAGATCCTCGACGGCTACCGCAGCGGTAGCAGCAGCGCCCTTCCCGGCGTCTGCAGCCAGGCCAGCTACCATCACCTCCGCGACGTCCGCGGAGCGGCCCAGCGGCCTCCCGCGTGCGGCAATAACCGCAGGTGGATCCTCCGCGTCATGCACCAGCTCGGGGTACTCGCAGTCGACGCCGGTGGCGACGTAGACGAGGTGCGCACCGAAAGGGAGCACCGTGCCGCCCTCCGGCATGGCCCTGCCGCCGAAATCGCCGGCGTTGTCGGTGACGAAGTCGAAGGAGCCGAATCTGTGGACAAGGCCACAGACCACACGCTCTCCGGTAGCAGAAATCGATCCCGTCCGAACGGAAACTCCAGCCAGCACCGCTGGTTGCCCCACGGTGGGCGCCAACTGTCGTGGTGGTGTCATGGCAGATGCCATAGGATGGCTAAAGATGTGGGGACGAAGGAAGCTGGAGGCGCTCGGGGAGGGATCACGCGACGAGTAGACGCGTGAGGTGAAGATCAAACACTGCAAACAACACGACCTACCCAGGTTCAGGGCCCTCGTGAGGAGGTAAAACCCCTACTCCTGCCTTTCTTTATGTATTCTGGTGTCTCACCGAGTAGCCACAGTACAATGGTTCTTGCTACCAAGTAGCCACTCTTCTCTCTCCGGGTAGAATTAGGTCAAGAATCTCTACGTGTGATCCAGCCCAAGTCTCGTCGTCCCTCGCGCAGGAGGCGGCGGGGCACCTTATATACCCGGTGCCCAGCCGGATACAGCCAAATACAAACAAGTGTCGACATTGTGTGCACACCGTCCTTCTTCCGAGTTCCCGCTGACAGCTTTGGCTTCTAAGCTTGTCCTGATGCGGAAAGTCGTTGGGCAAAACCAAGTAACCAGTCTGTTATCACCGTGCGAACACAGAGTAGGTCCCCCCTATCCTGCGACGCCCTGCTGACACACTGTCGCTGTCAGGCACGCCGTCCCCAGATGAACAGTGCAGTGAACAGTGCCAAGTACGGACCCGGGATACGCGGGATCCGTTGTCAGAACGGCTCCTTTGACTTCTGGCCCGAGCAAACATAACTTCCTGGATTCATCCTTCTGACCATCTTTCGTGTAAGACCGAGTAGCAGTCGACCGGGTAACAAGTACCGGGTAGGCGGCTACTCGACCAAACTTCTCTTCTGACCTTGCCTTTAGCACTTGCCTTTACCCTGCTCGGGGGTAACCCCCCGACAATATACTTGTTATTTATGTATACCTTACTAGTACTCGCAGTAGCACCTGGGTATTTGATACTGGTTCGGTTGCTCACATATGTAACTCGAAACAGGAGCTGCAGAATAAGCGACCACTAGCAAAGGATGAGGTGACGATGTGCGTCGGCAATGGATCAAGAGTTGATGTGATCGCCGTCGGGACGCTGCCTCTACGTCTACCATCGGGATTAGTTATAAACCTCAATAATTGTTATTTGGTTCCTGCATTAAGCATGAATATCGTTTCTGGATCTTGCTTAATGCGGAATGGTTATTCCTTTAAGTCTGAGAACAATGGTTGTTCGATTTATATGAATAATATCTTTTATGGTCATGTACCTGAGAAGAATGGTTTATTTCTTTTGAATCTTGATAGTATTGATACACATCTATACTTCTTATAAAGCAAAACCCCACTAGAATCCATTAATTATTTTTCTATCTCAACATGCAAGTTATCCACATCATCCATCCTCTTAGCCAATCAATTGTCCATGTCATCTCCTCTAATATTATTAATTATTATATGCAAACTACATATCATACATTTTTTTTAACCATCCATTTTTTTAATTTAATTATTTTTGCAAGCAACATATCATACATTTCTTAAACCATCCATTTTTCAAACTAATGGTTTATAATACGCATCGCATGTCTATAAAATTTAGTATCTCGAGTATGATCAACCGAACTTTTTATATTTCTTTAGACTATATAATGTATCATGTTGTTTTTTCGAAAAGGAGGTTAAGACTCTTGGCCTCTGCATCAGAAAACACACATGCCATTTGTTATAAGGGATCCCCGCTGCAACGCGCGGGGTATCCTTCTAGTATTCATAATGTGAATGCCAAAAGAATTAAGTTAAATGATGATATTGCTACTAACATGTGGCATTGCCGCTTATGTCATTGTCGCACCCGGACTTCTAGAGGATACTCACAGCCCGCTAAACAGTAGATAAATGGCTTACGGGGCATACCGGCACCCGCATCTCAATATGAACAGGCCAACACGTAAACGTGTGACAACCATTCTCTACTATCCATCGTCTGCGTAAACCATCCCATAGAAATCCGACTACTTCCATTGACGTACTTCATGACAAACACACATGGTACGTCAACGGCATTTGAACAAGTGATATCACAACAAATCTCTAAGACACAAAGAAATAGAAGTAAGTTGCAAATAGCTCTCACTAGAGCAGAGATAGCAAATACAATCATCCAGAGGACACATGTCCCAACAAGTCATCATTACATCACAGCGGAAGCATCCAAAGTGTCTGAGTACAGACAAGATCCAAATAGGCCTAAGAGGCCGGAAACGAAAAGACGGAGCCCATCCACGATGTCTCGGATCCTGCCCGGGTCCGCTATCTACTCGTCAGCAGCCTCGTCATACTCCACGTAGTAGCCACCATGGGGATCCTCGGAAACGTAGTCTGCGGAAACCACAGCCCCAAAGGGGTCAGTACAGACAAGTACTGGCAAGCAAGACTCACAAGATACCAAAGTGTACCCGGCAACACCAAGTACAGATGCTTTGGGTTCAACGGAAGATAGGTGATATAAAGATGCGGCATCGGGCTGCTCTAACCAACTACAGAGACACGCTACAACAATCGGCTAAAAGAAGGGGATAAGATAGCGTATCGGAACCAACTACTACTAACCTCAAACAAACCCATCCTGGATCTCGCCCCTTATCCAAAGAAGCAATCCGAGGATAACTCACACAGTTGGATTAGTGAAGGTTCAAGTTATTGTGTCAATAAGACTATTACTAGTTAATTTAGTATTAATTAGGTGTAAGTTGTCTAATCCTTGTTAGCTAGCCCTATCACCAAGTCATCCATAACCGCGGACAACACGGCTTCTCGAGAAGATTTAACCCTGCAGGGATGCACCAATTTGGCCGTACACGTAAGAATACCCCGCCAGATGGAAATGCACTTCCACCAAGCGAGGCACTCAACACAACCCAACTCTTCTTCGCATCAAGCCCAAAGAACCCCGTGCAATTGAGCGCACGGCTAATCGAGCCCCACGAAGAAAAGGGGACCCTCATAGCACTCTAAGAACGTGTCTCCCTAAATGCCGACTACAAAAGTTTCCACCCTGGCCTCGGGTTCGTACCTGCATATGCATGCGGCAAATGGAAAACCCGAACTAAAATGAGGCGATTTGGACGAGATGCGAATCGAATCAAATTGAGGGGGGCGCCCATACACGCTTCCCACATGCGGTTAGCGCGCTCATCATGGATCTAGAGGACAAGAACTTTTCCTGAGTTCGACACTAGCAGGCCTCAAAACCATACCCGGCCTCCTGCCGGTGCCTTATCATCAAATTAGCATTACCTCAAACATTAACAGGTTGTTGTTTAACATCGAGCCCCAGAACATAATAATAAGGTAACAGAAATAACGGACAACAGACTCGAGCAGTAACAACCCTAAGCATGCTAGTAAGACACAGGCAACAAGCAACGGGGTTATAGGTGTAGAGGTGAGGCTATATCAGGGTTACAGGATAACATGTGATAGGATCGGAACACAAGCAACGAATCTTAAGGCTAGCAGGATAGACAATGGAAAGTATCGATATCCAGTGTGGAAAGGACACAATGGTTCAGGTGAGTGAATACTTGCCTGCAAACTCAGTAGCCTGGTGCTGGGCTAACTCCTCAGAAGTAGTGTCGTAAACCTCGTATGTCTCAACGTCGTCGTCTATTCGAGAAGAAGCAAACAAAAACCGCAAAGAGACAAACAATCAATAACATGGCATAATGCACAAACATGGGATGATGCATGACAATTTAATTGATGCATCAATGCTAAGCTAGTTGACATGGTAACATAATTAAATGGACCCATATGCAATTTGGATTGCATATGGAAAGCCCATGAATTAAGGTTGAACTAAATGATCTACAACTAACCATCATGTGAAAGTTGATTAGAATGATGCATGGATGAAGAAATCAAGGAGAAAACAACAATAGCTTCAATTTTGAAAAGGTGTTTACCAAGTTTGGGAAATTTATTTATTAAGTTGGGAAATTTGGCTTCTTAAATGAGTTACACAAGCATTTGTTGTTTTCACCAATTTTAAATGTTCGAAATAGACAACAAAGTTCATATTTGGAAAGATCACAAAATTTTAGGTGGAATACATGTTTCATTTGTTGACAATGGATTTAAAATGAATTAATTATGAATTAAACAACTTTAAACAAGATTTAAATGAATTTAATTCAAGTATGAATTTATTTGAATTTTTATTTGTTCAAAACATTAAATAAAATTCATATTTGAAAAGATTATACTTTTCTGGTTTGAAAACATATTTTATTTGTTCAAAAAGAATTTAATTTGACCAAGTTATGAATTTAGCAATTTTAAATGATTTAAACAAGGTTTAAATTATTTAACCAATTTTAATTATTCAAAACAGGAAACAAAGTTTATATTTGGAAAGGTGGTTCAATTTTTCATGGAAAACATATTTCATATGTGCCATTTGAATTAAGTTTGAATTAGTTATAATTTTGACCAAATTTTAAATAGTAGTTTGAATTTGAATTTTTTGAAACAATTTGAAATGTTCAAAACAGTAAACAATGATTTAAACAGGTAGAGAATTAAGTTTGGTACAGAAATCATATTTTATTTACTAAGTTTGGATTTAAAATGCCCAAGTTATTTGTATTTGAAAATCAGGGACTAATCTGTAAATAAACAGGGACTGGATTTAAAAAAGAAAGGGCCAGAACGAAAAACACCTCGCAGTGGCCCAGCATAGGCCACTGACAAGGGGGGCCTGGGCCACGGTGGCGCTGCGTGGCAGAGTGTGCGCGCGCGTGGCTGCCCGCGTCGCTGACAGGGAGGCCCCACCTGTCAGCGCGCGTTGCGAAAAAGGTTGGGTATTAATCCCGCGAGGGGGACTCGAACCCGCAACCTCGTGTGCGTATGCGCAGTGCTGTTGCCACTGGGGTGCGCTGCGGAATCTTGACAGAACGGAAGTGCGCGGAGTTTTGAGGTAGGATTCAGACCTACTGTCTGACGAAACTGAATATGGGTTCAGTTAACTGAACCCCGACGAGGAGAGCGCGGTGGTCGCCGGCGGCGCCGCTGCGGTGCTGCTGCTCGCGGTTGAATGCGGTGGTGCGTACAAGCGCAACGGACAGAGGTGAGAGGGAGTGGAAAGGAGAGGTGGTGCTCACCGGGAGGGGGATAGAAGAAGAGGAGGATGTCGCGCTCGGTGGTGGTGGCCGTCGCCGTCGACGGCGCGGTGGTGGAGCTCCGGGGCCTCCCAGGCCTGTTCCTGGAAACGAGGAGCACGGCGGAGGCTCGGGGATCCGATTCCCGTACCTAGCCTGCTCGGAGGGGCCTCATGGCGCCGATGATCGCCGGCGTTGCTCGCTGCGGTGGTGCGGTACAGAGACAGAGAGGGAAGCAGAGGGAGGAGGAGAAGGGAAACGGCGGCGGCGTGAGGGAGAGATGGAGGAGGAGGGTCTAGGGCAGAGGGAGGAGCCCGTGGGCATGGATATAAGGAGGAGGGGGAGGTGCTGCTGGCCGTCCCCTCTCTGTAAGCTTGACGTGGCCATGCCCGATGCGCGCCGTACAGAGGTAGGGGGTGAGGGGGGGTACGCAGGCCGTGGGCTGGTGGGCTGGCGGTGGGCTCAGCCCACTGGCCTGCCCTCTCCCCTCTCTGTTTTATTTTTATTTTTTTCTTTTTTTGCTGAAAAGAAAGGAAAGGAAAGGAGAGAAATAGAGGGGTTTTTGGGTTGGAAAAATTTAGGGAAAAAATGTTTATAAGTTATTTATTGTAAAAGCACCAATGTGCAAACTTTTGTTTTTCAAAATTTTCAAATTGGGTTGCTGTTTGTAATTTAATTGAATTTGAGTGAATTTGATATTAATTAAATTATTGAAAAGAAGCAATTTAAATAGTTTGAACTTTCTAGTTTATTGGAAACAATTTGATGTTTTGATTTGAAAGTTGCATTTGAAAATTGTAACAGAACAAGTATGAAACAAATAGATTTGAATTTTGGTTTGAAAATCAAATAGAAAAACAAGTGAAAACAAATGGAAAACAAATGGAAAACAAATGCAAAGCTTATGATGACATGATGCAAAACATAAATTAACAAAAATCAAACATTCTAAAGGTGTTTTTCATACTTGGGATGTTACAAAACGCCCCCCCTTGAAGGAATCGCGCCCCGAGATTCCTACTAAGAAGAGAAAAGGTCCGGATACTTCTTGCGAAGATCCTCTTCGGTCTCCCACGTTGCCTCTTTATCGGAATGATGAGACCACTGCACTTTTAAGAACTTGGTGCTCTTGTTGCGAGTTTTACGCTCGGTCTCATCGAGAATTCGAACAGGATGCTCCTCATAAGATAGGTCCTCTTGCAGATCAATGGAATCATGATCAACTGCACGACCTGGATCTTTGAAGCACCTCTTGAGCTGTGACACGTGAAACACATCGTGCACCTTGGATAGCTTTTCTGGAAGTTCAAGACGATAGGCATTTTCTGCACGCCTCGATAGAATGTTGAAGGGACCAATATATCTTGGTGCAAGCTTTCCTTTGACACCAAAACGATGAGTGCCTCTGAGGGGAGTTACACGGAGATATGCTTTGTCACCAGGTGCATAGACCATATCCCTGTGTTTGCTGTCATAGTAGCTCTTCTGACGAGACTGAGCAATCTTGAGATTGTCACGGATGATGCGAACTTTCTCTTCGGCTTCCTTAACAATGTAAGGGCCTAAGAGTGAACGTTCACCAGCTCCAGACCAATTGATTGGACTCCTGCATCTGCGGCCATAGAGAGCCTCAAATGGTGCCATGCCTAGGCTTGCCTGGAAGCTGTTGTTGTAGGAGAATTCAGCATATGGAAGACATTCCTCCCATTTCATGCCAAAAGAGATACCACATGCTCTGAGCATATCCTCGAGAATCTGATTGACTCTTTCGACTTGCCCTTGAGACTGAGGGTGATAAGCGGTGTTGAACAGAAGCTTGGTGCCCAAAGCTTCTTGAAAGCTTTTCCAGAAATGGGAAGTGAATATGCTTCCATGGTCTGAGCTTATTTCCAATGGAACACCATGAAGAGGAACAATCTTTGTTGTGTAGAGCTCTGCTAACTGGCTAGCTGAGATTGTCTCTTTGACAGAAAAGAAGTGAGCTACTTTAGTGAGTCGATCAATGACAACGAAGATTGCATCGTTGCCCCTCTTGGACTTTGGAAAACCAGTGACGAAGTCCATTTCAATCGTGTCCCACTTCCACTCAGGGATTTTCAGAGGTTGGAGAAGACCGGCTGTTTTCTGATGAACTGCCTTAACACGTTGACAAACGTCGCATTCAGAAACGTATTGAGCAATTTCACGTTTCATGCTAGGCCACCAATATAGTGTCTTGAGATCCTGGTACATCTTTGTACTTCCAGGGTGTATGGATAGAGGAGTTTCATGAGCCTCCTTGAGAATGACATCTTTGAGACTTTGAATCTGAGGAACTGCAATGTGTCCTTCGAAGAACACAGTT